>OZ023270.1:41142607-41802607 GCA_964006375.1 Tillus elongatus | reverse complement strand
ATTTGGCGTTTCTACTGTGAGTTGAACGCGGGAGGCTTAGGCTTGAGCTATGTTGTTTATGTTTGCTGATTTTATTGTAAAGAAATACGAATCTGATTTATTGTACAAAGTAATGCAAACTAAAAGCTCGGTTTTTTGTTAGTTTTCGATTTAAAAAACATAATCTTTTCAACGAGGCATTGGCTGTCCATCCGTCGGTTCTTTCGTCTGAATGTTACACCTATAGTGTCCACATTCATTGACATAGTATTTTACAGTTCACATACAGATGTACTTTCACACTTAGACCTAGGGGAAAGTAGTTTGATCTCCCTGTTGTCAAAACTACCCATGTAACGGGAAGGGAATGCCAGAAAAAGAAACTTCCCTAAATAGTGAAACTAATAGTCCCTCCAAAGTTAGAAAACTATGAATACTGGCTCTTTTGTAATGGGAGCAGTTCATTTGTTGTGTCTTGAGTATAATCATGTATAACTAAAAGGTTCAAGCAGGTAGTTTCTTTTGTCATCATGGAATAATACCGAATATATTATACTGCTCGGGGTAGTGTTGTGTTTGTAATAAAACCTTTAAGGCAATATCTATCTTTTATAATAAGAATATATATTTTATACTTATAAGATGTGCATTTTAATAATAAATCGAATGCCCAAGTATTGAAAACAATACCGAGACGAAGCTTCATATATAAATAAATTTAAAAAGTTCGGGACGCAGCAAGTGCGTTATGGTAGTGAATTTTTATTAAATGCTTCAACCTTGAATAACTCAATTTTCTATAAACTTAGAAAGTTTAGTTTTGGTATGTAGTAAGGCCTTTCCTAAGGCAAGATATCCACTAAATTTTTTAAAAAAGCTTTGTAATATTCGGAGAAAATAATTTTTTCTAAAGAAAATTTAAAATTTGAATAACTCAATTTTCTATAAACTTAGAAAGTTGAATTTTGGTACATGGTAAGGTCTCTCCCAAGGCAACATATGTAGTACATTTCATTAAAACAGATTTGTTATTTTCGAAGAAAAATTTTTTCTAAAGAAAACTCAAAATTTTCCCGGAAAACCATGTCCGATTATCCTGGATAACGAACTCATCCAAGCCATCAATAAAAGAGAGGCACTTGCCGAGTTTAATCAAAATCGGTTAATTATTTTTTGAGTTATCGAATGGATACCTATATATATATATATATATATATATATATATATATATATATATATATATATATATATATATATATATATATATATATATATATATATATATATATATATATATATTGTATATATATATATATATATATATATATATATATATATATATATATATATATATATATATATATATATATATATATATATAAATAAATAAATTGAAACTGACCCCGGATATGGGTTCTAGGGGTCCTAGTTCGCGCTCCTTTGAAAAAAATTTTGCAAAGTCTCACCATCTATACCTCTCTATTAGTGATTTTTTTAAAATAAAAATTCACTAAACCTTGACATTTTTTCGTTAAAACTCGAATAATATAACGTTTTAGGGTTTGTTTATTAGAAAACTTTTAATTTCATCAAACAGCTGTTATTCTGTGCTGAAATCTTTAACGTGCCCAACATCCCATGGTACATAGGACTGGCAGCTTAACGCCCGCACTTAAGCGCTGACCGTGCAGATGTTCAGATTGCTCAAACACAATGCCACAACCTCGACTAATGTTAATTTACAGTATGTACTGACAAATAATTTGGCGTGAGTTGAACGCGGGAGCCTTGGGCTTGAGCCCTGCTGTTTATGTTTGCTGATTTTATTGTAAATAATTACGAATCTGATTTATTGTACAAAGTAATGCCAATTAAAATCTCGGTTTTTTGTTAGTTTTCGATTTAAAAAACAAAATCTTTTCAACGAGGCATTGGCTGTCCATCCGTCGGTTCTTCCGTCTGAATGTTACACCTGTAGTGTCCACATTCATTGACATAGTATTTTACAGTTCACAGTTCACAGACAGATGTACTTCACACTTAGACATAGGGGAAAGTAGTTTGATCTTCCTGTTCTCAAAACTACCCATGTAACGGGAAGGGGATGCCAGAAATTGAAACTTCTGTAAATACTAAAACTAATTACCCCCGAAAGTTAAAAAACTATGGACGCAGAATGTACGTTATGGTAATGAATTTTCATGAAAATAATCTGGCACCTAACATTTGTTTTAATTTAATGCTTAGGTTTAATTTTCTTTCTTGTAACGCAGAGCTCTAAATTTTGGTGTATAGTTTATTTTTATAACGTAAACCTATGTGCCAAATCTTGTCGCTATAGATTTGTTATTTTAAAATAAAATAAAATAAAATTCCGAAAGAAAAACCAATTTTTTCCTGAAAACCTGGTCCGATCTCCCTGGCTAACAAACTTATCCAAGCCACAGAAAGGTACCTGCCAAATTTCATCAAAATCTTCATCATTATCTTTAGAGTAATCGGTGTGATACATATACACATATATATATATATATATATATATATATATATATATATATATATATATATATATATATATATATATATATATATATATATATATATATATATATTATTATTATTATTATTATTATTATTATTATGTTTATTACCTTAAATTATACAATATGCCTATACAAAAAGTCTAAGACTTGTGGTGTACAATAACATAATTTATACAGTTTGATCCAGAATTCCCTGACAGCTAGTGCATACCAAAATCAACAAACTTCAATTTTTGACTTTCCAATTAAAATGGCCTTTTGCTGCATGTCTCTCTTCGGATGTTTCACCACATGCCTTTATTTATAATAAGTTGTGATCTGTCCATAATACTCTCTTGATTACAATTTCTTTTTAACAGCCCATATTTTTTGCCAAAATTGTAAATTGAAAAGGTGACAGAGATTGATAATAGTGACATATCAATCAATCACAGTATACATATATACATATATATATATATATATATATATATATATATATATATATATATATATATATATATATATATATATATATATATAAGTATATACAGTGTGATGATAAAGTTTGGAACATGATTTATAAATGCGTTATTAAATTTTTTCAAGAAAAACGCTCGGACAGGTCAATTTCATCTATTCAATTTTCAACTTATGACATAAAAATTACATTTACGACACCTATTTCTGAACGGTGACGTCATTATAAGTTTTTTAAATTCAAGCATATTTTTTGCGGTTTTTGCATAGATCTGCTTACTACTTTCATGATGATGAAAACATCGGTACCTGACCACATTTTTTAAAATAGTGTTATTTACTTTAAAATTAGGAAACGTGAGTTTAATGGAAAAAATATTGAACCAAGGAAAACAAACAAAATCTAGCGCAAATGTTGAAATTGTTCTCCACCTACTATTTGACATTGACCGATACGAGTGCAAACACTTTGTATACTGCGCTAAAAAATGTCTGGACTAATTTGCTCCAGTTCAGCACGAATTCTTTGCTGTAGCTACTCCAAATTATTTGGTCTCTTGAAATAAACTTTCGATCTAAAATAACTCCATAGAAAAAATCCAAGGGAGTCAAGTCTGGGGATCGCGGTGGCCACACAATGGCTCCTCGACGGTCCATCCATCTTTCACGAAATGTGGCATCTAGTGTGTTAAAAAATGATTTTGACTTTACTTTTTGTTCAACCTGTTAAATAGTTACATGACAACGTATCAAGAATCACAAAATCAAGTTTTCATTACTTTCTAAAACCTCATTATTCTAACGAAAACTCGTCCTAAATAAAAACGGTGAGAAATATTTCTTATTTCTTATTAAATTTACGTTTACATTTTTTAAAGTAAATAACGCAATTTCTTCAAAAAAATGTCATGTCAGGTACTATTTTGTTTTCATCATCATTTAAGCAGGTCTATGGAAGAGCAAAAAAATATGATTGTCATTTTAAAAAAATGATGACGCCATCATTCAGAAATAGGTGACGTCATAAATGTAATTTTTACGACATAAGTTGGCAATTGAAAAGATAAAATTAACCTGTCCGTCTGTTTTTCTTGAAAAAATTAAATAACGTATTTATGAATTATGTTCCCAACTTTATCATCAGACTGTAATATATATATATATATATATATATATATATATATATATATATATATATATATATATATATATATATATATATATATCTTTGGTATATGTACTTTTGTTTAAAGTAAAATTAATTAACCGGTTTACTAAAAAATTCAGACTGGCCATTTTTTGTTCGTTCGTATGATGTGGGTCGTTCGGAATGTAGCTTAGAATGGTGGTTGCCTTTCCATAGACATCGAATTCTAAGTTTGTTTTATCTCAATCAAAATTCATAATTTCCATGCTCAAACTCCTGTAAATATAGATGCCGCATGTTGCTACACAGTCCAGCTTATGACTTGAGAATACACATGTTTACCTTCTTAAACACGAAGCCACAACAACGCATAGTCGTTCATAGTTATATACAGTTGATACAAGAAGTTGTCATTTTCTTGATATATATATATATATATATATATATATATATATATATATATATATATATATATATATATATATTCACCTGCCATACACAGCATTTGTGACAACCGATGGCACAATGTTGTTAATAGTTCACACATAAAGTTGCCATTTTCTTGATATATATTCACATTCATACACAGAACTTTTGGCAACCGATGTCACAATGTTGTTAATAGTTCACACATAAAGTTGCCATTTTCTTGATAAATATTCACATTCATACACAGGACTTATGGCGACCGTTGCCACAATGTTGTTAATAGTTCACACATAAAGTTGCCATTTTCTTGATATATATTCACACTCATACACACAACTTATGGCAACCGATGCCACAATGTTGTTGTATGCACGCTTGCTAATCTCGAAATATCTCACCAATCAGCGAGTGTATAGATGATCTGACGATATTTCTAGCATTATAACGTCAAACTGAGTATACTACAACTCAGATCGTTTGAGTCGCCATTTGTTGGTACATTGCACGGTTGCCATAATCATTGCAATACGCAATACTCTTCAGTTTCTTCCAACATTTCAAATGAGTTCTTTGTGGCAAACTTACTTTCCGCTTTACAAGAGTTAGAAATGATTCCAACGGCTATTACAGCTCAGGTACGGCACGAGCAAAAATTACCGTAACCAATATGTTTTTAAAGGTAAAACATGTCTTTCCCAATGATAAAATGAAATTGAAATTGATGGATAAAATAGCAAAAGACACATCTATATCTCTCGCATACCGCAAATGGGACATATATGAGCTACCATCACACAGAGATATCAACAGAGATGTGTGGGCTGTTAAAACTACAACCAACTTGGAAAGACCTCGATATGTGGTTATAGCATTTCAAATAGATCGTAAAGATAATGTAAGGAAGAGGCCAGACTTTTTCGATAACATTGGTATGCTGGATCTCCGAGTGTTTCTAAATTCAGAATGCTACCCTTATGAATCTATGAATATGGATTTTGAGAAATCGAAATATGCTTAAGCCTATCACATGTATACAGATTTTCAAAAAAGCTTCTGTTATAAAACATGTCGGAAACTATCTTGAATTATGACGAGTTTAAAGACCGAGCTCTATTTGTGATTGACTGTCAGCACCAGAACGAGTCAATCAAGTCTTCAACGGTGGACATTAAGGTGGAATTTATGAGCCGAGCGAATTTCCCTAACACCACACGAGCTTACTGTTTAGTTATTCACGACAGTGTATTGGAATATAAACCTCTAACGGGCATCGTAAGAGCCATTATGTAATAATAGTATGTCATTTATGTATCAATATGTACAGCCTAATTATTCCTAATAAATTTTTATTGTATGTAAATCAATTGTTTTATTTTTCTTTTGTTGCATTTTGATTAACCCTCGTATATATTCATATATCAACAGTCTGTTTGCATTCATTTCAAACAACACATATCAAACAACCCTCGTATATCATATAGTTAATTTGTTTGTACATTGAGTTTTGTTACTTGTATTTTTGATCACACCCTATATACACGCCCACAATATATTTTGGATTCACTGGAAAGAACACCCACGTAAAACTGATAACATTTATATTACCATTTAGGAAACAGGTTTACGTTTTGTTTTAGATTTAGTATTATATATTATATCAAACGTTTGTTTTAGATTTTGTATTATAAAGAAGTGTGTTTAAATCTATGAACTGTATACATATTTACCAATATTTTAAAATCAAGTTCCTCTCTTAGGTTAAATATTCACTGTAATAGAGCGACCGCCCACGTAACTTGATAACACGTTTAATTATCATATGTGTTTGTCAACAACAACTGGTTTTGTTTTATATATACCAGGATCAAACAATTATCTATAGTATCTGGTGGTACAGTTCGTTTAGTCATGAATGCATTTATGTTGAATTATACAGTCAATTCGAGCTCAGGGGGTTCAAATCTAATTTCAGGCGAACGCTTTTCTTTAAAAACAAAACGATTTCAAATTGTATGTATGGCTTACCTGAATGTATATGTGTCCAAAAGCCCTGGCTCGTCGAAGAAGGGAATATTCCCTCACTTTACCAACTTCCAATAGAATATTCCCCTGTTCGGTGAGCCAGGGCTTTTGAACAAGAGAGACGCTAATTTTCAATAAAATCAAAATCCGCCAAAACTAAATATCCTAGCAACCCCAATACAACAGCAAACAACACACTTAACCTCAACAAACATTAAACACATGGGTGAGCTTAATATGACAGCTGTGTGTCTGTAACCTACAAACATAACCTAAGAAACGTTGGCAACAGTTCGTAACAAATAAGCATTCAGATAGCGGGTAGCCGACATAACCTTTAACAAACATACAGACTTAACCTCAATAGCGGGAATCAACATGCTTATATGTCATACAACACGTGTGTGTGCAAACATAACCTTAACAAACAATCAGATAGCGGGAATCGACATGGAACATAACCACAGATGGAGACTTAACCTCAATAAACAACACACACTTAACCTCAACAGTCAGATAGCGGGAATCGGCATGTAACGTAACATACAACACGTGTGTACGAACATAACCTCAACAAACAAACAGTCAGATAGCGGGTATCAACACGCTTATATGTCATACAACACGTGTGTGTGCCAACATAACTTTAACAAACAATCATATAGCGGGAATCGACATGGAACATAACCACAGATGGAGACTTAACCTCAATAAACAACACACTCAGATAGCTGGGAATCGACAAACACATGGAGACCAAAACTGATTGCGGCCATCTTTGGAACAATTGACGTTATCTCTCTCTGACAAGTGACAGCCCTGACAGATCAGATGACAACAAACACATGGAGACCAAACCTGATTGCCTCCATCTTGGAACATTTGACGTCATCGGACAGGTCAGGTGACAGCCCTGACAGATGACAACAAACACATGGAGACCTACCCTGATTGCGGCCATCTTGGAACATTTGACGTCATCTGACAGGTGACAGCTGTCAGGTGACAGCTGACAAGTCAAGTGACACCTGACATTGACAGC
Source organism: Tillus elongatus (assembly GCA_964006375.1). NCBI lineage: Eukaryota > Metazoa > Arthropoda > Insecta > Coleoptera > Cleridae > Tillus > Tillus elongatus. The sequence goes on along the minus strand of OZ023270.1, from coordinate 41,794,986 downwards.
TGACCGCTGACAGCTGACATTGACAGCTGGCAGCCGACAGCCGACAGATGACAGATGACAGGTCATATGTCAATTGTCAACTTCACACGCATGCGTGTGACGTCATCGCGCATGCGCAGAAAAAAGTGGAGGGGATGGGCCCAGTTGCCCTCCAATCTACTAGTAATCTCATTTGAGAGCCAAATTGATTATGGTCATAAAATTATGGGTATTCTGTTTAAAAATTAAAAACAAATGACTGTCTCAGAAGTTCGATGCATAGTTGCTTTTATGGTGACACTATTTAATGTTTCAAAAAAATACCCAACTGTGCTTATGTGATCGGCCTCTATAACTAAAAGTCAAGTAGTTGGCTATTGTAACAAGTATCCGTAAACACTTATCAAAGAACAACAAATATCCAAGCCACGTTTAATTGTAGCACAAGGTCACTTTATAAAAATTTAAACATTAAAGACGCCGAAACACCAATCACTAAGGAAAGTACAGAGTTTTGTCAACAGCGAAAATCCTCCCTACCTTATATTAAATGTACCGGCAAAATCAGTTAAATTTTTAGAACCAATAACATCAAAGTCATCTTCACAACAGAACAAAAACTGTCGAGTCTTATAAAAACGTTGAATGTTACTATTCCAAACGAATGCCACAGTGTTTATAAATTTCCTTGTTTCGACTGTTGTCGAACATATACAGGACAAACGAATAGATGTATCCACAAAAGATTATATTAACACACCCTTGCAGTTAGAAAGCTGGCCCCTCATCAACACTGCGGTCATGTATCCTATTTATATGGGACACAAATTAGACTTCGACAATGGCAAAACCATAGCTCCAGTCTAGAGCTTCGAAGCTAGAGTTCCACGCGAAACGATTATCGATATCGAAAAACAAAAAAGATGATGGTCTTTGACTTCCGGTTACTTGGAAACCTATTATATGTTTGTTGTAAATAAACAAGTCGACTAATATATCAATAGATAGATGTATATCCCTATTACCGACCCAAAAAAAATACCTTCATTCCGAGTAATGACGCCTATAACGACACATATAGTCGCCCTATTATAAATACATTCAATCTGCCCAATATACTAATGACACGAATAAGGACACAAGTAGACGCATTACTATAAATGCTAAAGCACCTTCAAGCGACGCAGTCAATTCTGTTTCTGGTCTAATATTGGACACACTGATACCTTAGAGGCGACCGTAAGTGAGATTTGGTTTGTAGGAAGATTGAGGCCCCGAAATCGAACTACAAAACCCAATCCGTAGAAAAAGTTTAAGCTTCTGAATCCGTTACGACTTAAGACTTTTGTCGTTTTTTTCATTGAACTGGAACTAGTGCAGAACCCATATTCATCTCAGTTTTGATTTCATAAGATGATCTTGATGTAACTTGGCAGGTGTGCTCTTTGTGTAAATAGTTAGGATAAGTGGTGTGTGTGTGTGGTGAGCTTTAGTGAATTAATCCAATTGGTTTTTCGTCTGAAGAAAACTTTGCCATAGATTAAGAATCTGTGAGTTATAAATATGAATTAAGTTACCATTGGAAATATAAGAGACAAGTATCCACTTAAGGTTAAGAAATGCAACAAATTTAATTTGTTAAACATCAATGTCAATTAGAACTAATATACAAAGTGCAAATTTATCAAATTACAAGACAGCCGGGTCCTTATCAGTTCATGATAAGTGATTTATTTATTTCGTTTATTAAGGCTTGACATACATGGAATTATATGTAAAAGATGTCGGAGAAAAATGTAATTTCTAATGCTGATATTTCGAAAGAGATAGTAGTTAGCAAAAGCGAATTAAAATTACATTTACCAGCAGTAGAAGCCAGATTGCTGCTGACCATACAAAAGCTAAAAATCAGACTTAGAACTGCTGAAGAAAACAACTTAATATTGCAAGAAAAGGTGGAAGGGCTTGAGAAAGGTAATATTATTATTAATATCGGAACTTAATCCGGAAAACGAGCAGAATATGGTGGATTATACGTTGGGGTAGATAAAAGATTTTTTGGACATTAGTATTACACGATCGGATCTAAATGATTTATATCTGTTGGGAAAATCTGGAAAAAGACTCATATTGGTAGAGTTCGAGTCTTATTATAAAAAACTCTAAATTTTGAAGAATCGTAGGACAATAAAGGACACACAAGCCTATATAACACATAAAACAGAGGGCGGCATATAGTCTTGAGAAGGTACTTGACTTCAGCCAGGTTATAAAAGGGAAATAAGTGTTTCATTACAGGGTCGGAGTTCATTGTGAATGGGACTTCGTATACGGCGCAAGAATTGGAAAGAAAGGAGCTGGAAGACTTGAACCTTCGGGGGTCAGGTGGGGATAGACCAACAAGTGCGCCGGAGACTCCTGATGTCAACGTGGTGTTGCTAGCTATACATAGAATCGACAAAGATATTGGCGAGGACAGTTTAGAAGCAGGTGGGGAATCAACACCAACATGACTTGCTGGAGGCAGAAGGTTGGATAGGAGAAGCGGGGTGCCATTAAACGGCGCGGTGCAGAATAGTAATTCGAAGGACACTAGGAGCAGAGCGGCGCCGGAGGTGGTTAATAGGCAGGTGAAAAAGCAGACAGCACCGATGAATTTGCGGTCAAGAAGTGAGAAGAGGACTGATTAAATATCTAAGTGCATTTTGTTTAGTTTTATACGTGCGGACTGGTTTTCGTGCTTGTTGTCCTTTTATTTCAGATCTACGTTGGTGTCTTTGTAGGGCACTATTTGTTGCCACCTTTACATGTATGTTTACACAAGTTTTTATGTAGGTATTGGGCATTGACCACTGCATACTGATGAGTATTTTGGCTGTGGGTAGTTATATACTAGGGTTTTGCTCATGTTCCTCATGTTTTGTGCTTGGTTCATACTTGTTTCTTATTTCCATGGTTTTTTATTGTAAATATTGTAGTGCGTGCCATCTTTGATTTGTAAGAAATGGATTCTTACATCAGAGACTATGGATTTGAATTGTGAGCACTGAAGTACTAAGTAATGTAACTAAAGTAAATGGAGTTTTAGGTATAAACCTAGCCAATCATAATTTAAAACTGGTGCACAACATTATACGAAGTCTGGGTAGGAATTTTAACGAGTTCTTATGTTATGTCCACCAGTTCACTTTTGCGTTTGAATCCATTGTACTTACAGAAACGTGGCGGGTTCACGACCCTGATTTGTACTGCATTGACGGATATTGGGCAACTATAATAAAAATGATGGCGTAATAATGTATATGCCCGCTCTTTTGTCCCGAGGACTTCCAAGTTGTGGAATTTCTTGCCGGCAGATGTTTTTCCTTCTCCCCCGAACCTCCAAACCTTCAAGTCCAGACTTAACAAGTTGCCTCTTTCCTCCTTGTCGACACCCACGGTACGATAGTATTTAGGCTGTAAGCCCTCGTGGTGTGTTGTTGAAATAAAATAAATAAAAAAATATAAAAAAAATATAAGAAACGATATAACATACCCGCATGAAATAGTGCAAATGGACAATCATGAATTTGTAAAGACATCCTTAAAATTTGGTGGAGGGGCATAGGATATAATGGCGGCGTATAGGTCTCCGACAAGCTGTACCTTACAATTTATTGACCAGTTATGACCCTGCTTAGAATTGAATTCGAAGGAGCACACAATGAATCCCTTAGCTATGAGGCTATAATTGAGTTAAATATAATGTGCGAGTTTGGTTTTGTTTCTCATCGTTATAAATGACCATACTAGAGTTACTGAATGCATCGATCATATGTTTGTTAGGGCAGGTGCGGGCCTAGTATATGTTTTGCCTATAGTTATCCAATCGAATATTACCGACCACTATATATATATATATATATATATATATATATATATATATATATATATATATATATATATATATATATATATATATATATATATAAATTGAAACTCACCCAGGATATGTATCCAACCGATAACTCAAAAAATAATTAACCGATTTGGATAAAACTCGGCAAGTACCTTTCTTTTAATAATGGCTTGTATGAGTTCTATATCCAGGAAAATCGGATAAGGTTTTTTGAGTTTTCTTTTTAAAAAATGTTTTTATCTGAAAATTACAAAGCTATTTTAATCAAACTTGGTGAATATGTTACCTAGGGAAAGATCTTATTACGTACCAAAATTCAACTTTCTAAGTGTTAACGGGAGCGTTAGGATATTTGGAGGAATAGGGTCGTCTAACTAAGCGTATTTGAACATCGGTAACGGTTTAATTATAAATTAAATAACTCACAGAGATTCCAACAATAACATTATAAATAACAACTGAATGAATTTAACGTAGACTGTTACGTCGTGAATCTTAATTGAACGGTATATATATATATATATATATATATATATATATATATATATATATATATATATATATATATATATATATATATATATATATCGATAAACAATATTTATAGTATTCTTAATTAGTTTCCGACCTTCCGAATTGCCGACTTCATCATTCCTAGATACCTTGCACGTTGCTAATTTGCGTTGTTTACTGTTTACATAACAAATGCAATAGCTTCAATGCCAATGTTATCCATACAACTCTGACCTCTAATTATGTGCAATATTTACATTCCTTGGTTTAGATAGATTTCTTAATACTAATTTTACTGATCTTAATAATTATGTTTTCCATGCGTTTCTACTGCCCTTCTTCAACTGTCATTGTTCTCTGAACATTCTGCCGAGTCAACAAGGGACGATTTCCACATCAGTGGCGTCTTGTAACCTGCTTAACTCTGCCATTTCTATTGGTTTGACGTCGGGGTATGTCTTCTAGACACCAGGTTTTCTGTTCTTCGGCTGGGCTGCCCTTTTCTTAACTTTCTTCTGAACCTTACGTAGCATGTAGATGGCGGCTACAATTGCTATAGCTACTTTTGCTGTGGTAGCAGGCTTGTTATTATGGAATGATGTGTGACTGTGCGCCATCGAACTCCTTAGAGATGGTCCTCCTCTTGTTTTTCTTCCTGAGTGATGTCCGTTAGATCATCAGATGGGCGGACTACTGCTTCTTGGGGAATGGTTACTGGACTCATTGGGGATTCAGAAAACGTTAAATTGGTTGGAACTGGTTTCACAAACCCGACTATGATTGGTACACCCTCGACTTGTTGGGCAGTTAGCACCATCATTTTAGTCTTGATGATGCAGTCTTGGGAGATGGATATGATGCCATACTGCTTCATGGTAACTTCTTCTGCATCTTTGGCTGTTACATATGATTACAACTCTCGCTTCTCGTGGGTTGATGAACATCCATGAGTTTCTAGTGTACAGTTGCTTCCAGATTGTCGACTTGACTTTCTGGTGATGTATTGGGCACGTTACTTTGTTTTCCCTTTGGTATATCTCATCTATTATGCAGTTGTGGTTGCTATCCATGCTTCTTATCATGGCCGAGGAACATACATATACATTCTCGGAGATAGGGATGCTGTTAGTGAGTTCCTTGTCTGCTATCTGGAAATATCGTTGCGTGTTATAATATATTCCTAGGATTTGGTTGGGTACTAGGTTTCGTTTTCAACCTTATATGGAATCGGGGTTACCTTTATCAGCATGAATTGTGTTACTTCTGTCATTGTGAAGTAACTGTACAGGTGAATATATTTCTCACTGTGACCAATTTCTGACCTAAGTATCGGGTATGAAATGATCTGCAGATGCTGTGGTAGTTTTCTCGTTGCTGCACTTATGATTCGGTCAATGTGTGCTGGTGAAAGAAAATCGTAAATGTTGGCTTGGTTCACATGTATGTTTAGCAAGCTTCTATAATGCTGAGTCAGTTCATCTAGATACCGCTCAGCTAGGTAAACACTCAGTATGTGAATATTTAAGGAATTCTTGTCTACTGCTTTGTACCAAGGCTTCATGTTGTTAATGGCTTCCAGACCTTGGTTCAGCTTAGACTCGAACTGCCTCAACGTATGGTATATTCTCTTCTCGGTGTCGTGAATCTGGATAATGATTGCAGAATTAGCCTCGTTTGATGATGGGGTGCTGCAATTAGCTCTTGTTGGTTCTTGTCTAATTGATCTATATCCTTGTATACGTCGTCATTGACTCCAAATACGGATGTTAGGAGTTGCCCTAGGATTCATCTTTCTAACTCTCTTTCGAAGGGCCGTATCTAACCCTGCTTTTATCCATGATAGTTCGACTTGCTTGACCTTGATTTGCGTCATTAACAAGGCACAATTAATCGAATCTAAAGAAAGGCTTTTGCTTTGTTTGCAAAACTCTTCCAACTCCACAACGACTGACTTGGCTGCCTCTGTGTCGTTTGCGAGATTTTCCTTTTTGAACCTTGTTTCAATCCTAAATGTTCCTCTTTCTACTTTCGCATGTGCTATATGCTCAATGTAGAACCCTGTCGGCGTGTACTCAATGTTATACAACTTCGTGGCTGCCGTTCTTCCTATAGCCATCATGAATAATATCGCTATTATGACTGTCTTCCATTTTTGCCTAGGAAACTTCTTTTTAATTTTCTGCGGCTCTGACTGTTCTTCATGATGCTTTTTTCTCGTTTCTTCTTCCTCATTGGGTAATAGGATCAGCTTGTGTATTGGCCTTTCCATTGTTATTCCCCCTGCTTTTCTTATTTCGGCTACCCTTGGTACTCCTTGTTTGTCTGGGTACGTTTTTACTATTCTACCCAGTGGCCATTTTTCTGCGCTGTTGTTGTCGTCTTTTATTAGAACCATGTCGCCTGCGTGTACGACATTCTTCTTGAATTTCCACTTGTGTCTTTGTTGTAACTGATACAGATATTCTTTATGCCAAGTGTCCCAAAAATCTTTTCTCATTTTCTGTATTGTCCTCCACTTTCCTTGTAGATTACCATCAATGTTCTCTGAGATGAGTGTTAGTGGTACTACTAGTTCTCTCCCTATCAGGAAATCGCCGGGAGTCAATACTTGAAATTCGTTAATATCATCGGATAATGGACAAAGTGGTCTTGAATTTAAGCATGCTTCTATCTGGTGAGTCACTGTGATTAACTCTTCATAAGTTAATCTCGTTTCTCTAATCACTCTCTTGAGGTGATATTTCACTGATTTCACTCCTGCTTCCCAGAGCCCCCCAAAATGAGGTGCTGAAGGTGGTATAAAGTACCACTGCAACCCCATGTGTGTGGTACTCTCCTAGATTTGAGGTCCTTTGCTGATTTTTATGGCTTCTCTTTGCAGTGTTGAGTTCGCTCCTACGAATGTTGTCCCATTATCACTATACATGTGGGAACACATACCTCTTCTGCATATGAATCTTTTCAAGGCTGCCATAAATGACTCAGTGCACATGTCGCTTACGACTTCTATGTGAATTGCTTTCGTTGACAGACATACAAATATTGCCAGATAGCCTTTGTATGCCTTTTGACCTCTGACTTTTGTAGTTCGTACTTGCATCGGACCTGCGTAATCCACTCCAGTGTGTGTAAATGCCTGGGTGGCCGTGACCTTTGCCGCTGGTAATTGACCCATTAACTGCTCAGCTGTCTTTGCTTTGTAACGGATGCATCTTATACAATTGTTCATTGATTTCTTCACACATCTCTTCGCGTTCGTGATCCAATATTTTCTTCGAATATATGCTAATGTTTCTTGGTTGCCACCGTGGAGGGTGTTGTTATGTGCTTCTCTAATAATTAGCTCCGCCATATGCGACTTCGAGCTTATAATTATGGGGTGTTTTTCCCCATAGGTCAGTCTTCCTCCTACTCTCATTATTCCATTTTGGTCGATGAATGGATGCAGACTTGCTATTGAGCTTTTCTTGTCCACTGATTTCTTTCTCTGTAATTTATTGATTTCTTCAGTAAACTCTGCCTTTTGCTTCATCCTTATAATGCTGTCTTCGGCTTCACTCATTTCTTAAGGAAGGAATCAGTAAGGAATTTTTCAGTCTTCCTCCTACTCTCATTATTCCATTTTGGTCGATGAATGGATGCAGACTTGCTATTGAGCTTTTTTTGTCCACTGATTTCTTTATCTGTAATTCATTGATTTCTTCAGTAAACTCTGCCTTTTGCTCCATCCTTATTATGCTGTCTTCGGCTTCACTCATTTCTTTTGTCTTGAGATATCCGTCTGTTTTTTCTTGTGTTGTGGATAAATCTTTTGCAATATGCTATTACTCTAATCATTTTCCCAAACGACGAGAATTTTGTTGCCTTTGTTTGTATACCAAGGCACACCATTACTTTTGGCTTTTTTCTTTCTTCTAGTACTTCGTGTGGCTTTTCCTCTTTAATTGGGTAATCTGGACCCTGCAACCATGTTGGCCCTTGCCACCATAACGGTAGGTTTACAAAATTCCCTGGGTTTATGCCTCTGGATATAACATCTGCCAGGTTTTCTTCTGATTTCACGTGGTGCCATTTGTCTTCGGTAATTAATTGTTGAATTTCTGATACCCTATTTGCAACAAAAGTTTTCCATCTATTCGGATCTCCTTTTAGCCAACCTATTACAACAATTGAGTCTGTCCATGCGTAAACATTGATTAGTTCCAACTGGAATGTTGTTACTGCCCTTTTCAGTAATTTTGCTAATAGGTGTGCTGCACACAGTTCTAATCTTGGAAGCGTAGCTTTTGTCTTTATTGGGGCTACTTTCGATTTGGCTGTTAGTAACGATATGTAGCTTTTACCTTCTTCTTTAGTTACTTTTACATAAATAACTGCCCCATATGCTGCTTCTGATGCACCCGCGAACCCATGTACTTCAATTTTTGATTTTTTCGACGTTTGTATCCATCTTGGTATTGTTATTTCTTTTACTTCATTAAATTCCTGGATGAATTGGATCCATTTCTTTTGAATGTTAGTGGTTACTATTTCGTCCCACCCTGCTTTACTCATCCATATTTCTTGAATTATCAGTTTGGCTTTGATTATCATTGGCGATAGCCACCCTAACGGGTCAAATAACTTGGCTGTTGCTGATAATATTGCCCTTTTTGTTACCTTCCCTGTATCTCCTAACCCTAGTTTTAATTTGAACACGTCTTCCCTTGGTGTCCAGTATATCCCAAGCCATTTGTCTGTTCCATTGTCTGGTAGCTGCAATACCTTCTCATTCTGCAAATCTTTTGGAAGTTTTGCACTAATCTGATATTTGTTGCTGGCCCATTTTCTTAGATTGAACCCACCCAATTTGAACATTTTGTTGAGTTCTGTCTGTAATAATGCTGCTTCTTGCTCTGACTCGGCTCCCGATAGGAAATCATCCATGTAAAAATCCTCCTTGGCTACCTTTGCTGCAATCGGGATTTTTTCTTGTTCGTCATCTGCAAGTTGCTGGATGGTTCTAACAGTTAAGTATGGTGCTACTGCTGTGCCATATGTGACTGTCGTTAGTCTATATTCTTCCCAGGGTTGGTTTTTTGCTTTTCTCCATAATATTCTTTGATATTCTTGGTCGTTTTTTGCCACTTTTATTTGGCGATACATTTTTTCTATGTCCGCCTTTATGGCAACCGGATACGTTCTCCATTTTAATATGATGTCGAACAGTTCTGGTTGTAGTCTTGGACCGACGTTCATTCTTTCATTTAGATTGATGCCGGTGCTACTTTTAAATGAGGCGTCAAATACTACCCTTAATTTGGTAGTAGTGCTATCCTCACGGACTACTGCTTGATGAGGAATATAGTATTTTCCTCGTTTTTCTTCCATTCTTGGTACTTTTTGCATGTGCCCCAAGTTTATATCAACTTCTTCCATAAATTGGATATATTCTTCTTCTAAGCTTTTTTGTTTCTCAAATCGTTTCTCTAACTGCAGTATTCTTGCCAATGCTCTGTTTCTGGATTCTGCCATTTCTTGCACTTCTTGTTCAAATGGAATTTTGACTGCATATCTCCCATCTTTTCCTCTTGATACCGTTTTTTTGTAAAATTCCTCACATTCTTGTTCTTCTTTTGTTTTGTTTTTTACTTCCGGTACTTCTTCCAATTCCCAAGACTTTGAGATTATCTTTCTTTGTTTGTGTAATCATGCTTGTTACCTTGACTTCTTCCTTATTTTTTGAATTCGTAAATGTGCCTGAGATTATATATCCCAGTTCTGTATTCTGGCCCATTAGCCCGTTGTCTGTTTTTCTCAATCCTGCTAGCAATATTTGTCTGCACTCTTTGGTTCCTAACAAAATATCTATTGGTCCCGTTCTGTTAAATGTAGGGTCAGCTAGGATATAATTCTTCCAGGTTTCTATGTCTACCTCGAAGGCTCTACTTGGCATTGCTGATGTGATTTTTTGTATCACAATCGCTTATGTATTCATACTGAAATGTCTTGAAAAACGAGGAGCACACTGTATATCTATTCTATAGTTTGATTTCTTCTCTTCTCCTCCAAGCCCAGATATCTGTGTTTCAACTCTCTTAAATGGTAGGCCCAATATTTTTGCAGCTTGATCTGTTATAAATGCCACTTGAAAGCCTGAGTATACCAGTGTTCTCAAGTGTTGGTACTGCCCTGTCGCCGTCTTGACTTTTATCATTGCTGTTGAATACTGATAGATTGTTTTGAACACTTACATTCGACTTGACCTCTATGGCTTCTTTTGTAAAGCGGTGATCTCTCCTGTCATTGCTGCTTCTATGTAGTAGTGTGTGGTGTTTGAGTTGACAAATCTTGCATTCAATGGGTGAAAAACATTTATCTTTTGAGCTGTGTTTTAAGCAGATTGAACATAGCTCATTTTTTCTTAGAAATTGTTGTTTATCATTTTGCTGTAATGATTTAAATTTTCCACAATCTACTATTGCATGGTAACTTGATTTGCAATATTTACATGATATTCTGGGATTTTCATACTGAGGGCTTTGTTTGAAATTCTTTCCTGGTTGTACTGTGTATATCTTCTGATCTTTTAGATGCCTCTATATTCTGAAATCTTGTGCGCAGGAATGATAACAATTCTTCTAACTTTTGAATTTCCATTGGGTTTCTTATTGTTGCTTCATATAACTCGCTCTTTCTTGAGTCCCATTTTTCGTAATTATATATATTATTATTGGATCCCATGAACTTGTGTCGCTGCATATTGTTTTTAGTGCTTCTAAGCATTCTTTGATGTCATTGTAAAGGTTTTTTAATTTTTCTGCCGACTCATAAGTTAAGATGGGCGTTTCTATAATTTTCTCATTCAACTGTTCCCATGCTGCTTTATAATTTGCTTTGCTTATCTGGAAATGTTGCATCGTTCTGCTAGCCTCGCCTTTTACTTGGGTTTTTAAGTATTGCATTTTTACAATGTTAGATAAGGACTTATCTGAATCTATTACCTTTCGGAATAGCCCTTGAAATGTTGTCCATTCTTCATATTTCGCTGTGAAGATTGGTATTTTTATCTTTGGTAGCTTGTTGCTATTCTGCCCTGGATTGTTGTCTGTTCGGTTACCAATTATTTCTGATAGCTTGTCACTAGCATTTTGGCATCTTTGCCTTAGCGTGAAATAGGCTTCATCTTCAACTTCTGAATCTGTTTGCATATTTATCTCAGTTATGTTGTTTTCCATTAATTCCCATTGTCTTTCTAATTCCTTCGAGTTCCTTTTATAGCTGGAAAGTACACTGACGTCGTCCATAGCTTCTGCTTCTTCTAATATTCTCTTAAATTGGTTTACCATACCTCTTCGTTTTCTTGTTAATCTCGTGAGTTCTGGAGTTTCCATTTTTTCCATACCATTCTTCTCTTCCCTTAGTAATTTCGGAAGATACATATTTGAAGTTCCTTCTGCTGAACCTCCTTCAAATTCAGCTTGTAATCGTAGTTTCATTGCCTGTATATATTTTTTGATATCATTATGAACTTTCTCCATTTGTTCAAAATATCTTGTCTCATAATAAGGGTGTTCTAGTGGCCCTAATGCTTCAATTGTCGGTTGTTTGCTATCGCTTTGGCCCACACTTTTTGCAACAAATTTTCCTTCAAGTGTTCTTCTATTTATTGGTTCTTTTTTCATATTTGTTAGTAAATTATTCATTGATTTACCTATTGCCTCCTGGGCTACTGCTAGGTTATTAACTTCATCCATTATGCTTCCTTAAGTTTATTTGATTTAATGAATTTTGTGGCTTTGTTACCTTGTCTGATGCTTAGTTCTTCTTTGATTCTGATTATTGGTTGCCTGTGACATATATCTTGCCTTTAACCATGTATTGTTGTCTTTGACCCTGTATCTGCTTTACTGGAACTGACCTTCTTTTGGTACTGCCCTGGATGCTTCTGTCTTGTTGCTATATTGCAGCTGACCTTCTTCTGGTACTGCCCTGGACGTTTCTGTCCTGTATATTTGCTTTATTGGAACTGACCTTCTGGTACTGCCCTGATTAGTTTTACTAAAATAAAGGGTATTTGGAGACTTGGGTTAAAGGATGTTTGATAAGGTTTAAGTGAGCACTGTATTTTCACTGGCACTGGTTATCTTTTTCGTCGAAGGACTATCTTCTTCAACTACTCTTGGCTTCGAAGGACCATGTTAACGGGAGCGTTAGGATATTTGGAGGAATAGGGTCGTCGAACTAAGCGTATTTGAACATCAGTAACGGTTTAATTATAAATTAAATAACTCACAGAGATTTCAACAATAACATTATAAATAACAACTGAATGAATTTAACGTAGATTGTTACATCGTGAATCTTAATTGAACAGTATTTATATATATATATATATATATATATATATATATATATATATATATATATATATATATATATATATATATATATATATATATATATATATATATATCAATAAATAATATTTATAGTATTCTTAATTTATTTCCGACCTTCCGAATTGCCGACTTCATCATTCCTAGATACCTTGCACGTTGCTAATTTGCGTTGTTTACTGTTTACATAACAAATGCAATAGCTTCAATGCCAATGTTATCCATACAACCCTGACCTCTAAATATGTGCAATATTTACATTCCTTAGTTTAGATAGAATTCTTAATACTAATTTCACTTGTGATTTTACTGATCTTAATAATTATGTTTTCCATGCGTTTCTACTGCCCTTCTTCAACTGTCATTGTTCTCTGAACACTAAGTTTATAGAAAATTCAGTTATTCAAATTTGAAGCATTTAATGAAAATTCACTACCATAACGCACTTGCTGCGTCCCGAACTTTTTGTAATTTATTCACAGACAGGATATTTCCTAAGTGCTATATTTGATGTTTATTGCCTTATTTTGTATTGTCTGTTTATTTCCATTTTTTCAAAACATGGTTTAATAAACATATTATTATATTGTTGAGTTAGTCGGTCAGGAAAATCAGAAAATGTGATATCTCCAAAATTAATAAAATTATTATAATGAAGTCTGTTAAATAATTTTCTACTACAAAGCCAAGCTATTTACCAAATCTGATTTTTATTAGTTGACGAAAACTGTAGTATTCAAAACAGAAATGGGAAGTCAATTTTATGAAAATTCGCTATCATAACGGACTTGTTCCTTTTGGACTTTTTGCATTTTGCACATTATTAAGAAATAAAAATGTTTGTTCTCGTCGAAAATTATTTCATAGGTACCTAGTTATTTTAATAATATATATTATTACATTCACTTAAAATAACCATATTTTAATGAACATTATCTTATTTATATAAAAATAACGTGACTTAACCAATTTTTAAAAATCTCAAGTAAGGAACTTACCAATATCCACAAATAATAAGATGCATTGTGACACTGCGTGTTTTTTTTTAATGTCGATATGTCAAAAATCTCTCACGATGTTTAAAAGTTGTTTATTTATGAAGGGTCGAGAATTTCATTAATTCAAGTTTTATTCCTAACTATTAATTACGTATAAGCTTATCTCTTCCAAAAGAATAATGTATCTAAAAATATTATCTAGAATAACATATGTCAAGGCTTACGGCTACAAATTATTCACATCGTTATATCTGCTATATTTTTAGTGAATTTTCTTTCAAAATTCACTAACGAGGAGATCTCGACTTGAATTATGAAGAAATTTCTTTAAATGAGCCGAACTAGGCCACCTAGAACACATATCCCGAGTCACTTTCAATTTATATATATATATATATATATATATATATATATATATATATATATATATATATATATATATATATATATATATATATATATATATATATATATATATATATATATATATATATATATATATATATATATATATATATATATATATATATATATATATATATATATATATATATATGTGTGTGTGTGTGTGTATGTATGTATGTATCACACCGATAACTCAAAAGATAATGGGGCCGATTTTGATCAAATTTGGTAACCTTCCTTTTGCAAGTGGCTTGGCTGAGTTCGTTATCCAGGAAAATTGGCCTAGGCTTTCCCGGAAAATCTTGTGTTTTCTTTAGAAAAATTTTTATATCTCCGGAAATAAAAAAGTGACGGCAACCAAATTTGGTACACGTATTTCTATTATAAAAACTGAATCACTTACCAAAATTTAGGTCTGTAAGTTGAAAAAGAACAAAGTTATAGGCATTTAAATAAAAATAATTTCGGGTTTTCCTCAAAACATCGAAGTCGCGATTTGAATCGTCAAAATGGGCAACATTTAAGCAGAGAACTTGAAACGAGTACTTATTGTGTAAAAAACATGTCGCAAGAAGAGTGTTGTACAAACCCTTAAGTTTCAGCTTCAACCGTCATTGTCCTTCATTTTATTAAAATACTTCCAGAAAATTCATTTGAAATAGATCCTTTCTCTGATGCTTTGGCAGTACGTTTAGTTAAGTTTATAGTTTAACGATCTGTAATTTTTAGCTAATTTTCCTAGAAAAAAAAATCGTTATTGGAAGAGATTGTCACTTTTCAATTTTAAAAATATTTCCTCAAGTGAGTCCAAACTAGCCCCCCTAGAATCCATATCCAGTTTTAGTTTCAGTTTTTACCTGTTTGCATATATACAGGGTGACGCATTTCTACAGTAAAGCTCAATATATTTGTTATTACCCAGACAGCACAGACACATTCTGAGATGCTACCAGGAATGTTTCGAAAGAATATTCAAACATCCCCAGAACATTCTCACAAGGTACAATATATATATATATATATATATATATATATATATATATATATATATATATATATATATATATATATATATATATATATATATATATATACATAAAACATTCTATGAACCTGACAATGGGACAGATTCTGTCATACTAATAAGGTTCTTAGAATGTTATTTATAATGTTCTTAGGAGCTCCCAGTATGTTCTGAAAATGTTCCACGAACATTCAATGAATCTTCTCCAAATGTTCATACATATACTCATGGGAACATTGCGTTTTTTAAAAAGATATACAGGCTGTTTCGCATAAGAACCGACACAGAGGAGGGGCATGTAGGGGCACCTAAAATATGGTGATTTTACACAACTTACTCCTATACTGAGGTGCGTCCCTGAGAAGTTATAGGCCTTCAAAGTGAGGTTTTAAATTTCGAAAAAAATCAATATCTTAGTAATACTTCAACTTAGAAAAACCAAAATTGGTACACGTTTTGGGTGTACCAAGAGCATTAACATTTGCTGAGTAGAGTTCAGTTGAAGCATTTCAAAGGGTTGAATAGTGGTGATGCACCACTAAAATGTGACATAATTTTTTAACCTCTTGGCGGATTAAAAATTTATTAGTTCATTTTATGGGGAAGTAATTTCTAAAACTTTTTTACTCTTGTCATTTTTCAAAAAACTTTTGTCGTTTTCAAGAAAAACCTGAATAACTAAAGACACGTACTTTATCAATGTTATTTAAAACTTAAAATCATCAAAAATGCAATAGATGCTTTTGAAATTATCATGTTGAAGTGTTTCTATAACCTATCGGTGGCAATTTTTTTTATTTCTGTTGTTCGACTTGTTTTCTAATAAATTATACTTATTCACATTTTTTTCTAATTGTCAAATTTGACCTATACATAATTTTATTGGCAAATATCCAATTTTTGATGATGTTTAGTAAGATTCATAAAATGTTTTAGTTATTCGTGTTTTTCTTGAAAACAACAAAGTTTTTTTGAAAATAACAGGAGTAACAAGTTAAATGTCTAGTAAAATCAAATAATAATTTATTAAATCTACCAATATGTTAAAAAATTGTGACATTTTAAGGGTGCATCACCCCTTTCAAATGCCTTAATTGAACTCTACTACCATTGATTAATGCTCTTGGTACACTCAGAACGGGTACTAACTTTGGTTTTTCTAAGTAAAACTATTACAGAGATATTAATTTATTTCGAAATCGGAAACCCCACTTTGAAGGCCTATAACACATTCCCTGTGTCGTTTCTTATGCAAAACACCCTGTATACATTTTTTTAATGCAAATATATGAAATATTTGATTTAACTTCAAAATTTACTGATTTTCCACCATTTAACTGACCTTTTATATATTTTCGTATAAGCAAACCCAACATGCCATATATGCTAGAATTTGAACTTCAATCATTCACCCTTGTGTGGGTTACCATATTATTCCAGTAGCTACACATCCCTGTAAACTCACTTTCAGATACTTAGTAAGTCAACATTTCGAGTATTGCACATCATTCAGAGTAAGTATGTACTTATAATGAATACAAAGAAATGTCTGAATAAAATATCAATAAGACAATTAAAATTTCAATAACATAAAAATAAAATAAAGATACAGTTCTTGGAGTTGCCAGAAAATTTAATAGCCAAGTACAAAGCTTCCAAGATGAATATTCGAGGTTATCCCACTGAATTAACTTGAAATTTGGATAGACTATTGATCCTACATGCTTTCAGCGTAGCATTAACGGAATTGCATTACATAATACTATTTATACCTTTATAGAATATAACTAAACTGGACAGAATATGTGACAAAATCACACTCACTTGCACTTACACAAAACGACAACTGAAAGTCATCGATCAGACCTTTTGACCCTTCCCTTCTATGGTTTCTTTATGCTCTAGTCTCGCGGACTTGATTTTGACATCTAAAGCTATTTTCATATCATGATGCCCGATGTTTGTCACCTACAGCTTGGATATTTTTTTGTTCAATTTGTTCATTTAGCTAATGGGAAGAAGTTTTCAGAGACTTCTCCAGTCATCAAACTTCCCCCTTTTGGTTGTGAAAGCATACTTTGGCAACGTAATTGGGTATCTGATAAATTACAAGTTTTATTGTACATGCATCTTCCGACCATATGCTCAGGTCCACATTTTCTGCACTTTATAGTGATACTTCTCACAGCATTATCGTCTTCTACAGGAGTAAAAAGCCTGAGATATTGCTTAAACAATTCTAGAGATTTGCAGTATTCTTGCACTTTTGATACATCTATAACTAGCAGGTTGCTTATTAAATCCCGTTACAAAAGAGTAAATAGTTTGGTATTCTTTTTGATAGGCGTTATAAAATTTTAACGTTTACATGGTAATATTTGTCTTCGGCTTCATAAAAACAACCGAGAACATCGTCCAGCTTATTTGTCTAATCTACTGGAAAAGTATTGAAGATATATAACCCCACTTTACTTATAATATGTAAAAGTAGGGCTATTTTCATCATCATTTCAATTGTGTTTTCCTAAAGCTTTTAGACACATATTAAACTTTTGTTTTCATGTAGGCCGAAGTTCCAGTCCATTCGCATCAAAAGTTGGTGGTGGTTTATATTGCAGGACTTACTATTGAACAACACAAGTTTTTAATTATATATTATACAATGTATGTGTACCTAATTCGTAAGATGATCCGGTCTCAAGCATAATTGGCGAACCCTTCGTCAGTGTCAACTACAAGAGATGCTTTAAAACTTGTTTCTTTACTGGGTTCGTTTTAGTTCTTGAAAATCTGAAATCATGTTTTAGTTGCTTCTGTACTCTGGATGTATGTTTGCAATTACACACTGTTCTCCTTGTTCACGTTACATTATTATTTTTAGTATTTTTCATTAATTATGTTACAATATAACCTTATATACATAACATTGAACTCAGACCATTCATAATTCATGTTGACAGTACTAGTATTAATTTACATTTACGCCTGTCGGCCATCTTCCCTTCTCGGCGGCATGAACATGCGCTCTATATCTAAAGAAGGAATTGCCTAAATATACAATTTTCAGATGTGTTTATCATAGAACATGTAACAGAAACAAACATGTAAAATAGTTACTATTATAATTTTCACCACTATACAGTAATCATCATCTATCTTTTTCATTACATTTTAAAGTTATATAATATTATAGGGGCATCTTAAGCACATTCTGAGCGAATATTCTAAATAATGATCTATTCAAATATTCTCAGTATATTGATGAAGAATTTTCTTACGATGTGATTGAATGAATATACTTCGAATATTATAGGATGCAGTTTGAAATTCCATAAATGTTCTTAGAACATTCCGAAACCAATATTCTGAAAAAAGAATATTCTCACATTGTGAGAAAATTCTGAGAATATCTTATGCTGTATGGGTATACAAGATACAAGAAAAAATTGTATACGTTAATTATAGGGTATCTTGAGCCGTATCTTATAATATAAAACTATTTTGACAATCACAGGATGGACCACAAGTCGTTGGTGATACCTACAATTTTTGTTCGAACATTCTTTCTGTTATTGGATTTTTGCATTTTTGGTCGAAATATGATGCACGTTTGTGAGAAAAAGATCAAGACGCAGTAAGTGCGTTTTGGTAGCGAATTTCGTTAAATGCTTCAAATTTTAATAACTCACTTTGCTGTTAACCTAAGGTTTGTTGGCTAGAAAACCAATTTTCTCGGAAACATTTGAAGTTTATTTTAGGAAATTTTTTGTACATGTTGAAACAGTAAATTATTTCCATGAAATATAAAATATTATGGTACATTGTTTCTACTGTATAGATTATACCGGTAACCAAATTGATGCCTGCTTGCGTTAAAGACATATTTGCTAGTAAAAACAGTTTGATGAAAATTCACTTCCATAACGCACTTGCTGCGTGCTGACTTTTTTTACATGAACTAATAAAAATCGTGTAACTCAAAATGCAGGGGATAAATGATAGAAACTTTTATTTACGCTTGAGGCAATACATATATTTTAAACAAAATCACATTGCAATTTATGAATTCTCAGCTCACTACATATTATGTATTAGTTGTCAATAATAAAATCTATAAGAACACTACAATGTACAACTACGTACAGAAATAATTAACAAAAACTCTGAATTTCCATTTATTGGTATTACTTTGAAATTAGATGCTAAAAACACTAATTCAAAAACAACCATATAATATATTAATTAATTTGTGTTATTTATTACGAACACCCAGCATTAAATATTAACCATTGTTTAAGGGTGCATGATACAAATAATAAAAGTCTGGACGCAGCAGGTGCGTTATGGTACGTAATGTGTTTAATGTAAAATATGTTTTTTTTTTTTATGAAATAAGGCCTCAAATTTAGTAGAAAGTATAACTTTTATAGTAGAACTAAGTGACGATTGGTACCTTTGATGATCACTGATAGCTACACTTGGAGAACCTAAATCACCACAAGACATATTTTTAAAGACCTGACGATCGTTTCACTAACAAACTTAGCGTCGTCAGAGGATGAAAAATTCGAAATTACTTACAAGTAAACATCACCTTTTATACTGAGTCTTAGGTAAAGACCAAATTTTATGTACATTGTAATTTAATCGCCGGACGAGGTTTTACCTGCCATATTTCTGGGTCTAAGCAACATTTGTTTTTTGTTGCCTTAGAAATATAGATACTCTCGTACGCATCTGGCTTCGCTGGTTGTCTAACATTTTAAATAACTTTCAGATCCTCTTTGTCTACGTAGTGGTAATTATCCCAAATATGCTGTGTCACGCCTGACTTATCTACACTACCATATCTCAGCTGTACCATATGTTCCCTGAATCGGGGCTCAATTGTTCTTTTAGTCTGCCCAACGTATTTAAGATTACAATCTTTACAACTTATCTCATAGGTACGCAGTGGTTTTATCTTTATCTTTCGTATTACCTAACCAAATTTTTAACTAGTTTTTTTTTGTCGAAAAAGTAAGCGGCAAAGCGGCTTTTTTTTAATGCTCTCGAGACCCCTTCCCATGCAGCACAAGATATTCTTAGAACATTCTCACTATGTGAGAACGTTCTTTTTTCAAAATATTTGTTTCGGAATGTTCTAATAACATTTATGGAGAGTCAATGTGCCGTCTTGAATATTCTGAGTACATCCATTCACATCACATCCTAAGAACATTCTTCATCAATATACTGAGAATCTACTTATAGATCATTATTCAGAATATTCGCTGAGAATGTGCTTGAGATGTCCGCTTAATATTATAAATAACTTTAAGATTTCATGAAAAAGATTGATAATAATAATGAGGATGGTAGGTATATAGCGGTAATAATTCTAATAGGTAACTTATAATAGGTAACTATTTTGCATGTTTGATTCTGTTACCATTAAGATTCATTTTCGCAATAATGTGCTAATATAATATATTACAATTAGGTTTTGAAAATTTAATAATTTATTTTTGTCAATTAGAAATATAATATACTATTTATTTGTTATATAAGTAATAAAGGTACACCTATATTGATAAACTATAGATGACACATTTGCACAATCTACAGTTTGGAATGCAAACTAACCTTTTTACACTCTGCTTTGATGACTTTGACGAATGGAAAATGCATAAATAGAAAATATTTGTATATCCGCGCCAACATAAACCGTACTCTGCATTTGCGCAAAGATTCTTACTGCAAACTTGACGACTGCAAGACGCCAGACGCATAGCTACAGCAAGACGATATGACATGAATGGCATTAATGACGTGAGAACTAGTTTCGGGTTTGGTTTTAGCGTTTAATGAGTGATATTCTGTCCTTTGTCCAATTTAGCATATTATAACTTATTTGGGTTTGCTTTCCACAGAAGTTACGTTACCTAAAAGGTAAGCTTACTGTTTTAGAATTACCAATCGTTTCATAACCTACTATCAAGTTCGCTTTGTACACCTTTTTACACTGCTAAAACATTATGTATTTTCTACTGTTTCAGCTTACATCAGTTACACCGAAAATATAAATTGCTGCAGTACCTCTACAATGTTGTGGCTCACAACCGCGTCTCTGTACATCAACCCTAAGGATTGTGCTTTGCTTTCGACATAAGGTATGTTACCTGAAGAAATGAAGTACGACTCAGGTCCTGTTTTTCTGGGTTTATCGCATGATCACGGTAGCTTACAGCCGCCGATTAATACATGTCACCAGGATTTGGGTTTACTTCCACACAAGTTAAGTTGCCTAAATAAATGGAGGGATCACTGAGTTGATCTGTCTTCGCAACTAGGGGACGTTCAGAATGCCTATACCATGGAGGTGCTTATCACCACTTCTCTATACACCTGCCACAAGGCTTTCAGTTTCCTTTCAACTTACATGCAAGTTCCGTTACACAATATAAAATGCTAAATAAACTGTAAATGAATTCTCATCTTACCTAAATAACGTTAGTTGTATGGAAAAATAGTTCCCTCACCTGTTGTTTTGATTAATGCCACCTTTACCGGTAAATACACATTGTTTTTCATCTATATATTAACAAGAAAAAGGGCAATATTTTCACAAAACCCATAGGTTCCAATAAGTGAGATCAAGGCAGTTATGTGGCAGTGAACATTTGTCTGTTTTCTCTATGTTTCAGCAACTTTATTACCATATTTCATACGAAATATGCATTGCGTCCCATCTCAAATTCCATAATTCATAGAAATACAAACTGAAATTTTTTGAATGCACTATATAACCCAATTAACACATAGCATCACATAGGTGTCACAAGATAGGTCTTTTTTCTGGTTAATATATAGCTATCTCTTGAGGCAAATATTTATGTACCTTAATTAAGTATCTAGGTGGCCATGAATTCAACTCATTGATTTTAGGGTGCTGTCCACATTTGACCAAATCTGTATATTCAATAGTTTCCGAGATGCCTGTATATGGTGGTCTGTTCATGTAGTGACACCTGGTATTTGGCTATTAAATTTTGTGGCAATTCCAATAATTGTTATCTTTATTTTATTTTTATGTTGTTGACATTTCAAATTGTTTTAATAAATTTTATTCACAGACATTTCTTTGCATTTATAAGTACATACCTAACCTGAATAAATGTGAAATACTCAAACTGTTGACTTATTAAGTATCTGAACGTGAGTTTACAGGTGTGTGTTGCCACTGGAATAATGATGGTAACCTACACAATGGTGAGTGATTGCAGTTCAAATTCTAACATATATTGGGCTTATATGAAAATATATACAAGGCCAGTTAGATAGAGGAAAATCAGTAAATTTGGCAGATAAATCAAATATTTCATAGCTTTGCATTTCCTTAATTTCTGTATTATTCAAAAAATGTATACAGGGTGTTTCTCATAAGAATCGACACAGAGCAGGGGCATGTAGATAAATCTAAAATAAGGTGATTTAATGCAACCTTTACTGCACCCCTAAGAAGTAATGTGCGTGGTTTCAAATTTCGAAAAAAATCAATATCTCCATAATACTTTAACTTAGAAAAACGAAATTTAGTACCTGTTCTGAGTGTACCAGGAGTATTAATTAAAGGTACGTTTAGAGTTCAATTGACGCATTTGAAAGAATTGCACCCTTAAAATGTCAAAAATTTTTAACATATTGGCGGATTTCATAAATTATTATTTCATTTCATGAGGAATTTAACTTAAACTTTTGTTACTGCTGTTTATTTCAAAAAACTTTGTTTTCAAGAAAAACACGAATAATTAAAAAACATATTTTATCAATAATACAAAAAATCATGAAAAATTCAATATTTGCCGATAAACTTATGTATATGTCAAATTTGACAACCAGGAAAAAGTGTGAACAAGTATAATTTATTAAGAAACGAACAACAAATTAAAAAGAAAATTCTACCGATAAGTAATAGAAATTCTTCAACATGATAATTTCATAGGCATCTATTGATTTTGATGATTTTAAGTTTTAAGTAACAATGATGAAATAGGTGTCTTTAGTTATTCGGGTTTTTCTTGAAAACGACACAAGTTTTTTGAAAAGTAAAAAGTTAAAAAGTTTTAGAATTTACTTCCCCATGAAATGAAATAATAATTTTTTGATTCTGCTAATAGGTTAAAGAATTCTGTCACATAGGTGCATCACTCCTATTCAACACATTGAAATGCTTCAATTGAACTTTACTCACCATCGAATAATGCTCTTGGTACATCCAAAAGGTGTACCAAATTTGGTTTTTCTAAGTTGAAGTATTACTGAGAGATTAATTTTTTAAAAATTTAAAACCGCACATTGAAGGCCTATAGCTTCCTAGGGGTGCACCTTAGTAGGTATAGATGACGGGTTCTGGTGCCGCCACCCGCCACCCAGGTGGCGGGGTGGCGGAGCCACCACCGACCTAACACGAGCGCTCCGCCCCCGACCTAACCCGAGCAGTTCCGTCACCCACCACCGACCTAACACGAGCGCTCCGCTCCTGACCTGAGATGACGTAAGCAAATTCAAAAGGTAGATAACCTGTATTATGCAAAAGAGGAACCACCATTTAAAATGACGTGTGTAAATATGGCGGTTAGCGCATGCGTACAATTAATTTTTAATTTGGTGGTTCAAGTCCTACGTGTTTGGTGTCATATCACTCGTCTAGGTAAGCAGAATTCAAATTTTACATATGTATATGCGTACAATAATTTTTTTATTTCTTAAGTCTTATTGAAATCGTTTTGATTTAAATTAACCTTGTTAGCCAACATATTTTCCTCGCAGCCGTTGAAATAACCTTGTGAGCAGTTCATATTTCCTGTTTGTGGTTTTATTTTCGTTAATTGACCTTAAAGTCATATGAAATAAATAAATCTCCAGAATTTTTTGTATAAAAGGTTGAGAATTTTAAATCAAAGGTGGGGATATAATTATAAAAACACCGAGTGACATGCAAGCACATCAGTCTACAATCTGCTCACAGTAGTTATTCTTAGTAGTTATAGTACTTGTTCTGTTCAACATGTATGGTATCGATGTTAACGATGGATCTGAGTCCTTCAGACCTGCTAATAACAGTGTTTGTGAAAATTGTTATTGGGGTCAAGTTGATGCAGCTATGCGCCAGAATATTATTGAGATTAAGCAAGAAAGTAGAATGCTGTTGGAAACAAGGTATACTGTTAACCCCTCTCTAAGTGTTGCAATTGGTATATCAAACGCTGCTGGATTGATTCCAATAATTAAGATTGTAAATACAAGTCCGTACCCACCAAATCCAAATATAACAATCTCATCTGGCTCCTGGGAATGGGACTATTTTATTTCAACACTAACAAAAGCAGCTGAAGAATACTTTACCAAAGCTAATACGATTGAACCTGAAAATATTGGAGCATGTACTGTCAAACCTATTAAAATTTTAGACAGTAAAGGTATATCAATCTCAGATAATTCTACTACTTTTTATTTAACCGAAGATGCAGTTCAACAACTACTAGATCTGGTTGAAATCATCAACGAAAAGGTGAGGTTTCTAACTAATTTTAACTTTGATATTCGGCTTAGTGATTTCCTCTATTGTGTCGCTGATGTTCTCAAATGTGTTAATAAGAAGGAGCTACCTTGTGACGATGAAATGGTAAAGCTTATAAATATTATGTTGAAAGATCAGGAACCATCATTCCGAGTTTGCATGTTAGAGTGTTTACACTTTGCAGAGAAACGAATACTTAATCGTTTTAAAGAAATACACACGATATATAATGAGCCATTTTAAAGCAAGTTTCATCATCTTGACAGCACTATGTCAGAATGTATTTTATATCTACAAACCACCAAATGTGAAAGAAGTACGAATCTGTTTCGACAGCGACGGCTGCATGAAATGGTCTGGACTTCCAAGAACACATCTACACAACGATGAGGTGATTAAAGTTTTAACATATAACATATCCAAAATTAAGAGTGATATGGTGCGCTATAAACTTATGTTCTTGTCTGATAATGGTACCCGTGATGAGACATCTGATTGGAGAACTCTCATATTAACCGATTCTTATCTGTTCACTTCAAATTATATTTCTATGTTTACATCAACTGGTTTTCTTACATGTCTTGCTATATTTATGCTGATGTACTTTTGTTTTAAATATAACACTATACTTAAAGGTATCTATCGTAAACATTTTTGTTAATAAGATGAAGATGAAGATAAAGATTTGTGTTTTTATTCATTAGTTAAGCACCTATAGTTAAGATGAGATACTGTGAATCGTGCTCGTTACAAGTGAAAAAGAGTGCTTTCTCTGGACATTTACGTAGTGAAATTCGTAAATCAAAAGTATGTGAACCGTGGCAAGTTGAACAAGTGCAGATGTTAACTCAAACTTTTAAAAATAGAATGGCTACTTATCGTATATACGAAAAAGGTATTGATATTAAACAGTTTATGGAAACAATAAGACATAAAGTGTTTCATCTGATGGAAGCTGCTTTAGCTAAGCATAATGAAATTAAAATGAATTTAGAATTGTTTGGTTTGTATGTGCTACAAAGTCGAAATAAAAAAGAAATGAAGTCATTTAATACTAAAAATAAAAATGTTACAGTGTCAACTAATTTTGAAAGTATATATCAAGAATTCGTCGACGAAATTTACACAAAAGCTTTGGAGTTTGCAGAAGCTGAAAGCGGATGGATGTTGGAACAGCTAATGTGATTGGAAATAAATATTAATAAATACAGCTTCAAGCCGTAGTGGTTTCAACATCTATAAATTGTTCACTACACACTGTTAAATTCATTCAAAATTTAGTTGTAGAGGTAAGACGTGCTTCAGTTAAGTCTAACGTATCCAAGTGTTTAAGTGTGTTTAAAATGACTACATTAAGTGATGTGTGTTACCAGCAAATCAAAGATAACTTCTGATATGGTTTATTTGGAGACTTTCAACTAATTATCATTAAGAACACTGGTTATTTTAATGCGACTAAACTGTGTAAAAATGGTGAGAAAAAAATGTATCATTGGCTGGAAAATAAGAAAACTAAAGAGTTGATTGCCTATTACAACGGTCAGCTAAAGAAACAGTTGGGTAGCCGGAAAACCGATACCCTAAATATTTCAGCCGAAGGAGGCCACTTAGAATCATCTCCAGGGGCTCGGAATACCGATGCCCTAGAAGTGGCGGAAGCAACATCTCAATTAACACAAACAACCGCTACATACTTGGTGAACTTTGGTGGAAGACAAGCTGAAAACCACTTGGTATTTGGTACATATGTCTGCAAAGATTTAATATTAAATTTGGCTTGTTGGATATCCAATCGTTTCGATGAAAAGTGCAACCAAATTATTTTTGATTTTTTCGTAAGTGAATTTAATCAAAAATACAAGGATAACCTTAAAGAAATTGAAGTGAAATTAATGGAGATAGATGATGAAGTGCAGCACATGCGAGAAACATACGCTAAAATCACATAACATCTTGAAGATATATCTCCAAAACCAAGCAACCCTGAAAAACTTTGTGTTTTTGGTTTACTTTCAAGAAATGAGAAGGATGCTACCTATCCATATCATGCTGTAAGGACTCAGAAGAAAAGTTTTAAAAGAGCTGTCAATAACCTTAAAAATAAACACCCTCATTCCGAAGTAGTTCTAAACATGTTGTATGATCCAAATTCTGTAAATCTCTTTAAGAGAATAAAGGCCGAAGTCGAATACCTCAAAGCGAAGAGAAACGATCTATATATAGCAGATGTACCGCAGAAGAAGTTTATTCAGGATATTATTGATTTACGACATAAATTGTAATTGTTCACTTGGCTTAATTGTATGTAACCAGATGAAAAAATAAAATAACATTATTTTTAACAAAGACTTTTATTTTATTCTAAGTACATTAATACATTAAATATATAAGCTTATTTAACATCATCTGAATTTATCCAAGAATTATGAGATTTATCAAAACCCAGCCATTTTACATAGAGCTGCTTGCCTTTCTTCCTCAAGATGCGTTCAACCAGATAGATGTCTGTTTGTTTAGTCGTTTGTAGTTCTTCCTCGTAAAACCCTCCACTGATTGGTTTCCCCTGCATATCTTCAAGAAAGTATGTTACTGGATTTGTGAAATGAATACTAACAATCTTGAATAATTCTGTTGACCAGCGAGGTGTATACCACTTTTCAAATTGAGCTTTTGCTTTACTTATACGTACAACATCACCAACTTTAAATTTATTTTTGTTAAACACTTTGAGATTCGAGTAAACTTGTTTCAGAATAGCTTCTTCATTTTTCTTGTTAACATCTTGAGGTTTTACACCAGTTGTTCGATGAACAGTAGCGTTGTAAGCATCAGTGACGTCAGGTAGTGTATTAATCTACTTGTAGGAACCAATCAAGTTGAAATTTTTATAGATCTTCTCTTTCAAGGTACGTATGACTCTTTCCGCCATTGCAGCCTTCTTCACACTATAAGTGCTGTAGTGATTAATGTTATATTTTTTCATTAAGGCGTTAAATTTGGAGTTATAGAACTCGCGGCCAAGATCAGACTGGATATTAGAGGGTGCTGTACTATTAGCTAAAATATCACCCATAGCTTTAGTCACCTCTTCAGCATTTTTAGATTTAAGTGGACGAGTCCAGACGTACTTTGAAAAACAATTGATAACCACTAAAATGTACTTATACCCAGAGTTTTCTCTATGATAGTCTGTAAATTCAGCTAAATCAATCTGCCACAAGTCGTTCAAACCTTTTATTATTGTACGTCTATGTTTAAAATTGATTCTTGCTGGTGTGTACAACTCATTGATTATATGTTTTTTTTAGCATCAGATGGTTCAACTGTTTTACGATTCATGGTGATGTTGGATTTAAAAGTATCCACTTATCATGTAAATCTTTTAGTTTACCGTCTATTTCTCCCAGCTTCTTCTTTAGCGTCTTATTCTTTAACACATCAATATCTTTTAAAACTTGAGCAGTTATATTCTCAGCTAAATTTTTCAATTTATTTTCAAATTGGTTTTTTAAATCTTTCAACTCAGGTTTGTGTACAGCTTCAAGTAGTATAGCAATGATTCTTTGTTTTACCTCATCTTTGTTCTTCTGATAGTCGTCTATCCATACATCAACAATTTTTTTATTTACACCATCTGTTGAATCGACTGGATCAGCGATGTTACACAATCTATGGCTTTGCAAATCAAAATCACCACTAGTAGTTCTTGGGAAAATCTCTCTTTCAATAATTTTAAACTTAGAACCTTTATTGGATTGGGAACGTCCGAACTTATAGATAGACATTTTTATACTAAGCACTAGATAGGTATGTCTGTGATATATGTAGGTATACTAGGCGATAACACCAACCTCCTTCAGTTCTTCAATGATTGACTGAATTTCATTGTTATGAGCATTATTACCAGCAGCTTGGGAAGCCACTAAAAGTCTAAGTCTATCAACCAACTCATTTATGTCATCCCAATACACATATTCTATTTGTTTATTTTGCATCATATAGTTGTTAGTGCTGATTTTTCTATCACTGACATTCTGAGCTCTAGGTTCTTCGTTAAGACGTATGTAGTAACCAAAATCTTGAGAAGTTGAGGATCTTCGCCCTAGTGGGTTTATAACTGGTTTTATTAGAGTCAGATACTTTTCCGAGGAGCAACCCTTGGCTCTTGCGTTGGGATCGTAATTCATTTTATGAACACTAGTTGCTTCTAGAATATCTCTATAGTGTTGAAGATCGTCATAAGTATACCCCCTAGGTGTTTTCATAAAGATCAATTCTAGCAGACCTTGTGTTTGTGGATATCTCCTTTGACCCAGACGAATGTCATCAGTAAAGTCTAAGCGTTTGTTGCCAAGACTCCAGCTACCAGTATCTTTAGCGTAGCGAGCACCATACGTTTGATCAATGGTAGCAAGTCTCGGTGGTTCAGTAAAATACTTGTCTACAATATACCGAACTCGTTCAGGATATTGCTCCAAAAATTCTTGATATGCTGGATTCTTTGTGATAGTTTGCAGATCTGCCTCAAGCTCTTCAAATGTTGGGATATCCTCATCGGAACTTGTCTCCTCCCCTGGTTCGGCTTCAAAAACTTCATAGTCTTTAAGGAACTCAACTTTGGGTTTCGTTTCTGGTATCGCTTCTTCTTTGATTTGTTCAGCTGTGACTGCAGTTTAAGCGTTGATGTGTTTTTAGATATTTCACTTAGTGGGTCAACAATTGGTTTATATAAACGCTGCAGGGCTTCATCATTCTCAGCTCTACCAAGCTTAAGCATTAAATATTTTGTTCGAATGTTTTCAGCAAGTTGTAAAATCTTTTTCTTAATTTTTCTCTCTTGGTTACCCATCACCTCCATCTTGCTGAGCTGTCTTATACAGCTGTTTTATACAGCTGTTAGACAGCTGTCTGTCCTGTTAGACAGTTGTGGCCAATTAGATTACTATATAGCTATCGAATCCTTTTCTATATCTACCTTTGTCTACATCATTTTCTTTTACAATCACCAACACACCATACTTATTACCTTTCCAGCATTGACAACATATATTTTTAAATTGTTTAAAGTCCATATCAGTGGTCACATGGTCGTCATAGATGTGTTTTAAGTTCGTTTCATCCTGTTTAAAGAGAATCAAAACGTTAGCGTTATCACGTATCAGATGTTTGGGTATTCGAGTATATGTTTGACAGAGATAGAATAAATCAATATTCTTATGTCTCCCCATACTAAAGTATGCTCTCATTTTATCTTGTTTGTCACAAGCCACATCATCGAATATAAACACCGAGTTGTCCTGGACTTCTGCTGGATCTAATATTTCATCGTTTTCACTATATGGATAATAACCAACACTTTTTGTAGCATCAAACACCCTTTGTAACATCTTATATTTAGGTTGATACAGAGGCTTTGAATACACATACACGTTATCAAACTTTAAACCGTTAGGTTCAAACAATAAACTTAACATAACATTTGTTTTACCACACCCACTAGGACCACATATGATACATCTAACTGTGTTTGGGAAGAGAGGGCCATGCCTTAGTTGTTGTTCTGCTGTATCAACAACATCGTCTATATTTGTAATAGGTAAGACAGAAGCGTGTTTGATGGTACGCATCTTGAGTTGAACTAAACTATATTTTTCGAGTATGTATATAAATATATACATCTAAGCGGATCACACAGTTAGTATCAATGTTGGTGTCACAGGGTGAAGGTCTTGTAAACACAGCTATTAACAAGCTACCTGTTGAGCTGCACGTTCCTGGGTATCAGTTTTGTGGCCCGGGTACTAAACTTAAAGAACGTCTTGCTAGAGGTGATCAAGGTATCAACAACATCATCTATATTTGTAATAGGTAAGACAGAAGCCTGTTTGATGGTACGCATCTTGAGTTGAACTAAACTATATTTTTCGAGTATGTATATAAATATATACATCTAAGCGGATCACACAGTTAGTATCAATGTTGGTGTCACATGGTGAAGGTCTTGTAAACACAGCTATTAACAAGCTACCTGTTGAGCTGCATGTTCCTGGTTATCAGTTTTGTGGCCCGGGTACTAAACTTAAAGAACGTCTTGCCAGAGGTGATCAAGGTATCAATCCTTTAGATCGTGCTTGTCGAGACCACGACATCGCTTACTCTCAATCAAAAGAGTTAAGTGATAGGCATCGAGCCGACGAAGTGTTGGAGAATCGAGCTTGGGAGAGAGTCAAGTCAAAGGACGCAAGTTTTGGTGAAAAGTTAGCCGCTTGGAGTGTTACAAACACCATGAAAGTTCAAAGAAAGCTCGGTATGGGTCTAGATGTAATCAACTCAAAACCAAAGAAGAAAGTTCATTTTAAAAACATCCTTAGTCTGATTGGAAAAGTTCTAAAAGACAGAAACCTTATTCCATCAGAGAATGCTGTGTTTGATATCGCTCGCACAATTGTTAAACAGATTGGTGGGCATAGGAATGTGTTGAAACCTCGAGTTATTCCAATACCTAAAAGCAGAGGCTTCCTTCCACTACTACCTCTTATATTTGGTGGTCTATCAGTCTAGGTGCTCTGGGTGGCGGTGCTGCAGGCATTGCTAAAGCAGTTAACGATGCCAAATCAGCGAAACAAAAACTAGAGGAAGAAGAACGTCATAACAAAACGATGGAGGCTATTGCTATGGGTAAGAGAGGTAATGGTTTGAAATTAAAACCAAAGTATAAGAGACTCGGTAAAAGATTATATCTGAAGAAGCAGCGTAGCGGTTATGGGTTGTATTTGCAGAAACCAAAAAACGAGTAAGATGTTTACCAGCAAGACCTCTAACAAATGAAGATCTTATGAAATTTGCTGGTAAAATGAAAATTCCATATTTTAGAGGTGTATACATGCGAGATACTTTACTATCGAATGGGCCGCGCAAGAATGAATCACTTATCATGAATTTGCAAACAAACATGGAACCTGGCAGTCATTGGGTTGCAGTTAAGAAACGTGTTGACATAGCCGTGTACTTTGACTCATATGGAAACTTGAAGCCGCCAGTTGAGTTGCAGCGTTACCTTAAAGACTTTACTCTAATGTACAATCATGATGTGTATCAGAAATATAATACTTATAATTGTAGCCACTTATGTTTAAAATTTTTAAATAAAAGCCTTAAAAGTAGTATCTGTGTTTCAGTCATGTCGCAAACCTTCACGTTGAAAGATCGCAGTTGCCATCTGTCAACAGACTACGATCCTCCAATTGAATTGGATCCAGGTGGTAGTTATGCAGTTGCTTTGATAGGCTTTCACACATACAACAACATACCTGACATATATAAAGGTAAAAATAAATTTTATGTAAAAGAAGGAGCTGCTTGGAGAACCATAACGATACCTACTGGTGCATATGAAATAACACATTTGGAAAACTTGCTTCAAAATGAGCTTGTTGGTGCTACAGCAATACGTGAACAAAAGCAGCTAGCTTTGATTCTAAGACCTAATCCGAACACCATTAGATGTGAAATAAAGTGTTTCACAAGTATCAGTTTTGAATCTGATGATTCGATTGGGCGAATGCTGAGATTTTCAAAGCAAGTTCTTCAACCAGGTGTCTTCCATGAATCTGATTTACCTGTTGAAATAGTGGATGTTAAACAGATTCGTATAGAAACTAATATTGTGTCCGGTTCTTACTATAATGGAAAACCTTCACATACGTTATATGAGTTTGCACCGATGGTTGATCCTGGTTATGCAATCGATATAGAACCTAAGAATCTAATTTATTTACCAGTAAACAAACGAGAGATTTCAAATATAAGCATCGACATCGTGGATCAAGATTCAGGACCTGTAAACTTTCAAGGTGAAGAGGTGTTTGTTCGCTTAGAGCTTAAAAAGATTGCCTAGAATGCTAGTCTTTAAAGATATAAAAGCAAGCGAATCTACCAAAACAAATTTAGTAGAGTCAGCTGCTTTGAAGCATACACTTCGTTCCGATAATATTGAATTCCTTAAAAGTCTTGGTTATCATGTCATCAAAACTAGAAATGTTCAAAGACCCCAAGTTTGACGATTCCATTGATCGAGAAGAACTTAGGTCTTACTATTCATCAACTAAATCGTCTGGTAACAGCGATGAGGTTGAAATAAACATGAATCAGCAAGATGCATTCGTATGTCTAGCAGAGTCGGCTCTAATAATAGAAGGTGCTCTGGAACCTCTAGCAGTACAAAATGCTGCTGGTGTCTGCCACATGTCAAATAACGGAGGAGCAGCTCTGTTTGAATCAATAATCCATGAATTAAATAACAAGGAAGTGGAGCGAGTACGAGATCCATACACCACAACAACCATCAAAACTCTGCTTTCGTTTAGTAAGAATGAAGCGAAATCTCTTAGCAATGCTGGGTTGAATGTATCATCAGATCACATCACCTTAAATGATAACAAGTTTCACTTGCTCCTACCTCTTTGGTTCCTCTTCAGTTTCTTTCATCAGTTTAAAGGAGTTCTCTGATTTACGAGAGCTCGAAATGATGCAAACAGTTACTACAGTACTGGTACAGCAAGATCTAAGATAACTGTAACCAACATGTTTTTAAAAGCAAAACATGTATTTTCAAACGATCAAATGAAGTTGGAACTGATGGATAAAATAGCAAAAGACACATCTATATTTCTCGCATATCGCAAATGGGATATATATGAGCTGCCAGCGCTCAAAGATATTAATAAAGATGTGTGGTCTGTTAAAACTGCCACCAACTTAGAAAGACCTAGATATGTGATTATAGCATTTCAAACAGATCCGAAAGATAGCGTAAGCAAGAAAGGTGACTTATTCGATAACATCGGTATGGTAGATCTACGAGTGTTCCTAAATTCAGAATGCTACCTATATGAAGCTATGAATATGGATTTCGAAAAATCAAAATATGTTGAAGCCTACCAGATGTATACAGATTTTCAAAAAAGTTTTTATTATAAAACCATGTCAGAGCCTCTTTTAAATTATGATGAGTTTGAAGATCGAGCCCTATTTGTAATCGACTGTCAACACCAGAATGAATCAATCAAGTCTTCAACAGTCGACATCAAAGTGGAGTTTGTGAGTAAAGACAATTTTCCTTAGAGAACTAAAGCTTACTGTTTGGTTATTCATGATTGTGTATTTGAATATAAACTTTTAACTGGTATCGTAAGAGCTATTATGTAATAATTTTGTATGTAAATCATATTAATCCTAATAAATTAATTGTATTAGAATCGAATGTTTCATTTCTAACCTTAAACTGTTGTCAACTCTAAAAACAAATTTGGTGGGTTACGATATAAAAACTATATAGCAAAAAAATTTATATTTCAATTTTATAATAAAATAATTTGCACCAAATAATTTATATGAAAATTCGCTACCGATTCTCTATTTAAACTAAAGCCGTCATATGACCTGGTCATTTACCTAGCATATCAGCCGGAAGCCAGTGATAATTAAACGGTTACTCAGCTGGTGTAATATTTAAGCGTTTGAAATAAAAACGTAACGTTTTATTTACATGTGATTTAATTCGATCAACTTAATTTTCATCCTACATACCACAAGTGATTTATATTAATTATAATGAGAGAATTTATATACTTCTCGGGCTAGGTGTCTTTGATAGGTGATTTACATTTATTACTTATTAATTATATTGATATACTTCTCAGGTCAGATGGCTTTGATAAGTGGTTTATATTTTATTACTAATAATTAAATTCTTATCACACACGTCATTTTAAATGGTGGTTCCTCGTTTACATAATACAGGTTAGCTGGCTTTTGAATTTGCTTACGTCATAACAAGTTAGTTCGCTACCTGTTCGGGTTAAATACAACATCCGGTGGTGGAGTTGATCGGTTGACATCGGTTTAGATACGATGTGGGGTGGCGGAACTGCTCGGGTTAGTTCGGGAGCGGAGCGCTCGTGTTAGGTCGGTGGTGGGTGGCGCAACTGATCGGGTTAGATCGGGGGCGGAGCGCTCGTGTTAGGTCGGTGGTGGCTCCGCCACCCCGCCACCTGGGTGGCGGGTGGCGGCACCATAACCCGTCATCTATACCTACTCACGTTAGTATAGTGGTAAGTTGCATTAAATCACCATATTTTAGGTTCCCCTACATGCCCCTACTCTATGTCGGTTCTTATGCGAAACACCTGTATATCTTTTCAAAGAACGCAATGTTTTGATAAGATTCATTTAATGTTCGTGGAACATTTTTAGAACATACTGGGAGCTGCTAAGAATATTATAAATAACATTCTGAGAACCTTATTAGTATGACAGAATCTGTCCAATTGTCATGTTCATAGAATGCTCTATGAATATATTTCGTACCTTGTGAGAATGTTCTGGGGATGTTTGAATATTCTTTCGAAACATTCCTAGTATATTCTCAGAATGTGTCTGTGCTGTCTGGGTTGTGATACGCTGTTCAAAAGGTAGGCTATTTTAGCTTTCCTGAATATCGTGCATTCTGCTAACATTTTCTTTGTTCTGTGCATATTATTTAATTGTTCTACTAAGCGCTTGTTTCCTTAGCGTGCCCACGAAACAAACGCTAACGTATTTAGAGCAGTTGCTGAAATTGAACAACATAAGTGAAGAGGTGTGCAAACTTTTGCAAACCTTTGAGTTTTTTTAACAAACTGAAGGTCCGGCAATGGGCAACCTGCACTCTTCATTCATTGCGGACCTTTTCATGAGTATATTTGAGACGGATTTAGAAAATGAAAGTGAGTATTTTCCTAAAGTACGGTTTTGTAATGTGGACAATGTTTTTGCAGTGTTTAACACAAATACATCCAAAGTAGATGATTTTATTAACAGACTGATCTGTCAATTTTAATCAATAAAATTCACCCACGAATTAGAAGTTCACAGTAAATTTCCGTTTCTAGCTGTACTAGTAATTAAAAATAATGACTGTCTTAAATTCGATGTCCACAAGGTAATTACCACTAAAGGTTACATTCCAAATAACTCACATCATACGTTTGCACAGAAAACGGCCTGTTTAAATTTCTTAGTAAGTAAATAAATAAAATTTCCCTTAAGTAAATAAAACGAATATATGGATTGTTTAGTGGGAAAAATAATTAATAGACACAGAACAAAGAAAATATTTGCGGAATCCACGACATTCAGAAAACATAAAATAGAGAAAAAATTTGTTTGTCTACCTTTTCAACCACGTACACAAGGAGCCTCGAGCGCATTTTAAACAAAGCCGATTTGCAGCTAACTTTTTCGACAAACAAATAATTTAAAAATTGTGTTAGGTAATACGAAAGATAAAGATAAAGCCACTGGGTACCTATGAGATAAGTTGTAAAGATTGTAATCTTAAATACGTTGGGCAGACTAAAATAATCATAGAGGCCCGATCCACGCTACATCTGGCACAGCTGACATACGGTAGTATAGACAAGTCATACGTGGCACAACATATTTTGGACAATACCCACCACATAAAGAGGATCTGAAACTTATCAAAAATGTTAGACAACTAGCGAAGCTAGATGCGTACGAAAGTATTTATATTTCTAAGGCAACACAAAAACAAAAGTTCCTTAAACCGAGCGCTGCTATTGATTTATAGCCCTTTGTGTGCAGTCTGTCTTTTTGAACGTTTTTTTAACGTCGGCCTATTTCTGTGACTATGGCGAATCACCGACGCCAGGGAGCAGTTTTACCTCATTATCCTGGAAATTTTGCGAAAGCCCTGCCTTTCTGTAAGGAGGGTAGGGGTATTTAACGTGCCCAACATAGCACGGATACGGGACCGACGAATTTATCACCCCCCCCCCCCCCCCATCTGAAGCGCGGAACGTGCAGACATCCATCTTTCTCAAATACAATGCCAGAACCTTGGTTGTTAATTTATTACAATGTGTACTAAAAAAGTGAAAGAGAGACCCTGGCAATCGAACCCAGTACCCTTCGGTTCAGAGGCACATGTTTTTACCCCTGAACCACCGAGTCTACCATTCTGTCTTTGATATAGTAAATATTTCGAAACTTGGCCGGCAAAGTTATACCGGAAGTTCAGAAACCTCGTCCGGCAATTAAAGTACAATACATAGAAAATTTGCCTGCGATTTCGTCTCCCTCTCGGTATCGGTCTTTACCTAAGACTCAGCATAAAAGGTGATGTTTAACCAAACAACTAACTAGTTGTAAGTAGTTTAGAACTTTTCATCCTCTGAGGTCGCTACGTTTGTTAGTGAAACGATCGTCAGGTCTTTAAGAAGATATGTTATGGTGATTTGGGTTCTCCAGGTGTACTTGACCTTATAATCTAAATCATGTACCATATTTACATCAAAATATCTTTACTGATTGAGAAAGTACAAAAATGTCCCGAATATTAACTTAATTTAGGCAGAAACTACACCTGCCAAAATATAATTATTCACATAAAATATTGTTTACATGAAAATTTGCAAACAATCTGTTTACAAAATATCCCCTTTTTTCACAAAGCTGTATTACAATAAAATTATATAAAAATATTTTTACACTAAAATTTGTTAAACAATTTTCTTTTCACGAAAATTCGAAAACTAATTGTTTACGTGAATTCGCAAACATATTTTTTTACAATGACTTATTAAATTATTAAGTGATAGCATTTAACTAAAATTTGACAAAAAATTTGCAAAAACACTGAAAATAATTTCTGGGATAAACTGACTAGATATTTTTTATACGAAATTTAGTGGAAAATACATAAAATTCAAATTATATATCTAATTTGTAAATAAATTTAAAAAAAAGGAAACGTAAAAAGTTTTTTCTTGCTTTTGACGAAAATTTGAACCAGTGGAGTAAAGAAAAATAAAAAGTTGCAACACAATTGAAATAACTCAAAATCGATGAACGATACCAATTTTTGTGTGTATACGCATGCATTATAGTTCGATGGAAAATGCTATATGCAATAATATATGGGCTGTTCTATTAAAAGAAAAGAAAAGTTTTATCGCCAACGACTTATGGGCCACACTGTCAAAATAATTTTCTAAGATGCAGCTGGAGATACTGTAATAATTATTTTTTTTTCATATCTTGTATAATAACTCATATATTAAGCTTTACCGTAGAAATACGCCACGCTGTATATATGTAAACAGATAAACACTGAAGCTAAATTTGGAAAGGGATTCTAGGGGGCCTAGTTTGCGCTCACTTGAAGAAATCTTTTTAAAATTCAAAAATGGCGATCTCCTTATTAACGAATTTCTTCATTGCTTTGTTTCTTTCATTCTGCAGGGCACATTTTCTTTTGACAAAAACTGTAACAAATATTGTTGCTAGAATGATTAATATAATGTAGAGCAGGATGGTCCAAATACTTGTGTGGTACAACGGGAGTCTGGTTTTGTTAGGAATTCTACTTTTCATAAGCTGCAGCTGAGCCCTGATGTGGCTTACGTCGTGCAGAGGGTCATTTTCCAGTTCCATAGCTGGCAATTCTTCTACGTTTATATTGCTTTCTAGAACTTCTTCCAACTTTGGTAAGGAAAAAATTGATGTGTCTCAACTGAGCTTTGTACTGAACTGCATCGTTTGACATCAATCGACAACTCAGCTGCATCGTTTAACACAAATCGACAACTGTCATCTTGGTTTGAGTGTCACCATAGACGTGCCTTGTATAATTTGTTTGTTTTCCTTTCCCGAGCATTTGATTGACATCTTGATTTCTTTTGGAGCCATCATCGTAAACTGTGTGTCGCCATACTTTCACACGATAGGCTTGGTAATTTGGACAGTCTCTTTTTCACAATTATTAATGGGCTTTTGGAAATTAAATAGCCTGCCTTCACAGGGAGGATGTTCACCGACGTCTGCTATTGTATCTTCTGTACAGACATAGTGCTCATTCGTAACTTCATGGCAAGCGTTGTTTCTGAAGGCGTATTATTGCTCATTTAGGATAAGGTACTTGGATCGAGATGTTATGATAGAGAATCTATTAGGATTGGTTTCTATAGGTAGGAAGTACAGTTGGTAGTGCATATAGTAAGATTTGTCAATTAGTGGAATATCAATTTGGGGTATAATTGTATATCTAGTTTGGACAGACTTCATTTTAATTATTTTTTTCATACAAAGATAAGTCATTCTTGCTTAGTAACCTAGATTATGAAATATATTTTTCTATTACATGAAGCTCTTTAATAATGAATTTTGAAGAAGAAAGGCTAAAATTTGTTAAATTCTTTCGAAAGTGTTACCATCAATATCGATCACGGGACCTTTTGCGTATCAGGCAAGCGTGGTACCACTGAGCTATCTAATGGTACGTCATAACTAACGTTTTGTTTACATGATACTTGACACGGGTCCGCGGGATTGTATACTAAAAGTATACGTAACAGAATTAGTATAATTGCCATTTAAACATATTCAACGAGTGCTTCGGTCTTATATGACGTCTTATGTTTATGTTTAAAGATAAAATAAACTATTTTAGAATTATTTTTATAGAGCCTTGACTTGATTTTGTTTACATTTCTACTATAGGTATTATGCTACACTTTCAGTCTAAAACCACAGCATAATATATTTATGCGGTGCTAAAAGGGTATTTGGTGCCGTTCATCAAGCTACAAATATAGTATATTTTAAAAATTGATTGAATAACAATTAATTAAATAACCAATTAAATAACAATCACTTGGCAAATTTTTAATTGCATGTCGCCTGCAATTTGCGATAGTTTTGGACGAGATTTCACGATTTTTCGGGTAGTATGTTCTATGCCCGTTATTTACTTAGTTTGGTTAGCATTGATGTATCGCTTATACCTTTTGTATCAATCAATCTACGCGTGGCAGTTAACTACTCTGTCTCTCAGACATTGGACTTTAACCAGTAAGTCGTTTCAACGCATGTCTTTCAGATTTTATTTTTAATTTGGAAATAACTCTAAATATTGTGTACCTAACTACTTAAAATTCACAATATGGGTTTATTTGCAACATTTATAGCCACATGTAAAATATCATTCCAGTTACTCTGATACTTACAAAATATAGCGTTTTCAAAAAAAAAATTGTATATTTTTGGGGGGTAAACTGCCCGATATAGCTGATATTCAAACTCGTCCGTGGTCTTAATACAATGCAGATATATCCCAAGTTTCGTTCAAATCAGTTAAGTATTTTTTGAGTTATTGCTCGGATACCCACACACACACACACACACACACACACACACACACACACACACACACACACACACACACACACACACACACACACACACACACACACACACACACACACACACACACACACACACACACACACACACACACACACACACACACACACACACACACACACACACACACACACACACACACACACACACACACACACACACACACACACACACACACACACACACACACACACACACACACACACACACACACACACACACACACACACACACACACACACACACACACACACACACACACACACACACACACACACACACACACACACACACACACACACACACACACACACACACACACACACACACACACACACACACACACACACACACACACACACACACACACACACACACACACACACACACACACACACACACACACACACACACACACACACACACACACACACACACACACACACACACACACACACACACACACACACACACACACACACACACACACACACACACACACACACACACACACACACACACACACACACACACACACACACACACACACACACACACACACACACACACACACACACACACACACACACACACACACACACACACACACACACACACACACACACACACACACACACACACACACACACACACACACACACACACACACACACACACACACACACACACACACACACACACACACACACACACACACACACACACACACACACACACACACACACACACACACACACACACACACACACACACACACACACACACACACACACACACACACACACACACACACACACACACACACACACACACACACACACACACACACACACACACACACACACACACACACACACACACACACACACACACACACACACACACACACACACACACACACACACACACACACACACACACACACACACACACACACACACACACACACACACACACACACACACACACACACACACACACACACACACACACACACACACACACACACACACACACACACACACACACACACACACACACACACACACACACACACACACACACACACACACACACACACACACACACACACACACACACACACACACACACACACACACACACACACACACACACACACACACACACACACACACACACACACACACACACACACACACACACACACACACACACACACACACACACACACACACACACACACACACACACACACACACACACACACACACACACACACACACACACACACACACACACACACACACACACACACACACACACACACACACACACACACACACACACACACACACACACACAAATATATATATATATATATATATATATATATA
Organism: Tillus elongatus; assembly: GCA_964006375.1. Lineage (NCBI taxonomy): Eukaryota > Metazoa > Arthropoda > Insecta > Coleoptera > Cleridae > Tillus > Tillus elongatus. The sequence continues at coordinate 41,753,568 of OZ023270.1, read as the reverse complement.
TATATATATATATATATATATATATATATATATATATATATATATATATATATATATATATATATATTTCATTGATTGTTGTTGCCCTTACTTGGTGAAACTTGTCCATACTATATACAGACTTGGTGACTACACCGCTAACCACACACACACACACACACACACACACACACACACACACACACACACACACACACACACACCCGCGCGCACGCACACGCACACGCACACACACTCACACACACAGACACACACACACGCACACACACACACACAGAGAGAGAGAGAGAGAGAGAGAGAGAGAGAGAGAGAGAGAGAGACACACACACACAGGCCTAGCAATATTAGGGACAACCCATCTATAATTGTGTTTGTGGCAGCAAAGATAGTACTGCAAATATATGCGGAAAAAATTAGTACACTACAGAAATGACTCATGTAAAGATAGCTTCCCTAACAACAGAGCTATTCGCCTCATTCATTTGTGGCGACTCGAAGTTAATGGCTTTGTGCTCGTCCAGTTGTGTACGTTGTATGCCGTTACTGTTCAATATGACATTCAGTACCGTGGTGGGGAGTAGGCGATAAGTATGCCACAACTAGTTTTTTTTAATAATGGGGAGAGGACACTTTCTTGTGTCAGAATCACGACTCTTTATTTCATGTTATGACTATACATAATACGTGTTTTTGCAACAGTATGAAATATACAGTATGGAACAGCGAAATGGAATAAATTCATTATATTCAATTAAATTCAATATATTATTGTTCATATTTATATAAAATAAAATAAAAATTTAGATTTAAAAAAATTACATCCTGCAACGTGGAAACTTCGTCCCTTTGGAGTGACAGTTGCAACCCCAAAATTTTTCGTTATCTATTTAAAAATCCTTTGATTTCAAAATTGATTGCAAAAATTAACAGTAAAAAAGTAAATTAATGTTATTGACGAACTTTGCCACAACACACTATATAATTAGTAACTAATCGCGTTTCATTCTTGATAATAAGAGAGCAAGCAAAAACAATTTCACTGTCCTTTTTTGACGGTATCAGTTAAGAAGAAGACTTACAATTTATAAACATCCTTCATAGTTACCGTTGCTAAGTTTTGTTTAAAATGCCTTAGCAATATTCTGTGTGATTTTAGTTGTCAGTTGCAACTCAGAAATGTGGTTTATTAAACAGAAGTGCATAAAATAATAATTATAATGTTTAAATAACTTCCTCTCATACAAACCACTGCTATAGTTGGGTAAAAACATGAATAAAAGAAATACCCGTTATTGCTATTTTGAAAGCTGCAGAGGGCTAAGAACTCTCCAGGTGGTATCAGTTAAGCACTGTCATTACTACAACATACCCACAGAACACTCCCTATAGAAGTTTCACCTAAATGGAGCTAACCTGGACTTTATTAGGGCTCTAGTTCGGACATCGCATATAGTAGATGTCGCTAGTAGTGCTACAATTCTACTGAACAAGCTGTTCAGTGCGCAATTTTATCATACATTCAAAATTCAAATGTTTTGAATGCAAAATAGTTTTTGTTCGCTTCTAGTTCTTTCATTGTATAATTATAATACAAGTTTGTTGCTAAACGTTTCTTTTAATTAAGTTTTACCTATATTAACTTTTAGTGGATACTTTACAGTGTTTTCATTGTTCGTCGGTTTTATGTTTTAAAGGTGCGTTTTTTTGTGAATCAAAATATGATCGTTATCATAAACTTTGTGTTTAAATAATCATGTAATTTCAATTCTATTTTCAGTTTTCTTATCAAAAAAGCAAGGTGCTTTCATAGTTCAAGGTGTTTTGGTGAAACATAATTACAACTGTTTTAATTTTCAGGCAAGTTTAGAACGTTTTAGTAGTTCATAGGTTATAAGTAAATAACGTTTTCTTACAGAAGCTTTGTGGATATAAATATGATACCAACCAAATAAACGATTTATTGTTGTGTTCCAGGGTGCCTGGATTTATTTAGCAAAAGACATCGTTTTTCGTCATTTTGATGACTGGGTGAAAGCTGTACATAACCCTAAGACGCTTGGTTTATATCCACAAGCCATTTACGATAGATTTTATGTTTGTGATCGTCATTTCGTTGATGAGGATAAAGTACCTGAAATGAGAAGAGGTCTGAAAAGAACTGCTGTTCCCATATTACATATTCCTTTGAGTAAGTATTCATATATTTTAAAGTGCAAATAAACATTTCTATTTCTATTTATGCAACATCTCAGAAGTAAACAATGGATCGGGTGGATTCGGAAGGCGACCAGAAAGCCTGATAGTGTACACTGTTGTTAGATGAATATTACCAAGTGTCATTTTAAATAAAGAAGGAAATTAAAGGGTGCACAAATGTTTTTCTAATAAATGACAATATGACGTCATTTATACATACCCTAAAAGAAGAAAAGACCAACCTTGCCATACATTGCGGTCATGTGAGCATATAAATGTAATATTGTACAAGCACCAGACTGCTGTAATATACCTACATATCGATTAAGGAATGGCAATATATACTTCATCTTACTTTCAGAATTAAAATGGTTTTTAAATAAATGTAATGGGAATACTGTTCTAGGTTTTTAAATAAGTGTAATACTGTTCTAATAAAACACAAGTGTATTTTATCTTGTTTGATTTTCCATTAATCATATCGATAGTAAAAACTGAAGCTGCAAGTGTTAGAAGGTTCAAATTGCCAATTAATTTTTCCTATGATTGCAAAGCTTAAAACAGGCGTATGTGTGTTATTAAAACATAACTTGTTTTGCTTCACTATAAAAATCATTAAAAAAATTATTTGACTAATTTCACCTCTTTACTGGCAGTGGTATAAAATTAAATAGAATTGCTAAATGAACATGAAATCAAATTTCCCGCGTGTGACTAAAATTCATCGCATCCGCCAGAGGCGCTGCAATATTGTTCAAAACGTCAGCATTGGCGTTTCCCTTCTATAGGGGGTGTTCTGTGAACATACCCAACCATTCAATTAATTAACGACTTTGTAATTAGGAATGTATTATATATTGAACAGAATACCAAATATCAACGAATAAAAATTAAATCAATTGACTTATCTTAAAATAACGTTAAACGTACATAAATTAGATTAAAAGAAAAGAAGCCTTTATGCTTTGTAAACGCATACTTAAAGGATTTTTATCAATATAATATTTGTTATTTTGGAAAATATGATAGGATGTTAAGAACGTTATGTGAAGCACGTATCTAGCGGACTTCATAATTAATACCAAGAAATCTATATTTTAAGTCACTAAAATATGCATTTATATAGTAATTGAATGTTAATAGAAAACTATTATTTAATAAAACCAGGAAAAATCTCTAAAAAGACCCTAAAAAAATCCTCAAAAATATTTTTTTTCCGAAGTAGAGCTCTAAAAAAGAAATTGGACAAAGTGGCAAAATATAATAGGTAGCATATAGTGATTATGTTACATGCGTGATAAAGTTTACGGTGTGTGAGATATGGACAATTTAATTGCTTAAAATGTCTGTGCAGATAGAAGTAAAATCATCCAGTTTTGCAGTGAGCTGTACTACACATTATAGCATACCAGTAAACAGTAATAAGGAATATACAAACCTTCAAAATTAAAACAAGTATTATATAACAAAGGAAGTGTTAAATAAAATTTATAACATTTGCACAACGAAACACCTACCTATAATTATTTCTGAAGAAGGTATAATTTGAAAATAGTATAAACATAAAGTAACTTTATTACAAATAAAAATTCACACTTGCATATGTTTTTTATGCATACAACATATATTTTTACTATCTAAAAACTACTATCTAAAAACAAGAAAAACTAAGAATAACTTAGGTAAGTCTTAGTCACAAAAAATTGAATTAACTTTTTCAAAAAAATGTCAATGCCCAAAATGATTATGTAATTTTCAAGAAATTGTCATACAAATACAATATTAATAATTATTAAATTAAATTTCTATTCTAAAACACAATACCATGATTTTCATGCGAATTTTTAGGCAATTCGTTATTGCCTTACAGTTTTTTCCCTATCATTCTCTTATTTTTTTCGATATGATTTTTAACATGAAATTTCACATCAGTCCATCTTCTGTTCACTAATACTAGGTTGTCTTTCAAACACTTTTCGCACTCACTTTTACGAGGTACCATCTCTTTTGAAATTTGTACACGGAAATATTTTAAAACAGCTTCAGTTTCTTTCTTCGACCAGGGTTTTTTAACACATGTCTTTTTCAGAGATGTGCTTTTCTCTATACTGCTGTCTTTGCTTTGAGATTTATACTCACAAGACTTAAAGTCACTACTTTTCACCTTTATGTCATATTGGTGTTCCGAGGATTGGAGATCGATATCATCCGAGTCTAGCAAGTTAGCAGAGATCGATATCATCCGAGTCTAGCAAGTTAGCATCTTCCCTCTCTGAATTGTCATCGTCTTCTTCTAGGGTTGGTAATTCTGAAAAATGACAAAATGGTACAAACTTATAATAGAAAAATTACTCAGACTCACCTGTAATTTCGATATCTTCTAAAAATTTTCCAGCGAAATTACTTGCTTCACCTTTATCTATAGCTAGTAAGATTCTACTAATTTTTGTAAGCTCAACTGCGCTCTCATGCAATCTATAAAATTCTCTATGAACACGTATGTCGTGGCCAAGGTGCTTAGCCAGCCAGTCACTTTCGTTTTCGCTAAGATTGAAAATTTGAGAAACAGTCGCTATGTATTTGCGCAGTTTAGTTGCATTTACGTTATCTGGTGCATCTAGTTCAGCCTTAAAAGCAAACTTTTTCAAACAGTCATGTCCCCTTAAGTGTGAAAGAGAATCGTGCGATCGAACAAAAATATAAGGATTTGCTGTATTTATTCCACATAAATCGCGAGATAAATGGAGCCCAAACAATGGCTCGTTATAATACAATGTCGCCTTCCCACGGTAAGAACCGCTGAGTCAGCCGCCGTCTTAACGGAGCCAAGAACTTTGCAGGTTCAAAGTGCAAGTAGAACGGAATATCACTGTGAGAATCTACATCAGCAGATTCCTTGTTATCCAGAGACAATAGTGCCACGCCTGGAGGGAAGACTATAAAGAGGCTAATCACAGAGGTAGAACCGTTCATTCTTGTTCCGAGTTAGTCATTAGCACACCGAGTGCATAGACATTAGATCACATGTAGGTTGATCGTCTTATTTTTAGTATATTATATTGTTCATTTTTTTGTAACTAAGTAAGTAAGTATTGATTGTTCAAAGTATTAAATAAATTGTTTTAAAAATTCAAACGTCTTAACCGTGAAGTTAAGTGGCGCAGTCGTTAGTATTGGTTAGAAAACCGAAAGCATATCGATTTTTAAGCGTATCGACGCCTAATAACCAATTCGAGCCAAGCAGAGCCAAGTTAAAGCAGAAATAGTGGCCAAGCAGAGCCAAATGGAAGCAGCAACCATCGTATTATGGTAAGTTTACTGCTATCCCATTTTTACATTTCCAATTTTTATATGTGTTGTATTGAAACGTTATATGTCTGATTCAGAGGAAGAATCACAAAGTTTATGTAACATAGAGTATAGATTTAGATCAATCAGCATTAGCGACAATAACAGAACAGTAAATTATTCAAATATTAATAAGAGTAGTAATAGTAGCAACATGACAGACCAATTCAAAGAATTTTTCTTAAAAGCTATTCCCGAGTTCGACGGGCAACGTAGGCAACTTTTTAAAGGCATGTGACTTGGTCATGAATCAGTTCTACGTGCCAAACGAGAATCTGTATATGAATCACTTCTTGCTAAATTATGTTCAAACTAAACTAACGGGAACAGCCCGGCTTATAGTAAATACAAAGATAATTAATACGTGGGCAGACCTGAGAGAGGCCATTGTTCAGAATTTCAGTGACCAAAGAGATGATCATAGTTTATTAGCTGAGATGTTAACCTTGAAACAGCGTAATTCTGAAGACGCACTGTCGTTCGCGAACAGATGCCGTCATATAGAGCAGGTGTGGCCAACTTTGGTGCACATAAGATCTACTTTTTATTTATAAATTGTGTCGCGATCGACCTATTTTTTAGGTAAGAAGGGGATGTTTTTGCAATGTGCTTTTATACCGACGTGCACTTTGGCGAGCTCTATGATTAAGGGGTAAATAATCTACATACATGAGTATTTATTTAATGGGTTAAAAAACTTATGTCCAGAGGAATTAAAACAACATGAGCACTTATTAATAACATTTATTCATTCAAACTTTTTAAATTAATGAGAAACCTGAGTTTGCATTTCCTTTACTAGTGCATCATAATTTGGAGTATATCCTGACAAAGACAATAACAATGAGTCCTCAGTATGAGAATCGGTCAGGACGGAACGAAGTTTAGTTTTAGTTAATTGTAAATATGAAAATGCCGATTCGCACAGATACGTAGATCCAAAGCAAGAATAAATATATTCGCTACATTTGATAATATTGGGATACTTTTCTCGGTTAACATATTTCCAAAAATTTTCTTCAAATTTTCTGGCTTGTAAGATTAAATCAGATTGTAAAATTATAATTTCATTTTCCAAGGCGTTTTGCTCCATATCAAATAAGTCTGCAATTTTTTTGCTAATTTCCTTCACAATTAAATCTTTTTTGAAAGGAAAAGATGTAAATTCCACAATTTCTTTAATTTTTTTAAAATCTTGGAATCGCTTCTCAAAATCTTCCATTACATTTTGTATTTCGGCCACGTACTTGTCAATCTCATAAATAATATTATTATTTTTTTGTAAGTTGTCTGCCATATTTGGAAAATGGTTCATATTATTTTGTTGTAAATCTTCTATCAACAAAATAAATTTGGTTTTATATGCATCTATGCTGCTAATCATATCAATTATTGTTTTATTTTTACCTTGTAATTCTAAATTTAAATGGCTTACTATGGAAGTCAAATCTGTAAGGAATGCTAAGTCACTAAGCCAGGTTTTGTCATTTAAATATGCATATTTTTTCTCTTGTTCATTAAGAAATTCTATTATTTCAGGCAATAAATCACGAAATCGTTGCAGAAATTTACCTCTACTTAGCCATCTTACATCAGTATGCAATAATAAATCAGACTGACCTTCATCGAGTTTTAGTTGAAAAAGACGACGTTTGAGAGAACTTCCACGAATTGAATTAACAATTTCAAACGCGACGTCCATTACTTCTTTTGTATTTAGTCTCTTGCTGGATAATACTTGCTGGTGAATTATACAGTGGTAACTCAAAAAATCTGGGAATTCATCGTCATTTCGACATAGGGCTATAAATCCATTTTTGCGGCCTATCATTGCAGCTGCGCCATCCGTTGTTATTGAAACTAATTTAAAAAGAGGTACTTTCTTATCATTAAGCAGACTTTTAAACCCGTTGAATATATCTACACCTCTAGTCCTTTCTTTCAAAGAAATCATACCCAACAATTCTTCTTTAGATGTAAAATCTTCAAAAACTAAACGAATGAAAACAAGTAACTGTGCAGTATCACTTATATCTGTCGATTCATCACATTGAAGAGAAAAACAAGAGCATCTGTTAATATCATTTTGTAACTGTTCCTTTAAATTTCCACCCATCTTTTCGATTCGTCGCATCACTGTGTTTCGGGACAGTTGTAGATCTTGAATTGCAGCAGTAATTTCGCTCTTGTTCTTAAAATCATTAAAAAGGGAATCCGAGATTTCCAAGAACATTTCCTTTACAAATTCACCATCAGAAAATGGTTTACATTTTTTAGCTAATAGATAGCTTACTTTGAAGGATGCAGTTGTTACTGCTTGTGACTTCAATATTGGCTTTTTGAAAATATTTTGTTGATTTGTTAATTGAGTTTTAAGATCCCGAACTTTACGTTTTCGTAATTCGGAATTTGGTGGATAATCTGTTTGATACTTGTTATGTAAAGATAAGAAATGTCTCTCCAAATTACCCTTTTTAGCAATGGCTATCGAGCTAAGACATATTAAGCAGCAACATTTATCATTCACCATCGTAAAAAAATAGTTAATTTCCCATTCTTCATTGAAATGATATGTTTTCGATTTTTTTGGTTTGCTATCCATGTTCATAAATAGGTATACTGAAATGCAAAAAATATACGACTTAATAATAGGGCATGTAATAAAAATATTAAACAGTAACAATATAAATTACAATTAATACCTGGTGTAGGTTTAGCCGATAAACGAAATAGCTAATCATACTTAATAGTTGCGAATAATTAAATTATTATTTTAAATAATGCTTATAAATATTTAGTTAAGATTTAAATAATTTTATTTAAAATATATCTCTTATATACTTGCACAATTAATTTAAAGAACACTAATATTTCATTAATACTTACAAATGAAACAATCCGCAAGAGAAATTGACTGTAGCGTACAAACACTAACTTCAGAATGAAAATTTAACACTATATTCTGCAAAATTAGATTCCAAGAATTAATCCTAATGGCATGGAATTTAAATGTTACTATTTTAATAGTCATAAATTTCTCAGAAGTGTAAATACAAGTCAATTTTAAACGCACTGTATTTCAGATTTATTAAATAAACATCATTTATATACGTTTTTATATGTATTGTATAAGTTTTTATCATAAGCCTAAGTATTATGCTGATTTTGTAATATCCCAATTCAAATAAATTTTATATAGGTAGCAAAAAGTAGCAGCAGCAAAAATGTTATCTACCGACAAAAGCTTTAAATAGAAAACAGAATTGCAAAAGTGCAAAGAAAAAGAACTTAATAAAACCATTTCAAATGTCAAAACAAACTAATAAAAATAATGATAATATAAAAATTATATCCTTTCTATGAGCTAATCACAGAAAACATTTGAATAAAAAGTATTTGTACTTTTTAAGTTAAAAGTTTTTATGAGATACTTTTCGCAAACCCCGAACTTGCGAGTGATCGACCAAAATTGGTCTCGCGATCGACCGGTCGATCGCGATCGACTTGTTGGCCACCCCTGATATAGAGCAATTGCTCATCTCGAGTTTAATAGCTAACGAGCAAAATGAAGGCGTGCGATTAATTAAGAAAGACATATACCAGAATCAAACATTAAAAGCGTTTTTAGGAGGGTTACGCAATCCGTTAGGGCTTGTCCTGCGTAGTCAAGGACCTTCGAGCATAGAACAAGCTTTGAAATTCGTATTCGCAGAGGAAAATTTCGATTAAGAGATAAAACAATAAATAAGAATTTCAGCAATAGTAATAAGTTAGGACAGAACCGTACGTTCTTTCAGAGACAAAATAACCCACCTTTTCAGAATGTACAATTTCAGAGACCTTTCCAAACAAACTTTAGACCATTTCAACAACATAATAATCAAAACAATCACACAAATTCCCAGCCTAGACAAAATCAACAATTTGTACCAAGGCAAAATTTTTCGAGTCAATTTAGGCGACCCAACTTCAATAATCAACCGGGTCGACCCAATGTAAATCATAATACTAACAGAAATTATCACGAACCAATGGAAGTAGATAGTTCTAACACTAGACTGTCATTACCAAGGAGAGCAGCTCACGTAAATAATATAGAATTTAATGAGAACGAAGTAAATAAAACAAATTACGATTTAAATTATGTAAACGAAGAATTAAATTACGAAAATTCGCCAGCCGAGGAATACGATATCCAACAGCGAAATTTTCCCACTGCAGGGCCCTCAACGAGAGAACCGTGATAGATATAAATAATATGAATACATTATGTAAGTTACCGTATATAGAATTAAACGAAATATCAGGTAAATTTTTGTTAGACTCAGGATCTTCAAAAAATCTTTTGAATCCTGCTGTAGCATATTATAAGTTCCCTAAAAACATATTTACGCATGATTTTACCATACGCACCGTGCATGGCATTTCGAAGCACTGTAAGCGTGCACGTATTAAACTTAAATCGATTTCAGAGGAAATACAAGAGTTTTGCCTGTTTAACTTTAACACATTTTTTTCGGGATTGATTGGGATGGAATTTCTCAAACGAAACGAAGCTAAAATAGATTTTAAGGAGCACAAACTGTATATAGGCAAGAATATTATACCAATAAAATTCACAGATCTTAGCGTAAGTCGATCGGGACAAACAGAAACCAACGCAGATGGTTTAGAGCTACCCGAGACTCATTTAAATTTAAACAATATAATAACCCAGCAGTATTTCGTACGTAATGAAGAACTTGAGACAATTAATCACGTACTAAATAATAACCAAGCTTATAATGTAAGAGATAGGCCATTCAGCAGATTAAATAAACAATATGCATCTGAAACCAGATACAGCCAAAGGCGAAGTCCGTTTTCACCAGTAGTTATACAAAATAACAATTCTAGTACAACTCATATTAATAATTTAAACACTTACGATACGGGGCGTAATCAAAAACGGATTAATAATGAGAATGTCTTAATTGAACAAATATATACAGGAGAATTAAATGACGAGGAAAAACAATTGTTATTTAGTTTATTATCAGAATATCGGGACATATTTTTAAATAAAAACGAACCATTGACGCACACAAATGCGATAAAACATTGAATAAGGACAACAGACGACATACCTGTCCATTCTAAATTATATAGATACCCGTACGTACATAAACCGGAAGTAGACAGACAAATAAATGACATGTTAAGACAAAAAATCATTAGGAAAAGCCACAGCCCATATAGCTCACCTATTTGGGTTATATCAAAGAAAATGGACAAGTCAAATAAACAAAAATGGAGAATTGTGGTGGACTATAGGAAACTAAATGAAAAAACAATACCGGGCAGACACCCAATTCCCAAAATTGATGAAATACTGGACAAAATTGGGCGAGCCCAATATTTTTCGACGATCGATTTGATCTCTGGGTATCACCAAATTGAAATGGACCCCAGGGACATAGAAAAAACAGCGTTTACCACCGATACAGGCCATTGGGAGTACACCAGGGTGCCGTTCGGGTTATCTGGGGCTCCAGCGACCTTTTCTAGGCTCATGCAAAACGTATTAGAAGGCCTAATTGGACAAACATGCCTTGTATATATGGATGACGTCATAGTTTTCTCCACATCTTTACAGGAACACCTTGAGAAACTAAAACTAGTATTCGAGCGCTTCAGGCAAAGCAACTTAAAGATCCAGCTAGACAAAAGCGATTTCCTAAGGAAGGAAGCCGAGTTTTTAGGACACCTGGTCAGCCCAGACGGGATTCGTCCGAATCCAAAGAAACTGGACGCAATAAGGAAATTCCCGATACCTAAAACCCCAAAGGAAATAAAATCATTCCTAGGATTAGTTGGATACTATCGTAAATTCATAGAAAACTTCGCACACGTTACGAAACCACTAACAAAATGTTTAAGGAAAAACTCGAAGATAAACGTGAACGACGAAGAATACATTGCTGCCTTTAACTCATGTAAAGACATATTAATGAATTCACCTGTACTTATATCACCGGATTTTTCTAAAGACTTTATATTAACAACCGACGCTTCAAACGTAGCAATAGCCGGAATATTAAGCCAGGGCGAACCCAATGCGGATCACCCGATAGCTTACGCCAGCCGGACATTAAACGACACCGAATCCAGGTACAGCACAATCGAGAAAGAATTATTAGCCATCGTGTGGGCAACTAACTATTTTAGACCATACTTATACGGAAGGAAATTCACTATATACACGGACCATAAACCTTTAAAATGGTTATTTTCGTTGAAACAACCAAATTCAAAATTGCTCCGTTGGAGATTAAAATTGGAAGAATATGAATTTAAAATTGAATACAAAAAAGGAAAGCTAAACTGCGCAGCAGATAAACTGTCCAGAGTAGAAATAAACCCACTAGACATAGATAATCAGTCAATGGCGAATAATATCGACGAAGAGGAAGAAATCATAGAAATTGACGATGACGACACAGCAAACTCGAATGCGGACTCGTATTCAGCACCAGGCATACCCATACTCGAGGAAGAAATCGTTAACAGCAAGACCAATCAGATAGTTTTTCAAAATACGGATAAACCAGTCATATTCTCAGTCAGAAGAGACAAAAGAAATTTCATATATGCAAACTTCAATTTAAATAAACCCGATCAGATAGAGAAATTTATAAAAGAATACTGTTTACCACAAAGGAAATATTATTGCATTTTTGTAAATGAACAAGATTACGAACTAGTAATTTCGCAATCAATAAAAACTTTAATAACGTAGAATCACCCAAATTTTATAGATGTCTGGAAATTAGGAATGAAATTAACGAGGACGAATTAACCGAGACTATAATGAAATATCACGAGGGGAAGAGTAACCATCGCGGGGCTGATGAGACTTACCTAAGAATGAAGAAAATATACTACTATCCCAACTTAAAGAAACATATAGAGGAATATGTACGAAATTGCGAGTTATGCAAAACGTGCAAATACAATAGGAACCCGGTACAAATAGCATTGGAACACACCCCCACAGCATCTAAACCGTTAGAGATATTACACATTGACACATTCCAAATTGAACAAGCTATATTCCTAACAATTATAGATCCATTTAGTAAATTTGGCCAAGCATTTCCAATAAAAAGTAAAAGTGCTACTGAAATTGCAAAAAACTTGATCAAGTACTTTTCACAGTATGGAGCGTGTAAAATAATAATCGCAGACCCAGGTACGGAGTTTCAAACCAGGTAATTAAAGAACTATTAGAAACATATCAGATAGAGTTACATATAACAACACCGCAAAACCCAACATCCAATGGACCTATCGAAAGATTTCACAGCACGATTATTGAACATTATCGATTATTCAAAATGAAATTTAAAAATATGAAACCCATAGACTTAATACCATATTGTATATTCGCTTACAACTCGACAATACACTCACAGACACTAAAACCACCTTTTGATTTAATATTTGGCTACATACCAGAAATGTTTAACTATGACCCGGAAGTCATAATTACACAGGAATACAAAGTACAACATAAAGATTTAATGCAAATAATTTACGAGATAGTCAGAAGCAGGATAGAGAATTCAAAAATAAAAACGTTACAACGGACAAATAAAAACACGAACCAACCGTTCAAGGAAGGTGATATTGTCTATAAAAAGATACCACCAGGCTTTCATAAAAAACAGAAACCCATTTTCAGGACCGTACTCAATAATATCCCTATTAGAACATAACAAAGCTATTTTAATAAATCATAAAAATGACGAACAGACGATAGCACATTTAAGAAATTTACGTATTGCAGGTTCCTTGCCACGGGAATAACAGCCCAAATACAAGACTTGACAGACAACCCAGGCATGTTACCAAAGAAATTAGGCACAGCATACACTGAGACTAGCAACTGGAATCTGATACACATACATGACTTGACACAATTACATAGAGACTACAACCAAATAAAAAGACACTACGCCAATACAGTTACCTTCATGACAAAAGATTACCATTCTGAATATCATAATTTCATATTGACATTGAATTTCACCATAGATAATGTAGACGATATATTTTATAGGATTTTTCCAAATAACAATATTATTAATAGACGAAAACGTGGCCTAATAAACGGACTAGGTTCTATATTTAAGTCAATCACGGGGAATCTCGATTCACAAGATGGGGAACGCATTCAACAAGCATTAGAAATCTTAACGACAGATCAAAATAAAATTCAGGAACTTTTTAGGTCTCAAAATTCAATCATGCTCGAGGCCATTGTCGAATTTAATAGAACGATAGTAGGATTGAGTCATAACCAAGGCACGATAGTAAATAGGATAAATGAATTAGGTAATACAGTGGAAAGCCTGCGAAGTGAACAATTAACTCACTATCATCGCATTAAGATCCTAGAGTTACTCATGCAGCTAGGACAATTATTAAACAATATTCAAGAAATAGCACTAACAACAGAAAATGCCATCACTTTTGCAAAATTAGGAATCTTTCACACATCCATACTAAAACCAACATTTATAATAAAAGAAATCAATAAAATCCAAAATTATGCAACTAATGCTAAAGTAATAACAACCACTGATCTAAATCTATACGAAAAAGTCTTTCAAATAAAAGCCGTCCAAAACAATTTCAAAATTATATTTCAAATAGAAATACCTCTGGTAGATGAATCAGAATATGATTATTATCAAATATATACATTACCTGTCCCTAGAAAGACACACACTTTTTACCATGATAATTCCTAGAACCAAATACCTTATCCTAAGCAGTAAACAATATGCCTATCGTAATGAAGAATGTCAAAATTTAAAGAACCAGATATATTTTTGCAACGACGACAATCCAACAACCATGAATGATCAAAACCCATGTGAAATAAAGCTAATAAAATTTCAAAAACCTATTAACAATTGTAATCAAGAATTAGTCAAAATTAATAGAACCACAGTTTCGAGATATGGAACCAGTCAGTATATAGTTATAGCACCCGAAGAAACTAACGCCAAAATAACTTGCAAGGAACAGGAGTGGACCAACATCATCAAGGGTACAAAATTAATCAACCTGCAACCAAATTGCCAATTAACCATAGGCAACAAAATCTACAAGACCGGCCCAGCAACAGCAGAAACACAACAACTATTCAACCTGCCTACACTAGAAACCCCCATTCCAGAAGATCAACCAAATCCAGGACCAGTACCCGAAATATCATTAGAAAACGTACAGCTACACAACATCAATCAAATCCAACACCAACTGCAAAAAATTAAACAAAATATACCAGGACCTATAACAATACCAATCCATCACCTGAGTATATGGACAATATTACTGTACATAGCTGTCTTAATAACCATCACAACGATAGCAGTCCGAATGGGGTTGAAGAAACGAAGAACCAGCAAAGAAGATAAAGGAACAAAAACAGGAACCACCGAGTCCGGATTTCCGTTGAAAATCCGGAACGAACCATAGCTTCGTCTTTAAAAAGGGGAGGAGATAAATGGAGCCCAAACAATGGCCCGTTATAATACAATGTCGCCTTCCCACGGTAAGAACCGCTGAGTCAGCCGCCGTCTTAACGGAGCCAAGAACTTTGCAGGTTCAAAGTGCAAGTAGAACAGAATATCACTGTGAGAATCTACATCAGCAGATTCCTTGTTATCCAGAGACAATAGTGCCACGCCTGGAGGGAAGACTATAAAGAGGCTAATCACAGAGGTAGAACCGTTCATTCTTGTTCCGAGTTAGTCATTAGCACACCGAGTGCATAGACATTAGATCACATGTAGGTTGATCGTCTTATTTTTAGTATATTATATTATTCATTTTTTTGTAACTAAGTAAGTAAGTATTGATTGTTCAAAGTATTAAATAAATTGTTTTAAAAATTCAAACGTCTTAACCGTGAAGTTAAGTCGCGATAATATAATAATAAATCAATACCAGATTTTAACTCAGGAGTCAGTATTATTGGTACTCTCCTACCTCTTTTACCTTCTATATCGACAACTATCATTGTATCTGCTAATTTATTTTCGAATTTTGACAAGGATTTCTTTAATTCTTCTGTCGTTTGATCTGACCATAGTGGCCTCGTCATATACTGTCTTATCGTCATTTTTGCCATTTCACCCGATCTTCTTTTGTTGAATAGTACTAGACGGCTTAACAGTATAGCAGCTATGTTGGTCCAAGCGACTACTGATTTGGTACTCTTTAGTTGTTCTCTAAATTGATTAAGTTATTTCTTTAAATATATGTTTAATTTAATTAAGTCAGATGTAATAGGCAACAACTGGCTGGAATTGAACTTTCTTCTGTGGAGGGTATTCAATGCATTTGACGATATTTTAATACTCCATTCTAGATCCATTATTGACAGAAAAGATAATAGCTCTTCATTTCTCTTTAAATCTCCCTTTCTCAGTGATTCTCCTCTAGCTATGCCCACAATTTTTTTAAGTTATAACCAATCTTTAAGCCTAAAGACGGAGTTCCAAAATCTGGTCTGGTTGTCAAGCTTGTAGTAACAGTACACAACATTTTTGTACATGTTACAATTTTATCAAAATTTTTGGGAGACAAACACCTATTTAAATAATTTAGTTCAGGATCACATTTCCTTATCTGCAGCATTAGTCTAGCCAGCTGTCTCATAGACTGTCTAATCAGCTCGCACTGGGTCACATCGTCCTCTTCGCAAACTTGAGAAACTTCGTCATTAATCATCTTGCTTAAAATATTGTGTATAAAATTGATATCAATCGAAGGAGAGTATATGCCATTCAAAAGAGAATTACATTCAGAAAGCGTATTTCTGCCACCAGTGTTTTTGATCTCAATACAATTTTTCAGTTTTATATGTGCAGATATATTCTTTTTAAGCATAAAGCCTAAACAATCTGGACACAGACCATAATCCTTGTAGCTATATTTTTCTTTTTCATTTGGAGTAGGAATTCTTAATAAAATGAGCTCTCCTTTTTTAATTCTTATCACCTCAGTTATGGTTGAAGTCTCCAATTCGTTGCAACTTTCCATATTCTATTCTCCTTTTTCTACTGTTTTTTGGAATTGTCATTATTTTGTTAATTTCTATATCTTCCTTGTGAATTTTCTCAAAATGTCTAGGTAAGTTACCTAAAACAGACTGGCATATGTAGCAGCAATGCCGTTTATCACGTTTCCTTTTACCTGTATGGCTTTTTCTTGACTGGCGAATTACAATCTTGTCTGAGCTGTTATCACTAATAGATAACTCTGCTCCGTCATCTAATGAAAAAATATCATCTTGTGTCGTTGAAGTTATATATTTTTCAAGAGAATTATTTTCAACTATTTTTTTTCTTTATCATTTTGAAGTTTTGAATTCAATAATTCTTCTTTCGATGAAGTTACTATGTTTGTGTCATTTAGTTTATTCTCGTCTCCAGCAGATTTGTTTTGCTTTTTAAACCATACCGAAGGTTCGCCAAATGACAGGTGTGAGAAAAGTTTATTTTTTCCATAACTATCGTCGGAATCAGAACCTTCCAATGAATCAGGTATGTATTCAGTATCAGAAGAACTACATGATGGTTCGTTATAGTCACAATTTAGTGAATCGTCAAGTATCAAATCATATCTGACTTCTAAAATGAAAGAGGATATAATGATTATGGAAATCTGAAAACGTGCTTTTTAAATTCATTATTTTTATATTTTTACCAAATGTCACGTAAACAATTACGTTCTTGTTTTTGCTCTCAAAAAGGGGGCTAACATTCAGTACTAATTTTTTACTTGGAATTTTGTGAAATTTCCGAATTTTATTGATTAATTTCTCCTCGTTAAAAGGCCTCTCATCAGTACCTTAAGAATCAACACGTTTCACTACAGATGCTGATAAAGTGAATAAATGAACAGCCACACTGTGTATGACTAAATATTAGTTTTTCATAAATACATCACCCTTTCGAATGCAATTTTTTAATGAAAGTTAGATAGATGTTATTAGTTTCGATGAAAAACAAAATTCAGGTTAATGTTATCAATATCAATAGTAAAAGTATCAATAAAAAAGTTCGGGACGCAGCAAATGCTTTATGGTAGTGAATTTTTATTAAATTAAAATTTAAATAACACACTTTTCTATACACTTAAAAAGTTGAATTTTGGTCTGTAGTAAGGTCTTCCCTAGTGCAACATATCGACCAAATTTCTTTAAAATCACCTTGTAATTTTCGGAGAAAAAAGTTTTTTTCGAAAGAAAATTCAAAATTTTAGTAACTCAATTATTAATAAACTTAGAGAGTTGAATTTTGGTGCGTTGTAAGGTCTTTCTTAGAGCAACATATTCACCAAATTTCATTAAAATATCTTTGTAATTTTCGGAGAAAAATTTTTTTTCGAAAGAAAACTCAAAAATTTTCCGGAAAACCTTGACCGATTTTCCTGGTTAATGAACTTATCTAAGCCATTAATGAAAGAAAGGCACTTGTCAAGTTTCATTGAAATCGGTTAATTATTTTTTGAGTTATCGGTTGGATACATACATACATACATACATACATACATACATATATATATATATATATATATATATATATATATATATATATATATATATATATATATATATATATATATATATATATATATATATATATATATATATATATATATATATATATATATATATATATATATCAACGTATAAAAATTTAAACTGGGTTCTAGGAGTCCTAATTCGCCCTCATTTGAAAAAATTTTTGCAAAGTCTCACCACCAATATTAGTGATTTTTTTTAACAAAAATTCACTAATAAGTGTATTATCAATAAAGTGAAGTATCAACAAAATTTGCACCCTACTACATTTTCGTTGCTTTACCACAAAATTGAATATTTGACACCTCACTGGAGGTGCGTTATATATACAGTGTGGAACAGCCAAATGGAATAAACTTAGCACCTTAATTATTGGGCATATTTATAATAAATCCCGAAACAGAACAATTTTAGATTAAAAAATTACATCATGCAACATGAAAACTGCACCCCCTTGGACTGACAATTACAGCCCCTAAATTTTTAAATTGTAAGTAGTGGCTTGTGATGCCTCACTTGTAGGATCTCTTCACCATCAATTCAAAAATGTTACGGTTCTAGAACTTATTGGAAAAATTAGCAGCAATATAATTATTTCATCTCATTGGTGCACTTCGATAAAACATACTAAAAAATTAATAACTAATCGAGTTTCATTCTTAGTAGTATTCGATTTGACTGCTCTACACTGTATATAAAATCAATGACCTTAAGCACCACTTTTAGTTAAAAAACTACCAGTTAGGAAAGTTTCAGCTTTCCATAGTGATTCTTACAGTAATTAAGGAATTGTCAGCTTTTGGTGAATTTTTATTTTAACAGGGGGTATCGATGGTGAGAATTTACAAAAGTTTTTTTTAAATGAGCGCAAACTAGGAGCCTAGAGCCTAAAGCCCATATCCAGGGTCAGTTTTTTAATTATATATATATATATATATATATATATATATATATATATATATATATATATATATATATATATATATATATATATATATATATATATATATATATATATATATATATATATATATATCTACACGATAACTCAAAAAGTTTAACCGATTTTGATTAAACTCGGCAAGAATCTTTCTTTTAATGATAGCCTGGATGACTTCGTTAAGCCACGAAAATTAATTGGACAAGGCTTTCCGGGAAAATATGGAGTTTTCTTACGAAAAAAATTTTACCTCCGAAAATTACAAAGCTATTTTGATGAAATTTGGTGGATATGTTGCCTTGTAAAAGACCTTACCACATACCGAAATTTAACTTTTTAGGTTTATAGAAAATTGAGTTATTCAAATTTAATGAAAATTCGCTACCATAACGCACTTGCTGCGTCTCGAACGTTTTTCCATTGTTACCCATTTACAGGTGGTGGAAAAATAGGAGCCTAATAAAAACATGTGCTACTAAGTTCCAGAGTAAAACTATACCAGCGTGTAGAATGTAATGTTCCATTTTAATTCATAAATATATATAATTAAACAAAAGATACATAAGGATAGACAGGTGGCAGAATATCATGCATGTAAATCGTAGTATAAAAGAAACTTGTATACTATTTTATTTTCGTTGTTTTATGGAAACGTTAATTTATTTTAAGCAACCTCAGTTGGAAGGTATGGTTTTGGCACACAAGCTCGACTTGAGAGCCTAAATAGAAACACACTTCTGAAGTTTCAACCATCCAAATTGATCAGTACAGTAAGTACTGAAGTGCCAATTTTTAACATTCACCCTCTATACGAGGTAGTATTTCCACCAGAGAAAGTTTAAAATATTTTTCGCCAGGTCTCAGGGCGCAAGTACACCTTCCTGTGAAATGTAATTATATCCTAATTATGTGCATGCTGCAGACATATGTTCCGTTTTTGAAACAGAACCCTAAAAATGTCTGTTATTATCTCTAAGAAAGGAAACCTGTCAGTGGTAGAAATCCGAAAAAAAGGTTTCAGGTTCACATATCAATTCACTGAAGACTGGCTCCATATTTTTATCCTAAACTGTTGTAAACTATGAATTGTAAATTGGACTTTGCCGCATTTATTTAAAGTTTTTATTAAATGTCTAGTGGATTGTTAATAATTGATCAAAATTAACCAATAAAAAAGAACTTACCTGTTTGTTCTTGTTCTTTCATAATGCCTTGAGTGGCTAATGCTACAAGCATCTTTCCCCTACTATTCATGTATATTTATCTAGAAGTACAAAAACTAAATTTAGCTTAGTAAGCACATATAAAACTCGGCGTTATTAGCGAATTTTCATTTTAAAAAAAAAGAATTCGCAAAATTGTTTATTAAAAGAGTGCGAATTTGGGCTCCTAGAACCCGAAACAAGGTTCGTTTGAAGTTATATATATATATATATATATATATATATATATATATATATATATATATATATATATATATATATATATATATATATATATATATATATATATATATTGTGACCGCCCACTATCTCTTTAAATCGATCCTAGGAATCCCTGTTCCTAAAAACCTTTACCACGTTTGAGAGTCAAACAACCTACATACGACGATCGATAGAAAGGTCAACGTTACCGGAAATCTAGGTGGCCCCTAGCTTTTATACAGTGAAGATGGGCAGGGTTCTTTATAAGGTGTTACTCTATGAGGGCGCCACTTGATTGTTTTACACCTAGTTCCGGATATTTATAAGAGATGTTAATTACGAAATCCAGCTTACCAAGAATCCAACACAACCAAGAACTCCTTGGACCTCCCTGGCAGCTGCACCTAAAATCGCAGGCTTATACGTCGGAATGTACAAATGTGGGAACGAAATCTTACAGTTGGAATATCTTAAAGGCTTACGTAGAAGCTGACAAACACTAAACAGCACCTAACGTTACTAATACGGGAGTGAGAGGTGAGTGCAGAACAAACGACACACAAATATATATATAAAATAAAATTCTAGTTTATTATAAAATCCAGATGATGCCTACAAGTGGTCAGACAGATCAAAAACAGTATTATATATACACATATATAACCTATAAATTGCTAGCATGTATGTTAAATGAATAACAGAGTCCGCAAAATGACTCACTTGCTATATCTCAATAATTTACTGCTAAACAAATAGCTTTAAGCTACTAACGTTCGTATGGTAAGCAATAACAAGTCAAGTAATTCAAACGCAACAATAAAAGTAACTAAGCTAAATCGAATGGAAATTTGTGTCCTTTCGTGATCACGATCAGCTTACAAAGATGTTAAAATATGAAAAGGTGTATCAAATGGTAGCCTAAATAATGATAATACTTTATCAAACTCAAAGCAATTATATTAATGATAATGTGAATATAAATCATCAGCTAACGTGTAGGGTTCAAATAAAAAGCTGGGTATCTTATCCTATTGTGTTATCGTTAAAACTTTATCTTTGAATTCCAAAACTTGACCACCATAAGTAAAGTCACAGCTTAATACTGGATTTAAAAGTCCAAACAAACAAATTGAGTTCTTTATTAACAATACAACTTAAAGACTACTACCTGTAAGGTCTGATCTCCAGTGAACCTTCTCTGGTCGATTTTTCGCTAACAAAATATCTACTGTCCACTGTGTCGGTACCTTCCGGCCACCTGTACTTCCTCTACTCAACAACGAAATGTCCTCGGCAATCTGATGTTGCTGGGAATGGCTTATAATTGAATTTGCGCCATAAAATGGTACCATACCAATATTCTTATTCTCCCATTGACCACTCGTTAGTTTAAGACAATATGTAGGCCTATTGCTTGTCGATTAGGCACTATAAAATCAATTAAAGCAAGACAAAAACTGAAACTAAAGCTAAAACCAAAGGCTAAAACCAAAAGCTAAAACCAAAACCCTGTAACAAATAGAAAGAGAAAACACGCCTTAGTTACACATAAAAAAAACTACGAGTTGGGTATTACCTCCAAATCCTGAGGGTTTCTATGTTATGTCAAGGTGTTTTGTTGACCACAGTTAGACAAGCCGGTTCTGATTGAAAACAAGCCACAAAGCCACTTGCTTTTTCGGCTTTACGTATGTGACATTTACTCTCCACCACGGGAATATTATAGTATTCAAGTACTATGCGACTAATTCGCTTCAACTTCCCAAACCTCCAGAATACTATAATCGTTTTACAGCCTAGAAATTAATCTCCAAACTAGGATGAATGGCCCACTTGCCTGTTTCTTTTTTCTAGCTGAAATCTTGCCACACACTCAAATTAAATTGCTTCTTCCACCGTTTTCAAAACCAACCTTTTTTCTCAAAAATGTTTTCTCTCCCAGGTCATAGCTAATCTTGCTGATTCGCTATCGGTCAACAAAAAAAAGACGACAAGAAATGGTGTCCCGTTCTTCCATCAAAAATATCAAACTCTGGCAACGAATAACTTAATACCGCAGAGTTGCGACATTTACACGAATGGGGAAATTCGGGCTTCGACCGCAAGACCTCGACATATGTAACACACCTAACTTCCAATATTAATCTCGATAATAAACTTCTTCCACAGCTTATAGAGACCGTTGTAACCACAGTTCTGCATGCAAGAATTTATCTCACTACATTAACACATAATTCAGTAATTTCCAACCAGCTAAAGTTAGACAGACAATAAATTAATGACGTGCTGGCAACCATGCCTTCACAAGACAGTGTACTCTGCCGTTGTCGACTGTTTCGGTGGTAAATCTCGACTTCTAGAAATTGAAACTGAATGAATGTAGATAACAAATTAAAGATGTTCGTTCACAGCTGTCCCTAAACCAATAACAATATGAAACCGAATAATTATATGGGGTGTTTTTGTTTATTTTGCCTGCTACGTGTAATTAATGATGTTAATATGCTTAAGGTGAATTTTACACGTAACAATCCCCCCCTTACTTCAAGAGGATTAACCGTAAGGTTAAGCCTAATCAGAAGGAACAAGCTTCAGGTCCTTCACGTGCCAAACTCCACTATTCTGGCCAGCTTTGTCTCTAAGTTCATACGTCCATGGAGACACCTTCTTACTAACATAAAACGGTCCTATGTATCTTGGAGCTAACTTACTAGCAAAGTTCTTCGTTGCATCTGACAACACGTAATTCCTCCTCATCGCAGGTTGATCCACCTCATACTCTTCATAACGTCTGCGCATGTTATACCTCGCCACAGCCTTCTTAGTAGCCTTCTCCAGTCTCTGTTTCACGTCCCTGTACACCTCCTTGAACACGATGTTCCTGCTCTTGTCAACCAACACATCTTCATCCTCGCCGTCCAAATCAATCTGATTCTGGTAGTCCGCTCCTGACAATGCCATACATCGCCCAAAATTGACATAATACGGTGACAATCTAGTCGTCTCATGTCGAGATGTTCTCACAGCACAAGTCACCTGTTGTAGCCCAGCATCCCACTTCTTGTGGTTATCATTCACATACATTGCCAACATGGTCTTGATTGTACGATTAGTTCGCTCGGTAGGGTTTGCGCGCGGATGGTAATTCGCGCTAAACTTCAAATTGCACTGGTATTTCTCGGCAAACCTTTTGAAAGCTGAACTTTTAAATTGGGGACCATTATCACACATTATCATCTTCGGTACGCCAAATAACAGAAATACACCTTCTTCCAGACTTCTAATAATCGTGTCGGTGATGGACTTCCTCAAAGCGAAGGTTAACACAAACTTGCTCAAATAATCTGTGACAACCAGGATAAAACTATTGGCTTTCGATGAACGTGGTAAAGGACCCACTAAATCCACTGATATCATCTCCCACGGTCTCGACGGTTTAGCATGCGACACCATCATGTCCTTGGGACCTCGTTGATCCACCTTGTGCGCAGCACATATGGTACACTTGCGGACATAGTTCGCAACGTTCTGTCGCATCTTCGGCCAATAATATCTATCAGTTAACCTTGAGTAGGTTTTATAGACTCCCATATGACCCGATGTAGCTGGATCGTGAGCTTCTGACAAGAGTCTTCGTCGCTGGTCTTTAGGAACGACAATCTTCCAAACATCTTGCTTAGGCGTAAGTGCTGGATAATCTTGCCTCACGTACTTATACAACTTGTCACCTGACAATCTCCAATTCCCAAACTTCAGAGGTGTAGTTTGTACCCGCTCTATCATCTTCAAATACCACTTGTCTGTAGTCTTCGTCTCTGTCTCCACACTGTTCAGGACGTCTAACACTGGTACAGATCTGCTCAGTACATCCGGTACTACGTGGTCTTTGCCTTTCCTATGAACAATCTCAAAATCATACTGCTGCAAGCGTACAGCCCATCTTGCAAGTCTTCCTGATGGATCCTTGAGGCTATGTAACCATTTCAAGCTATAATGATCGGTGATGACAGTAAACTTTACTCCCTCGATGTAAGGACGCAGTTTTTCTATTCCCCACAGAACCGCTAAACACTCTCGTTCTGTCGTGGAATAATTACGTTCTTGGCGTGACAGAGAACGACTCAAGTAACAAATCACACGATCACCATCTGGATGCGTCTGAGATAACATCGCACCAATACCATAGCCCGATGCATCTGTGTGTACAACAAACGGTAAAGAATAATCTGGACAACCCAGAACAGGTGCAGATATCAACAACTCCTTAATCTTCCTGAAAGATCTATCACACTCAGGAGTCCAACAAAACTTAGTACTTTTCTTCAGCAACCCTGTGATTGGTGCGACCACAGTAGAAAAATCAGGACAAAATCTTCTATACCAGGACAGCATACCTAGTACACGTCTCACTTCCCTCACATTGGTCGGAGTAGGCAGCTCGATCATTGCTCTGACCTTATCAGGGTCCACTCTTAACCCTTCTCTATCCACCACGTAACCCAAGTACTTCATCTCGGGCTTACAAAACTGACTTTTCTCCCAATTGACGGTTAGATTGGCTCTTCTCAGGCGTTCAAACACTTCCTCTAACACTTCGAGGTGCTTTTCAAAACTTGGAGTCGTGATCACTACATCGTCTAAATATACAAACACGTAAGGTTCCAGGTCCGATCCTAACACACGATCGATCAAACGCTGCCATGTTGCAGGAGAATTATGCAGGCCAAATGGCATCCTTTTAAACTGAAATAGTCCTCTATTGGGGACGGTAAACGCAGTATACGGTCTTGAAGACTCGGCAACAGGGACTTGGAAAAATGCACTCTTCAGATCCAAACTAGAAAGATACTTCGCATCTCGAAGCTTGTCTAACGTGTCTGTAACCATTGGCAATGGATAGCCATCACGTTCGGTCACTGCATTAAGCTTCCTGTAGTCGACACAGAACCTATAACAACCATCCTTCTTCTTTACAAGAACTATTGGCGACGCCCACGGACTACTGCTAGGTTCTATGACATCGTTCTTCAACATATCTTCTAATTCTTCATCGATGTATTTCTGAAGCACTGGGGATACCCTATAGTATCTCTGCTTAATCGGTGGTGCATTAGTCTTGATCACATGTTCCGTCATATTTGTACAACCCAAACTATTTCCGAGCAAAGTCTTCTTCTTGTTGATTAACTCCTCCAACTGCTTCTTCTGTCCAACTTCCAAGACTGACTGATCAGCTATATCTACTGTGCTTACTTCAGGACAGTTAGAAAATTGCCACTCGTTATGCCTCAGATCAGGAACAATCCCCATCCTTATCCAAAAGTCTGCTCCCAAAATCAAAACATGTGGTAGTTCAGGGACAACCATCACCTCTATAAACTTTAGACGCTCACGAACCTTCATTGGTAATTCACACGTACCAATACTTTCACATTTCTCTCCATTAGCGACTGTGCATGATGTCTTCTTCGATTCGTCCAGGGGTATTCGCAACTTCGCGATACGGTCCCAACCTGGTCCACCTAAAATTGTTCTCGACGCCCCGGAATCTAGGAGTCCAAGCAAGGTAATCCCTAATATGTCCACTCTAAGGTGAGGCCTTTCATCGTTCTGTGCATGGTCAATGATGAAATCTAAAACAGGTTTGACAGTAGTCGAGTACTTAACGGCAGCACTATCAGCTCGACTCTCTAAGAGCGCTGCACTCCGTTTCCCGAAAAACCTCTGGGACAATTACGAGCAATGTGGCCTTCCCTATTGCACTTGTGGCAGATGAGTCTATTTCTCTCGGTACAACCTGCTGCTATGTGGCCTGGCTTCCTACAGTTGAAACAGACGACGGGACTATGCCTCGTCTGGCTACGCCCACCCTGGTTAGACGATACTTGCAGTCTCTCGGTCTTCTCTTCCAAACCCACGTATGCCAAATCAGGCTCCAAAATCTGCTCTTTTTTTGGCGGATGTGCAAACTCACCAGCCTGGGATCGTTGTTCTATCCTCTTGCACAAAGTACGCAGCTGGGCGATTGAATTTATTTCCATAGCACCCAGTTGGCTACGATACATCGGTGCTAAGTTGCGCATTAGGAGACTCAACCTCGTTTCCTCCGAGACTTGACATTGCAATCTTTGAAAGTATTTCGACATAATAGCCAAATAAGTTCCTATGGTCTCATCTGCTCCTTGTTTTCTCTTCTTTATCTCATCCAGAAGCTTCTCGCTATAAAAAACGGGTTGATATTCTTCCTTGAATCTTCCTACAAGTTCATCCCACTGGGACACTTCACTCCTAGCATCCTGATAAAATTCATATGCTCTACCCTCGAATAAATCTATTCCTGACTCCAATAGGATCTCCTTACTGACATTTCTGGCCTTTCTCATTTCCTCGACACGTTCGAAGAAAGCAGTCACAGACAGTCCTCTTCTGTCTCCACCAAACCTCAAGTTCCACTTGTGAGGGAGCACCGGCTTAATCAACGACGCGTTAAGCGACTGCGCAGCAGACATCATGGGTGAAGAACACGACTGAGGGGTTTCGAACTTCAACTGATTCCCTAAAGATGCTTCCATTACTTGCAAACCTAAAGGAGTAGGTTGTGTTTCACTCCCGACTTTTGACGCTTTGGTGTTGAGCTGGTCAATCATCGATAACGTACGAGCAAGTAATTCACCTCGAGTCTTCTTCTTTTCTTCATCCGCAGATTCCATATTATCTATCCTTCCCAATATGTGAGCCAACTTTGTCTGCAATTTTAGAAACTGCTTGTCCTTGCTATCTCCTTGAAATTCTTCTAAGACAGCCAACACGCCTTCCAGTTTTCCCTGCACAACACCAAGATCTTCCTCAAACGTAAATGGATACTTAGGATAATGTAGACTATCGCCAGACTTTTCCATTTGGCGCGCTAAGGTTAAACGACCGCGCATATCTTCCACCGTGCCAGTAGCTATGCCACGTACCGTTAATTCATATACGAGCTCTTCTTTGTCCAGTCTATATACATCCATACGACGAGCCATGATTGGAAAAAAAATAAACCCACACTGGAATCAAGATAACTACCTAACAATACAGTAAAAAAAAATAAAAAAAAATAAATGCAGTCTGCACTCTCACACCCGATTAGTTGAGAAAGCTAACAACACCGTACATCGGCAAGATCAATACGCCAAAACCAAACGACTTTACTCCCCAAAGCCCTACTCTCACAACTACACAAAAGTTCAAGTCCAATACTACGGCTTCCAAAATCTCTAAAAACCCAAAAAATAAGCCCTTTTTGAGCTGAATCGGGCCCCACGTTGGGCGCCAAATATGTGACCGCCCACTATCTCTTTAAATCGATCCTAGGAATCCCTGTTCCTAAAAACCTTTACCACGTTTGAGAGTCAAACAACCTACATACGACGATCGATAGAAAGGTCAACGTTACCGGAAATCTAGGTGGCCCCTAGCTTTTATACAGTGAAGATGGGCAGGGTTCTTTATAAGGTGTTACTCTATGAGGGCGCCACTTGATTGTTTTACACCTAGTTCCGGATATTTATAAGAGATGTTAATTACGAAATCCAGCTTACCAAGAATCCAACACAACCAAGAACTCCTTGGACCTCCCTGGCAGCTGCACCTAAAATCGCAGGCTTATACGTCGGAATGTACAAATGTGGGAACGAAATCTTACAGTTGGAATATCTTAAAGGCTTACGTAGAAGCTGACAAACACTAAACAGCACCTAACGTTACTAATACGGGAGTGAGAGGTGAGTGCAGAACAAACGACACACAAATATATATATAAAATAAAATTCTAGTTTATTATAAAATCCAGATGATGCCTACAAGTGGTCAGACAGATCAAAAACAGTATTATATATACACATATATAACCTATAAATTGCTAGCATGTATGTTAAATGAATAACAGAGTCCGCAAAATGACTCACTTGCTATATCTCAATAATTTACTGCTAAACAAATAGCTTTAAGCTACTAACGTTCGTATGGTAAGCAATAACAAGTCAAGTAATTCAAACGCAACAATAAAAGTAACTAAGCTAAATCGAATGGAAATTTGTGTCCTTTCGTGATCACGATCAGCTTACAAAGATGTTAAAATATGAAAAGGTGTATCAAATGGTAGCCTAAATAATGATAATACTTTATCAAACTCAAAGCAATTATATTAATGATAATGTGAATATAAATCATCAGCTAACGTGTAGGGTTCAAATAAAAAGCTGGGTATCTTATCCTATTGTGTTATCGTTAAAACTTTATCTTTGAATTCCAAAACTTGACCACCATAAGTAAAGTCACAGCTTAATACTGGATTTAAAAGTCCAAACAAACAAATTGAGTTCTTTATTAACAATACAACTTAAAGACTACTACCTGTAAGGTCTGATCTCCAGTGAACCTTCTCTGGTCGATTTTTCGCTAACAAAATATCTACTGTCCACTGTGTCGGTACCTTCCGGCCACCTGTACTTCCTCTACTCAACAACGAAATGTCCTCGGCAATCTGATGTTGCTGGGAATGGCTTATAATTGAATTTGCGCCATAAAATGGTACCATACCAATATTCTTATTCTCCCATTGACCACTCGTTAGTTTAAGACAATATGTAGGCCTATTGCTTGTCGATTAGGCACTATAAAATCAATTAAAGCAAGACAAAAACTGAAACTAAAGCTAAAACCAAAGGCTAAAACCAAAAGCTAAAACCAAAACCCTGTAACAAATAGAAAGAGAAAACACGCCTTAGTTACACATAAAAAAAACTACGAGTTGGGTATTACCTCCAAATCCTGAGGGTTTCTATGTTATGTCAAGGTGTTTTGTTGACCACAGTTAGACAAGCCGGTTCTGATTGAAAACAAGCCACAAAGCCACTTGCTTTTTCGGCTTTACGTATGTGACATTTACTCTCCACCACGGGAATATTATAGTATTCAAGTACTATGCGACTAATTCGCTTCAACTTCCCAAACCTCCAGAATACTATAATCGTTTTACAGCCTAGAAATTAATCTCCAAACTAGGATGAATGGCCCACTTGCCTGTTTCTTTTTTCTAGCTGAAATCTTGCCACACACTCAAATTAAATTGCTTCTTCCACCGTTTTCAAAACCAACCTTTTTTCTCAAAAATGTTTTCTCTCCCAGGTCATAGCTAATCTTGCTGATTCGCTATCGGTCAACAAAAAAAAGACGACAAGAAATGGTGTCCCGTTCTTCCATCAAAAATATCAAACTCTGGCAACGAATAACTTAATACCGCAGAGTTGCGACATTTACACGAATGGGGAAATTCGGGCTTCGACCGCAAGACCTCGACATATGTAACACACCTAACTTCCAATATTAATCTCGATAATAAACTTCTTCCACAGCTTATAGAGACCGTTGTAACCACAGTTCTGCATGCAAGAATTTATCTCACTACATTAACACATAATTCAGTAATTTCCAACCAGCTAAAGTTAGACAGACAATAAATTAATGACGTGCTGGCAACCATGCCTTCACAAGACAGTGTACTCTGCCGTTGTCGACTGTTTCGGTGGTAAATCTCGACTTCTAGAAATTGAAACTGAATGAATGTAGATAACAAATTAAAGATGTTCGTTCACAGCTGTCCCTAAACCAATAACAATATGAAACCGAATAATTATATGGGGTGTTTTTGTTTATTTTGCCTGCTACGTGTAATTAATGATGTTAATATGCTTAAGGTGAATTTTACACGTAACAATATATCCGAGAGATAACTCAAAAAATACTAAACCGATTTAAATGAAACTTTGAACATATTTTTACTTTATTAAGGCCACAGACGAGTTCGTTAGCCAGTTTTTCTTTAAAAAAAGTTATCCTAAAAAATAACAAAGTTACTTTATGCAACTTGGTACATTTGTTGCCCCGTAAACACCTTGCTATACACCAAAATTCAATTTTGTAGGTTTTATAGCAAATTAAGCTATTCAAATTTGAAGCATTTAATAAAAATTCGCTACCATAACGCACTTGCTGCGTCCCGAACTTTTTTTATATTTCCTGCAAATTAAAAAGTAGGTTCTATTACGGTTGTTAATAATTTTTCGAATTAAAACATTTTTTCTCGTTAGAGCTGATTTTAATCTGAAGTGGAGCACCTCCTACTAAAGAACTGAAAATTTTCAAGACATTTAAAATACGTTATAAACTTATAAATGCAAACCAATAATTATTCTCGCTCGCTTAGATCAGCTGTTCACTATTTAAAGAAACTCTGATACGCAAATTTGATCTGTAGCTTTAATCCCAGCAGTCCGCTGAAGAACAAAACTAGATTTCAAATTAGGTTACCTCAAAAAAAGCGGCATAATAAAATAGCACACCTATGTAAAATACCCATTCGTATAGTAAAACATACCGGCGGCAGTTTTAGATAGGTACCTGCGGTAAAAGCAAAGTTCAAAACAAACAATACAGCAACGGCGCGAAAACAAGAAGAGACGCGGGAAGGAGTCCAATCCAAACACATATCATTTAGCCATCTATGTGAATTTAACTAAAAATTGTCTATATAGATAATTAATAATGAGACAGTTGATATATATCACACGTATTCATATGATCCGATGTTAGGTTAAATTTAAAGCGGGAAAAATACATTACTTTGAGAATAATAATTAGGATAAAACTTACCTTTTTGTTTAACGTGTAATATATCTATAAAACAACACAACACCTGTTAAAACTATTGAGCACATAAAATTAAAATAAAGTAAAATTAATTTATCTTGGTTTTTACGTTAGCTGCCGTATAACACAATCAACACACACTTGAAAAATCTTAAAACATCACACACACACACACACACGCACGCACGCACGCACGCACGCACGCACGCACGCACGCACGCACGCACGCACGCACGCACGCACGCACCCGCGCACCCGCGCACCCGCGCACACGCGCACCCGCGCACCCGCGCACACGCGCACGCGCGCACGCGCACACACACACACACACACACACACACACACACACACACACACACACACACACACACACACACACACACACACACACACACACACACACACACACACACACACACACACACACACACACACACACACACACACACACACACACACACACACACACACACACACACACACACACACACACACACACACACACACACACACACACACACACACACACACACACACACACACACACACACACACACACACACACACACACACACACACACACACACACACACACACACACACACACACACACACACACACACACACACACACACACACACACACACACACACACACACACACACACACACACACACACACACACACACACACACACACACACACACACACACACACACACACACACACACACACACACACACACACACACACACACACACACACACACACACACACACACACACACACACACACACACACACACACACACACACACACACACACACACACACACACACACACACACACACACACACACACACACACACACACACACACACACACACACACACACACACACACACACACACACACACACACACACACACACACACACACACACACACACACACACACACACACACACACACACACACACACACACACACACACACACACACACACACACACACACACACACACACACACACACACACACACACACACACACACACACACACACACACACACACACACACACACACACACACACACACACACACACACACACACACACACACACACACACACACACACACACACACACACACACACACACACACACACACACACACACACACACACACACACACACACACACACACACACACACACACACACACACACACACACACACACACACACACACACACACACACACACACACACACACACACACACACACACACACACACACACACACACACACACACACACACACACACACACACACACACACACACACACACACACACACACACACACACACACACACACACACACACACACACACACACACACACACACACACACACACACACACACACACACACACACACACACACACACACACACACACACACACACACACACACACACACACACACACACACACACACACACACACACACACACACACACACACACACACACACACACACACACACACACACACACACACACACACACACACACACACACACACACACACACACACACACACACACACACACACACACACACACACACACACACACACACACACACACACACACACACACACACACACACACACACACACACACACACACACACACACACACACACACACACACACACACACACACACACACACACACACACACACACACACACACACACACACACACACACACACACACACACACACACACACACACACACACACACACACACACACACACACACACACACACACACACACACACACACACACACACACACACACACACACACACACACACACACACACACACACACACACACACACACACACACACACACACACACACACACACACACACACACACACACACACACACACACACACACACACACACACACACACACACACACACACACACACACACACACACACACACACACACACACACACACCAGACGAAAAAAAGAGTTACCAACCTCACTGATAGTTAATGTGAAGGTGACGCTTACCGAATTTTTCTATCCAATGGCAATCTAAAATGTTTTGTATGTAAATGTACTGGTCACATCTCAAAAAAATGCCCCAACAATATTGTTCATGCGGGTCCCGCATCCACGTCTGCGTCTACATCCGCATCTACTGCTCCATCCGTCTCTGCTTCCACCTCTGCACTCACCTCTGTCTCAGAAGAAACGAGCACCTTGGCCGGGCCAGGGGGAATTAAAAGGCTAGCCTCAAATGAAG
This sequence comes from Tillus elongatus, assembly GCA_964006375.1. Classification (NCBI taxonomy): domain Eukaryota; kingdom Metazoa; phylum Arthropoda; class Insecta; order Coleoptera; family Cleridae; genus Tillus; species Tillus elongatus. Next base: position 41,719,999 of record OZ023270.1, on the reverse strand, counting down.
CTGAGACAATTGAAACTGGCGACGATAACAATGTCAACATCCTTGACGAACGAGCAAATCAGTCATTTACGACCTCACAAAGGCAACCAAGACAAACTACAAAGAAGCAACGAAAGGCTGATCCTCAAAGTGCTTTTGATCCACTAAAGAAGATATTTGAAGAAAAGGAGTTTATCTTGTCATTTGATGACTTTAAGAGATTTATGGCGAATGTAAAAGGTAAAGATAACCCTCGACATGTGGCTAGTGAGTTTACAACTGAAATTTCATTACTTGCTGATATGATCAGGAATATATATATATATATATATATATATATATATATATATATATATATATATATATATATATATATATATATATATATATATATATATCCGTTTATTGAAAAAAGGTCACTTAAAGAAAGGTGTAAGCGCCTCGTACGGTCTCTCACTGGAGGGGCTGGCTCCTCGGGACGCTCGCGGTCACGTTCGGATGACGCTTCGGGGTCTGAGTGGTGAGATAAAGGTTCAAAATATTAATTTATTGTCTTCTTTACACACAGGCGTTTATTTATTTATTTTAATAAATTTCACATTCAAAGGGTTACGTATAACAACTTTAAATGTTAAAAGCATAAAAAGTGAAATAAAATGGCTAAATCTGGAATCATTTAATAGTTATATACAGCCAGATATATGTTGTTTACAGGAAACCAATACCCATGGTTCACCTTTTCCTTTTCAAAAATCACATTACACATTTTATTTTAATCCACCTGAAGAACCTTATTCTGGTACAGTTATCGGGATAAAGAATACTTCTGGGTTAGGTGCTATTACTCATCAACTTCTATATAGAAGTTATTTGCAAATGATATCTTTTAAAATCAACGAAAAGGAAATAAACGTTTTCAATATTTATATACCACATGACACTAACATTGCTCTGAATGTTCTCACTATTTTAGAAAATACTCTAAATCAGTTAGGTGCCTTTTTAATCGTTGGTGATTTTAACTGTACCCTTAACCCAATTGTCGACAGGCTTAATTCACAGGAGAGGGGTCTTGAGATTTCGTGTAAGTTAAGAAATATCGTTGACCGTTTTGACCTGTGTGATGTGTGGCAACTTACTCAAATTGATAAACCAGGATACACTTTCTATACGCGAATATCGGCCTCAAGGCTGGATCGTATATATTGTTCAAGAAGTGAAACAACGCTAATTTCTAGTTCAAAACTAATTCCATCATTTTCGGATCACCTGTGTTTATCGGCTCATCTAAAATTTAACCAATCGTATAACAAAAGTCCATATTGGCGTTTTAACAACAATTTACTGCAAGATGATAAGTACCTACATTGTATAACGACATACCTAGACTCTATTAAATGTGCCAAAACAGGTAGTATAAAATGGTGGGAAAATTTCAAAACTAATGTCAAAGATATAACACAGAATTATGAAATACAAAAAAGACAGCAGAAAAATATGATTCTGAACAGATTAAGAATATCGTTGGAAAAAACTCTAAAAACTGAAGGGTCAGTTGACACTCTAGCGGTTCTCAAAATAAATAGAGAAGTTAACGACATTTTTAGAGGATATAGTGAAAAAAAGTTAGCTGCTATAGGAATGCAAAATCTGATAGAAGTGGACAGACCGACAGCCTTGACTCTGTTACCAACGATCTCCAAAAAGAAGAATTTGACAGCAGTACGATGTGAGGGATATGTTATCAGTGAGCCAGTTAATATATGTTCAGTAGTAAGGTCGCATTTCCAAGTTTTATATAGTGATGATGAGACAATCGTAGATAAAGACAATGAATTGTTTACTGACATAAAATGTTTAGACGATAAAAATAAAAAAATCCTTGACGAACCCCTAAATCTTGAAGAACTAACTAAAGCCTTAAGATCCTTAAACAAAAACAAGGCGACGGGAATAGATGGATTGACTCCAGAGTTTTATTTGGCATTCTGGGAAAAACTAAAAACTCACTATTTAGATATGATTCAAGAATCATTTGCAAAAGGTTCACTACCTAAATTACTCAGAACAGCAGTAATCAGTTTACTGTTTAAAAAAGATGACCCCGAAGTTTTGGACAACTGGCGTCCTCTATCGCTCATGACAAGTGATTACAAAATATTGTCAAGATGTTTAGCTAATCGTTTTCTAAATATTCTGGGTAATATTATCCATACGGACCAAAGCTACTGTGTCCCTGGAAGATCAATTTATGACAGTCTTCATCTGTTTCGTGAGTTTATAAGTCATGTCAATGAAACAAGAGCTTCCTCGGCGATTATATCTCTTGACCAGCGGGGCGCGTTTGATAGGGTAAGTCATAGGTACCTTTTTTACATCTTGGAAAAATACAACTTTGGTCCAGAATTAAAAAAATATGTTGGCCTTCTATACAGTGAAGCAGTATGTATGATACGTGTTTCGTCTCTCCTAACATCTCCGGTGAAATTTTCTAGGGGAATACGTCAAGGTTGTCCAATGTCTGGGATTTTATTCACGTTATGTATTGAACCGTTTCTTAATCTTATTAGAAAATCTGTCAGTGGGTGTACAATTTCTTTTGAAAGTAAAACTATTAACCTTCAAACTTCAGCATATGCTGATGATGTTAATATATTCGTGTCTAGAAGGGCGGAGATCGACGAGGTGTTGAAATGTTATAACACATACTCGAAAAATTCAGGAGCTCAGCTTAACCTGGATAAGTGTAAGGGATATTGGTTAGGAAGCTACAAGGGTTCTGTTGAAACGCCTCTGGGCATCTCTTGGTCTTCGGGAGATATCACTATCTTAGGTGTTACTTTTAAAAACAGCCAAGACATAATTAGCAAAGACGCATTAGACAATCTCTACAAACGCATTGAATCATCTGTGCAAAAATGGAGAGGTATTTTTCCATCACTTTCGTGGAAAGGCAGAGTTATGGCAATTAATCGTTTTATAGCGCCAAAACTGTGGTACCATTTGCAGATCCTTCCAGTCGACGAGGTTTTTCTAAATAGTATACAATCCCTACTTACAGACTTATTCTGGGCTAATCGGCGACACTGGATGACAGAAAAGCACCTGTGTTTACCAATAAGTCATGGTGGTTTAGGTCTTGTTCATCTACAATCAAAAGTGAGAATATTCAGGGTTTATTTTGCTTTAAAATTTCTAAACAATCATGAAGAATCTAATTGGTTTCGTGTAATTAAATATATATTGTGTACATATAAAATGGCCGGATTATCCTGGCAACTATTTTTTATTAAACAAACAGTTCACTACTCAGACCTATCTCCATTCCTAAAACAAGTTCTACATTGCTGTTCGGCCTTAAAAATTTCAGTTGCAAATTATCCAGAAAACTTCCAGCAATTACAAGACATACCTCTCATGCCATCTAATATACTACCTGAGACACTGAGCAATATATCTCATCTTTGGCTTAATTGTGGCATATACACTTTTAGAAATATATGTGTGGGTACTGGCTTGATAAATTTTGAGCATCTGCCTCTACATCGACTTGATGAGGAGTTGAGGAACGTCCTGCGAAGAGACTATTTAAATAAACATGATTATGTCATAAACCAACAGGATAGTTTCAACACCAGTCCACAAACGGTCGAAGAAGGAAACAAATTTTACTACACTAGTCTTAATGATCAGAGAATGGTACTGGCAAAAAACAACAAGAGAGCGATTCTTATGGATCTGGTACTAGGACATTATAATCAAGTTAATGTTTTGACAGGCGAGTGGACTGATGACCCAATCTTCTGGAGTTCGTTCTGGGTTCAACCTACCCTTGGATATGAGGCCTCGGTGTCGCTGCGTTTTGCAAAAAACCGTTTAGCAGATATCGTTTTCCATCAACGAATAAACAAAACACCGTCTAACCTGTGTAGGAGATGTCAACAACTTGGGACTGCGTGGCATATATTCATTGAGTGTCATGAAGTGAAAGACTTGTGGAACTTTATTAGCCGTGTCAAAATGAAGTTAACCAATCGTTCATTAACAGTATTCGATATACATTCGGGTTTTGAAAATATTCAAAATTGTTTTTATGCAATATGTAGCTACTTATGTAACCTAGCAAAAAGTGTCATATATAATAATTTTATATCAGAGTATAAGAATGGTCTACAACATAAAGCCCTATTGCCTATTTTTAAAGCCAGACTGAAGTCCCGTGTCCTTAAAGAATATATCTGGTATAAAGGAAAAAACTATATAGATTCCTTCAGGAAGAAATGGTGGAATAGCAACCAATTGTTTACAATCGGGGAAGAGACCATACATTTTGTCTTTTATCAATAGTAACATTCTTTTTTTGTTCATGTTTTTTTCTTGTATATTCTATGTAGTTGTAGATATATAGATTTTTTTTTGTATGTGTGTATGTATGTATTATTTGTTACTTATTTTTAAAATGGAATGTAATAATTGGTGTATATAACCTTTCGTTAATAAACATAAATAAATAAATAAATACACACACACACACACACACACACACATAGATATATATATATATATATATATATATATATATATATATATATATATATATATATATATATATATATATATATATATATATATATATATATATATATATTTCATTGATTGTTGTTGCCCTTACTTGGTGAAACTTGTCCATACTATATACAGAATTGGTGACTACACCGCTAAACAGCAGTCGACCGGCTTCTCTCCTGCGTTCCTCAATTTTGGGCGGGAATTGCCGGCACCGAACATGATACCGACCACCGAACCAGCAGACGGAGACGACGCTCCCCAAATCAACCGCCAATTGAATCGAGTGGAGAAGTTGCGGGAGACCTTCGAACTCGTGAAGATCAACCTTGATAGGGCCTTTTCTCAGCAGAGCGGCCATTACAACCTGAGGCGTCGCGACTGGCGATGTGCCGTAGGTGACCGTGTCCTACGGGTAGATCGTCCACTGTCTTCGGCACCCCGAGGCTTTGCGGCAAAATTGGCCCCGAAATATACGGGACCGTACAGCGTGAGCACAGTCGTGTCGCGGGTGGTCTACGATCTGAAAGACGAAGCGGGTAAGAGGTATCACAATATCCACATCAAAGACCTCAAACCGTACCACCCGCCGTCTCCGCTGTTCCCGGTCGACATGAGGAGGAACCCCGTCCGTCAACTACGTAGTGCAGGTGAACCCCAGCCCAGGTCTCCAGGACACCACCCGGCACATACCAAGAGGCGTCGACTACAAGGAAGGCACCGCGTCATTCCAGACCTTGGGACACAACTGCAAGTAAACGCCGTCGTAAGTGACCAACTCCAACATAGACTATTACACCATAATTAGTATTAAATTTAACTCGTTCCTTTACTGGCCGCCAAAAAAAAAAAAAAGAAAAATCAACTGGACGAAAACTCGCCCATTTCCGGCCACAAAATAGGAAGTGAAAAGATATTATAACAACATCTTATTTTGGTGGCCGAAAACTTAATGTCATTTACATTGCTTAATAAAAGGTGGTTAAGAGAAGAGAGATGACTATTTGTTAGTGTGCATATGAAGTAAAAGGACAAAATATTTATGATTATTGTGCCTGGTTGCGTAAAGGCAAAACCCTGTATAGTACAGAGCGCGAGGTCTGCGCGACGCTCTGGATCACTCGGGGCTTTGTTTATGAATACGCTGCGTTGCGTCAGACAAATCGCAGTGCGATACAGAGCAACCTTGAAAATCCCGCGTCCCGCTGAATTTTAATCGTAATAATAATTAGTTACTAGTTGCATAGTTCACGTGCACATTGTTATAGGTTATAATTTCGATTTTGTCTTGATTTTATCACATGCACCATGGATGAAGCAACCTTAAAAAGTTTGTTCGGGCGTTTGTGCGTCTGAAAAACACTCCATTTTATTTTATACAGTGAATGCTAAAATTGCTTTTTGTGATTGTCCATCAGGCACAGGTGGCAAATTCTGTAAACACCTATACGCAGTAGAACAAAAATTTGGTATAGTATTTAAAACATCTCCAGTTCTAAGCGTTCATGATAGAATACAGTTAGTCAAATTAGCTGTTGGGCATTCAGCACCAGAGGAATTTTATAAAAATATGGATCCAAACACAACTGATCTTGAAAACTCATTTCAGTCAACCAATTATGTTCCTGCTAAAGTAGAGTTAGCAACTGCAATACATTTTCAAGTGAACGCCGAGGAAAGTGAAAGCCGATTTAGAAAAGAAATTATAAGAATGCGCTTTGAATTTAATCGCACAACAAATACGCTCGAAGCCAATCAAAGCCCAGAAGCTACTTTATCCATCATTAAGTTTAATGCACTAATGAATAACCTGAAAACCCCTTCCCAAATTTTAAACTTTTTGGAAGCTATAAGTCGAATATGCGGCAGAAAATCCAAAAAATTCTAGTCCAGCTAACGTCATTTTCACGTTGTAAAAACAAAGCATTGCCTCAATCTGGGAGAATTCAAGCTGGCAGGCCTTCCAAAAATGAGAAACTAAAACGGAAGCACAGTCTTGGAAGCAACATTTCGCATAACCTACCAAATGCAAAGTTAGATTGAACCTAATTCTGTATGACTTTTATTGTAAGAATATTTTCGATTTATCAGGAAAGTGTAGGTAGGAATTATTAAATATTAAAATTTACTAAACAAATTTATACTGTTTAATTGGGTATTTCGCCACACTGTTTTCAATTAAATAAAAAATAATTTAAATTCAGAATTATCTCATATACGAAATTATTAAAAATAATATGAAAATAGAATTTTACTCGTATTTGAAAGTTACTTATAAACTTAAGTTTTTAAATTGTTTTTCGTTGTTTTATGTAACTTAAGTTTAAGTTTTCCTTCAATGCAAATTTGGTTGAGTCAAATAGAATTTTAATTTACCTAAGAGGTTTAGATCTATTCACCTATCGGCTTCAGTTAGTTCTGTAATGGGTTAGTAATTGTAATTTAAATGCCGACGTTTCAATTTTTAAATTAAAAGAACGGCTGCTTCGGTCAAATGTCTATTTACCTTAAGTAAAATTTTATGAATTATTTAACTTAAGTTACATAAAACAAAGAAAAACATCGTTAAAAATTCAAGTTTATAACTAGTTCAAATACGTGTGAAGTTCTGCTTTCTTCTTCTTTTCAATAGTTACGTAGATATATAAGATAATTCTGTTTTTTAGGTAGATTTCATATATTGCGGAGATCACGACTTTTGAAAATTCACAAAATTTCACCCTATCTACCTTACGACTGGTATTGCCATCGGGCTTTTATTTGATTGCAAATAGTGTGGCGGAATACCTAATTAAATACGTATAAATATGAACACGCCACAGACATAAATTTTATTGAAACAAATATGTGTGCTCTGTGTCACACTGGGATTTGTTTTTCGCCAACCAGCGTAATCACAAACAAAGCCCCGAGTGATCCAGAGCATCGCGCGGACCTCGCGCTCTATACTATACAGGGTTTTGCCATTACGCTGCCTGGTTCTCGGCCACCCCGACCGAGAACTAGAATTTTGTGATTCCTTAGTGCCCGTTCTCGGCCACTAGCTATCTTATCGTAAAAGCAACAATAACTGCTTTATTATTATTTTTAAACACAGTTTAAAGACACCTACCCAAACTAACTACTAACGTGCATGCATATTACATTATGAAAATGATTCTTACCTTGTATAAACTACCACTTTAGTAACACTTTTAGCATCCAACGTTAACCATGCAGCAAAGACCGTTACGCTAACATTTGAAAATGGCCTTTGCAGTCCGTATACTTTACCACCAGACGGGGTAATTTTCAGATTTAATGAGATCATACTGGCCGGGAACAGGCATGGTGTACTTTCTTGGCTTTTCTATTATTTATATGCCTTGGTGGCCGAAAACCAGCAAAGGCCGGGAATAAGTCACTATGTCGAGGGTATTATTATTATCATGATGTCAACGAATGAGATGTATATAGACGAGGTAATAAAGTATACTTGTTATTGTTAATTGTTGTAACTTTAATCAAAGCCCTTCGCTGAAAGTGATAACCAGCACTGCACGTGGCAGTATTGACACTGCTTTTAGTGAATTTTCTTTAAAAAAATTCACCAATGAGGAGATCCCGACTTTTGAATTTTGAAAAAATTTCTTCAAATGAGCGCTATTTATGACCCCCGGAACCCAAATCCGAGGTCAGTTTCAGACTTTATATGTTTATATATATATATATATATATATATATATATATATATATATATATATATATATATATATATATATATATATATATATATATATATATATATATATATATATATATATATATATATTTATGTGTCACACCTATAACTTAAAAAATAATGGACCGATTTTGATAAAACTTGGTGAGTACCTTCCTTTCGCAAGTGGCTTGGATAAGTTCGTTAGCCAGAAAAATCCGCCGAGGTTTTCCCGAAAAATTTTGTGTTTTATTTCGAAATAAATTGTAAAAAAATATATATCTCCAAAATTAACAAAGTAAGGACAACCAAATTTCATATGCGGGTTTATATCATTATAGGCAAGTTACCTACCAAAATTTAGCTCCGTAGGTTACAGGCATTCAAAGAAAAATAAATTTGGGTTTTCCTCAAAACGTCAAAATCACGATTTTAAACGTCATAATTGGTGAGCACCTTCCTTTCGCAAGTGGATTGGATAAGTTCGTTAGCCAGGAAAATCCGCCGAGGTTTTCCCAGAAAATTTTGTGTTTTCTTTCGAAAAAAAATTATATCTCCAAAATTAACAAATTAAGGGCAACCAAATTTGGTAAGCTGGTTTACATCGTTATAGGTGTGCTACCTACCAAAATTTAGCTCTGTAGGTCAAAAGACAAAAAAGTTATGGGTATTTAAAGAAAAATAAATTGGGGTTTTCCTCAAAACGTCAGTGACAATTTAAAACGTCAAAATTCGCAACATTTAGGCAAAGAACTTGAATCTAATACGGGATATGGAATGAAAATGTCTCAAGAAGAATGTTTTACAAACACCGACGTCTTATAGTTTCAACCGTCATTGTCCTTCATTTTACTAAAATATTTCCAGAAAATTCATTTCAAATAGATCCTTTCTCTGATGCTTGGCAGCAGCCCTAGCTATAGAGTTTATCGTTTAATGGTATATAATTTTGGTCGAATTTTCGTAAAAAATCAATAAAGCTCAATATATCCGTTATTATACAAGATATGGAAAATATTGTATACATTAATTATACGGTGTTTTGAGCTACATCTTAAAAAATTATTGCGACAATCACAGGATAGCCCATAAGTCGTTGGTGATACAAATAATTTTTTTTAGTCGAAAACGCCTTATGTTTTTGCATTTTCCATCGAAATATAATGCATGTTTGTAAGTTAAGGAATTCTGGAGGCAGCAAGTGCGTTATGGTTGAGAATTTTGAGTAAATGCTTCATATTTGAAAAGCTCAATTTGCTATTAACCTATAACGTTGACCAAGAAACGGATTTTTTCGGTTACACTTTAAGTTTACTTTTGGAAATTTCTGTAGGTTTTCAAACAATCAAGTTATCTTGATGAAACATGGCACATTGTTTTTACTATATATGTTATACTGGTAATCAAATTTGATGCCTGCTTTCTGAAAAAAACACACATATTTGCTATTAAAAACATTTTTATGAAAATTCACTACCATAACGCACTTGCTGCGTCCCGAACTTTTTATATTATGATTTGGTGATCTATTGATGTTCTATTTTAAGCACAATTAAGTTGTTTTAAGTTATTAACTCTCAATTTTCATTTATGACTATAGTCCAATATTTATATCAATTTTTTAAATATCAGATTAGTTAAAAGTCAGCTCTAAAATGTAAACAAAGCTACATAACAAGAGCAAGTGACGAGGCGTAGAAATGAGGAACTTGTTAACCTTAACTGCTGTTAAAGAACGGCGGTGCCGTCTAACGTCAACCAGCTATCAAGCCGGTTTGTAGTCGCATTCTAAAATTTAGCGTTTTGAACGCAAGCATTGAGAGAGAAAAGTTAAACGATGAGAGTCTAGCACCAAGATCCAAGTTTTTTAGATTTGGTCTAGCCCAAGATCCATTAATAGATATTGTGCTTGAGTCTAGCCTTCAGATAAAGAGTAATTGCTATAGAGCACCGAAAATTTGACTATGGGGGTCCAAGGTCTAAGGTTGTCTGGTAACTCCAAGAAGGGAGTGACGTGAGAGAAGGGTAATCTATAAACCTTGATGGGGATCATAGTCATTGTCGGAGCATATTCGCGAATTCCACTCAGTACTGCATATACCTGAACTTATGAGGATTTATGATTGACTTATTGCGTCGGCATACGAGTAAATACCACAGCATAAGAAAGAGAAAAAAAAGTGTAAATACCACAGTAATTACCAAAGGCAATTATCTCTAGCATTGTAACATATTACCAAATACTTTATGAAAATACAGGAGACTCCGGCTGATTTCGTGTTTCAAGAATATCAGCACCCCTAGCGAATAGTACTGATGTTACGTTGTTCGAAAACGTGTAACACTAGCAATTGCTGGTCTTTAGCTGTATATAATTAAGTTTGAGCTGTGTTTTTTACAATAAAGGTCAGTGGTTGGGTATGTGCAATCTATAATTGTTCGAATTATAACGTGCTAAATCTATCAAAGACATTTCATAAGTTTCCAAAGGATGCGGAACGTGAGTATGATTTTTTGTGTTTTCTTTTGTTAACAGCGATTTTCTTTACAAATTCGCCTAATAATTAATATTAAACAATAACTATAACATGGATTGGCGATAATTTTGTATTATAGATGCAAGAAAAGAATTGATTTGGATATAGTATTGAAGACACAAGGTGCATCTTACATTTCAATGTCACTTCCAAAAGAATTAATTTGTTGAAGCAGAAGACACATTCAGAATCACTTTTATGCCAATATGTACAGTTCCCAGAAGATAATGTATTATGTAATATTTACCATCATGTACCTATTTATAGATAAACTTCGTAAACGGATAGTTGAAATGCTTCAATCATAACTTGTCTACCAGTGCATCAAAAAAAAGTAATATGAAGGCAAAAAAAGTTTTGCATTAATAATAAATGATATAAGAAAACTGTTTTTCTATCTTCTTCTGTGTCCTTTTTTATTTCAGTATGGCATAAATTGTCACATTTTTTCACATTTAAAATTATTTTACTTGGTAAAGGCTTTTAATTATCTTCCCAATACAAGTTTTTAAAGAGACAAATAGAAATAGCAGATTCAGCCCTATAATAGATTTATTAACGGAAGTAAGAGTTAGTCTCACCTTTCATCTGCACAATTTCTTAATTATGTACTAAGTATATCAGTTACATATTTTAAAATATTAGATTAATAAGACAGTTTTCATGTAGAGATATAGCAAATTGAGTACTGTGCTACCATTTATACCTAGAACAATTATTTATATGAAACTACAGATTGTAGCTCAATATCCTCAGAAACAGCTTTCAGTATATTCCTATACCTACCCTTGAAATAATAGTTTAAAGACGGTTTCAACGTAGTACTTTAAATTATGATGAAATAAGATTATGGGTAAGAGAAATTTGCAGAATTATTCATGCTGAATTCATTTAGGTTTCAAGCTGATTTTTGATACAAATTCTATTTATAACTATATAATCAGAAAATTTTCAGTGCTTTGTCATGTACAAGTTTTTATATTCATCTGTAATAAACCAATTGTCTAAATTGAGATTACTCGCTCAGTTGTCAGTACTTCACGCAAGGTGGCGCTAATGTACTTGTCACTTGTCACAAATATCACCAATGCTAAAGCATAGGCGTGTCCCGTATTGTCATTATATAGTATTTGATATTACTTACAGAATACCAAAAGACCATGTTCTATCTGAAGTGTCAGCTGACAAGTCTGCTGGCGATCCTTAAGTAGACGGGTCCCGTCATTTCATGCATTGCAAGAGTGGCATTGTTGGACGGTGCTTATTGCTCTGGGGGCCTGCCTGACTTGATCTGTCCTGCAGGGCAGGTTAGGCAGCCCTGTTGGTCAGAAACGGTAGGGGAGGCGGGACCCTACAGTCGTAAGCACCGTCCGGTAATGCCGCTCTCTCGATGCACGGACGGGACCCGTCTGCTTAAGGATCGCCGAAAATGTAAATTTCGTTTTCGATTCCTCAAAAGTCTCAAATCGAATGCATTGTCAATTGTCATATTATTTTGCGGTAGGTAAATATTTTTACACAAGCGTCTCGCGACAGTAAACACTCAGTTGCATTGATCATGTGCACTTCGTAGAATATTTTAAGTCAGCTGACATCAGTTTGCCTAATTAAAAGCTAAAAGGGGAAAGAAAATCAACCCTGCCATTCATGTGAGCATAATAATATACTTTTCCTGTCCCTTCTTTTAGCTTTTGATTTTTGATTAAACAAACAGATGTCAGGAAGGTCAGTTGAGAGGATTGTGTGTAAACAGCACGTCAGGGAGGTCTTTTATTTCGTTACCTTATAGTGATAGTGATGGGTTGTTATTTAACAGTCTGTTATATTTTAACTGTTGTCGAGCCGCAGCAGTAACAACCTGTTATGGATATATACAAATATCAGGGACAGTGGAGGGGATGCTGTTGCGCAGTGAGTCGTATCTGTTTCTGTTGTCGTATCTGTTTCTGTTGCACTGCTACGATGAAGCAGCTTCTGTTTTCATCCGCAACTGTTATAACAGGATGAATGGACATGAGACTGGGAATGGGGTATAGAGAGGACTTTACTTCATAACATAATACTGTTTTCATCAGCAACTGTTATAACAGGATGAATGGACATGAGACTGGGAATGGGGTATAGAGTATAGAGCGGACTTTACTTCATAACATACTATTTTATACTAGTGTGCTCACAGCTTTGGGAACGTAGGGTCGTCGGTAGAATGAAACTCTTAAATTTTGACAGGTTGTTGATTCACACAAGACACACACATATATTTACAATTTATAAACAAACACAAAATATGAAAAATGTAAATAAAAAGGCTGTATATGTAGCAAGTGAAAATTATTAAAAATGAACTATATCACTGTAAAAATAAAATCAGGTCACCGCGTATATAAAAAAATAATCACATAGGCGTTGACGTAAACTCAATCTTCATTAGATAACTCGATATGCTGATGGCATTTTTGTTTTAAGAAAAAACTGATATGTATACAAACGTACAGTTATGCTTTAACGTGAGTCCTTAGGTATTATATTATATTAGGTAGTTTTTTGCTCATTCTTCTTTGCCTTATGTAACTAATAAATCAATATTCCTTTTTATTTTTCACTTTGGAAATCTAAGAAATAGGTCCGATTTTAAACATCTTTTTTTTATTACTACTGCAAAATAAAAAATCCCTGAAACTTAAAAAATCTCAGAAACAGTACCAATTTTAATGAAATTATAAAAATATTCCCTGTACCCGGTATAGTTGAAACCAGACACACTTCGCCCTATAGGTAGAGAGAAAAAAATTAGTTTTAATTTTTTTTAAATTATTTATTTTATTTTTTGCTTACAATAATTCATTTATTTCATATAGCTCTCATTTTCAAGGAAAAGATGGCTATAGAGGTTTTCAAGCTCAATGCTTAACTAATACTTAATTAGTTAAGAAAATTCGAAAGAAATTCTGCATTGTTGAATTTTTTACCAAATTATTATTAGTGATGAATACCCAAAAAAAACCTCCATCATTTTTTTAATAAAAAAGTTATTAATTGTTTTAAACATAATACAAGAATATTTTTTATTTTACACATTACCCAACTACACCACCGGACGGGTTCAGCTACTGTTACTACGTCTACGTGGAATTCTTAATAATTCATAGTTCATACTGTTATTTTTAACCTGTTATATTTAACTGTTATTTCTAAATATCAGTAACAGGTGCGACCTGTTAAAGCAATATAACAGTTTTTCCCATCACTATTACCTTAATTATTCTACGCATGATCAGTGCTACATAGTTTTTACTGTCGAGAAACGCTCGTCACCGACAAGTCACAAGTCACAGTTAGACAGTTTGTCATTTTTTCACCTTATTTATTGTTTTGTCACTTTTCGTCTTCAAAATTCTATGCTTTGCTAGTTGATTTATTTTATTTAAAAAATGTTCTCTTGTGTGACTGAATTCTAATCTTATTTTATGTAACACATTATAGAAAAATGAATATGCTATACCTATTACGTTAAAGAAACATTTTTCAATTTGATGTAATGGAATGAGTGAAAGTGAAGAAATACCTTCTATTATGGAAAGTCGTGTGTTACGTTTTAAAATTTCTGGTGAGTTTAATTTCCATAATTTCTAATGAGCTTTGTAGAAAAGCTGCTTTGCAATAATCTTAAATATTGTTATAAGTACACAACATAAGCTAAGGCAAATTTAAATTTACTTGTATGACAACACAAGATACTAGGAAAGTTTGTAGCAACTTTTCACAAAAGACCCGCCTATAAACAGATTTTATAACTTATTGAATATTTTGCTATTTTATGGTTTTTGGAAAATTTTTGTTCAAATATGGGCAACCCAAACATGCCCAAAGTGACCTTAGTAGGAACAACAGGAATATTTTCCTTTAAATCCTTAAGAGACTTAGGGAACTTGGTGCGAATATGGGTGCTGGGTAGGTTAAACTAAGTGGAAAGGATCTACAAAGAGATAAGAAAATTGTGCGAAAAGTATCACTGAACACAATGAGGAAAACATAATAGCTACAGCAATTGAAGAGAACTGTCCAACTACCCCTAAAATAATAAAATTCCAACATAAGAAAAGTAACTAGGAAATAGCAAGCCTCTTGGAAAACAACTGGAAGGGTAAACAATCATCACAATAAATAATTTTCCACTGAGTAACCACCTGTTAAATATTTGTAATTAATCACTGAAGTTAAAAATATTAAACTTGAGTAATCCCACAGTTCAACTCCCAGCTTGCCTGTAAAGTAAACAAACATCAGTCATGCAAAAAGATGTGCATTGTTACCAGATTTCTAACTCCCCATTGTGTATTGCCCCACCCCTTCCCCCATTGTTTCTCACCCACAAGACAAGTGTTGTCCTCATTAAAAAGTTGGGAGAAGGGAAAACCATTGGCAACAATGAAACATTTTGCCATGCAATATGGTGAATTTGACAAATTGGGAGAGCTGAACTGTGGGATTACCAAAGTTTGGCCTATATAAGTTCTTAAAATTCTAAACCCAGTTAAGATATTCTTAGTTCTCTATGACTTTTTCTATAAATATTTGTTGGAGAGGTACCTATGTCATACAAAATAATTTTTCATATCCCTGGCATCTTAAATATTTGTCAGTTAAAATTCTTAATTTAAAAATCCTTTAACTTATTAATGAAGTAAATTTGGTCATATAAGTTTTCACTTTACCAACATTTTTATTTTGCTATCACAAAGCAACCTCTATAATACATTTAAATTCATTCTTCTGGTGCAACATCATCATCTTTCACATGATTTCATAGTCAGTTTGTTTTTGCTCAACAGAGGTATGTTTTAGAAAAAAATCATTTAACAGGTGCATAAAATTAAAAAAAATATATATTTTTCCTGCGTTATTAGAATTAGTATATTGGGAGAATATTGGGCAAAAAAGGTAATATAAAATTTCTATTGATCACTTTATCGTTTCACCAACAACATGTACATCATTATGGTCAAAACGAATCGAATTCAACTTATTACCTAATAAAGGCACCTGTGTAGGTTAAAGAATTAACACATATTTAACATTCATCAAAAATATATCATTCAATTTATTTACAGCAATTGCATTACATTAGATTTCACCTTGGTGATTCGGTGGTAAGGATGTACCTCTGAACCGAAGCGTACCAGCTTCGATTCCCAGGGTTCCCTTTCACTTTTTCAGTACCTACTGTATAATTAACATCAACGAGGTTGTGGCATTGTATTTGAGCAGGTTGAATGTTTGCACGTTCCGCCTTCTGGAGCGGGCATAAAGCCTTCAGTCCATGCGATGTTGGGCACATTAAAGAGCGCTTCTCTCCCAGAAAGGCAGGAGTTTGGCAAAATTTCCAGGATAGTAACGTGAAACTGCTCTCCGGCATCGTTCATTGGCCATGGTTGCAGAAATAGACTGACATTAAAGAAACCAAATACAAAATAGATAGACACATATAGACACATTTATTTGACCACTTTTTACACTTAAAATACAATAATTGTGGCAAGTCGAAATACACTAGTAAAAAATCCAAGTTTTAAAAAGTACAGAGCAAAATCCACAGACATATAAATTAGTTAAAATTAACTATACAATAAGTGAACCTTGTAAAATACAAATTACTACATGTGAACATACAGACTAAAACACATTAAAACGAAAAGAACAAACAACAAAAATACAAAGCTATATATACACACGGACATATATACAGTCTTATCTAAAATTCACACAAACAGCGAGATACAAACACTATAGTACTATAGAGGCATGCTTGTACTCACAGACTGAATAGTAAGCGTTTTGCTTAAAGTAATGCTTTATAGCATTTTTTAATTTCCCATAATCTAACGACTTCATGTGAACTGGTAGCTTATTATATAAGGCGATATGCAAAGAATTATTTATCGATTTTTGTAGTCTAAATCTCTGCGGTTGTATTAAACTAGCCGATCTTGTACTATAGTTATGGTATGCATAATTTAGCTGATAATCAAATTTATCCCTGTGTATATTCAATAACTGACTAAAGATGTATATCGTGGGAAGAGTCATAATTCCCAGACTAATAAAGTACAGCTTACAGTGTTCACGGCATCCAACTCCAGCAATCAACCTAACCACTTTCTTTTGGAGCCTGAAGATTTGTATAGAATTCGATGAATTTCCCCACAAATGAGTGCCATACGATAGGTGGCCGTGAAATAGGGAGAAATAGGCTGCCATAAGTGAACTTCTATCAACCGAATTCCTCAACCTCCTGATCACAAAAATTGAGATTGACAACTTACTCTTCAACAGAGAAATATGAGCATCCCACTTAAGGGCTCCATCTATAGTAATGCCAAGAAGGTTAGCATCATTTTTTGCTGACACTCCCGGAGTTGTGGAAAATATTACCATAAGAGTTTGTTCTGTGTGAACCACTGTTCTGCCAACTTCCCAGTAGAGATCATTTCAACGTTCAGCTTTTCTGGGTGGCAGCTTTGGCATATAAGCGACGTGTCATCAGCGTAACAGATGCAGCGACTCAGTGACATGAAATCGAATAAATCGTTTATGTAGACTATGAAGTATAGCGGCCCCAAGACAGAACCCTGCGGCACCCCAGTTCCCACAGCCCCAAGATTCGATATTTCCTCATTAAAAAAGACACACTGCTTTCTCATATGTAAGTATGAACTTACTAATTTTAACGGAGGACCCCTAACCATATCTGAACAATTTTTCCATCAGCACGTCATGAGAAACACAGTCAAAGGCTTTGCTTAGGTCACAAAGCGTAAGGCCAACATGATTACCCACCTCAAGACCGACAACTATATCCCCAACCACCTTGCTGACTGCCTGCACAGTCGAGCGCCGCCTTCTCTAACTGAACTGATAGTCACTCAACAATTCCCCGCTTTCAAAATACTGGCTGAGTCGTTTGTGAATTATTATCTCAAATATCTTTCCAAACAGTGGCAAAATAGAAACAAGGCGGTAATTATCCAAGCAATTTACATCCCCTTTTTTAGCAAAGATATTACCCTGGAAATTTTAAAACAATCCAGAAATGTCCCCTGAGATACACAAAGGTTAAATATATGTGTCAACGGCGAGACCAAATATTCCTTTATTTCCTTGACAATACAAAAGCATTTGACCTTTTAAGATAATGGCGTCCAATACTTCACTTTCTACAACTGGCAGCATCACAAAAGAGCTACAGGCCATCGGAATTTCAGAAGTTAGCTGCCTTTGTAGCTCCAAATTTACTGGTAAAGTTTTTACAATATCAGCTGATACAAAAAATTCATTTTATTATCAGCTGTTACTTTGCTATCCAATTTTCACGCTGTCAAAGTTTCGTTCATAATTTATGACCTTCCATACGTCCCTTGCTTTATTTTTTGAAGTGGCTATGAAGTTACTTAATGCCTGTTTTGTTGTTAAAATTATGGCATCTCTATAGTTCTTCAATAACTGCTTGTATACTTCCCTATCCGAAGAGTCACTAGTTACATCATCTATCACCTTAACACTTGAAACACATGTTCTCATATCTCTCAATTCTTGAGTGAACTAATGCACAGGCGGTTTATTAGAATTTAAATGTTTCAGGGGAAATTTGTAAAGTATGAAACTTTGACAAATATTGGTTATACCTGTGGCCAAATATTCAATACTGTTTGACTCATAAAAAAGAGACCAATCAATGCCCCCGAGATAATCTTATAGGCCTGAGTGCCCCAACAAGTTATCTTTCTAACCTTTCGTTGTTGTCGTTTACTATTCACATCGACTTTTACTTGAATAACCTGTCCATAATGGTCAGAGAGGCATAGATCAACCACTGCTGCAGTAAAGCAACGCTCATCGATATTTGTCAATATATTGTCAATACAACCAGCAGACCCATTAAAGACCTTAGTGAAACCCAAGAGTGTAGCTGCTATACCATAACTTTCAATAATGCAGGTTAGATCTGATAACACTCTAGAAAAACCGGCAAAATTTATATTAAAATCTCCTAAAATTATAATTTGCTTATACTTGTCATTAAAATCATACAATAACTTATCTAGCATACTTAAGAAAATCTCAACTTCACCCAGGCATGACCTGTACAAACAGATCACCATTATTTTTTTGGCTAACCAATTCAACTGCACTAAATTCACAGTCGATCTCTCTTGAGTAGCGTTCAACGTTAAGTACTTTACAATTCACATCAGCCCGCGCATATACACACACACACACTCCATGTACATGATTTATTTAGAAAATGCGGTCATCAACTTATATTTACTTACATTTAAGCATTTTAAGTCATATTTCTTGCACCAATGTTCACTTATACAAACAAGTGCATAGTCACAATCGCTTAGGTAAAATGATAACTCATCAGCTTTATTACTTAAACCCTGTATATTAATGTGAAACAGACTCAAAAAACTTACATTATCATCACATTTGCTTACCCCACATTTTGAGTTTTCTTTCTGATATGAAAAAAAAACCTTCCCACTCTAACATTTTGTGGCCAAATAGAAGAATATAAAAGTATATCACCACTCTCCTTAAGGACCCGAACCTTCAAAGACGAATAAATATCTGGAGGCTTTGAGTCAAGTTGGGTGCATGTAACTTCAGGAAACATCGCACCCAAATAGTCCTTAAGATCCTGTTCAGTCGTCTCAGGCTGCAATCTATAAACCTGGAAATACGAAAAACTAGGAATTGCCTTTAACTTGCATTTAGATTTTAAATCATTTGCTTAAGTACCAATCACAATATGCGTCTTCTTTCCTCCATTTTTAGTCTGCATATGCATATCAATAACTGAACCATTCTTAGGTAAATTTTGTCCCTTTTGAATTGGGGATCAATATATTCTTTGAAAGTTCATTTACTTGTGCTGTTTACAACCAGAGACCTCTGTCGTACGTTTTCCTGTCTCCATGTAGACGGTTTAGCAGCAACTCCGTCCAACCTTTCCATATGATGTTGGCGTTCGTTATTATCACTACTTACTACAGAATCAAGTAAAGTACTATCGTCGTTCATTTCATATAATGTAGATGGCGGCGAGAAACAAGCATTGCCATTATCTTTTATTTGGAGAAAGTTGATATTTTTTCGTTAAAACTCGAGTAATATAACGTTTTAGGGTGTATTTATTAGAAAACTTTTTATCTTATCAAACATATGGTATTCTGTGCTGAAATTAAATTTGGGGTTGAATCTGTGGGGGTGGAATATTGTTGACAAAAATTTCGATTTTTTTTTCCTAAAACAGTAATATAACCGGATATAACAATTCAAAAGTTTATAGGTACAGGAAATCAAATATTTTCTTTGTGGTCAAGTCATGGTCCCTATATTCATTCCATGAGAATGTCTTTCTGCAGGGAATAAATTATCACAGGTATGTGGAAGTTATGATTCAATTTGCAGCAATATTTTTTAAGGTTCTATGTGCTCCTGAAATCCAAGTCCTGAAAACGTTTTCCCAGACCACACTTATTAAATATTACCCGTTTTTCATGTGTAACCTAAAACCTCTCATTATAAACTCGGTCTATTTAGTAGCTCTAATTCGGTAGAGGAGTGACTCTAAGAATCCGGGTCCGTGTATTATAACATCCAATGATATCCCTTAGAAAGTAAAATGCTTTTATGCTCCTGCCTTCAGATGGGTGTAAAATCGTTTGTGAATTATCATTTACTTATTACTCTTAAAAAAAAAGACTTCTGTTAGTGATAACTGAACATAGTAGTGGAAACAGCAGCATATCAAATAAAGCAGGATGTATATGTGTCATTAAATAACCTTGGAAATTAAGTCTATTAGTGATAAGTTAAAAATATATATATATATATATATATATATATATATATATATATATATATATATTTACATATATATATATATATATATATATATATATATATATATATATATATATATATATATATATATATATATATATATATATGTATATATCGAGATAATAATCCCACAGAATGCATCAACTCTACTACAGAAATTATTTTATTATGCATAGAAACCTATATTCCTCATTTATCAAAACATGTCGATTCGAAATCAAAATAAAGCTTGCCGAAAAGCAGTAGTTACTGAAAATTCTGCCTACAAACTTTGGCGCAAAAGCCCTAGCAGCGAAACTCACGTCACCTTTGCATCAGCAAGGAATCAAACACAATCGATCAAGCCCAAAATGATTTCCACCAATCAGTAAGTAACAAAGCCATCTATTGTCCAAACAATACCCGACGTTTCTGGCTTATGACAAAAATTATAGGTAGAAATTTCACCAGCAGCTCCTTTCCTCCCCTGGCATCAAGTAACGGAGTATTCGCCATATCTTCAGAAGAAAGGCCGATCTATTTGCCCGTGATTTGCTTCTAATTCCACGCTTGTTTTGCAGTAAAAGAGCCCACCAGCTGTAAAGTCTAAAATGGAAGAAATGTTATTTAGACATCCTACTGTTAAGCACATATTTGAAAATTTAAACATCAAAAAGGCATCAGGACCCGATGAAATACCAGCAATAGTTCTTAAAATGTGTGCTCCTGAACTGACTCCAATTTTACTCCTTTCAAAGTTCTATAAAATAGAGGAGTTTCATCTTCCTGGAAACAAGCTGGAGTTCAGCCTGTCTCTAAAGATGGGGACAAATCCGATGTATGGAGCTATCGCTCAATTTCTATTCATCAGTTTTGTGATCGTCAATACAGCTTTTGTCAAAACCGGTCTACTGGCTATATTCTGACATACGCAACTCTTTGGTGTTTTAGTTTAGAAAAAGTTGGAGCTGGTCATGCAATTTCTTTGTACATTTCTAAAGCATTCGATCGGATCTGGCATGCGGCACTTTTAAATAAACTTTGATCATGCTGATTGCTTTTAAAACTATGCATATGGTTATCTAGTTTTCTGAAGGAGCTTGCATATTGTTATGGATGGTGCTCTATCAGATGAATTAAAAATTAATGTGGGTGTTCCACAGAGGTCCATTTTAGCTCCCACACTTTTTCATTCGCATATAAATGACCTTCTGTCAACAACCAACAATCCAATCCACAGCTTCGCTGATGATAATACTCTTCGCAGCACGTTGTCATCGACACGCTCAATAACTGCTTCTAGCTCCTTATCATTGAGAGTTAAAGTAGCATACTCCCTAAATGATGACCCGTCTAAGATTCTCAGCTGGGGCTCTGCAAATTTGGTTATGTTTAATGTCTGATAAATACAGAATTGCCTCTGCTTTAGGAAGGGTGATATGCAGGGCCCAGACGTCCAGATGGCTGGCAAAATACTGCCCAAAAATCCACAATTTCTACATTAGGTATAACTTTTGCAGAGGATCTTTGCTGGCACCTACAATCTTCGGCAGCAAAAAAGCTTGGGTGTCTGTTTAAGGTGAAAAGTTTGCTTTCATCACATCAGCTTTTGATCCTGTAGAAAGTACAGATCCATCCACAGTTGAAATACTAATTGCATGTCTGGGGTCCTGCCCCAAAAACAAACTTGTCCCTCCTATATTATATTCAGAAACGAGCTGTTCGCTTTATAGGAGATTCATTATATCACAGACAATCTCACTTCTCTCGACCACAAAAGAAAGGTTTGAGATCTCTGCCTCTTCTATCGATATTACTACCGACGTTGCTCTTAGAAATTGCTTTGTTGGTACCTCTGCTTGTAACCTTTAATCGGCCAACCCGTTTTAGTCAAAAAGCACACGCTTCTAGTGTCAAATTATCTACTTGTTGAACGGTTCGTTACGAATCTTTGTTCTCTCCTAGACCTTCTAAGTCTTGGAATGCCCTCCTATCAGACATATTTCCGAAGACATATAACCTAACTATTTAAGAAGGGAGCAGAACAATCAAGTCCATGATGTCTTGGGATATAACTAGCTTTAGCTTTCATGGACTCTATCATAAAAAGCTTTAAATAAAACTTCATTTATTGGGAAGTGCAGTTATTTTTGAGGTTATGCTGATCATGAATAGATACAGGTGGAAAACACTTAAACAGCCCAATCTAAGTATTACTACTAGAATTATTGGGACTTAAATAAAATAAATTCCATCACTTTTAATATGTTCTTTATTAAATTAATTATGAAGTGTTGGAAATAGTTCAAATAAACTGGATTTATCTTCAAGCTGATACTCATCCTAAATATATTCAGTCGGAAGTTGTTCTTTGATGTATATTGTTTATTTGTTACTTTGATAATACATTATTAATTTTTATACTTTACCTCTAAGCAAAAAAATGGTTTGCCAATTAATACAGTACCAAATTTTGCAACATTTCGGTATAAATGAATCAAGTTTTCAGGTTACTTAAATTCAATTATATAAAACTTTTACAAAACTAAAAAATGACTCACAATAAACAAGAGTTCTTTTAAAACGAACCTAAAATATTTCTTACAATTTTTTTAACCAACTGAAAAATAGGTAAGACAACCTAGCGGTATCGAAGCCTAGACAGTTATATTATTGAAATTTAAAAAAAATCGCCATCTGATAGTATTCACAAACACATTTTTGATTATACAGGTAATTGTATTACTCATTGTTTTGGATTCTATCTGGTCTGTTTTAAAGAGCATACCACGTAAACATACAGTAGGCATTTAGCTGCAATATGTATTTATAATATCCCATTTTACATTATGTTAACATCCAATATAATTTTAACCTTGGTTAGGTTTGATAGACTTTTCTGATAAGGAGGTATGCATTTGCTACTGCATATTTATAATAAATTATAGCAAGCGTCAATAATGCCAGAAAAAACAAACAAAAAACACATTCGCCGTTGCTGAATGTTGAATGCATATTTGACGTGTTTAAATGATGTTATTTTAACTAATAAGGTATTTTTTATGAATGGCTGCTATTTTGTTATAGATAATTTTTTTCTTTAAATTTTATAGTGACAGTAAAATTTTGTTAAGAAAAACTTGCCGCCGTTTTGAAATCGGCCAGTTCAGTAAAAAATTACAAGAGATATTTCATTTGAGTTTTTAAAGACCATTTCAAAACACATTTTAACGATTTGCTGAATTATTAACTAAGCAATGTTTTCTATTTAAGACA
Organism: Tillus elongatus; assembly: GCA_964006375.1. Taxonomy (NCBI): domain Eukaryota; kingdom Metazoa; phylum Arthropoda; class Insecta; order Coleoptera; family Cleridae; genus Tillus; species Tillus elongatus. The sequence goes on along the minus strand of OZ023270.1, from coordinate 41,696,053 downwards.
AAACGAAAAAATTGTAAAGGCTATTACGATAGGGCAGGTTTTTTAATAACTTTAATTTACGCCTCCAAGAATTTGATATACCAAAAATGAACTCATAAATAACCTTCATGCTTTTCAAAGTTATCTTGTATACAAAATTGTGCTACACACGCCCATACAACCACGCACGCACGCACAAACTTCCACATACTTTCATATTCTCACCCTATTTTTTACATCTTATTTGCGTAAACAATCTTTAAATGTACAGTACTTAATAAAACTAAATTGAAACAATAGAAAATTAAAATTATTTTGTTTACTTAATATTTGCGATTTGCTTGTTAGAGCTGTTCTCTAAAATCAGTTTAAAAATTTGTCCATGTAAACATTCTTGAAAAACATCAGTTAAATATAGAATGTCACACATTTAAACAAACGCTCCAGAAGACCCATAACATATAAAAAGGCGGGAGTCCTTATTATGCTAATAACATAGAGTGAACTATATAATTTAAAATCTTAAGCAGAACAAACAATAACACTGTAAACTAAACGTTGACTGTTCAAATATATATGCATATATTGATTCTTGATAGGGCCGCTAATGACAAGCGGTAGAGGCTCGAACTAAGATATACGCTTTCATCCAAAATCCAGGTTTATGGCGTCAAAATGAAAATCTCAGAATCACTTCATAAAAGTCAAAAATGATCATAGAAGCCAAAAAATCAACAATGCGATATGACTTTCGATTTACATATCGCAGCGGACGCCATATCCACCGCAGGATGTAAATATATATATATATATATATATATATATATATATATATATATATATATATATATATATATATATATATATATATATATATATATATATATATATATATATATTGAAAGATCCCGGCCTATTGGCACTTTATTTGTTTCAGGGAACAGCTATTTTAAACCCTTCGATAATTAGTTTGCTAATTATTCTCTTTTCGCTACGTTGGCATTTAATATTGATTACGGGCGTCAACAAATAATTGACAGATTGCTTTCATTTCACCTGTGAATGCCATAGAAAGATCGTATGTTTGTATTTGTGTACCCTGTATAAAATTATTTCAATGCAAGGAAACTGAATAATGCCCAATCCAGACGGCCCTTAATTACTTCAATGACAGGCTAAGTAGAATAAGATACTTAGGTGCCCTCGGTGTCAAGGCAATATTTTTGTAGAGGCGTGAGACTTTTCTGGTAACACCCTTAATGTGCCTGAATACAGATCAGCTGCATAATCTAAAGATAAACAAACATCGGGGGTCACACACAAAAGTTTCAGTTATGTCTGCCACAAGGACCGTCTAGTGTCTTAGCAAGTGATAAGAGGATAAAGATTAGCTCCAAATAATGTGAGAATTTCATTCCGTCTGTAGTGGGCGTCTGTCTAGCCAGTACATGCACAATATGTGTTGTCTAGTTGTAAACTCGCCATATGTCAATTTTGCTGATGCAAATTGAGCCTTGTGAAATTATGGACATCCATCTCTCTCTCTCTCTCTCTCTCTCTCTCTCTCTCTCTTTCTTTCTCTCTCTCTCAAAAGATCTACCACTCATTAACACTAGGAATGGACATGTGTAAATTATCTGCAACCTTTCCAGTCATTAATTGAAAGTGCATATTCTCGTATTTTAAATTTATTCAGCGAAGGGTTAATTCGAGCATTTATTTATTTTACTTGTTAGTTGAGTTGAGAGTTGTTAAAATGTTTTTTTGGGTCACTTAAGCTGAGAAACGGAGAGTTATCAGTCAGAACAACTTGCTATTTTTACTAAAGCCTCATTAGGCAGGCAATAAGTTGAAAATTAATGCACTTACAGCTTGTTGGACAAATATTTCATGAAGACATTGTATTTGCTGATTTGGAGTGCGTATCGTTCGACCGACAGCGCCTACATGTATGCAACCCCTGCATACACCAATCCATTTAGGCGGACGTACAATAATTTATTGGTCGAGTGTATTTAATGGCGGTAGTGTTTAAGTTCATGCAATAGGCAATTAACACATTCGCGTGTTGATATAGTATACCTATGATTAAGTTAAAAGAACCCCTGTTTTGGATATATAAAACCATTTTAAAGCAAACCTAAATAGCCAAACTAACAGATCTTTTCTGATATTTGAAAAAAAGACACCTAATAAGAGTTATCCATTTGCAATAAGAGAATAGTATTGACGCATCAAGTGCGTTTTGGTAGCGACTTTGTTGTGGTAGCGAGTTAAAAAAAATTGGTAATCAAATAGTAAATAAAATATTTAAAAAAGTTTTTCATTTCAAAAATCTTGATACCTATAGCCTTCAGAAAACCATACATTTATTCTGATACTTGAGAAAAATTAATAAAAGGCACTTGATAAGATTTATTGATTCGCAATAACAAAAAAGTGTGGGCGCAGCAAATGCGTAATTGTAACAAATTTGTATAAAAAGTTCCTGTTGTTAAACTACATATTTGTTAAAAAACTTGTATGCAGCAAGTTACTTGTGGTAGCGAGTTTTATTTTTTAAAATGGTATATAGTAAATAAAAGTATAAAAAAGTCTACATACAGCAACTGCTTTGTTGCAAAGAGTTATAAAAATATTTCAAATCTTAATAAGCGAGAATCTTGAATAATCTTGATGCATATATAGTAACACCTTTACAAAAGCACATATTTTTTCTGATATATTTGAAAAAAATTAATAAAAGGCGCCTTAATAAGGTTTGTCTATAAAAACAAAAAAGTGTGGCCGCAGCAAGTGCGTTATGGCAGCGAATTTTCATAAAACATACTTAAACTAAAATAGTAAATATATGTCCAAATTGTAATTAAAAGTTTTTGAGGCCATTTCACTTCCAACCTTATTTATCTGTCAGTTTATTATTAATAACCGGACAATTTAATTTGTTATCAATGAATATTATAAAAATGTGCAGATTGCGAAATGTTGTCGGGAAAACTGCCCACTGAGTTTATAAAGAATTAAGGTATTACTAGGTATTCCAAAAACAGTGAATGCTCGAAAATGCAACCAGCATAAGAAAATAAGTGTACAATCATGTGGCGAACATTCTGCTACTCATAATAAACGTCTGGACGCGACAAAGTGCGCTATGGAAGTGTGTGTTCATATAAATGATCTAAAATTTTTGTTCTATTTTTTCTAAAATTTCACACTTGACCTTTAAAAAATGTACATGTTTTCAATATATTTTTATAACCTTTCGCCCTCGATAATAAATTTTGAAAAATATATTTGCAGCAAATAAGCATTAAAAATATTTATTTTGTTCGTTATTTAAAAAAGGCATAATAAATTTGCTGCCAATAAAGGCATTACAAAAATAATGTAAGACAGTTTTTTTGAAAATATTTGGCAATAAACGACGAAAATAGAAAGTTTATGAAAATCTGGTTTTTCTTTAAATCAAATTGTTTTAATGACAAAATTGAATAAAACATATTCGATTTTTTTACGACAATAACAGAACTGCCTGTTATTCTCCATAGTTTCTTTGAGTGTGGGAATTGTAATTCAGGCTTACAACTATTTATATCTTCTTCAAAAACAACGATTTATCCATAAGTATATTTATTTATATCTAACTCAAGAATTTTTTTACACAAATAACTTTAATGGCATGACCACATATTCAATCTCCAATGATTTTTTTCTTAATTGCCTTTAGACATTTATAAAAAAGAAGTACTTAACCTTTTGCCCTCCACCACAAATTTTCAAACAATTGTGCAACTATGCATTATAAAATGTAAAAAGTAGATGCATTCAAAGATAACTTTCTTGAAAATGAATGCTTAATAATATGTGGGTTCACTTTAAATCACATTTTTGTAATTAAAATATGGAATAAATCTTATATAAATCGATTTTTTCTTATTAGAAAATGACCTTTTCATTAAGGTGAGTCAGGATTGCGTTTCATACTTATTTACATATATAACAATCAATTACCCATAAGTATGTTTATTTGTATCTAATAACTCAACATATTTTTTACACAAATAACTTTATTATGTAAGCCATTTTAAACATATAAAGAGTGCGTATTGCCCCGCGCGCATATAAATTGGTATTTTTATTTCAATTTCGCTAATATGTCATGTTTTGCAACTAAATGTGAAGCAGAAATCAATATTAGGTTTCAGCCAGTCGGCCAGGCAAATACTGAAAAAAGCGGTATTCTCGGTCGAATCATCACTATTGCAGTGTGGACTTTACGATGTGTCGGCCCAACGGACTGTCGGCGGAACGATATGCCATGCTGATTTGCGGTGTTATTTAACAACTCAACCCTTCCATCTTTTATTTATAACGATCATTTTCTAAGCAACAGATAATCGCTAAAACGGTTTCTTACGTCAAATCTCTTGTTAAATTTCACGTTAACCTGGTATATTATGCAACACACAAATCAGTGAGGCTCATGTCGTGAATATTTCACGGTTGCTGAAGAATTGCCATAACAAGATAATATTGTGCGTTTTAATATGAGCCATGCCATAAAACGTATGTTATTTTTGAACAGGAAAGGCTGTCCGAAATAACGATGCAATTGTCAGATATTTGACGTAAGCGAGTATCATTTTGTTTGTGAATTATGTACCTGGCATTTACCCAATTTTATGTAGTTTACTTTAATTAGCCATAAAATGTAATGTGTTTTCATATGTATAAGTTTCATTGGCAAATTAGGAGGCACCCGTAAACAATAATGTACAGGGACGTTCGCAAAATAAGTGAAATAAATGGAGCAGTGTATTATTAAAATTATGTTTGAATTAAAAGAAGACATACTACAATATATTGAGGCAGCCAGGCAGTTTTTTTTTGGACGTGTGTTCAAGTCAGCGACAGAGTGTGAGTTAGCATGTAGGCAACTGGTATCTTTCTAACCGTAATGACTATGTCTGTTGTTCATAGTTCCCACATATACAGAGCGGCGGATTTCATGTAAAAGAACCTGCGTTTGCACAGAGGAGGGCAGAGTAGATCTGACTCCCAGAATGGTCCATTGGCAATCACTGCGGCTCACATACAGTTTGGAATATCCTAGAGCAAGTGGCTGGCGCCAGATTCAATTCGTGTCGACTGCACTAGCTCATACAGGGTGTTCCTCTGTAAAACCCATATTGTCTTGACTATTGGCAGTCCCGGCCGCCCCCATGCAGTTTGGAATATCCTAGAGCAAGTGGCTTGCGCCAGATTCAATTCGTGTCGACTGCACTAGCTCATACAGGCTGTTCCCCTTTAAAACTCATTTTGTCTTGTCTATTGGCAATCACTGCCGCCCCCATACAGTTTGGAATTCCTTGAGCTAGTGGCTGGCGCCAGATTCAATTCGTGTCGACTGCACGAGCTCATACCGGGTGTCCCTCTGTAAAAACCCGTCTTGTCTGTTAGCAATCACTGAAAAGTGAAAAAGTGAAAAAATCACTTGTACATTTAAAAGTCGCCAAATGCGATATATTTGACCTGAGCTTGAATGCCGGAGTTTTGTTCATTTGCATATTGTGTAGGGAAATTATTTGCGCGTTTAAATGTTGCCAAATTTTATATTTAAACTGAAACTTGAAATCTGGAATTTTAGCTGTTTGCATACTATTTAGAGAAATTATTTGCACGTTTAAATGTTGCCCAGCTTAATATATTTAAACTGAAACGTGCAGTCTGAAATTTTATTTCTTTGTATGCTTTTAAAGGAAATTATTTCTATATTTAAAACCTTGACAAATTGGATATCTTTAAACTGAAACTTGAAGCCTCGATTTTTTATTTGTTTGTGTATGACAATGAAATTGCTTTGCATTTGAACGCAGAACTCTTGTTGCCACTTAATAACATTTAAACTGAAATTTGAAATCAGGAACTTTACTTGCTGGTGTCTTACTTAATGAAATTATTTTTACATTTGAAAATAGACGTCTTGTCTCAAATTAACCGTATTTAACTGAAAACTTTAGATCGGAAATGCTATTAGCTCGTGTATTACCTAAAGAAATTATTTTTGTATTTGGAAATAGACATCTTGTCTTCACTTGACAATTCTGAATTTTGAAGGCCGAAGTATGCAGTTGTTTATAATATAATTTAAATTTGAATCGTGAAACCAGAGGTATGTAGCTCTTTATAATATAATTCAAATTTGAATCGTGAGACCAGGAGTATGTAGTTCTTTATAATATAATTTAAATCTGAATCGTAAACCAGAAGTATGTAGCTCTTTATAATATAATTTAAATCCGAATCGTGAAACCAGAAGTATGCAGCTCTTTATAATATAATTTAAATTTGAATCGTGGAACCAGAAGTATGTAGCTCTTTATAATCTTATTTAAATTTGAATCGTGGAACCAGAAGTATGTAGCTCTTTATAATCGTATTTAAATTTGAATCGTGAAACCAGATGTATGTAGCTCTTTATAATATAATTTAAATCTGAATTGTGAAACCAGAAGTATGTAGCTCTTTATAATATAATTTAAATTTAAATCGTGAAACCAGAAGTATGTAGCTGTTTATAATATGATTTAAATCTGAATCGTGAAGGCCGAAGTATGTAGTTGTTTATAATATAATTTAAATTTGAATCGTGAAACCAGATGTATGTAGCTCTTTATAATATAATTTAAATTTGAATGGTGAGACCAGGAGTATGTAGTTCTTTATAATATAATTTAAATCTGAATCGTGAAACCAGAAGTATGTAGCTCTTTATAATATAATTTAAATCCGAATCGTGAAACCAGAAGTATGTAGCTCTTTATAATATAATTTAAATTTGAATCGTGGAACCAGAAGTATGTAGCTCTTTATAATCTTATTTAAATTTGTCGTGGAACCAGAAGTATGTAGCTCTTTATAGAATAATTTAAATCTGAATCGTGAAACCAGAAGTATGTAGCTCTTTATAATATAATTTAAATCTGAACCGTGAAACCAGAAGTATGCAGCTCTTTATAATATAATTTAAATTTGAATCGTGAAACCAGAAGTATGTAGCTGTTTATAATATGATTTAAATCTGAATCGTGAAGGCCGAAGTATGTAGTTGTTTATAATATAATTTAAATTTGAATTGTGAAACCAGAGGTATGTAGCTCTTTATAATATAATTTAAATATGAATCGTGAGACCAGGCGTATGTAGTTCTTTATAATATAATTTAAATCTGAATCGTGAAACCAGAAGTATGTAGGTCTTTATAATATAATTTAAATCCGAATCGTGAAACCAGAAGTATGTAACTCTTTATAATATAATTTAAATTTGAATCTTGAGACCAGAAGTATGTAGCTCTTAATAATACAATTTAAATTTGAATCGTGAAACCAGAAGTATGTGGCTCTTTATAATATAATTTAAATGTGATTCGTGAAACCAGAAGTATGTAGCTCTTTATAATATAATTTAAATTTGAATCGTGAAACCAGAAGTATGTAGTCCTTTATAACTTAATTTTGAATCTGAAACTTAAAACCAAAAGTCTGTAGCCCTCTTTAATATCATTTGAATCTGAAACTAGCTCTTTATAACATAATTTAAATTTGAATCATGAACCCAGATGTATGTAGCTCTTTATAATATAAGTTGAATCTAAATTGTGCAACCAGAAGTATGTAGCTCCTTATAATCTAATTTAAATTTGAATGGTGAAACCAGAAGTATGTAGCTCTTTATAAGATAATTTAAATTTGAGTCGTGAAACCAGAATTATGTAGCTCTTTATAATATAATTTAAAACTGAATCGTGAAGCCAGAAGTATGTAGCTCTAGAATATAATTGAACTCTGAATCGTGAAACCAGAGGTATGTAGCTCTTTCTAATATAATGTAAATTTGAATCGTGAAACCAGAAGTATATAGCTCTTTATAATATAATTTAAATTTGAATCGCGAAACCAGTAGTATCTAGCTCTGCATAATGTAATTTTAAACCTGAAAGTTGAACTGAAGGTATGTCGTTCCATTTCTGTCTACTATTGAAACTAAAACTTGAAGTTAGTAATCTTATTGTTTTGCACATTAGCTGATGAAGTTATTTTGTACCTGAAACAGACACCTAGGCTCTCCTTTGTGTATTTAAAACTGAGACTTGAGATTGAACGTATGTGGTATGCACTGGACGGTGCAGAAAAGAAAAAGAAAGGGATTTAAACTAAATGAAGTACTTCCCCCGGTGTTTTGACCAAGTTGTGTAATTATTCTCTTTACATCTAGAAAGACATTCAGGTGCAGCTTCGTTTTACGAAGTGCCAAAATCCGAATATCAAAGAGCTGAAAGCCTTGTAATGTCCGTCATAACATTGGGTGAGGTAATAGTAGGTTTGTTATATTTGCCGTTTAGTCAGTGAACAGTGATTTGTCGTGAATTACAACAATGCCTTCTCCCTGCGTCTCAAACAACCCACACGTCCAAAACAAGAAAACCTGCAAGCGGTATTTGGGTGAACCTTCTACTTCCTGACTTGCTAATATCCGAACATCAAAGACCTGGCCAGAGAGTCAATAGTCCAAGAAGGACACAGTAAACACATACCTTTAGCATAACGGAAGGTGGAAAAGGCAATCCAAATGCGCAATGAGTCATTATCTAGTAATTAATGGTCATATAAGGGACGTGGAGGGAGGAACCGGTAAACCCCAAATGAATGCCTGGGTGTGGTGTCCTGTTCTGCGGTGTTGCTCAATCAGTCCCGCAGTAATAAGATGAAATTGAAAGATGTACGATTAAAACTATAAAACCTAAATAATGAAAATTGAAATGAAAATATCAATCTTTAGTTCTAGGGTGACATCAGGGATCTCGATACGCACCAGGTCATTAACCCTCCAAGCGATCCAAATTCTTTATGCTAGTGCATTCCTCATATGTTTTGGATTAACCCCAGCTGTGTAGCGAAAGGTGCCTAGATGTCTGTGCAGTATGTTTGTTCCATTATTCTTGTCAAATGGGAAGCTTTGTTAAATAGACTTAAGTGTTTGCAAACTTTTTGCGTTTTTCTTCACAATGTCCCGACACCATAGTCAGAACCTACACTACCCGTTCCTGTCCTAGACTTTCACGCCTCAAGATATTTATCCTGACCCAGGAAATTAGTCATCCTTGATAAGAAAAAGTAGAAGGCTTTAAAGTAAAGTAAGTGAGTACATTTCAGGTCACCTGTAGTAATTTAATGTAGTCAGGGGTTTAATTGTGTATTAGTCAACATTGCAAAACAGGCTAAAATACTTTTCTTTAAAATACAGAGCGTTTAAATTATGCATTCGCAATATCATGCTATGCTGCCACATTAGTTGCATTGTTGTTTTGTGATTTATTTGTAAAATTTAATTAAAGCCTTTGGAGATGTTTCACTTTAAAGCCGTGACCAGGATGACAAATCATTTTGCAATGATTTTGCAGATTTTTTTAAAATTTTTGCAATTTTTGTCTATTTGTTTTTTTTTTGTTCCCTCAGGGCTCGTCCGCGGTCTTGCCGCCCCGATAGCACTGCAACCTTTGGTTGATTGTGCATACCCTTAATCTTACTCCACCCATTCCAAAATCACCGTGCCTTGAACTAGTCTGCACAGCGATTGGTAGGGTGAAGTTTTATATTGTTCTGTCTCCGGTCTAGACTGACCGTAGATCAGTTGTCTTTTGAGGTTCAGAGATTTACACTCGCACAAGATGTGCTGGGCTGATTCCTCCCCCTCGCCACAGAGTCTGCATGCGAGGTCCCCTTCGAACCGCCCCATTTTATGCAGGTGTTTCTTGACGGCCATGTGTCCCGACAAGAGACCTGTTGTGTTTCTGAGCTGTCCTCTCCTAAGATTTAGCAGCTCCACAGCTCTCTTTGAACTGGGTCCGTCAATTATTGACTTCCCATGTCTGAGCACTGGACAGTCCGCCCAGTACATCTTGTGTTGGTTTCTGACCCAGGACTTAATGGCTCCCCTGGCAGTGCTCTTTGACACGCCCAGAGCCCGTTCTGGTCCCATAAATGGTTCTGCTGACCCTCTCTTCGCGAGACTGTCAGCTTCTTCATTGCCTTTGACCCCCGAGTGACCTGGCACCCAGATGAGGGTCACCTCATTCTGCCCAGCCAGGTCGCTCGTCTCGTCTCGTCTCGGCACTCACTCACCAGCCAGGAATTTACCCGTGGGCTACTTAGTGCCTTAAGGGCTGTCTGTGGCTGAGGATCCGCTTGTTGGTGTAGCCCCTCCTCTTGTTCTCCCGCACACAGTGCAGGATGGCGTACATCTCGGCCTGAAACACCGTTGCATGGGCTCCGAGGGAACTACTATGACACCCTCGGTCCTCCCGAGTAAACACCTGCCCCCGTCCCACGCTCCCCGCCGGATCCGTCCGTGAACCAGACGAGCGCGTCCCGTGGTATGCCCGGCGTCTCCTCCCGCCATGCCTCGCGGTCGGGGATTTCCACTGTAAAGTTGTTGTCCCTGCACATTCGCAGGCTCGCGAAGTCTGGCCTCATTTCAAGCATGGCTCCTTTACGATGTCCTGAATTTTGCAGTGGCCCCTGAATCCTGGGTTGATCTTCAGTCTTATTTCTGGCTTACTGCAAATTTAAAAGTCGCTTAGCGGCTTACACTGTTGCATTGTGACCAGGTGACTGGTTTAAAGATTGGGACATTATACAGAGAAAGACGTAAACAAACTAACACTACAGTTTTCTACCATGTGAAATGTGTTTTAGCAGCCATCCAACATCTGAGATGTCGCTGGGGAGCGACACTGCAGCAACGACTATAGGAAGAGGACACCAATTCCCATGTGGACGCTCATGTACACCTACAAGCGAGATAACCAAGAAGGGTTGCCTGTCAGAGTATTATTCCGGAAGACATCGCTGGACTAGGCATGCCAAAATTGTGCATAAACTCAGCATGATTGACTCGCGCAAATCTGTAGAAGGTAGCTTAGATATAAGACTTTGTACTTTCTGTACTGTACTTTCTCGTTGTTTGTTTATCATCGCAGTCTAAAGGCGATTTCGCTTTATCGTTGCATGAATGCTTCTTTAGCAGTTTGCATTTCGTTGTACTTTCGCATTTCATTGACCAGGTCGAGCTTTATCATCTATCGAGTAACATTGTCAAATGCCTTTATGTCCTGAGACATATCCAACAGGTTGTACTATTGTAATTGCTTCAATCTTGCCTGTAATCTTCCGAGATTTGTTAGTCAATAGCCTGCAGCGTTCAGGTGGTAATAGTGTGTGTTTCGGCAACCGAAGGCCCTCTGGTCAGGTTCCCGTCGGGTCGACTTTCAGTGGGGGTGGCATTTTCTTTTCAGTAAATGCTGTGAGTTTCACAGTAGCTCAGGCGTTGGAATTGTGTTTGATCTAGTTGAATGTCTGTGCACCCCTCTTTAGTGACATACAACCGTCGGTCCCGTGTACCATGTGATGTTGGGAACGTTAAGGATCCCTACGCTACTTACAGAAGGGCAAGGTTTCAGATATGTTTCTGTTTCTAGTATGGCAATGTGAAGGTAATTTTGGCGTCGATGATAAGAGACCGCTGTGGAAATAGGTCGACGATAGATAGGCTGGATACAATGCCATAGTAAGGAACTTTGCTGCTATCGCCTGTAATATTTTTTTGTCATAGCATCAATGCATTGTATATTTGTCATTAGTCTTCAATTTTCTCTGTGTGGGATTTGTATTGGGTGTGGTTTTCAATAGGCTTGACTAGTTTTAATACTATTTTGTTGGGTTAAAACTTGCTTTGGTGTTTTGGTCAGTAGCTACGCGGGTACTTTGCTTTCGTCTGTGTAATAATCGTTCAGATTTTCATGCACTTATTTTGCCTTGCTGCATCTTCCAACAACTGATCCGGATATGAGTGTCTGCTATGAGGATTCGAATGTAAACCTTCTTCTCCTATTATTTTTTTTCTTTGTTTTATTAAGCTTGATAGCCTTAGCACTCAGCATTTTTGCGCTGAACATTTGCTTTGATTGTTCTGTAATTGTGTTTGTTGCTGCCGATGCAATATTTCCATTTCTTACACGTTGTCCTTTAACTTTGCAGCATTTTCCATTGGTCAGCTGGTATCATTGCATTTCTATACATATTTGCTTTGATCTTGGCGTCTCTGGCTCTGAGTCCTGTGGTCTCAAATGGTTATATTATTCTTTCTAATAGCATCTGGTAAAAGGGTTACGTTCAAACAAGGACAACAACCTGTCGCTCTCTGTTGAATTGATATAATGTCTATCAGTTAGAAAGGAGTTGTCTAGATTTATTTTATTTATTGTTTTTTTTTTCATTTTTATCAAAATTCGCCACAGAAGTGCACGTAATAAGTCTTCTTATTCAAATGCTTTTGGATTATGAGCAGTCCGCCACTGTTGGGACACGGAACTTCAGTCTTATGTTCTAAAAGAGATACGGCGGCAGTGTAAAAGTGTTTAACGCGTGGCCATCTGGCAGCACGTTCCCCCGCTCAGGGTAGGCGGTTATGATAGGGAATCCAAGGTGCATCGACTTGTACGTTAACATAGGCGTCGCACAATTTAGATGTTTAGGTTGAGAGTTTATTTGAATTTCTATTTCTGTATATGATAGAAAATGAATGGTGTTTCGATTTCTACGTTGACATAAGTGTCGAATAGTTGTATATGTATAGGACAAGGGTCTCTTCCAGTTTGTATTTCCGAACATGATAGGGATGCTTGCTGCATCAACTTGTACTTTGACATAGGCGTCAAACAGGTTATAGGTTTAGGGTAAGACTTTTTTTAATTTTTTATGTCATTGTCAGGAAGGACTCGCGACATCAAAATTTCCGGCGGCCATGAAACATCCCGGTATATTGGCACTTTATTTGTTACAGGGAACAGCTATTTTAAACCCTTCGATAATTAGTTTGCTAATTATTCTCATTTCGCTACGATGGCATTTAATATTGATTACGGGCGTCGACAAATAATTGACAGATTGCTTTCATTTCACCTGTGAATGCGATAGAAAGATTGTATTTTTGTATTTGCGTACTGTGTATAAAATTATTTCAATGCAAGGCAACTGAAGAATGCCCAATCCAGACGGCCCTTAATTACTTAAATGGCACGCTAAGTAGAATGATATACTTAGGTGCCCTCGGTGTCAAGGCAATAGTTTTGTAGAGGCGTGAGACTTTTCTGGTAACACCCATAATGTGCCTGAATACAGATCAGCTGCATAATCTAAAGATAATCAAACATCAGGGGTCACACACAAAAGTGTGAGTTATGTCTGCCACAAGGACCGTCTAGTGTCTTAGCAAGTGGTAAGAGGTTAAAGATTAGCGCCAAATGTGTGAATTTCATTCCGTCTGTAGTGGGCGTCTGTACATGAAACAGATATGTATAGCCAGTACAAGCACAATATGTGTTGTCTAGTTGTAAACTCGCCATATGTCAAATTTGCTCATGCAAATTGAGCCTTGTGAAATTATGGACATTCTCTCTCTCTCTCTATCTCTTTCTCTCTGAAAAGATATATCACTCATTAACGCTAGGAAAGGACATGTGTAAATTATCTGCAACCTTTTCAATCATTAATTGAAAATGCATATTCTTGTATTTTAAATTTATTGAGCGAAGGGTTAATTCGAGCATTTATTTATTTTACTTGTTAGTCGAGCAATTAATTAAAAATGTTTTGTTGTATCACTTAAGCTGAGAAACGAAAAGTTATCAGTCAGAAAAACTTGCTATTTTTACTTAAGCCTGATTAGGCAGGCAATTAGTTGAAAATTAATGCACTTACAGCTTGTTGGACAAATATTTCATGAAGACATTGTATTTGTTGATTTGCGGTGTTATTTAACCCTTTGATTTTTATTTATAACGATCATTTTCTAAACAACCGAGATAATCACTAAAACGGTTTCTTATGTAAAAATCTCTTGTTAAATTTCACATAAACCTGGTATATTATGCAACACACAAATCAGTGAAGCTCATGTCCTGAATATTTCACGGTTGCTGAAGAATTGCCATAACAAGGTAATATTGTGCGTTTTAATATGAGCCATGAAATAAAACGTATGTAATTTTTTAACAGGGAAGGCTGGCCGAAATAACGATGTAATTGTCACATATTTGACGTACGCGAGTATCATATTTTGTTTGTGAATTATGTACCTGGCATTTACCCAATTTTATGTAGTTTATGTTTATGTAGCCATTATATGTAATGTGTTTTCATATGTATAAGTTTCATTGGCAAATTAGGGGCACCCGTAAACAATAATGTACAGGGACGTTCGCAAAATAAGTGAAATAAATGGAGCATTGGATTATTAAAATTATGTTTGAATTATAAGAAGACATACTACAGGGTATTGAGACAGCCAGGCAGTTTTTTTATGTGGGACATGTGTTCAAGCCAGCGACGGTGTACGAGTTAGCATGTACGCAACTGGTATCTTTTCAACTGTAATGACTATGTCTGTTGTTCATAGTTCCCACACATACGGAGGTGCGGATTTCATATAAAAGAACCTGCGTTTGCACAGAGGAGGGAAGACTAGATCTGACTCCCAGAATGGTCTATTGGCAATTACTGCTGCCTACATACAGTTTGGAATATCCTAGTGCAAGTGGCTGGCGCCAGATTCAATTCGTGTCGACTCCACTAGCTCATACAGGGTGTTCCTCTGTAAAACCCATTTGTCTTGTCTATTGGCAGTCCCTGCCGCCCCCATACAGTATGGAATATCCTATAGCAAGTGGCTAGCGCCAGATTCAATTCGTGTCGACTTCACTAGCTCATACAGGGTGTTACTCTGTAAAACCCATTTTGTCTTGTCTATTGGCAATCACTGCCGCCCCCATACAGTTTGGAATTCCTTGAGCAAGTGGCTGGCGCCAGATTCAATTCGTGTCGACTGCACTAGCTCATACAGGGTGTTCCTTTGTAAAAACCCATATTGCCTTGTCTATTAGCAATCACTGATCCCCCCCCCCCTACAGCTTGGAATTCCTTGAGCAAGTGGCTGGCGCCAGATTCAATTCGTGTCGACTGCACTAGCTCATACAGTACCTTTGCAAATAACTTGTATCACCCGTCCCCTTTTATTTAAGCAAGCGCAAAGCCCGTAAAACTAAAAATGTCAACACTAGTTAGATGTGTAGACACTTCGTCAATAGGTATTCTCCATATGGGTTTAATTACTAGCACTCCTTCCTGATCGATCTATCTAAACTTGAAGTCTGGAATTTTATTTATTTGGTATTAGTAGAAAAATTCACTTGTGCATTTTAATGTCGCCAAATGCGATATATTTGAACTGAGCTTGAAAGCCGCAGTTTTGTTCATTTACATATTGTGTAGAGAAATTATTTGCGCGTTTCAATGTTGCCCAATTTAATATTTAAACTTAAACTTGAAATCGGGAATTTTAGCTGTTTGCATACTATGTAGAGAAATTATTTGCGCGTTTAAACGTTGCCCAACTAAATATATTTAAACTGAAACGTACAGTCTGGAATTTCATTTATTTGTATGTTATTTAAATAACTTATTTCTACATTTAAAACGTTGCCAAATTTGATATCTTTAAACTAAAACGTGAAGCCTCGAATTTTTATGTGTTTGTGTATGACCTAATGAAATTACTTTGCATTTGAGCGCAGAAATCTTGTTGCCACTTAATATTTAAACTGAAAATTGAAATCAGGAACTTTACTTGCTGGTGTCTTACTTATTGAAATTATTTTTCCATTTAAAAATAGACGTCTTGTAACCATTTAACAATGTTTAACTGAAAACTTTAGAGCGGAAATATTATTAGCTCGTGTATTACCTAAAGAAATTATTTTTGTATTTGGAAATAGACATCTGTCTTCACTTGACTATTCTGAATTTTGAAACCAGAAGTATGAAGCTCTTTGTAACATACTTTAAATTTGAATCGTGAAACCAGAAGTATGTAGCTCTTTATAATCTAATTTATATTTGAATCGTGGAACCAGAAGTATGTAGCACTTTGTAATATTTAAACCTGAATCGTGAAACCAGAAGTATGTAGCGCTTTATAATATAATTTAAATTTGAATCGTAAAACCAGAAGTATGTAGTTATTATAGCATAATTTGAATCTGAATCGTGAAACCAGAAGTATGTAGCTCTTTATAATATAATTTAAATGTGAATCGCGAAACTATGAGTATGTAGCTCTTATAATATAATTCAAGTCTGTATCGTGAAACCAGAAGTATATAGCTCTTATGATATACTTTAAATCTGAATCTTGAAACCAGAAGTATGTAGCTTTTTGTAATATAATTTAAATATGGTTCGTGAAACCAGAAGTATGTAGCTCTTTATAATATAATTTAAATTTGAATCGTCAAACCAGAAGTATCTAGCTGTTTATAATATGATTTAAATCTGAATCGTGAAGCCAGAATTATGTAGCTCTTTATAATATAATTCAAATCTGAATCGTGAAACCAGAGGAATGTGTAGCTATTTATAATATAATTTAAATTTGAATCTTGAAACCAGAAGTATGTAGCTCTTTATAATATAATTTAAATTTGAACCGCGAAACCAGAAGTATCTTGCTCTGCATAATGTAATTTTAAACCTGAAACTTGAACTGAAGGTATGTCATTCAATTTCTTTCTACTATTGAAACTGAAACTTGTAGTCAAACATGTGGCACCATTTTAATTCACTTAGAAACTGAAACTTGAAGTTAGTAATTTTATTGTTTTGCACATTACCTGATGAAGTTATTTTGTACCTGAAACAGACATCTAGGCTCCCCTTGGTGTATTTAAAACTGAGACTTGAGATTGAACGTATGTCGTATGCACTGGACGGTGCAGAAAAGAAAAGGAAAGGGATTTAAATTAATTGAAGTACGTCCCCTGGTGTTTTGACCAAGTTGTGTAATTATTCTTCTTCCTGACTTGCTAATATCCGAACATCAAAGACCTGGCCAGAGTCCATAGTCCAAGAAGGACACAGTAAACACATACCTTTAGCATAATGGAAGGTGGAAAAGGCAATCCCAATGAGTCATTACCTAGTAATTAATGGTCGTATAAGGGACGTAGATGGAGAAACCGGTGAACCCCAAATTAATGCCCAGGTGTGATGTGCTGTTCTGCGGTGTTGCTCAATCAGTCTCACAGTAATAAGATGAAATTGAAAGATAAACGATTAAAACTATAAAACTTAAATAATGAAAATTAAAATGAAAATATCAATCTTTAATTCTACGCCACTGTGGAAACTGAGTGTGACATCGGGGACCTCGATATGCACCAGGTCATTAACCCTCCAAGCGATCCAAATTCTTTATGCTAGTGCATTCCCCATATGTTTGGGATTAACCCCAGCCGTGTAGCGAAAGGTGCCTAGATGTCTGCACAGTATGTCTGTTCCACTGTACTTGTCTAATGAGAAGCTTTGTTAAATAGACTAAGTGTGTGCGATTTTTTGCGTTTTCCTTCACAATGTACCGAGGCCATAGTCAGAACCTACACAACCCGTTCCTCTCCTAGACTTTCGCGCGTCAAGATATTTATACTGACGACCCAGGAAATTAGTCATCCTTGATAAGCAAAAGTAGAAGCTTTTAAAGTAAGGTGAGTACATTTCAGGTCACCTGTAGTAATTTAATGTAGTCAGGGATTTAGTTAGGTATTAGTCAACATTGCAAAACAGGCTAAAATACAGAGCGTTTAAGTTTTGCATTCGCAATATCATGCTATGTTGCCACATTAGTTGCATTGTTGTTTTGTGATTTATTTGTAAAATTTAATTAGAGCCTTTGGGGACATTGCAATATATATTGTAATATCCCCATATATATATATATATATATATATATATATATATATATATATATATATATATATATATATATATATATATATATATATATATATATATACACACACACACACACACACAAACATATGTCCGAAGCTGACCTCGGATTCTGGTTCCAGTGGTCCTAGTTTGCGCTCAGTTGAAGAATTTTTTTCAAAATTCAAGGCGCCATCTCGTTAGTGATTTAAAAAAAAAGAAAATTGACTAAAATTCATAAGAAGGTCTTTGATGTGTGTTAAGTAAACTCACACGATTTATTACCTACTATATACCCTATCAGACTGTATAAACGGGACTATTTATCACCCCGTTTTTATAGTAAATTTTGCTCAAACCATATACATAGGAGTGTTGTGACCTATACAGCAGTAAAAAATTCATAAGTAAGAAAGTATTTGATGCGTGTTAAATAAACTCACACTAGTTCTTGTTTACTGTATGCCCTAATAGCTATACAAACGGTAATATTTGTAGTAGGTATAGATAAAAAGATTTAATAACACAATAACAATAATTCATCATTTAAATCATTCAAATTTGGTTAATTATACTATTATTAGTTACAATTGGTTTTTGACTGGCCCTTGTATTATCCACATATATTATTTCGTTATGTAATTCCTTTAGAGATTTATTTTGATGGTTAATCGGTAATCTCTTAGTGAGCGTCCAGTTCGGTCTGTTTATAATCACTATCTGCTAGTATGGCTGAATGCATGACCCCAGATGCAGTGTTACTGTTACATATTTTCTCTATGTGGTATTTCTTTGATTCATTCCTATCAAGTTTAATGTCTGCATTAAGTATATGGTTCACGACGTCGAGTTCTCTGACATGAGAGAAATACTCCTTTGTTATTATATGATTGACCTTTATTTCGCCTCGGGACATACCATATTTGTTGGCATTACCCGATGATTTACTGTATTCGCTTGATTGTTTATTAATTCCTTCATTGGGAAATTTAATAACTATGCATTTATTACCTATATATTGCTTTTTTTTAAAATCTATTTTGGCTTTTGTTTTTGACTGGCCCTTGTATTATCCACATATATTATTTCGTTACGTAATTCCTTTAGAGATTTATTTTGATGATTAATCGGTAATCTCTTAGTGAGCATCCAGTTCGGTCTGTTTATAATCACTATCTGCTAGTATGGCTGAATGCATGACCCCAGATGCAGTGTTACTGTTAAATATTTTCTCTACGTGATATTTCTTTGATTCATTCCTATCAAGTTTAATGTCTGCATTAAGTATATGGTTCACGACGTCGAGTTCTCTGACGTGAGAGAAATATTCTTTTGTTATTATATGATTGACCTTTATTTCGCCTTGGGACATACCATATTTGTTGGCATTACCTGATGATTTATTGTATTCGCTTGATTGTTTATTATATCCTTCATTGGGAAATGTAATATCTATGCATTTATTACCTATATATTGCTTCCTTTTTTTAAAATCTATTTTGGCTTAGTTTTGTGTTAGAAACTCGATGCCTAACAATCCGCTATACTCGTTATTAAAATTAAAGACAGAATTCTTGTGACTTATCTGATATGAAATTTACGATGATATTTGCCCCCTGTTGAATGGTTGGATATTTCATACACTGTTTTTATTAAGAACGGTTCTTCATAGTAGTTATTAGAAAAGTTATAATATGCTACTACAGGATTTAAAAGGTTATTGGAAGAACCCAGGTCTAACAGTAATTTTCCATTAATCCCTCTTAACTCTATATAAGGTAATTTACATAATACATTAAAATTATTAATATCAATTACGGTTCTCGATTGGACGTTCCGGCCCTATGAAAATTTTGGGTACTTTCTTCATATAATTCTGCTCGTGATTTCACGTTATCTGATTCATAATTGTCTACTTCCGGCTCGAAAAATTCATTATTGTGTAATTGTGAAACATTTCTTTGGGGTTGATGAGTGAGTCTAGTATTGTTACTACCTATATCATGGCCCATGGATATTTTCTGTTAGCGTTATTATTTGGGTTATAATTTTGTCATCTAAATTGATTTCCTTGATTATTGTTATTAGGGCTGTAATTAGGACTTCTTAATTGCATGGAACAATTTGTATGAGGCGGTTGTTGGTTATATTGTCGTTTTGTTGAGGAAAATTTCGCCAACCTTGAAAATTATTTTGATTATTTTGTGCATTATTTTGTTGTTGAAACAACCTGTAATTCGGCTAACACGGTTTTTGAAACTGTATATTCTTTCTTAACTGTGGGGTACTTTGTCTTTGGAATAACGGTTCTTGTCCATCATGTTTATTATTATGAAAATTTGATTTTTGTATAACTTTGTCCCAAAAATCGAAATTTTCTCCAGAAAATACAAATGTCAGTGCTTGTTCGATGCTTTGTGGGTTGGTCGACCTTAGTACCATCGCTAGGGGGTTCCCTATTTCACCTAAATATACTTTTAGGGTAGATGGAAGACATATCCGCACTGAACACAGCAGCCAACATTTAATGTGCTTAAGGGGGAGTTTTAATTTTAAAAATCGATTAACAGAGTAATTCATTATTGGTTGTTGCTCTTACCATTCCATACTAAATACAGATTTAAAAACTACTTCTCTGGTTACAGAGAAAAACAAACGTTTGTAAAGCCAGAGAAGTAGTCTCTACATCTGTATTTATTACAAAATAATGTTTACATTCAAAATGATACTCGATTGTATATTTCAAACAAAAAATTTGATTTAGAGAAAGTATAATTTTAATATTAGTTGGTAGTACTGTTTAACATCCCTGTATGTTATGGTACATGAAATCTTCAAACAAAAATCAACAATTTGTGAGAACGCATAAATTTCAAAAGAAATACTTTCAGCGAATATTCGAGTATGCACCTTGTATATGATGTGTGCAGTCAAAGAGTCACTGAAGCTGTTTAGGTGTATTTAATACGATTCCTAAACATGCACCAACCAAACAAACCTGACCTGACCTGCCCTGAAGAGTCGGCGTTAGCTAAGCATGCTATTTCAGAAAGTCAAAACAGAGGTCCTTGGCCAAGTAAAGGGATATCAGCAGCATATCAGAAAGGAGGTGCTTGAAATATAGAGACATCTTAAGTAATTTTAAGTTGAGTCTAACCTGACTGCCCACGCTTAGCTACAGAAAAGAGTCCATGGGTTCTCGCAACATGACACCAGACAGATTGTTGCTAGCATCAGCGGCGAATGCATCATTTCCAGGTATAAGAAGAGTTGCCAAATGAATCAATTCAGTTCAGTTTCAAAAGCCACCAGCTATGGTTGTCGAAATGTTTAGCAACCCACCAAGTGAGTTTCACCACGGCATAACAGCACTGAAGCCTTTTGGCTGTATTTTAACTAGTACTTAATATTTAAACAAAAATATATACAAACGAGAAGAAGCACATGTAACACAGCAATTTAATCAGATGTAGATTTCAGAACTGTTAGAGTCAAACAAGATAAAGACCACCAACATCCTTACCATTCCAGTCATTCATTACACCTTTGGACTGATAATAATTCATTTGTCCAACGGGTACAACACAGTGATAGGACAACATATAAAGAAAACTAACGTGAACTTGGACTTTAATATCTCAAAGTAAATAGCAAACAAAAAACAATCAAAAAGAACATTTATATTCATATGTAGTTTTCAGCAATCCTATAAACAACATCATTGATTTTATCAATGTTTGTGTCATACACTCTACCTAAGATGTTATAGTAGTTGCATGTTTGTATCAAAGGAGAGTTCAGCATAACATTTTGATAATAAAGGATTATACTAAAATGGCTACACAATTTTTGGTATGTTAAATATATTAATAATCTCCAATAAGACTGCACTGTCGATTTTAAACTTAGGTGTTTAGGCAAGAATGTTAACCCAATGGTAATACGTCGAAGTTCAAGACCTGTCAATTTCAACTACACAGGCTGATACCATGATCAGTGCCTCTCTCAGGGTAAACACCATCAAATCGATGAGACATTTCATAAATTTCCCGACATAAATTCCAGGCATTGCTAATGAAATGGATTATGGAGTTGCATAGTCGTCTGTTCTCGACGAGACAAACTGTATAGACCGGTACTTTTCTCCACTGCATGTCAGTGGCTTCAAATACCCCTAATATTGTCCTCTTGTCCAAATTAAAAAAAAAGTCAAACATCAAAACTATAAGTTCAGAGTAACCAACTCCTTATGTTTACACTTAGCTACTCTGATCAGAATATTACATGTGACTCATACCTCTTAATATTAGCTTGTTGGGGGCTATGCTTCATTTGCTGCTTTAAGAAGTTTGTTCAATTTACGAAAATCCGTGCGCTGGACTCTGTTGCATATGTTCCCTGCTTTACGCTTTGTTGAAAATTTACTTGCATGCAGTATGTAAAAATGAACATTACTTGGCTGAATTATATTTGTGCGGTCGCTATACGCCAGATGTCACTACAGTGATACATATAACTGTTTGAAAAATGGCCATATTTACTCAATTTGCTGTCGTGTTTTGATTATTATAGATGGCACAATGATGAGCTCTAATAAAAGCAAAACTGGTATGTGTCGTATGGTAGTCAAACTGCATCTAGCATGAGCGTTTTCATTTCCTTGGTATTGCCAAGTAGTAACAGGGCGAGAGGCTGATTAATTTGTTCCACGTAGCTTGTATGATGAAGCACTTGCATGTATAGAAATTGTAGATTGTTTAAGGAGTCATATAAGCCTGGCCTCTCAGCGCTGCGACCTCAATGGGTCTTTTGTGACTTTTTTTCCTAATAGTTGCCCAAAAAGTTAAGACGTTTTATGTAGTCCACTGTTTTCTTCTTGGTGGCTATTTTGCCTATTTCCTATGGTGTCAGGGTCACCCCTCCAAGGTATTGAGCCTTTTGCAGAACTGAGCCATGCAGTCACATAGCAAGTGTTATGTTGCTTCAGTGCAGTATCTGCAGTTTTCACTGGCCACCTTGCTCATCTTCGTAAGGTGACACCTGGAGAGAGTCCTGTGAAAAGTCATGTGATTATTCTCAAGTCGTTCCTGTCCAATCCAAGAAACAGTTAAGACTTCTCTGTTGATATGGTGATGAACCGTTTTGACTGCCTTAAGCCTGGCGTTTTCCTCCAGTATGACTGTATTTGGTTTCTCTCCCAAATATCTAGTTCCTTTCTTACGGCTTTTTGTTAGTCCACAATAGGACTCTGGACCATAGAATAGTGTTGTTGCTGCCCTTTTTGCAAGGCTATCAGCTTCCTCGTTTCCTTCGATGCCTTGATGCCCGGGTACCCACATCAAAGTTACTTTGTTGTTCACAGCCAGTTGCTTCAAGGATTTTTTACATTCCTTGATCAGTGTAGACTCGGTTTTAAAAGATTTGAGAGTCTTTAGTACTGTCTGACAGGATATAGATATATCTATTTCTGAGTCTTCTTTGTATGCACTCCTGTACTTATAGATTTTCTTGCAGTTAGTAAATCTGACCCCTCATCATCACTGGCCATGCATCATATTCTTACAGGGCAAAAAATAGGCTTATAATTGCATAACCAGAATTATCAGCGAAACGAATAGGATCGAAAATCGTCCCCATCATTTTTACAGGAGAAATGGTTGTCTTCGACCCTGCTTACCGGAGCACACTAAGACCTTAGAGACGATTTCCAATGAGGTCTGGGGAATAGACAAGTAGAGGCTCTGGAATCGCACTACAAAAACCCAACCAACCCTTCCCCACCGCTTTTATGCGTAGGCAGAGTGAGGCCTTAGAGTTCATTTACTTTCATATTTCCTTAAATTCTTGAAAATGGCTCGAAAACGTCGAGTTTCAACAAATTCTGAACGTCGTTTAACCCGAGAACCAAGTATTTCTTACATTTATGACCGCAAAAACATTTCCAGATATTCAGGGTGATTTATGTAGGCCGTGCATTAGAAGTTTTCAAACTTGTAGTTGCATTAGAAAATTAAATTTGGCGTGCTGCCATAATTGATCATGTCTGTCCTGCCTAAAATATTTTCAGTCTTCCAGTTATATAGAGTGTGCCAAAACTCGGTACCGACTTTCCTATATTACATTTTTTCACAGCGTTCGATTGGCCTTCTAATTTTGAGTTAAGGCAACCTAAGTTATATGAACTTATCTATCACCGTTTTTGATATATATCAATTTTTCGGAAAAAAATTACCACCGTAGTAGTTTACAAACAAATCTGTATCTCGCAAGCGGTTTAAGATAAGGAAACCAAATTTGTGGAGCAGTTAGCTGGAAGTGTAGGCTAACTTCCGATGTCCCATCCGTGGTTACATTTTGTGCCATATGAGTTCAGACAATTTTCAAATGTCGCGTTCAAAAATTGTCAGACTCGATTTTTTCAAATGGCACCAATTTTTTTTTGACAGAATTCTAAAGAAAATTGAATAATATGGTGAGTTACTTACACATTCCTTCAACCTCTACAGAGGTATTTACTAAATATCAAGAAAGTGTGAGATATTTCTTGCTTTTTCAAATATGCCATGGAAACAAAATAGAATTGTAATAATATCAAAAATATGGATTCCTATTTAATTACACACGACAAATTATTAACGAACAGGAACAATTTGGACCAAACTCTAACGTAAATGTTCAATCATTTCTCTTTGAAGATTATATTGTTCTGCTTTCAGTAGATTGCTTAGCACTTCTGATATGATTGAAAAAGGATGTAGCTTATGAGGGTGTGAAATGGTTGGTATTCCAGAGTATGAAAATCCCAATTCCACAGACGCAGTTCGTATTGAGGCTTGTGGATGTGCTTGAAAGTATCCCAGAATTGTAATTTGAGTATCGTCATTGTCAGTAAGTGATAAATAAGTAAAATTATTTCTCAATCATAAGAAGTTCCCTGTGTCATACTTGGAAAGTTTGGATGTTCGCTGAATAATTTTTCGACACATGCCATGGATTATAAACAAGTCTGACACAACTTCGTTTGGATAATCTTCCATTTTGGAATCAGTTTAATTTAGGAATTAGCACAACTCATTTACGCTTTGACAGAATATCACCTTAATTACAATTATTTTTTGTTTCCATGGCATATTTGAAAAGGCAAGGAATATCTGTGAATTTCTTGATTTTTAGTGAATAACTCGGTAGAAGTTGAAGCTACGTATAGGGAATGCTTAAGTAACTCACCATAAAATTCAAATTTCTTTCGAATTGTGCCACAAAAAAAAGGTGCCATTTGAAAAAATTGAAACCTTGACAATTTCTGATTGCTACATTTGAAAATCGCCTGCGCCCATATGGTACAAAATGGGACTATGAATGGAACATCAGAAGTTAGCCTGTACTTCAAGCTAACAGCCCAACAAATTTGGTTTCCTAATCTCAAACTGTTTGCGAGATACAAATTTGTTTGTAAACTACTACAGCGGTAATTTTTTTCAGATAAATTGACATATGTCAAAAACTGTAATAGATAAGTTCATAAAATTTAGGTTGCCTGTACTCAGAATTAGAAGACCAATCGAACCATGTGAAATAAATTAGGTTTCTATTTAAAATAGAAAAGTTGGTACCGACATTTAGGACACTGTATAGCAGAACGACTCAAAAAAAAAATTAGGTTGAACGGACATGATCGATTATACACGCCAAATTTCAAGTTTCTGATCCAACTGCAAGTTGAAGACGTCTTGCTCAAACACAATACCATAATCTCGGTTGGTGTTCATTTCATTTACAGATTTACTGAAAAATAATTTGAAGTTTCTTCAGGGACTTGATCCTGGGGCCCTTGGGTCGAAAAGCACACGTTCTTACTCCTGGACCACTGAGGCTGCTACTATTACAGTTACATTTTTTGAATATTTTGCTGCTAGTAGTTTATATTGCTTTTATTTGATTATCCTTTTTACAGATATACAAAAGAATATTCAGGACTTACAAATATTTAAAAGTTCAGTTGAAAGAATAGATGGTACTGTTGCGAAAATTTCTGATGATCATTCTTCCATAGATGTTATTATATCAGAAGGAAACTTTAAGATTGTCAGGTAAGTTTTTTATACAATGTATTAGTGCAAAAAGATAATATACAGGGTGATTCATGTAGCCTGTTCGCTGGAAATTTTTTGATTTCCCAAAGTCGTATTAATATCAAATTTGATATCCAACCACAATCGACTGTTGCAAGTCGGAATAAAATATTTCCAAAATGGCAGCTCTTCCGAAAATGCCGGAAATCAGCTCTGTCTTTGTTTTTTTAAATTGAAATGCCCCATTTTGACTACATACCTGGATTCTACATTAAATTCTGAATTCAAAACGTCCAAGTTGCTAATACATATCTGTCATAGTTTTTGACATGTCAATTTTTTTTTACAAAAAATCGAGGTTGTAGGGGTCTATCATTTGAACCCAGAATTTAATGTAGAATCCAGGTATGTAATCAAAATGGGGCATTTCAATTTTTAAAAAACAAAGATAGAGCTGATTTTCGGTATTTTTGGAAGAGCTGCCATTTTGGAAATATTTTACTCAGACTTGCAACAGTCGCTTGTGGCTGTATACCAAATTTGATAATAATACGACTTCGGGAAATCAAAAATTTTCTAATGAATGGCTACGTGAATCACCCTCTATAAATACTACTTTATTAATAGTCAATTGAAAATTCCAAAAAGCGTGGTTCATATATTATAATTATACATACATCTATGTTGTGCAGTGGAAGTTGGCCTCAATTTATGCAGTTACATTCTCTGGCTATCATCTATGGTGTATCTGTTGTCTGTTTTTATGTAACCTTCTCTAAAAATAATAGATGTGTATACGAGGGTGTATTGATATCTAGTCAGCGTTGACCATCTACATGAACAAACAAAATATTGTGATACCATAGGAACAGTGAAATTTTATCTCAAAAAGTAAAGCGTAATAGTACAACTGAATATTAACCAAAGGATGTTGACCGAAATGAGAAAAAATTTAATTAAAAAAATGTGAATATCTTATCAGGTAGTTGTATTTGGAGAATTTAGGAGGCGAACAGATTTATGAAGATATACTTAAGAGGGTGGTTCAATAAAAAAATGTTTAAAATACACTATATTTATAGCTTGATTATCTGTCTCAATTAAAGCTGTAGACTAAAAATATAGTATATAATAGAAAGATTAATGTTTAAGGAAGGCAATAAAGTAGTTTTTAAGGGAATATCGCTTTTGTAAAGGAAATACGTTTTTGCCAAACCATGATTTTACAATTTTTTGTCACAGTGTCTCTTAAGTAAAGAACAGTTTTATAGAGTTGGAGTAACCAATATTAACGAACAAAAAATTTTAAATTAAAAAATCAAGAAGGCGTATTTTATAATTAAAATAAGCAGAAGTGCAAAGGATATGTAATTTATCAAAACACGGAAACAAATTTAAACAATCTTAGGACAAAAGAACAACTAAAAATAATCTGTATACAGTCAATATGTTGGATTATATGTATAAAAGACTGAGGTTGGACACTGTGGCACTAAGGATGTATAATTAGGTAAAAACCATTGTATCAAAAAAAAAATGTTCGCGAATTTGATATATACTTCAGAATGTTTTTATTTGGATAATATTTACTTAATTTATTGTTTGCTGTATGTTTATGTAACAATGTTTACTAGATCAGAATCAAGTTACTTTTTGTGAGACTGTTATAAAATTGAACTCCTCATGTTGTGATAATTTTTATAATAAATATTTGCTATAGTAGTAAACTTGGTATGCTTTTAAGAAGATTAAACTAAGAATATAATATATTAAGATTTATTTATTTCAGCAGACTTTATGATTGTAAGAACAAGACACATGTTAATAGGCACATTTTTAACGTAAAGTACCTTAATAGCTAATTAATATTACTTCAAAGAATGAATTTCATTTGATCATAAAAAAGGGTTAAAATGCAAAAGTTGCTTTATGGATATTAAAATGTATTAAGATATTTTGGAATTGATTCCAATGTTATAAGAAAAATTCCATGCTATTTTGTATAAACAAAAATTGGTATATGGTAATATAAAAATTACTGATTCTTCTTAACTGTTGAACAAAGAAAACTTTTTACTGATTATGTTTATTAAGATATAACTACAAGATTACTCATGGTTACCATCTATCAGACATTTATTGACACCTAATTCAATACAGTTCTAAAGATTAAGACCTAATAGGTCTTCTACTTCAAAGTTCTGATGGTTTTAGATTTCTCGGCCGGTATCAGTTGAACCGCGGAATAGTTTCTAGGCTGTTCTGCCGTGGTCAAACTAATTTATTTGGTTGATAGACGTTTTGTCAGTTTCAGTTCATCTAATAAAGAAACGACAGCAGCTGTGGGTGGTGAAAGGTCTAGCAATCAACCAACTGAATTCGGCCATGGTAGAACAGCCAGGAAGCCATTTAGCAATTCAGGCAGACACACCCATTGTGAGTCAGCTTGCATCTTGTATATGATAAAAGGGCATTGCCTAATATCGCCATTATAAAATAACCTGATTGTGTTTGCTACGTTGACAAAGAAAGGAAATATATGAATAGTCTAAATTTTAAATGAAATAATCTTTATGTCACACCATTTTAGAGTCTCTATCCCCTTTCCAAAAAATCGAAGATTTTTATAATATATTTTCTGCATATCCTAACATTTATTACAAAAAAAAAAGAAACTGGTTATTGACCTCATTTTTGTCATGTCATTGTCAAATTAATTTAATTATGGTCAATTATCTTTTGAGACATTTGTATAAATCATAGAAGGGGCATTATAGTTTGTTTGCTTTATGTCCTAAAGGCCTTTATGAAAAGCTTTTTTAATGGAGTTTTATCATTTATACGCACGGGAAAGACTCATTGCTATTTTTGCTATATGTAAATACTAGGAAAAGCTAAATGGCTTACAAAAACGACTCCATGGGACCACCACTTTGCTTCTTAGATCTAACGAAATGAAAATCATTCATGTCCGTCTACCCGTCGTCGAAGTCAGTAAAAAATCGAACTTTTTTTTTGCCATTAAAAACATATAAGTATGCTTTGGAGAACCCAGTTCACCACAACACGTTTTTTTCAGACATGACGATCGTTTTGCTAACAGAGTTAGCGTCATCAGCGGGATCAATAAGATATTATTTATCCCTCTGATGACGCTTACTTTGTTGGCAAACGATCGCCAGGTCTTAAAATATGTGTTGTGGTCAGGTTCCAAACTTTTATTCAGTCATTAAAAACATTATAATAATATTTACGTCAAATTTCAATCTAAATACAGGAATCCAAAGGAAAGGTGACTGTAAATATTCAATGATGAACAAATTGATAATTATTGTATTATGAGCTATTATGGCAGTCATCATTCATACAATAGTGGATAATCATAATAATCACAACTATAAGTCTACGCTTTTTCTACTTCTATAGTTTTTAGATCACTGACTTTGAGAAGCATCTAGATAGTCTTTTTGGTTTAAATACCACAGATGTAACAAAAAGTACCCAATAAATATTTAAGAAATATCAATATTAAAAAAAAAATGCAACCCTAGTTGTGAGAATATACGTCTCTAACAACTAGATACGCTGTGTGCATGCATAATTGGTTCAAACAAGGCGGAATTTTGGAAACATGTTGTGTAGTTTGGCAAAACTCCTAAATCACGGTGGTGTGTCAATCGAAGAAATCCGAATAACGCAATTAGTATTTCACATGAATAAATCTAGGGTATTAATTTCTTTGTATTTGTTTCTTTTCTACACAGTAGTTGCACAAACCAAGGAGGTACTTCTAAGGATGTACATAATTAAACTACTGGGTAGCTAAACATTTCACACAGTACAACTAACGCTAAAGTTTTTTAATTGTTTTATTCAATAAATTTTACTAGGTTTCTTAAGTATTGGGAAAATTTTATTTTTTATATTAAATTATTTTTCATGCAAATTGTTTATATTTTCTGAAATTTTTACTCCTAGACATGACTTTTACAGTCCCAAATATCTAGTATAATTATTAACAAAATTAGGATTACATTTATTTGTTTTCTGTCTATATTTAACACCCATCTTGCAACATAAAGTGGCATATACAAACAATATGCTTGATGGTGGTATTATGAGTGTCTCATAAATTGTCTGGTTGTGGACAATGAAAATGCATCAAGCAAAATTTAATTTTGTTATTACAAATTTACACCATCAATTATTTTATTTCAGAAATGAGACGGATCTCTAATAGGGGCAATTGAGTAAAATATATTTTTACAGGTAAATAATAATAATATTAGTCAATAACAAACATGAGATATTGTCAGCATCTTTGAGTTATTTACATATTATCATCTGCATCAAAAATAATAGTGACTCTAAGATGTTCCTACTTCCCATTTTATGACATAAATATCTACTAGTCAGGCTGCATACTCGTATTCACCGAGCGAGTAACCTGTAGATTTTTGACTGAGGTCGAAGGTTCGGGTCCCGTATTAGACAGTCGTTTTTTTTTTTTTTTTTTTTTTTTTTTTTTTTTTTTTTTTTTTTTCACTCGAATGAGGAATAACTGCCTTCGTTGTTTATATGACCGGTGTGATTTTAGCGGCCAAATGTCCAGCAGCCGATTCACGAAGACAACCGAACGTTTTACAGGACCGTAACAGGGATGACGCGCAAGAAACATTATAAGTTTTTTTTTACACAATATCAGAAACGCATGTGGAAACAAATTAAAATCTAGCAGGGTTATCAATACTTCTATATAATGCTGGCAACAAATGTACCCACGATCATTCACACCCGCATGAGAAAGGGCGTATTGCTACATATTTCACTTTTTATTACAAAACCTGTACATACTAACAGATAAACACTTGGCAAGGCTATTGACAATGTTAAAAGCTATCATAAAAATACAGCGCCTAGCACTCGCAAGCCGTACAAGAGATGGGAGGGGAGTACACCATGAAAGTTATTTATATTTTTATTTAAAAAACTATACATACTAACAGATTAAGACTAAGCGTGGTTATTGCTCCTATAAAATGCTATCAAAAAAATACAGCCCCAAATACTCGCAAGCCGTATGGGAGATGGGAGGGGAGGAACTCTTGACAGATAATTAAATTTTTATTTCAAAAACTGTGCATACTAACAGTTTAAGACTAAGCGGGGTTATTGCTCCTATAATATATGCTATGAAAAAAATATAGCCCCAAACGCTCGCAAGCCGTAGGAGAGATGGGAGGGGAGGAAATCTTTAAATATAATTAAATTTTTATTTCAAAAACTGTTCATACTAACAGTTTAAGACTAACCGGGGTTATTGCTCCTATAATATGCTATGAAAAAAAATATAGCTCCAAACGCTCGCAAGCCGTAGGAGAGTCGGGAGGAGAGGAAATGCTGATAGTTATTAAAATTTATATTTAAAAAACTAAACATACTAACAGATTAAGACTAAGCGTAGTTATTGCTTCTATAAAATGCTATCAAAAAAATATATCCACAAACACTCGCAAGCCGTAGGAGGGGCTGGAAGGGAGGAAATATTTAAATCTTATTACATTTTTATTTCAAAAACTTTACATACTAACAGTTTAAGACTAAGCGGTGTTATTGCTCCTATAATATGCTATGCAAAAAATATAGCTCCAAACGCTCGCAAGCCGTAGGAGGGTCGGGAGGAGAGGAAATCTTGATAGTTATTAAAATTTATATTTAAAAAACTAAACATACTAACAGATTAAGACTAAGCGTAGTTATTGCTTCTATAAAATGCTATCAAAAAAATATATCCACAAACACTCGCAAGCCGTAGGAGGGGCGGGAGGGGAGGAAATCTTTAAATATAATTAAATTTTTATTTCAAAAACTGTACATACTAACAGTTTAAGACTAAGCGGGGTTATTGCTCCTATAAGATGCTATTAAAAAAATATAGCGCCAAACACTCGCAAGTCGTAGGAGGGGTGGGAGGGAAGTAAATCTTTAAATATAATTAAATATTTATTTCAAAAACTGTACATACTAACAGTTTAAGACTAAGCGGGGTTATTGCTCCTATAATATTCTATGAAAAAAATATAACCCCAAGTACTCGCAAGCCGTAGGAGGGGTAGGAGGGGAGTAAATCTTTAAATATAATTAAATTTTTATTTCAAAAACTGTACATACTAACAGTTTAAGACTTAGCGGGGTTATTGCTCCTATAATATGCTATGAAAAAAAATATAGCCACAAGCACTCGCAAGCCGTAGGAAAGATGGAAGGGGAGAAAATGTTGACGACAGGGAAGTACAATTTTATTTCAAAAAGTATTGTTTGTCTATCTTTCAACATTTTTATAGTGAAACTACAAGCGGTTTTACCTTTATTTTGCTGTACCAAGAAGTTTTAACACGAAAACAAAAATGTCCTTAGTAAGATTTAAAAAAAAAGATGTCAAGGGGGTGACTGGGATTCGATACTAGGACCACCAAGGCTATTTATTAAAATTTTTCGATCTTGCCAGATAATTAAATGTTTATTTGGAAAACTATACATACTAACAGATTAAGACTAAGCGGGGTTATTGCTCATATAATATGCTATGAAAAAAATATAGCCCCAAACGCTCGCAAGCCGTAGGAGGGTCGGGAGGAGAGGAAATCTTGATAGTTATTAAAATTTATATTTAAAAAACTAAACATACTAACAGATTAAGACTAAGCGTAGTTATTGCGTCTATAAAATGCTATCAAATAAATATATCCACAAACACTCGCAAGCCGAAGGAGGGGAGGAAATATTTAAATATAATTAAAATTTTATTTCAAAAACTATACATACTAACAGTTTAAGACTTAGCAGGGTTATTGCTCCTATACTATTCTATGAAAAAAATATAACCCCAAGCACTCGCAAGCCGTAGGAGGGGTGGGAGGGGAGTAAATCTTTAAATATAATTAAATTTTTATTTCAAAAACTGTACATACTAAAAGTTTAAGACTAAGCGGGGTTATTGCTTCTATAAAATGCTATCAAAAAATATATATCCACAAACACTTGCAAGCCGTAGGAGGGGTGGGAGGGAAGGAAATCTTTAAATATAATTAAATTTTTATTTCAAAAACTGTACATACTAACAGTTTAAGACTTAGCGGGGTTATTGCTCCTATAATATGCTATGAAAAAAATATAGCCCCAAGCACTCGCAAGCCGTAGGAGAGATGGATGGGGAGAAAAATGTTGACGACAGGGAAGTACAATTTTATTTCAAAAAGTATTGTTTGTCTATCTTTCAACATTTTTATAGTGAAACTACGAGCGGTTTTACCTTTATTTTGCTGTACCAAGAAGTTTTAACACGAAATAAAAAATGTCCTTAGTAAGATTAAAAAAAAAAGATTTCAAGGGGGTGACTTGGATTCGATACTAGGACCACCAGGACTATTTATTAAAATTTTTCGATCTTGCCAGATAATTAAATGTTTATTTGGAAAAATATACATACTAACAGATTAAGACTAAGCGGGGTTATTGCTCCTATAATATGCTATGAAAAAAATATAGCCCCAAACGCTCGCAAGCCGTAGGAGGGTCGGGAGGAGAGGAAATCTTGATAGTTATTAAAATTTATATTTAAAAAACTAAACATACTAACAGATTAAGACTAAGCGTAGTTATTGCGTCTATAAAATGCTATCAAATAAATATATCCACAAACACTCGCAAGCCGAAGGAGGGGTGGGAGGGGAGGAAATATTTAAATATAATTAAAATTTTATTTCAAAAACTATACATACTAACAGTTTAAGACTTAGCAGGGTTATTGCTCCTATAATAATCTATGAAAAAAAATAACCCCAAGCACTCGCAAGCCGAAGGAGGGGCGGGAGGGGAGTAAATCTTTAAATATAATTAAATTTTTATTTCAAAAACTGTACATACTAACAGTTTAAGACTTAGCGGGGTTATTGCTCCTCAAAAACTGTACATACTAACAGTTTAAGACTTAGCGGGGTTATTGCTCCTATAATATGCTATGAAAAAATATAGTCCTAAGCACTTGCAAGCCGTAGGAGATATGGAAGGGGAGAAAATGTTAACGACAGGGAAGTACAATTTTATTTCAAAAAGTATTGTTTGTCTATCTTTCAACATTTTTATAGTGAAACTACGAGCGGTTTTACCTTTATTTTGCTGTACCAAGAAGTTTTAACACGAAATAAAAAATGTCCTTATTAAGATTTTTAAAAAAAGATGTCAGGGGGGTGACTGGGATTCGATACTAGGACCACCAAGACTATTTATTAAAATTTTTCGATCTAGCCAGATAATTAAATGTTTATTTGAAAAACTATACATACTAACAGATTAAGACTAAGCGGGGTTATTGCTCCTATAATATGCTATGAAAAAAAATATAGCTCCAAACGCTCGCAAGCCGTAGGAGGGTCGGGAGGAGAGGAAATGCTGATAGTTATTAAAATTTATATTTAAAAAACTAAACATACTAACAGATTAAGACTAAGCGTAGTTATTGCTTCTATAAAATGCTATCAAAAAAATATATCCACAAACACTCGCAAGCCGTAGGAGGGGCTGGAAGGGAGGAAATATTTAAATATTATTACATTTTTATTTCAAAAACTTTACATACTAACAGTTTAAGACTAAGCGGTGTTATTGCTCCTATAATATGCTATGCAAAAAATATAGCTCCAAACGCTCGCAAGCCGTAGGAGGGTCGGGAGGAGAGGAAATCTTGATAGTTATTAAAATTTATATTTAAAAAACTAAACATACTAAAAGATTAAGACTAAGCGTAGTTATTGCTTCTATAAAATGCTATCAAAAAAATATATCCACAAACACTCGCAAGCCGTAGGAGGGGCGGGAGGGGAGGAAATCTTTAAATATAATTAAATTTTTATTTCAAAAACTGTACATACTAACAGTTTAAGACTAAGCGGGGTTATTGCTCCTATAAGATGCTATTAAAAAAATATAGCGCCAAACACTCGCAAGTCGTAGGAGGGGAGGGAGGGAAGTAAATCTTTAAATATAATTAAATATTAATTTCAAAAACTGTACATACTAACAGTTTAAGACTTAGCGGTATTATTGCTCCTATAATATTCTATAAAAAAATATAGCGCCAAACACTCGCAAGCCGTAGGAGGGGTGGGAGTGGAGGAAATCTTTAAATGTAATTAAATTTTTATTTCAAAAACTGTACATACTAACAGTTTAAGACTTAGCGGGGTTATTGCTCCTATAATATTCTATGAAAGAAATATAGCGGCAAACACTCGCAAGCCGTAGGAGGGGCGGGAGGGGAGGAAATCTTGATAGATATTATAATTTATATTTAAAAAACTAAACATACTAACAGATTAAGACTAAGCGTAGTTATTGCTTCTATAAAATGCTATGAAAAAAATATAGCCCTTGGCACTCGCAAGCCGTAGGAGAGATGGAAGGGGAGAAAATGCTGACGACAGGGAAGTACAATTTTATTTCAAAAAGTATTGCTTGTCTATCTTTCATCATTTTTATAGTGAAACTGCGAGCGGTTTTACCTTTATTTTGCTGTACCAAGAAGTTTAAACATGAAATAAAAAATTTCTTTAGTGAGATTTAAAAAAAAAGATGTCAATGGGGTGACTGGGATTCGATACTAGGACCAATACTATTTATTAAAATTTTTCGATCTTACCAGATAGCTAAATGTTTATTTGAAAAACTATACATACTAACAGATTAAGACTAAGCGGGGTTATTGCTCATATAATATGCTATGAAAAAAATAGAACCCCAAGCACTCGTAAGCCGTAGGAGAGGCGGGAGTGGAGGAAATCTTGATAGCTTTTTTAATTTTTTATTTAATTTAAAACTTCTTGGTACAGCAAAAAAGAGGTAAAACCGCTCGCAGTTTCACTATAAAGATGTTGAAAGATAGACAAACAATACTTTTTGAAATAAAATTGTACTTCCCTGTCGTCAACATTTTCTCCCCTTCCATCTCTTCTACGGCTTGCGAGTGCCTGAGGCTATATTTTTTTCATAGCATTTTATAGAAGCAATAACTACGCTTAGTCTTAATCTGTTAGTATGTTTAGTTTTTAAAATATAAATTATAATATCTATCAAGATTTGCTCCCCTCCCACCCCTCCTACGGCTTGCGAGTGTTTGGCGCTATATTTTTTTCATAGAATCTTATAGGAGCAATAACCCCGCTAAGTCTTAAACTGTTAGTATGTACAGTTTTTGAAATAAAAATTTAATTATATTTAAAGATTTCCTCCCCTCCCACCCCTTCTACGGCTTGCGAGTGTGTGCCGCTATATTTTTTTCATAGGATCTTATAAGAGCAATAACCCCGCTTAGTCTTAAACTGTTAGTATGTACAGTTTTTGAAATAAAAATTTAATTATATTTAAAGATTTCCTTCCCTCCCATCTCTCCTACGGCTTGCGAGCATTTGGGGCTATATTTTTTTCATTGCATATTATATGAGCAATAATCCCGCTTAGTCTTAATCTGTTAGTATGTATAGTTTTTTAAATAAACATTTAATTATCTGGCAAGATCGAAAAATTTTAATACATAGTCGTGGTCCTAGTATCGAATCCCAGTCACCCCCTTGACATATTTTTTTTAAATCTTACTAAGGACATTTTTTATTTCATTTTAAAACTTCTTGGTACAGCAAAATAAAGGTAAAACCGCTCGCAGTTTCACTAAAAATGTTGAAAGATAGTCAAACAATACTTTTTGAAATAAAATTGTACTTCCCTGTCGTCAACATTTTCTGCCCTTCCATCTCTTCTACGGCTTGCGAGTGCCTGAGGCTATATTTTTTTCATAGCATTTTATAGAAGCAATAACTACGCTTAGTCTTAATCTGTTAGTATGTTTAGTTTTTTAAATATAAATTTTAATACCTATCAAGATTTCCTCCCCTCCCGCCTCTCCTACGGCTTGCGAGTGTTTGGCGCTATATTTTTTTCATAGAATATTATAGGAGCGATAACCCCGCTAAGTCTTAAACTGTTAGTATGTACAGTTTTTGAAATAAAAATTTAATTATATTTAAAGATTTCCTCCCCTCCCACCCCTCCTACGGTTAGCGAGTGTTTGTGGATATATTTTTTTGATAGCACTTTATAGAAGCAATAACTACGCTTAGTCTAAATCTGTTAGTATGTTTAGTTTTTTAAATACAAATTCTAATAACTATCAAGATTTCCTCCCCTCCCGCCCCTCCTACGGCTTGCGAGTGCTTGGGGTTATATTTTTTTCATAGCATATTATAGGAGCAATAACTCCGCTTAGTCTTAAACTGTTAGTATGTACAGTTTTTGAAATAAAAAATTAATTATATTTAAAGATTTCCTCCCCTCCCATCTCTCCTACGGCTTGCAAGTGTTTGGAGCTATATTTTTTTCATAGAATATTATAGGAGCAATAACCCCGCTAAGTCTTAAACTGTTAGTATGTACAGTTTTTGAAATAAAAATTTAATTATATTTATAGATTTACTCCCCTCCCACCCCTCCTTCGGCTTGCGAGTGCTTGGGGTTATATTTTTTCATAGAATATTATAGGAGCAATAACCCTGCTAAGTCTTAAACTGTTAGAATGTATAGTTTTTGAAATAAAATTTTAATTATATTTAAAGATTTACTCCCCTCCCACCCCTCCTACGGCTTGCGAGTGTTTGTGGATATATTTATTTGATAGCATTTTATAGAAGCAATAACTACGCTTAGTCTTAATCTGTTAGTATGTTTAGTTTTTTAAATATAAATTTTAATATCTATCAAGATTTCCTCTCCTCCCGACCCTCCTACGGCTTGCGAGCGTTTGGGGCTATATTTTTTTCATAGCATATTATAGGAGCAATAACCCCGCTTAGTCTTAATCTGTTAGTATGTATAGTTTTCCAAATAAACATTTAATTATCTGGCAAGATCGAAAAATTTTAATAAATAGCCTTGGTGGTCCTAGTATCGAATCCCAGTCACCCCCTTGACATCTTTTTTTTTAAATTTTACTAAGGACATTTTTTATTTCGTGTTAAAACTTCTTGGTACAGCAAAATAAAGGTAAAACCGCTCGTAGTTTCACTATAAAAATATTGAAAGATAGACAAACAATACTTTTTGAAATAAAATTGTACTTCCCTGTCGTCAACATTTTCTCCCCTTCCATCTTTCCTACGGCTTGCGAGTGCTTGTGGCTATATTTTTTTTTCATAGCATATTATAGAAGCAATAACCCCGCTAAGTCTTAAACTGTTAGTATGTACAGTTTTTGAAATAAAAATTTAATTATATTTAAAGATTTACTCCCCTCCTACCCCTCCTACGGCTTGCGAGTGCTTGGGGTTATATTTTTTTCATAGAATATTATAGGAGCAATAACCCCGCTTAGTCTTAAACTGTTAGTATGTACAGTTTTTGAAATAAAAAATTAATTATATTCAAAGATTTCCTCCCCTTCCACCCCTCCTACGGCTTGCGAGTATTTGTGGATATATTTTTTGATAGCATTTTATAGATGCAATAACACCGCTTAGTCTTAAACTGTTAGTATGTACAGTTTTTTAAATAAAAATTTAATTATATTTAAATATTTCCTCCCCTCCCGCCCCTCCTACGGCCTGCGAGTGTTTGTGGATATATTTTTTTGATAGCATTTTATAGAAGCAATAACTACGCTTAGTCTTAATCTGTTAGTATGTTTAGTTTTTTAAAGATAAATTTTAATAACTATCAGGATTTCCTCTCCTCCCGACCCTCCTACGGCTTGCGAGCGTTTGGAGCTATATTTTTTTCATAGCATATTATAGGAGCAATAACCCCGCTTAGTCTTAATCTGTTAGTATGTATGGTTTTTCAAATAAACATTTAATTATCTGGCAAGATCGAAAAATTTTAATAAATAGTCTTGGTGGTCCTAGTATCGAATCCCAGTCACCCCCTTGACATATTTTTTTAAAAATCTTGCTAAGGACATTTTTTATTTCGTGTTAAAACTTCTTGGTACAGCAAAATAAAGGTAAAACTGCTCGTAGTTTCACTATAAAAATGTTGAAAGATAGACAAATAATACTTTTTGAAATAAAATTGTACTTCCCTGTCGTCAACATTTTCTCCCCTTCCATATCTCCTACGGCCTGCAAGTGCTTGGGGCTATATTTTTTTCATAGCATATTTTAGGAGCAATAACCCCGCTAAGTCTTAAACTGTTAGTATGTACAGTTTTTGAAATAAAAATTTAATTATATTTAAATATTTCGTCCCCTCCCACCCCTCCTACGGCTTGCGAGTGTTTGTGGATATATTTTTTTGATAGCATTTTATAGAAGCAATAACTACGCTCAGTCTTAATCTGTTAGTATGTTTAGTTTTTTAAATATAAATTTTAATAACTCTCAAGATTTCCTCTCCTCCCGACCCTCCTACGGTTTGCGAGCATTTGAGGCTATATTTTTTTCATAGCATATTATAGGAGCAATAACCCCGCTTAGTCTTAAACTGTTAGTATGTACAGTTTTTGAAATAAAAATTTAATTATATTTAAAGATTTCCTCTCCTCCCATCTCTCCTACGGCTTGCGAGCGTTTGGGGCTATATTTTTTTCATAGCATATTATAGGAGCAATAACCCCGCTTAGTCTTAAACTGTTAGTATGCACAGTTTTTGAAATAAAAATTTAATTATCTGTCAAGAGTTCCTCCCCTCCCATCTCCCATACGGCTTGCGAGTATTTGGGGCTGTATTTTTTTGATAGCATTTTATAGGAGCAATAACCACGCTTAGTCTTAATCTGTTAGTATGTATAGTTTTTTAAATAAAAATATAAATAACTTTCATGGTGTACTCCCCTCCTATCTCTTGTACGGCTTGCGAGTGCTAGGCGCTGTATTTTTATGATAGCTTTTAACATTGTCAATAGCCTTGCCAAGTGTTTATCTGTTAGTATGTACAGGTTTTGTAATAAAAAGTGAAATATGTAGCAATACGCCCTTTCTCATGCGGGTGTGAATGATCGTGGGTACATTTGTTGCCAGCATTATATAGAAGTATTGATAACCCTGCTAGATTTTAATTTGTTTCCACATGCGTTTCTGATATTGTGTAAAAAAAACTTATAATGTTTCTTGCGCGTCATCCCTGTTACGGTCCTGTAAAACGTTCGGTTGTCTTCGTGAATCGGCTGCTGGACATTTGGCCGCTAAAATCACACCGGTGTTTATATGCGCGTGTACGCTCCTGTCCCACAAATCCAAGTTTTCAGTGTGCGGAGTTTATCTAATGTTGTGTTATTGTTATTATCAAAATATTATTGTTATTGTTACTACATATCACTAAACTAAATTCCATCTTTCCATTAATTAATTGTAGTTGTCCTTACCTAATGAAACCGTTCCATATCAAATAAAGATGTAGAGACTTCTTCTCTGGCTTCACGAGTGTTTGTTTTCGTCTGCGCAACCGGTTTCTCCTTTGACAGCAGTAGAAAATTAAACCTATTTATATGCATTCATGGCAACTATAAATAAAAAT
Organism: Tillus elongatus; assembly: GCA_964006375.1. NCBI lineage: Eukaryota > Metazoa > Arthropoda > Insecta > Coleoptera > Cleridae > Tillus > Tillus elongatus. The sequence continues at coordinate 41,655,567 of OZ023270.1, read as the reverse complement.
CGGTTGATACTTTAGGGTATTTAGATCAAAAGATTCTTTAAAACTAAAATAAAAATGATTGAAAACGTCTTTAAAATGATGCGTGTCAATATTTAAAATAGAAATATAAGAATATTAACCATTACAATGATAACAATAAAAATAGTATATGTATAAGTTATTAGATATATAATGAAAGAATACAAATTACGAATTAATATTATTTATCCATATATTAGGAACAAAGAGGAAAACAAATTTGGAAACATTTGAAAATGTAAATGAAATACAAATACAAAGGCAGCTTTCTAATTTTTACGTAAAACATGACGCATAATTTACTATTTAACACGAAAGAAAAACTACGTTTCTTGACAAAAGCTGGAACATATAAATTAGCTTGAATGCTTTGTAACACAGTCTACATCGGTAAAACCTGCAAGTTTAACACCAAATACATAGGACATGTTTGTGAACTTATAAACAGCCATGCTGACAAATCTGCATTTGCAAAACATATTATCGAAACTCAACATATACCCACAGTAAATAACTGCATAGAAAACTACATTTTTGTGATGACAAGCGCAAAAGACTTTTTTATGCTTTATAAATAAAAAAGTACACGACAACTGCCTTGTTTTAAATTAGCAAACCGAATTCCGCCTATTTTGGAAACTCTTCTTTTTAATTAAAGATAGCAAGCAGAGTACATCTAGCTGTAGTAAAAATAGTTATAATAATGTAATATGTTGATGTATTATATCAATATTTTCGTTTACTGATTTCATTTAGTAATTTTATTATTATGGTTGTTATTATATTTTCATGTTAAATATTGACAAAGATCTCATGGACATTTTACATACACCTGTCTTTAACTCCATCCCTATTTTATGTGAAGCAAAAGTATTGGAGCTTCACACAATGTTTGTGAATCTGCTTCGGAGTTATTAAAAATGACTAAATTTAACTTTATTAAATTATTTCCAAGTCGAGACATCAAATGGTAGCTCTCATCTGAATGAAGTCCAGGATAGGAAGTGTAGAAGCAGCAGCGGCACCGCAGTTGTGGGAGCAGTATTCGAGGTTTGGCCTTATTTGTGAAGTAGATAAGGTATAGAGATTAGGTGGTGAAAAGTATTTGCGAGCCCGGAAGAGGAAACCTAATTTCTTAGCGGCCGCTTCTGCAATTGATGTGACATGTTGGTGCCAATTGAGAGTTCGATCCACAGAAATGCCAACAAGTGAAAAGGACTCATTACTTTGAATAACTTGGTTGTTCATTGTGATGGGTCAAGGGCTGGTGTATCTCTTATGAGATAGAAAGCAAGACTGGGATTTGGTGGAGTTGAATTGTACAAGATTTCTACTTCCCCAGTCTAATATTTTTTGGAGATCCACAGAGACAGAACCCTCCATGAGTCTGCGATCATCATCTAATTGGGCTAAAGACACAGGCTTAGAATATTGTATATTTGAATGAAGGGTGTTGTCTTCCGCGGAACTGTGAACTGGGCTTGATGTGCTAGAGAGGAGGTCATTTATGTGGAGAAGAAACAAAGTAGGGGCTAAAGCTGAACCTTTAGGGACTCCTGCACTAATTGGATACAGTTTAGAAGCATGGCCATCCACGACAACAGAAATGCTCTGGTTGGAGATGAAGTTTGCTGTCCAGGTACAGAGTTTTGGTGGTAGGCCATAGGCCGCAAGTTTATTAGGCAGCGCTGCGTGCCACACCTGGTCGAATGCTTTGGATATGTCTAGAGAGACAATCTAGGATTCACCGTGTAGTTCCATAGACTTGTACCAAGAATGGGTGACAAAGGAAAGGAGGTCGGCAGTTGATCTGCGTTGACGGAATCTATACTGCCTGTCGTGGATTAGACTGTGGTTTTCAAGAAATTTTAGTTATTCGGTGTTTATATACTTTTCCATCACTTTAGAGACAACTGAAAGGAGAGAAATAGGCCTGTAGTTGCTAGGAAGCGCTTTGCATCCTTTCTTGGAGACGCGTAGTACTCTAGCAGTTTTCCTGTTACTAGGGAATATGCCTCTATTGCAAGATGTCTGAAACAGACAAGTCAGGACAGGAGCAAGTTCTGGTGTGCATTTTTTGAGATCAATTTCTGGGATCTCGTCAAGGCCATAGGCTTTCCTGGTATTAAGAGAAGAGTGCATCATTCGTACCCTTTTAGTTTAAAAAATGGTATCCGTCGTTTTATGCGTGACATTAGGACTGTTGGTGGTTGAACATTTGAAGGTGGGTTGAGAGTAGAATTGCCAGCGAACAACGAGGCAAAAAGTTCAGGCTTTTCCAGGGCGGTAGAAACAATTTCATCCTCTGAAACAAGAGGTGGGAACGTGCTCTTGCAGAAATTATTCCCAATAAATTTAGCAAGGGTCAAGAAGGGTTTGCTGCCGTTGGAGCTTGAGAGAACTTTGTTTTTGATGTGGTTATTAAACGAGATTTTTGCCTCAGAAAGAATGCGGACATGGCGCTTTCTTGCGTTGTTAAATGCTTGATGGTTTTCTTGCCTGGGATTGTGTAGAAGTGTTTTGTGAGCTATGACCTTTCCACGTCTGGCCTTGTCACAGGATTTAGAGAAACAGGGCTTTTGAGTGGCTGAAGAGCTTTTCTATGTATGTGGAATAAATAATTCCATGCCAGCTTAGATAATTTCGGTGACATTTTGTGAGATATCAGAGGGGTCAGGATGAGAGAAGCAGACATACGCCCATGGAAATGAGGAAAAGTAATCCCGCATTTTGTCCCAGTTCGCGGAGTTGTAGTGCCAAACAATACGTGGGTGTGATGACTGTGTGACCTCAGGTTGCATTGCGCAGGAAACAGTGACCATGCCGTGGTCTGAACGACCAAGGGGCGCGGTGACTGATGTTTTATAGCATTCAGGTTTTGTAGTAAGAAGGAGATCCAAGGGATTTGAGCTGTGTGTTGGGATGCGAGGAAAGTAAGTAGGTTGCTGAACCATATTGGCTAGAGAATTGCGGACTGCAAAGGCCTCCGCTGCTCTCCCCTGTGGAAAGGTTTTTGACGATCCTAGCCATTCCTTATTATGGACATTGAAGTCACCAAGAATAGTGACCTCAGAGAACAGAGAAAGGATGTTCAGAAATCAGATGGTCCGTTTTTTTAGAAATGTAGTCGAACAGCTGGACAAAGTTGTTGTCAGAAGGTGACCGGTAAATGCAACGGATGAATTTAGTTGCAGCCCGGAGAGAGAGTTTCATCCAAAGTATGTCTTCTCTTCCAGCTTCTAAATTGGGGAGTCTGGTGCAGGGTATATTGCTACGTATGCGCACACGCCTCTGTGCAATCCAAAGGAAGTAAGGAGCTCAGACTCCGGGAAATTAAGGTGATTAGTGGCTGTTTTGGCACTGATTTGGGTTTCGATGAGGAAGAGGAGTTAGGGCCTATTAGCCTGGAGGAAACAGTGGACGGAGTTCAGGTTAGAATTGAGGCCACATACATTCGAGATAGATATGTTAAATCTTGATGCCGGCGCCCCCTGCACACCCCTCTCTCGGAGATCCGAATGGTCGGGTATTTTATCTCCGGAATCTTTTGTACAAGGAGGAGCCATCATCATTTTTGCTTATTAGGAAGACCGACTCATACACCAGAACCGTAAACGTCGGTTAGGACTTCACCCCTTGATGTAAGGGGTGGTACCTCCTCGGGCGTGAAAAAATCATTTACTATCACGTAAAGGAAAAGTCCACTACCACCGGTCAACTACATATATAACAAAATTTAGTTCTTTACCTTCATAGAAAATTCAGTTTTCGCCATTTTTCTCAAAAGGAGTTAGAACGCAAGATTTTTTTGATAATAGAAAGATATCGATGGTAACACTTTCAAAAGAATTCTGCAAATGTGCGCGTACCAGGACCTCTAAAATCGATCTTCAAGGTCTGTGTAAGTTTAAAGTTTACTAGCACGCCGTATAATAATAATGTACAATTCTTATGAAAATTCGCTACTATAACGCACTTGCTGCGTCCCGAAATTTGTTAGTTTTGTTTTGTCAGTCTTTTTTCGAATTAAAGTTAATAATTAGAACAAGTTTGCCTGTCATCTGCAGTTTCACCAACGTGATGTCGATCGCTTATAGATAACGTTTACCACCTTATATGCAATTTTATAACATTTTTATGTTGTGGAAATTCGTTTTTACGTTATGTGAATTTGTTGTTGTCAACTTATTGACATTATTGGTTCAGTTATGAGAATTTGTTGTTGCCAACTTATTGACATTATTGGTTTATCGCTAGTCACATACATATACCAAAATAACATTGCTTTTTTTGTAAGATGCATGTTTTTTTGAGATTTCTCATACGCGTTTACCAAGGTCACGTCAGGTCAGAATCACGTCAGAGTCGGGTTTGGTCAGGTCGGGTCAGGTCGTGCCATGTCAGGTCAGGTGAGGTGGTTCAGGCCTGCCTGTTAGAGTATCTTGCACACAAACGACAACAAAACGCTTGTCCCTTCAACTTGCAAACAAGCTGTGTGACTTGGAGCAAAAAGCCGTCTTGGAGGGGGGCGAATATCATTAAGAAAAAATGTTGGAGCAAAATGTAAAAAAGGTTGCTTATAGAAGTCCAACAAAGGTGTTTTTGCTGATTTGATTTCTATATTTCCTTCCCCGCCCAGCACACCCTATTCACGCCAGGTCCCGTAACTTTTGGGGGGTTGATTTTACAGCATTTGTCTTGTTGCTTATGCATACAGGGTTGGTTTTAAGCTTGTTTCTGTTTTGAAAAAATCACTTTTGCGATCATCTGCATAATTACATTATTTTTTTCTAAATGTTTTTCTAATTGAACCTAATTACATATTTATAGTGGCGTATCAAGAACTAGACGCTATTTTCGAAAATGCGAAAAAATCATATCTTGCCATTTAAAAAGAAAGATTTAGTTGCCATAGCAACGAAGTTCTTTACGCTAGGATAAATTGAATGTCGCGAGTCTCTAGTAAAAAATATCTCAAAGCTTTTATTAAGATATTTTTTTGAATAAGGAATATTTCGGGAAATACAAGTCCATCCCATACTAACCCTATAAGTATATATACATATATATATATATATATATATATATATATATATATATATATATATATATATATATATATATATATATATATATATATATATATATATATATATATATATATATATATATATATATATATATATATATACATAAATTGATGTATGGAAAAAATATATAAACTAATACATACAGACTTGGAGACTACTTCTCTGGCTTCACCGTTGGTTTTTGTAGGTGAAGGACGTAGCCAGCGCGTGAGCTAACTGGAGCAAGTGGCCCTTCGAATTCTGGAAGTTCTAGGATGTTCTTCAATGCTTCTGTGACTATAGTTTCGCTGCTTGACAGCATTTTCAGACAGATTAAAATTGAATTAGTACGAAATCATGACAACTACAAATAAATATCTGTTGCTATGTTATGTTATGATGTTTTGATCAAAAAATTTTATCAAATTGAAATTAAAATGAAATACAGATGATAGATGAGGTTTTCAAAATGTCTATGTGATGTATGTCAATATTTAACATAAAAACTAGAACTAACCTATAATAACTATGATAACAGTTACACATCAACTCATTATTTTATTACAACTTTTTTGAAATAATAGTTAAATTTATTTTCTTTGACATATTTAACTAGAAAGAAGAATATGCAAGAAAGGGGAATTCATTAAATAAGTTTACTTGTTTATAACAAGGTAGTTATTGTCGTGTGTGTGCCTTTTGACTTCTAAAGCTTCAAAAAAGTCTAGTTTACGTTTGTCATTATAAAAATGTAGTGGTTGTATGCGGTTATTTATTGTAGGTCTATGTTCGGTATCAATAATATGTTTTGCAAATGTAGATTTGTCAGCGTGGTTATTTCTAAATGCAGAAATATGTTCTTTGTATCGGGTGTTAAAATTTCTAGAAGTTTGACCTATGAAAATTGCATTACAATGTTACAAGCCAATTTATAAACTCCAGCTTTTGTCAGGAAACAAGATTTTTCTTTCGCGTTAAATAACAAATCACATGTCCTGTTGTAAGATTTAAAAGCTACCTTTGTATTTGTACAGGTGTTTAAAATTTTTGAAATGTTTTCTGAAATGGTTCCAAAATAAATTATCGAAACGTATCTGTTGCCTTCTTTGTCTCTAATATTTGGATAAATTAAATTAATCGCTAATTTGTATTCTTTTCTCTCTATCATTTTATCTATTATTTTAACAGAGTAGCCATTATTAAATGCTGTTTGCTTGATTATTGAAATTTCTTTTTCAAAATTGTTTTGTGACATAGGTATTGAAAATGCACGATGTATCATAGAATGGTAGGCTGACAGCTTTTGTGAAAAAGGGTGACATGAATCGTATGGTATGGTTGTGTCAGTGTAAGTTGGTTTCCTATATATTGAAAAGTCAAATGAATTATTTTCTAACTTTCTAATTGTTAAGTCTAAAAAATTTATACAACTGTTAGCTTCTTCTTCTAAAGTAAACTTAATATTTGTGTTAAAGTTATTAATAAAATTTAAAAATTCATTTAATTCTGTACGACTACCTTGAAAACATGCTAAAATATCATCTACGTATCTATACCAAAAGACAATATTATGTGAAAGTTCTGATGTTAAAATTTGGTTTTCTAAGTTTTCCATAAATATGTTGGCTAATAAAGGTGACAACGGACTACTCATAGGCAGACATTCATTTTGCATATAAATTTTATTAAAAAGATTCATTATTTCTTGTCTTTTTATGACATTTACGTTCTTTTCTATTAAAACGTTTTCTAATAGAGGTAAACATTCTTTAGGGGGTATCTTAGAATGCTACAAACATCAAACGAGACTAATTTACTATTTGTGGGAATAATTAAGTTATTTAATTTTTGTGTAAGTTCATAAGAATTCTTAACTGAATATTTTGGAAAGTAATTGTATTCTTTAATAAGTGAAAACAGTTTGCTCGCTATCTTATGATTAGGTGTATGAACATAGCTAACTACTGGTCTCACTGTTATATTTGGCTTATGAATTTTCAGGTGGCCATATAATTTTGGTGGTTGCGGGCTTTTATATAAAAGATATTTCTTTTCTTGTTGACTAAACAGTTCATTTTTTAGTTTTGTCTGAAATGCATTTGTTGGGTCTCTCCTAATTTCTGTTAAATTTTCTGTAGTAATAAAATCATTAATTTTAATGTTATATGCGTCCCTACTTATAGCTACAGTTGTATTTCCTTTATCAGCTTTAGTAAAAACTAGATCATTATCTCTAATATTTTATGCTGAACAGATTTTAAAATTTGAGTTTCGTTAATTTGACGTTTGTCATATTTTGAAGTTAAATGTCTTAAATATTCACATATTTTTAATTTTTCATATTGCCTTATAGATCTGGAAGCAATTTCGGATTCAGAAGCTAATATCTCTTTAATTTTGTTTGTAAATTTAAATGTTGGGCAGTATTTATATCCTTTATTTAGAAAAGCATTTTCTTCAGTTGTAAAAATTGTATCGCTTAGGTTTTCAAATCTTTTGTAAAACTTATGTGTTTGTGGGGGACATCTTTCTCAATTATGTAAATGTTGTGTGCTTTCCAGGTTTCTAATTTTGTTTGTCTGTGTTAGCGTTTTTTAAATTTCAATTCACTAACTAAAATATGTATTTGGTCATCTAATATATCAAATTCTACTGGATATAATTTATAAGCAAGTTCTGAATGGATTACCTTGATATAAAGAAGCAAACTATCACGAATTGAAAACCATTTCTTGGATTCTTCTTTCAGCCAGATGAAACTGGCTTTTCTAATAGCAATTTTTGATTGATTTGATGTTACAGTAGTTGTTATGATTATGTACTTCGGGATGACCTTCTTTCTTATGCACTCTTGGTTAAACCATGCATTCTGGGAAGCGTTCATCTGTTTGATTTTCAATTTTCTATACAAATGGGCAAGCTCTTCGATAGAAGACCTCTTCAATTCATTGATTGTTGTTGCCCTTACTTGGTGAAACTTGTCCATACTACATACAGACTTGGAGACTACTTCTCTGGCTTCACTGTTGGTTTTTGTAGGTGAAGGACGTAGCCAGCGCGTGAGCTAACTGGAGCAAGTGGCCCTTCGAATTCTGGAAGTTCTAGGATGTTCTTAAATGCTTCTGTGACTATAGTTTCGCTGCTTGACAGCATTTTCAGACAGATTAAAATTGAATTAGTACGAAATCAAGACAACTACAAATAAATATCTGTTGCTATGTTATGTTATGATGTTTTGATCAAAAATTTTTATCAAATTGAAAATAAAATGAAATACAGATGGTAGATGAGGTTTTCAAAATGTCTATGTGATGTATGTCAATATTTAACATAAAAACTAGAACTAACCTATAATAACTATGATAACAGTTACAACAATAAAATAACTAAACAGTAACAGTATAAAAGTAGTCTTTATACAACGAAAATATCGACATACATCAACTCATTATTTTATTACAACTTTTTTGAAATAATAGTTAAATTTATTTTCTTTGACATATTTAATTAGAAAGAAGAATATCCAAGAAAGGGGAATTTATTAAATAAGTTTGCTTGTTTAAAACAAGGTAGTTATTGTCGTGTGTGTGCCTTTTGACTTCTAAAGCTTCAAAAAAGTCTAGTTTACGTTTGTCATTATAAAAATGTTGTGGTTGTATGCGGTTATTTATTGTAAGTCTATGTTCGGTATCAATAATATGTTTTGCAAATGTAGATTTGTCGGCGTGGTTATTTCTAAATGCAGAAATATGTTCTTTGTATCGGGTGATAAAATTTCTAGAAGTTTGACCTATGTAGATTGCATTACAATGTGTACAAGCCTATGTCACAAAACAATTTTGAAAAAGAAATTTCAATAATTAAGCAAACAGCATTTAATAATGGCTACTCTGTTAAAATAATAGATAAAATGATAGAGAGAAAAGAATACAAATTAGCGATTAATTTAATTTATCCAAATATTAGAGACAAAGAAGACAACAGATACGTTTCGATAACTTATTTTGGAACCATTTCAGAAAACATTTCAAAAATTTTAAACACCTGTACAAATACAAAGGTAGCTTTTAAATCTTACCACACGACGCGTGATTTGTTAAACGCGAAAGAAAAATCTTGTTTCCTGACAAAAGCTGGAGTTTATAAATTGGCTTGTACACATTGTAATGCAATCTACATAGGTCAAACTTCTAGAAATTTTAACACCCGATACAAAGAACATATTTCTGCATTTAGAAATAACCACGCTGACAAATCTACATTTGCAAAACATATTATTGTCAGCGAACATAGACCTATAATAAATAACCGCATACAACCACTACATTTTTATAATGACAAACGTAAACTAGACTTTTTTGAAGCTTTAGAAGTCAAAAGGCACACACACGACAATAACTACCTTGTTTTAAATGAGCAAACTGATTTAATGAATTCCCCTTTCTTGGATATTCTTCTTTCTAATTAAATATGTCAAAGAAAATAAATTTAACTATTATTTCAAAAAAGTTGTAATAAAATAATGAGTTGATGTATGTCGATATTTTCGTTGTATAAAGACTACTTTTATACTGTTATTGTTTAGTTATTTTATTGTTGTAACTGTTATCATAGTTATTATAGGTTAGTTCTAGTTTTTATGTTAAATATTGACATACATCACTAGACATTTTGAAAACCTCATCTATCATCTGTATTTCATTTTATTTTCAATTTGATAAAATTTTTTGATCAAAACATAACATAGCAACAGATATTTATTTGTAGTTGTCATGATTTCGTACTAATTCAATTTTAATCTGTCTGAAAATGCTGTCAAGCAGCGAAACTATAGTCACAGAAGCATTGAAGAACATCCTAGAACTTCCAGAATTCGAAGGGCCACTTGCTCCAGTTAGCTCACGCGTTGGCTACGTCCTTCACCTACAAAAACCAACAGTGAAGCCAGAGAAGTACTCTCCAAGTCTGTATGTAGTATGGACAAGTTTCACCAAGTAAGGGCAACAACAATCAATGAATTGAAGAGGTCTTATATCGAAGAGCTTGCCCATTTGTATAGAAAATTGAAAATCAAGCAGATGAACGCTTCCCAGAATGCATGGTTTAACCAAGAGTGCATAAGAAAGAAGGTCATCCCGAAGTATGTAATCATAACAACTACTGTAACATCAAATCAATCAAAAATTGCTATTAGAAAAGCCAGTTTCATCTGGCTGAAAGAAGAATCCAAGAAATGGTTTTCAATTCGTGATAGTTTGCTTCTTTATATCAAGGTAATCCATTCAGAACTTGCTTATAAATTACATCCAGTAGAATTTGATATATTAGATGACCAAATACATATTTTAGTTAGTGAATTGAAATTTAAAAAACGCTTAACAGAGACAAACAAAATTAGAAACCTAGAAAGCACACAACATTTACATAATCGAGAAAGATCTCCCCCACAAACACATAAGTTTTACAAAAGATTTGAAAACATAAGCGATTCAATTTTTACAACTGAAGAAATTTCTTTTCTAAATAAAGGATATAAATACTGCCCAACATTTAAATTTACAAACAAAATTAAAGAGATATTAGCTTCTGAATCCGAAATTGCTTCCAGATCTATAAGGCAATATGAAAAATTAAAAATATGTGAATTTTTAAGACATTTAACTTCAAAATATGACAAACGTCAAATTAACGAAACTCAAATTTTAAAATCTGTTCAGCATAAAATATTAGAGATAATGATCTAGTTTTTACTAAAGCTGATAAAGGAAATACAACTGTAGCTATAAGTAGGGACACATATAACATTAAAATTAATGATTTTATTACTACAGAAAATTTAACAGAAATTAGGAGAGACCCAACAAACGCATTTCAGACAAAACTAAAAAAAATGAACTGTTTAGTCAACAAGAAAAGAAATATCTTTTATATAAAAGCCCACAACCACCAAAATTATATGGCCACCTGAAAATTCATAAGCCAAATATACCAGTGAGACCAGTAGTTAGCTATGTTAATACACCTAATCATAAGATAGCGAGCAAACTGGTTTCACTTATTAAAGAATACAATTACTTTCCAAAATATTCAGTTAAGAATTCTTGTGAACTTACACAAAAATTAAATAACTTAATTATTCCCACAAATAGTAAATTAGTCTCGTTTGATGTTTGTAGCATGTATTCTAAGATACCCCCTAAAGAATGTTTACCTCTATTAGAAAACGTTTTAATAGAAAAGAACGTAAATGTCATAAAAAGACAAGAAATAATTAATCTTTTTAATGAATGTATAAAACAAAACTATTTTAAATTTAATAATAAAATTTATATGCAAAATGAATGTCTGCCTATGGGTAGTCCGTTGTCACCTTTATTAGCTAACATATTTATGGAAAACTTAGAAAACCAAATTTTAACATCAGAACTTTCACATAATATTGTCTTTTGGTACAGATGCGTAGATGATATTTTAGCATGTTTTCAAGGTAGTCATACAGAATTAAATGAATTTTTAAATTTTATTAATAACTTTCACACAAATATTAAGAGTAGGTATTGGGCCACTTTGGACAGACAGTGACGTCACATGTGGTTAAGTATGGGATCTGCATTACCGACATGACAGTTGACAGTTGACAGCTGCCAGTTACCGACATGACAGTTGACAGTTGACAGCTGCCAGTTACCGACCCAACAGTATATAGATAGGGGGCCCCGCCCACAAGGACTCCGTCCCTTCCAAGATGTCGGACCCAAGATGGCTTCCAATGTAACCTGTATTCTAAGGTCATTGACCTGTCTAGGAAACTTTGGCCAGACAGTGACGTCACACGACTTGGGGCCAGACAGTCACATTCTAAAGTGTCTAACCTATTACTTCAAATTATTATATTTTGAAAAAAACCATTTGGAGCAGGTGAGTTTCGAACCCCGGGCACTCAGATGGGAGGCAACGATGCTACCCGTTGAGCTAAGCAGACGCTTGTTAATTTATTGTTTTAGGCTGGTATATATACGACTTTTAATTACAAACAAACCATACATGTAACATAATTAAAGTTTTTGTTATTATTAGACAAATGGATGATTTACAAAATAATAATATGTTTAATATTAGAGGCGGAACCAAAACGGAGGAACCAAAATGGCGGAATAAAAAAATGGCGGAATAAAAAAATGGCGGAATGAAAGATGGCGGTCTAACCTGTGATACCTTAAGCTGACATCCCTGACATTATAAAAAATGGCGGCTTTCGTTCTTAAAGATGGTGCCTTTCGCTGATAAAGATGGTTGAAGACTCCATGATTTAAAGTTACGCCCCCCATTAAAACAAACCATTCATAAAGCTTTCGTTATTAGACATAAGACATAATAATTAATATGTTTAATATTAGACTATTAGATTTCGCATAGAAATTAGCCGAACGCCACAATTGTTATATGGGTAGGTTCTAAAAATAACACACAGAGGTCGTTGGCAAACAAAAGAAGGAAGTTCAGAAACAAAATAGACAACAGGTTCAAATAGGAAACCAAATATCGTAGAGACAATAGAGGTCGCTGGCAAAACAAAGAAGCTCAGAAACAAAATGGACAACAGGTTCAACTCTTAAGCTTAGAAACAATGGTTGGTTACAGGTTCAATTCCTTTCTCCACGTGTTTAGTGTCATGTTACTCGTCTAAGTAAGCAGAATTAAAAAATGGCGACTAAAATAAGATAAAAAACTTTAAACCCTTATCGCGGAAGATCCGTGAGATGTACGAGAGAACCAATACATGCACGGTGTTAAGGAGGCCAAATCAAATTGGAATATACAATAAAATGGCCACTTCCGGTCTAAACTTTAAATCGTTATATCTTTTCAACGGAAAGTGATAGAAAGGAACCGACTTCAAAAATATATCGTTTCATAACAAGCTCTACAAGAAAATGAGATAAAAAACTTTAAACCCTTATCGCGGAAGATCCGTGAGATGTACGATAGAACCAACACATGCACGGTGTTAAGGAGGCCAAACCAAATTGGAATATACAATAAAATGGCCACTTCCGGTCTAAACTTTAAATCGTTATATCTTTTCAACGGAAAGTGATAGAAAGGAACCGACTTCAAAAATGTATGTTTCGTAACAAGCTCTACAAGAAAATGAGATAAAAAACTTCAAATCCTTATCGCGGAAGATCCGTGAGATGTACGATAGAACCAACATATGCACGGTGTTAAGGAGGCCAAATCAAATTGGAATATACAATAAAATGGCCACTTCCGGTCTAAACTTTAAATCGTTATATCTTTTCAACGGAAAGTGATAGAAAGGAACTATCTTCAAAAATGTATGTTTCGTAACAAGGTCTACAAGAAACTGAGATAAAAAACTTCAAATCCTTATCGCGGAAGATCCGTGAGATGTACGATAGAACCAACATATGCACGGTGTTAAGGAGGCCAAATCAAATTGGAATATACAATAAAATGGTCACTTCCGGTCTAAACTTTAAATCGTTATATCTTTTCAACGGAAAGTGATAGAAAGGAACTATCTTCAAAAATGTATGTTTCGTAACAAGGTCTACAAGAAACTGAGATAAAAAACGTCAAACCCTTATCGCGGAAGATCGGCGAGACGTACGATAGAACCAATACATACACGCTGTTCAGCAAAGCAAACTCTATAAGCATATTCAATAAAAATGTTACTTCCGGTAGACACTTCCGGTATAGCTATTCTTAGAGCTACATACATGTGTGACACATCAAAATAATCGTCTTGTTGAACAGAAGAAATATAATATTTAAGTAAGTTAGAACAAGCTGTATTAACACCTAAAACCAACACACACTCTCTTGTACAGGCTGATTACCCTGCCATCCAATTGTTAGTAAGGTTATGTTTGTATTTGTTATTTGAATACAAACAGACATAATAAGAAGAGTGTACTTACATACAGCAAGAGACGTCATCCTTGTTTCACGACTTAACACATACTGAACAAGTGTCTCTCTCTCTTGTATTGAGGAAACAAACTGATGTAAGAGAGAGGGGGTCTTACAAAGGATAAACAACGTTTTTTACAGTTGTTAACCTTACAGAAAGGGGTTAATAAAAATGCAACAAAATAAAAATAAAACAACTGATTTACATACAATAAAAATTTATTAGGATTAATTAAGTTGTACATATTGATACATAAATGACATACATAAATGACATACTATTATTACATAATGGCTCTAACGATACCCGTTAGAGGTTTATATTCCATTACACTGTCATGAATAACCAAACAATAAACACGAGTATTTTTTGGGAAGTTGGCGTGACTCATGATGTACCAACCAACCAACCAACCAACTGTTTTTGAGGTGTAGCCTTTATGTATGTATGTAGGTAATTTAATTTTCGATAGTGTAAAATAAAATTAAAAAGTGTGATATATGAAAAAATAAGAAAACTAAAGAGTTGATTGCCTATTACAACGGTCAGCTGAAGAAACAATTAGGTAGCCAGAATACCGATACCCTAAATATTTCAACCGAAGGAGTTCACTTAGAGTCACATCTAGGGGGCCGGAATACCGGCCCCCTAGATGTGCCGGAAGCAACATCTCAAGTAACACCTAGAACTGCAACATACTTGGTAAAAATGGGTGGAGCTCAGATTGTAAACGACTTGATAGGTGGTACATATGTTTGCAAAGATTTCATTCTAAATTTAACCTGTTGGATATCCAATCATTTCTATGAAAAGTGCAACCAACCAACTAACCAACCACCCAACCAACCAACCAACGTTGAGGGGCGTAGAGATAGCAAGCTATCTACAAGTGGACCCCTCTGAACCTATGATGTTAATAATGGATTAAGAGATTGAATTGGTACGTGTTTATATTGAAGGCTTGCAAGCTACGTACAAGTGTCTGAATATATGATGGTAATGATGGGTTAAGATATTTAATTGACATGTATTAAAGGCTTAGCGGTTTTCACTTGAGTCATCGTCATTCGAAAACTATTAGAACGAAAACCAGGTCCTTTACTCTGGTATATCTTACTCAGTAGGAACCAAATGTCTTCGAAAACAACATTCTTTGCTTTCTGAAAGGTAAGTGAGCAGCCCCCTTGTCGAACCCCTCCGAGCTAAAGGTAAACCCCACTCTGTCTTCGGGATCGACATCATGGACTATATGACTCACAATATCTTTAATACGATCTTTGACCCACTTCTCTGGATCGTTGATATCGTCAGGTATATCTTGTAGTCTAAAGCATACGCTTCGTCTATCAAGTTTAAACTTCTTATTGGAGGTCACTGTATCTTCAAGTATTTGGAATGCCATTGTTTCATGCTACACAACTGACTGTGTTGGTTAAAGGACCGAAGTTTAGCCTCGTGTTTATTAAAGACTAAAGTTTAGCAAGTACTATTTGTTTTTCACCTTCACTGCTGGCTACCGACTGAACCTTAGCTCCTCGTCTTAATATTCGACAAACAACACAGACAACACAACTTATTGTTTTCACCTTCACTGTTGGTTAACGACTGAACCTTAGTGGACGCTTCACGTCTTAATATTCAACAGACAACAACGACAGCTGTCATACAGCTGTCTGACATGACAGACAGCTGTCATACAGCTGTCATACAGCTGTCATACAGCTGTCTAACACAGCTGTCTAACACAGCTGTCTAACACAGCCGTCTAACACAGCTGTCATACAGCTGTCATACAGCTGTCTAACACAGCTGTCTAACACAGCTGTCTAACACAGCTGTTTAACATAGCTGTCTAACACAGCTGTCTAATAGGGCAGACATATGTCTAACACATGTCTAGCAGATGTGTAACAGTCACTCTTTTGCGGAACACAAGCTGAATGTTTTTAAGTCAAACAAGAAGAAAACAATTTAAAACACATCTACGATGACCATGAGGCAGCCTACATGGACTTTGAACAATTTTTAAAAATAGATGCGGCCAGGTTAGTTGATTAACCATCCAGGTCAGTCACAGCTGACGCTATAAATAAAAACGATGCTGGAAGCGAGTGACGTCACAAGAAACGGTGGTGCATGTGCCCAGGTTATACCCGGGTCGCCTAGCTGACCCGACCATTCCACCACCTCGACTCTTAGCTGACCCGACTGGTCCACCACCTTGTCATGGAGCTAACCCGGTATAACCTGGGCACATGCACCACCGTTTCTTGTGACGTCACTCGCTTCCAGCATCGTTTTTATTTATAGCGTCAGCTGTGACTGACCTGGATGGTTAATCAACTAACCTGGCCGCATCTATTTTTAAAAATTGTTCAAAGTCCATGTAGGCTGCCTCATGGTCATCGTAGATGTGTTTTAAATTGTTTTCTTCTTGTTTGACTTAAAAACATTCAGCTTGTGTTCCGCAAAAGAGTGACTGTTACACATCTGCTAGACATGTGTTAGACATATGTCTGCCCTATTAGACAGCTGTGTTAGACAGCTATGTTAAACAGCTGTGTTAGACAGCTGTGTTAGACAGCTGTGTTAGACAGCTGTATGACAGCTGTATGACAGCTGTGTTAGACGGCTGTGTTAGACAGCTGTGTTAGACAGCTGTGTTAGACAGCTGTATGACAGCTGTATGACAGCTGTCTGTCATGTCAGACAGCTGTATGACAGCTGTCGTTGTTGTCTGTTGAATATTAAGACGTGAAGCGTCCACTAAGGTTCAGTCGTTAACCAACAGTGAAGGTGAAAACAATAAGTTGTGTTGTCTGTGTTGTTTGTCGAATATTAAGACGAGGAGCTAAGGTTCAGTCGGTAGCCAGCAGTGAAGGTGAAAAACAAATAGTACTTGCTAAACTTTAGTCTTTAATAAACACGAGGCTAAACTTCGGTCCTTTAACCAACACAGTCAGTTGTGTAGCATGAAACAATGGCATTCCAAATACTTGAAGATACAGTGACCTCCAATAAGAAGTTTAAACTTGATAGACGAAGCGTATGCTTTAGACTACAAGATATACCTGACGATATCAACGATCCAGAGAAGTGGGTCAAAGATCGTATTAAAGATATTGTGAGTCATATAGTCCATGATGTCGATCCCGAAGACAGAGTGGGGTTTACCTTTAGCTCGGAGGGGTTCGACAAGGGGGCTGCTCACTTACCTTTCAGAAAGCAAAGAATGTTGTTTTCGAAGACATTTGGTTCCTACTGAGTAAGATATACCAGAGTAAAGGACCTGGTTTTCGTTCTAATAGTTTTCGAATGACGATGACTCAAGTGAAAACCGCTAAGCCTTTAATACATGTCAATTAAATATCTTAACCCATCATTACCATCATATATTCAGACACTTGTACGTAGCTTGCAAGCCTTCAATATAAACACGTACCAATTCAATCTCTTAATCCATTATTAACATCATAGGTTCAGAGGGGTCCACTTGTAGATAGCTTGCTATCTCTACGCCCCTCAACGTTGGTTGGTTGGTTGGGTGGTTGGTTAGTTGGTTGGTTGCACTTTTCATAGAAATGATTGGATATCCAACAGGTTAAATTTAGAATGAAATCTTTGCAAACATATGTACCACCTATCAAGTCGTTTACAATCTGAGCTCCACCCATTTTTACCAAGTATGTTGCAGTTCTAGGTGTTACTTGAGATGTTGCTTCCGGCACATCTAGGGGGCCGGTATTCCGGCCCCCTAGATGTGACTCTAAGTGAACTCCTTCGGTTGAAATATTTAGGGTATCGGTATTCTGGCTACCTAATTGTTTCTTCAGCTGACCGTTGTAATAGGCAATCAACTCTTTAGTTTTCTTATTTTTTCATATATCACACTTTTTAATTTTATTTTACACTATCGAAAATTAAATTACCTACATACATACATAAAGGCTACACCTCAAAAACAGTTGGTTGGTTGGTTGGTTGGTACATCATGAGTCACGCCAACTTCCCAAAAAATACTCGTGTTTATTGTTTGGTTATTCATGACAGTGTAATGGAATATAAACCTCTAACGGGTATCGTTAGAGCCATTATGTAATAATAGTATGTCATTTATGTATGTCATTTATGTATCAATATGTACAACTTAATTAATCCTAATAAATTTTTATTGTATGTAAATCAGTTGTTTTATTTTTATTTTGTTGCATTTTTATTAACCCCTTTCTGTAAGGTTAACAACTGTAAAAAACGTTGTTTATCCTTTGTAAGACCCCCTCTCTCTTACATCAGTTTGTTTCCTCAATACAAGAGAGAGAGACACTTGTTCAGTATGTGTTAAGTCGTGAAACAAGGATGACGTCTCTTGCTGTATGTAAGTACACTCTTCTTATTATGTCTGTTTGTATTCAAATAACAAATACAAACATAACCTTACTAACAATTGGATGGCAGGGTAATCAGCCTGTACAAGAGAGTGTGTGTTGGTTTTAGGTGTTAATACAGCTTGTTCTAACTTACTTAAATATTATATTTCTTCTGTTCAACAAGACGATTATTTTGATGTGTCACACATGTATGTAGCTCTAAGAATAGCTATACCGGAAGTGTCTACCGGAAGTAACATTTTTATTGAATATGCTTATAGAGTTTGCTTTGCTGAACAGCGTGTATGTATTGGTTCTATCGTACGTCTCGCCGATCTTCCGCGATAAGGGTTTGAAGTTTTTTATCTCAGTTTCTTGTAGACCTTGTTACGAAACATACATTTTTGAAGATAGTTCCTTTCTATCACTTTCCGTTGAAAAGATATAACGATTTAAAGTTTAGACCGGAAGTGACCATTTTATTGTATATTCCAATTTGATTTGGCCTCCTTAACACCGTGCATATGTTGGTTCTATCGTACATCTCACGGATCTTCCGCGATAAGGATTTGAAGTTTTTTATCTCAGTTTCTTGTAGACCTTGTTACGAAACATACATTTTTGAAGATAGTTCCTTTCTATCACTTTCCGTTGAAAAGATATAACGATTTAAAGTTTAGACCGGAAGTGGCCATTTTATTGTATATTCCAATTTGATTTGGCCTCCTTAACACCGTGCATATGTTGGTTCTATCGTACATCTCACGGATCTTCCGCGATAAGGATTTGAAGTTTTTTATCTCATTTTCTTGTAGAGCTTGTTACGAAACATACATTTTTGAAGTCGGTTCCTTTCTATCACTTTCCGTTGAAAAGATATAACGATTTAAAGTTTAGACCGGAAGTGGCCATTTTATTGTATATTCCAATTTGATTTGGCCTCCTTAACACCGTGCATGTATTGGTTCTCTCGTACATCTCACGGATCTTCCGCGATAAGGGTTTAAAGTTTTTTATCTTATTTTAGTCGCCATTTTTTAATTCTGCTTACTTAGACGAGTAACATGACACTAAACACGTGGAGAAAGGAATTGAACCTGTAACCAACCATTGTTTCTAAGCTTAAGAGTTGAACCTGTTGTCCATTTTGTTTCTGAGCTTCTTTGTTTTGCCAGCGACCTCTATTGTCTCTACGATATTTGGTTTCCTATTTGAACCTGTTGTCTATTTTGTTTCTGAACTTCCTTCTTTTGTTTGCCAACGACCTCTGTGTGTTATTTTTAGAACCTACCCATATAACAATTGTGGCGTTCGGCTAATTTCTATGCGAAATCTAATAGTCTAATATTAAACATATTAATTATTATGTCTTATGTCTAATAACGAAAGCTTTATGAATGGTTTGTTTTAATGGGGGGCGTAACTTTAAATCATGGAGTCTTCAACCATCTTTATCAGCGAAAGGCACCATCTTTAAGAACGAAAGCCGCCATTTTTTATAATGTCAGGGATGTCAGCTTAAGGTATCACAGGTTAGACCGCCATCTTTCATTCCGCCATTTTTTTATTCCGCCATTTTGGTTCCTCCGTTTTGGTTCCGCCTCTAATATTAAACATATTATTATTTTGTAAATCATCCATTTGTCTAATAATAACAAAAACTTTAATTATGTTACATGTATGGTTTGTTTGTAATTAAAAGTCGTATATATACCAGCCTAAAACAATAAATTAACAAGCGTCTGCTTAGCTCAACGGGTAGCATCGTTGCCTCCCATCTGAGTGCCCGGGGTTCGAAACTCACCTGCTCCAAATGGTTTTTTTCAAAATATAATAATTTGAAGTAATAGGTTAGACACTTTAGAATGTGACTGTCTGGCCCCAAGTCGTGTGACGTCACTGTCTGGCCAAAGTTTCCTAGACAGGTCAATGACCTTAGAATACAGGTTACATTGGAAGCCATCTTGGGTCCGACATCTTGGAAGGGACGGAGTCCTTGTGGGCGGGGCCCCCTATCTATATACTGTTGGGTCGGTAACTGGCAGCTGTCAACTGTCAACTGTCATGTCGGTAACTGGCAGCTGTCAACTGTCAACTGTCATGTCGGTAATGCAGATCCCATACTTAACCACATGTGACGTCACTGTCTGTCGAAAGTGGCCCAATACCTACTATTAAGTTTACTTTAGAAGAAGAAGCTAACAGTTGTATAAATTTTTTAGACTTAACAATTAGAAAGTTAGAAAATAATTCATTTGACTTTTCAATATATAGGAAACCAACTTACACTGACACAACCATACCAACTATTATTTCAAAAAAGTTTTAATAAAATAATGAGTTGATGTATGTCGATATTTTCGTTGTATAGAGACTACTTTTATACTGTTATTGTTTAGTTATTTTATTGTTGTAACTGTTATCATAGTTATTATAGGTTAGTTCTAGTTTTTATGTTAAATATTGACATAGATCACATAGACATTTTGAAAACCTCATCTATCATCTGTATTTCATCATTTTATTTTCAATTTGATAAAATTTTTTGATCAAAACATCATAACATAACATAGCAACAAATATTTATTTGTAGTTGTCATGATTTCGTACTAATTCAATTTTAATCTGTCTGAAAATGCTGTCAAGCAGCGAAACTATAGTCACAGAAGCATTGAAGAACATCCGAGAACTTCCAGAATTCGAAGGGCCACTTGCTCCAGTTAGCTCACGCGCTAGCTACGTCCTTCACCTACAAAAACCAACAGTGAAGCCAGAGAAGTAGTCTCCAAGTCTGTATGTAGTATGGACAAGTTTCACCAAGTAAGGGCAACAACAATCAATGAATATAAACTAATGTTTCCATCCCAAATAAGAGTTCTGTTTCGTTTGAAAAAAAAATAGCCAATGTTTTCTATAAAATTTCTCTAATAAATAACTTTAAGAATATCTATATTCTTTGAAATATAACATACTACATAAAACCCACCGCTATCTGCTTTAGTGCCCAAGTAAAAATAATGTACCGTTATTCCCCGTCAATAACCCTTGCAGACGAAGCAATAAAAAATAACATAAGAGACGCTATTTATAAAACCAGGGACAAATCACTTGAAAATAGGTCATTTACTACCTGTACGAGGTAAAAAAAATGTTATGTTTATTGGGACTTACACAAATTTTACCAAAGAGTTGTCGGGTCTTACACACAATTACATCTGTTTCAAAGATTGACCACGGAGGTTGCTTTTATCAGTCACTTTTATAGGGCCTGGCAATTTTAGTAACACGAACTCAAAAATACACACATGCATATAGTATGTATATCAGGACATCGTCAGAAAATTAGTTATTTATACTATTTAAGAGGTGGAGAATCTGAAAAACCACGTCTCTAAATTGTCGGGACGCGTGTATGGCCCGACAAGTTGGGAAGACCCGACAAATCACGTCTATGCATGTGGTTTGTCCCCATAATTATACGGACACAAACACACACACACACACACACACACACACACACACACACACACACACACACACACACACACACACATACATAAATTAAAAATACACATAGGTATTTAACAAGTTTTAATTTTCGGCTTTCTTAAAATTTCTGTTTGCATATTTTGAGATGTAATATACCCTTAACATAGCATATAAATGAAAAATATAGGTATGAATAAAATCTGGACAAGGGTGTTCAAATTTTACTATTTTAAATATTAAGATTAAGTTTTGAACGAGATTGTCTTATATACAAAATTTTTCAAAATTGTTCTGTAAAAGAATTTCCATACATGTAATGAATGTAATAAAATTACGATGGGGCATATATAAGCTTCCGAATAATTGATGGTCGGAATTGGTAAATGTAATTTCGTGTGTTCATTTCTTTAACGTCGGTCTATTTCCGCGAGTATGGCCAATCACCGACGGCAGGAAGCAGTTCCACCTCACTATTCTGGAAATTTTGCCAAACCCCTGCCTTTCTATGAGGGTAGGGATATTGAACGTGTCCAACATCGCATGGATACGGAACCGACGGTTTTACGCCCCCTCCAACTAGCTCAAATCCATTGCCACAACCTCTGTTGATGTTAATGCTACATTATGTACAGAAAAAAAGTGAAAGCAGAACCTGGGATGGAACCCAGCGCCCTTCGGTTCAGAAGCACAATTCAACTCAAGTCAACTCAACTTCAACTCAACCATATTTATTGACCTCACTAGAATAATATACAAGAATGTACATGAAAGGGTACTACAGAGGGTCAGCTGCACACGTTCTTACCACTAAACCACCGAGACCTACAATATATGGAAATTCACCATACTCTTGTTGCCTTCAATATATATATATATATATATATATATATATATATATATATATATATATATATATATATATATATATATATATATATATATATTGTAGGGTTGTCGGGAGCCACACACAGGGTTACTAGTTGCTGTGCAGTAATACACAATATCTTTCGTATCGTTATATTTAACAAATTTCATAAACATACATAAAACACTTCTTACGTTCACCATCATCCACATAACATAATAATTGACATACGCAGTACTGACACCGGATGGGCGTCATCTGACATGCGCATTTAATACTTGACAGTAATCTAAACATAACTTATTTGAGTCCAGCAGTGCCGTCACCGGAAATGTCATAATGTGCGCGGGAGATTTAAATTCAAATATACATAACAATATTTACCAATTCACATATACTCAACAACTCGGCCAGTCCTGACCTTGATCGACCCTAATCAAATAGTCACTTAAACACTGCACTATCACTCATTTTCACAAAATACATAAACATGTTGCTAAATAAGCATAACATAAATGGTATGTTTAAAACAATCATAACATTAGAAGTATAATTACTAAAACACATTTCCTGTCCAAACTTAGCATAAATGATAAAGATACATAAATTAATCTAAAAGAATATATGAAAATGAACCTTAACTACCTTATGGAATACATAATATGATACACGAAATGTGAACTAAAACTATGTCATACAATATAACATGGGTGGTCTGTAAAGTGTTCATTGCTTAAGCTAGTTGGGATATGGTTTTAACCTTGACGCATCTAGTATGCTATCATACGGCACCTGGGTATTCTGAAAGCCTATTATATCAGTCACCGCATATCTGTCATTGGGTAATACTGATTTTATAACATAAGGACCACGATACTTAGGAATAAGTTTCTTACTTGTACCTATCGACGTATCTACGTTAGACATCATGACATAATCACCTACCTTATATTGAACCGGTCCTTTATGTCTATTGTCATAGTACTTTTTACTCGCTGTTTGAACCTTCTCTATTTGTCTCGACACTCTATCTCTCACTTGTTCCAGGCTCTCGCTATTTTCGCTGCTCTGATCAATTGATTCGAAAAATGATCTTAAGTTATCACCGATCTTTCCTACTTGATTCCTACCAAATAGAAGTCTGCTTGGTGTTTCTTTTGTAGTTGCATTAATAGTATTGTTAAAACAGAATTAAGCTTCTTCTAAAACCTCATTCCACTCTAGATTCCGTTCATTTGTCAATTTGGCTAACATTGGTGTGAGAGTTCTGTTAATACGCTCAATTTGTCCATTGGCTCTAGGCGCTCCTGCTGCAATTAGGATGTGTTTGATCTCATTCTGTACACAAAAATCCTCAAAAAGTTTAGACGTGAAACAAGAACCTCTATCTGAAATTATTCTAACTGGTTTACTATATGCTTCAAAATATCCTTTCAAATGTTTAATTACCTCTTGTGTAGTGGTGGATTTGCATGCATAGAATCTTACAAATTTTGAAAACCCGTCAATGACTTCAAATATATATTTATTTTTATCCTTACTACGTTCCAGAGGACCATAATGGTCAATATGCACAGTTTCAAATGGCACATTACCCTTCGGAATGCTATGTAATAATCCCTCCTTCTTTCCTGTTTTTGGATTATACTGAATGCATTGTAAGCAGTTCGTAATATATTTTTTGACTTTCTCCCGAAGATGAGCAATGCAATAGCTCCTGGCCACTAACTCACAAGTCTTCTCAACACCTAAGTGGCCCATGTTATTATGGTACTGATGAAACACGGCATACTCCATGTCTTCTGGTACATGAAATAGAACGAGTTTTCCTATAAACCAATCCATTTTGTAGCTCATACAGAGGATGTTCTAATGTTTCTAAATCTTGGCGAATTTTCGTAATTCTGGGATCTTGGTCTTGTTTGACTGCCAGTGTTTGCTCTAAGGAATTCCCTTCAAGGATTAGAACTGAACATAGCGTGCTTAATGCATCTACATGGCTCATACGAGTACTTGGCCTATGTTCAATGGTATAGTCGTAATTCTGTAGAATCATACACCACCTCATGATTCTTGGGATAATATCTCTCTTCGCTAAAGTAAGTCGAAAGCTGTCACAGTCGGTAACTATTTAAAAGTGTATACTCTGAAGGTAGACATGAAACCTTTTTAATGAATTGACCACTGCTAAAGTTTCCAATTCATAGCTGTGAAAACGAGATTCATATTCAGAAGTCCTTTTACTAAAATAAAAGACAGGGTGAAACTTCCCATCCTCCTGCTTCTGTAACAAAATACTTCCATAACCTATGGAGCTGGCATCACAGTGGAGCTCAGTCTCCGCTAGTGGGGAATATACTGCTAATATGGGCTTGCTCATAAGTTTGACTCTTAACGTTTCGAAAGCCTCTAATTCAGCCGGACCAAAATTAAAGTTAGCTGGTTTTTTCAGAAGTTCATATAAGGGGCTAGCGATAGAAGCAAAATCTCTGATGAACCGCCTAAAATAACTGACTAAACCCAGAAATGAGTGAAGCTGCTTCGTATTAATGGGCACAGGATAATTCTGAATTGCCAAAATGTTATCATTATTGGGCATAATACCTGCCTTACTGACCCGATAACCTAAAAAATCAATAGTATCGTTCAAGAATACACATTTATCCACTCTTAATTCAAGTTTATTGACTACCAAAAGTTGGAATACCTCCTTTAGAATATGTAAATTTTGCTCAATGGTTTCAGTAGCGATCAGAATGTCATCAGTATAAATAAGTACCTTTCCATCCCTTATAAGTTCCCGGAAAATCATATTAATATACCTGGTGAATGTACTTGGGCTAGAAATTAGTCCCATAGGCATTTTACAGAATTCGAACTGGCCGGAAGGAGTAATGAAAGAAGTATACTTTTGCGATTCTTTGTCTATATCAATGTGGTAAAAGGCATTTTTGAGGTCAAGCTTAGTGAAAAATGACTTATTCTTCAAACAGTCCAAATGATCATCGATCAACGGTAATGGAAAAGGATCTCGCAATACATATTTATTTAGAGTACGATAATCTATACACATTCTATACTCACCAGTTTTTTTCTTAGTAAGAACCACAGGGGAACAATATTGTGAACAACTTTCTTTAATGACACCCCTACCGAATAAGTCTTGTAAAATTTCATCAAGTGCTCGTTTCTCTGAAAAGGATAGTCTTCTAGGTCGGCTGTAAAATGGTTCTGCTTTTGACAAACTTATTTGCATTGTAAATTCAGTATCAGGCTTGTCTGACCTTTCTGGCAAAATATAACATGACTCAAAAAGTTCTCTAGTCTGAGCAATGACACTTACAGGTAATTTTTCATCTATTTGTAAATCATTATCTATATAATTAAAATTTTCGGCAATCAAAAGAACTTCATTGGTGAGAAAATCTTGATGATAATTGCTTGGAATTATCTTTACCTCATTTTTACGGAAAATTATCTCATCTATAGTATCACAATAAACTAAGTCTCTACCTAACAATACTCTACATGGTAAAGCACTTCTGTCAACTACATAAAATTTAACTTTGTGAATAATATTATCGATTGCCACATTTTCTGCAAAACTTCCTATGATTTTCAATTGAGAATTATTTATACCTGACAAATTAGGACTAATGACTACTCTACTTACAAAGTTCTTAGGCACTACCTCTTCGGATATCAGCGATACTGGGCTACCTGAGTCGATTGTAGCTAGTTCCTCTTCACCTAGCGTCTCCAGTCGAACTCCAATTATGTATGCTTCTGGCATGGGCTGCCTTACCTCTACTAACATGGTTGTAGAATCTGGATGCTGGCGGCTCAGTGGTTGAGTCGTCTGCTGAAAATTCTGTCTCCTAGGGCAATTTCTGACGATATGCTGTGTCGATCCACATTCGAAACAGCTTCCTGGATGTCGCCTTGGTTTGGTACAGTTACTTGCTAAATGGCCTTCCACATTACAGTTGTAGCACCTACCTGCAGCTGCTCTTCGAGGATGTTGTTGCACTGGTGTTGGATTACTCGGACCCGCTACTCCAGAATTACCTCTGTCTGACACATTTTTCATCGTCCGATGCAGATTCTCCAGTGTAACAAAACTCTGCATGCGTGCTTGCGATCTTAGTACTGCATCATCAAAACCATCTATGACGTACTCAACTAATTCTGCTTCATTCACTCCAGCACGATTTCCCAATAATACTTTGTCGTGAAAGTAGTCTGTGAACCTCTCGTTCTTCTTCCATCTTCGGCCTTCGAATTTCTTTCTGAGAAACACTCTATCAGGTCTCGAACCAAACATCTTTTTTAACTCCACTTTCAGGTCACTCCAATCCATGGTCACAAAGTCGACGCGGGACATATACCAGTCTCTAGCTATCCCGATAAACTTGCCTACGGCTACCAGTTGCATGACATGGTCAGATATACCATACACCGATTGCACTGAATCAACGCGCTGTATCCACAAATCAACGTCTTCATTTTTGCCACTAAATTCTGGAAAAAGGGTTGACAGTTCCTTGTTTGATGGCGTAATCACCGTAGCTTCGGGCGAAATAGGTCTGTTGGGCGCTTCCTTTGCTATCTGGTCCCTTGCCATTATGCTCCTGACTGTTAATTGGATCAGCTGCTCCACATCCATTTGTACCTGGTTACTACCACCTAGTAAGTCGCTTGAGTCCTGAGGCTGACTCTGGTCACCTACATTTTCATTGAAATCTGCGTCCTTGTCCGCCATTTTACTGATCACAGAAGCCGTTTACAAACTCGCGGTTATATCGCGTCTGCACAAATACTAGCTATACACCCCACACCTGAGAATTGTAGGGTTGTCGGGAGCCACACACAGGGTTACTAGTTGCTGTGCAGTAATACACAATATCTTTCGTATCGTTATATTTAACAAATTTCATAAACATACATAAAACACTTCTTACGTTCACCATCATCCACATAACATAATAATTGACATACGCAGTACTGACACCGGATGGGCGTCATCTGACATGCGCATTTAATACTTGACAGTAATCTAAACATAACTTATTTGAGTCCAGCAGTGCCGTCACCGGAAATGTCATAATGTACGCGGGAGATTTAAATTCAAATATACATAACAATATTTACCAATTCACATATACTCAACAATATATATATATATATATATATATATATATATATATATATATATATATATATATATATATATATATATATATATATATATATATATATATATATATATATATATATATATATATATATATATATATATATATATATATATATATATATATATATATATATATATTGTTGAGTATATGTGAATTGGTAAATATTGTTATGTATATTTGAATTTAAATCTCCCGCGTACATTATGACATTTCCGGTGACGGCACTGCTGGACTCAAATAAGTTATGTTTAGATTACTGTCAAGTATTAAATGCGCATGTCAGATGACGCCCATCCGGTGTCAGTACTGCGTATGTCAATTATTATGTTATGTGGATGATGGTGAACGTAAGAAGTGTTTTATGTATGTTTATGAAATTTGTTAAATATAACGATACGAAAGATATTGTGTATTACTGCACAGCAACTAGTAACCCTGTGTGTGGCTCCCGACAACCCTACAATTCTCAGGTGTGGGGTGTATAGCTAGTATTTGTGCAGACGCGATATAACCGCGAGTTTGTAAACGGCTTCTGTGATCAGTAAAATGGCGGACAAGGACGCAGATTTCAATGAAAATGTAGGTGACCAGAGTCAGCCTCAGGACTCAAGCGACTTACTAGGTGGTAGTAACCAGGTACAAATGGATGTGGAGCAGCTGATCCAATTAACAGTCAGGAGCATAATGGCAAGGGACCAGATAGCAAAGGAAGCGCCCAACAGACCTATTTCGCCCGAAGCTACGGTGATTACGCCATCAAACAAGGAACTGTCAACCCTTTTTCCAGAATTTAGTGGCAAAAATGAAGACGTTGATTTGTGGATACAGCGCGTTGATTCAGTGCAATCGGTGTATGGTATATCTGACCATGTCATGCAACTGGTAGCCGTAGGCAAGTTTATCGGGATAGCTAGAGACTGGTATATGTCCCGCGTCGACTTTGTGACCATGGATTGGAGTGACCTGAAAGTGGAGTTAAAAAAGATGTTTGGTTCGAGACCTGATAGAGTGTTTCTCAGAAAGAAATTCGAAGGCCGAAGATGGAAGAAGAACGAGAGGTTCACAGACTACTTTCACGACAAAGTATTATTGGGAAATCGTGCTGGAGTGAATGAAGCAGAATTAGTTGAGTACGTCATAGATGGTTTTGATGATGCAGTACTAAGATCGCAAGCACGCATGCAGAGTTTTGTTACACTGGAGAATCTGCATCGGACGATGAAAAATGTGTCAGACAGAGGTAATTCTGGAGTAGCGGGTCCGAGTAATCCAACACCAGTGCAACAACATCCTCGAAGAGCAGCTGCAGGTAGGTGCTACAACTGTAATGTGGAAGGCCATTTAGCAAGTAACTGTACCAAACCAAGGCGACATCCAGGAAGCTGTTTCGAATGTGGATCGACACAGCATATCGTCAGAAATTGCCCTAGGAGACAGAATTTTCAGCAGACGACTCAACCACTGAGCCGCCAGCATCCAGATTCTACAACCATGTTAGTAGAGGTAAGGCAGCCCATGCCAGAAGCATACATAATTGGAGTTCGACTGGAGACGCTAGGTGAAGAGGAACTAGCTACAATCGACTCAGGTAGCCCAGTATCGCTGATATCCGAAGAGGTAGTGCCTAAGAACTTTGTAAGTAGAGTAGTCATTAGTCCTAATTTGTCAGGTATAAATAATTCTCAATTGAAAATCATAGGAAGTTTTGCAGAAAATGTGGCAATCGATAATATTATTCACAAAGTTAAATTTTATGTAGTTGACAGAAGTGCTTTACCATGTAGAGTATTGTTAGGTAGAGACTTAGTTTATTGTGATACTATAGATGAGATAATTTTCCGTAAAAATGAGGTAAAGATAATTCCAAGCAATTATCATCAAGATTTTCTCACCAATGAAGTTCTTTTGATTGCCGAAAATTTTAATTATATAGATAATGATTTACAAATAGATGAAAAATTACCTGTAAGTGTCATTGCTCAGACTAGAGAACTTTTTGAGTCATGTTATATTTTGCCAGAAAGGTCAGACAAGCCTGATACTGAATTTACAATGCAAATAAGTTTGTCAAAAGCAGAACCATTTTACAGCCGACCTAGAAGACTATCCTTTTCAGAGAAACGAGCACTTGATGAAATTTTACAAGACTTATTCGGTAGGGGTGTCATTAAAGAAAGTTGTTCACAATATTGTTCCCCTGTGGTTCTTACTAAGAAAAAAACTGGTGAGTATAGAATGTGTATAGATTATCGTACTCTAAATAAATATGTATTGCGAGATCCTTTTCCATTACCGTTGATCGATGATCATTTGGACTGTTTGAAGAATAAGTCATTTTTCACTAAGCTTGACCTCAAAAATGCCTTTTACCACATTGATATAGACAAAGAATCGCAAAAGTATACTTCTTTCATTACTCCTTCCGGCCAGTTCGAATTCTGTAAAATGCCTATGGGACTAATTTCTAGCCCAAGTACATTCACCAGGTATATTAATATGATTTTCCGGGAACTTATAAGGGATGGAAAGGTACTTATTTATACTGATGACATTCTGATCGCTACTGAAACCATTGAGCAAAATTTACATATTCTAAAGGAGGTATTCCAACTTCCAGTAATCTAAACATAACTTATTTGAGTCCAGCAGTGCCGTCACCGGAAATGTCATAATGTACGCGGGAGATTTAAATTCAAATATACATAACAATATTTACCAATTCACATATACTCAACAATATATATATATATATATATATATATATATATATATATATATATATATATATATATATATATATATATATATATATATATATATATATATATATATATATATATATATATATATATATATATATATATATATATATATATATATATGTTCATTATGAGGCTGCCATTAGGTCTTCAACACTATAAATTAACTATTTGAAATAAAACTTCTGTATGCTTAGGCAAATGACCCTTGAAGAAGAAGAAGAAGAGGAGAAACGAAAGTATATTAGAAAAGGCTTCCCACTCGTCTGGAAAAAGTCTTGTCACTGAAATCAGGGAAACGTTAGAAAAATTGAGTAAAAGTCAGTGAATTTTGTCCCTGTCAGGGAAAAATTATTTGTTTCCTTTTTATGATAAATCATTAAAACAATGTATTTACTTTTGTGCAATTCTGAACTACTCATCTAACGATTTCTTTTTCCAGAAAACCACAATAATTGTTTTTTGTTTTTAATTTTGCGTTCATTGGTCGCTTTGTATTTGAAATGAGGAATTGTGTTACCAGGGTACCCAGCGACCTGGAAAACCGGGAGAACCAGGAAAAATCAGGGAATTTTAAATACTCCCTAAAATGTCAGGGAAATTTGTGATTTTACTCAAATGTCATGGAAATAATTCAGCAGATCTGGAAATAATATATTTGTAAAATTCCGTCACATGCTAATTATTTTAGTTTCAAATGGCATAAGTATATTATATGAATCTTTTTGACCTAAATATTTGTCTTCTACTAAGGGAAATATATCTGACAATATTGGGGTTGCCATTTGGTATATTAATTGTAACCGCTAAAAAAACGCAGCAAATGTCACATCATGCACAAAAAAAAAAGCTTCTTCTTCATCTATCTCAAATATGTCTCATTTGTTTATCTCACTTGAAATATTCTTCCTTGAATGCATAAAATGCAAAATTCTACTTATTGGCGGCGTAGAGCTGCGCTGTCTGTGTTTATTCTATTTTAACCTTTATGATCTTGTAACAGAGTTAAAGTTGGAGTGAAAATATTGGGCATTTGTATATGGGTAAGTACCCATACAATACAAGTGTATTGTAATATACAAGAGCAAACCTTAATATCGCAACACATTGTGTATGATAGTGTAAAAAAATTAGGACGAGTGGGAAATAGAGAGAAGTCAATCTAAAGTAGTAATCAAGAATTCATAATAGCATCAATAAAAAAGAGCTCTTGATGAAAATCAGATGACAACGCTTTAGGTGGCTGAAGTAGAAATAATGAAACATAAAACACATAGAGAACTATCACAACTATGAATGCGGAAAACACACTGAAGAAAGTGCAAAATTTGAGATTGGAGTTTTGAAACCTAAAATTACCACATTGATAAAATATGTATGAATCTTATCTTATTTTCTTTGTTCAAGAAGCTTTTTTTTAATCAGGACGTATCTTTATCGCATGCTTGAACACTGGTTATAATATGGCTCTAGCCACAATAGACCTTATGGTCACGGTGGAGGGACCGGTATGGCCCACTCACATTCAAACCTAATATGGCTCTTGTGGTTTGATCTAATTTAGATTAAAATGAGTACAGCTTAATTAGTAGATACTGCAAAAATGTGCAATACTCATTCTTTTAAGTAGAAAGCTATCAGTTTTCTTTAGAAGTTTAAAAGAATAAGCATATTTATGTTTTTGATGTTTGTGTATTAAACAAGTTTTTTGTTCAGAATTTGTATTTACTTCATGAATAGAAACATATTAAGAGATGTGTGCCTTTCATTTTAAGTATTATGAAAAACTCACTTTTTCAGCCTGGAAATGTCAGGGAAACTGATTTTTGTTTTCTGCTGGGTACCCTGGTTACACATGTTGGGCGTAAGTTGTAGAAGATCAAAGTCAGGGAAATAGATTTTGGCATGTTAGAGAAGTCAGGGAAATGCTGTTGTTAGTGAGAACCCTGTAAAATGTCATTCTGTGCGTAAAAGATTTGTGTCTAATTGTTATATAAATTTCCTCTAGCAATTTCTTAATTTTTTAATTATTAGGAATTAATGTGACCAAGTTGTCAACTGTTAGAGAATAGTTTTTAATGATCAAGTCATTCCAGATACTGGACAAGTGTTTTGGACTACCTGCTTTTGTGTGTGTATTGTTTCTTTAACGTCCGCCTATTTATGCAACTATGGCCAATCACCGACGCCAGAGAGCAGTTTCACCCCACTATCCTGGAAATTTTGCCAAATCCCTGCCTTCCTGTAAAAAGGATAGGGATATTTAACGTGCCTAACACGCACGGACACGGGATCGACGGATTTACGACCCCTCCCCCCGAAGGGCACACAATGCCACAACCTCGATCGTTCTTGAATGAGTTCGTTAGTAAGGTATATCGGACAAGGTTTTCCAAGAAAATTTTGAGTTTTCTTTCGAAAAAAAAAAATTTCTCCTAAAATTACCAAGCTATTTTACTGAAATTTGGTGGATATGTTGCCCTGAGAAAGACCTTACTACATACCAAAATTAAACTTTCTAAGTTGATATAAAAATTGAGTTTTTCAAATTTTGAGTTTTCTTTCGAAAAAAATGGTTTATTCCGAAAATTAACAAAGTTATTTTAATGACATTTGGCGGATATGTTGCCTTGGGAAAGGTTTTACTACATATCAAAATTCAACTTTCTAAGTTTATCGAAAATTGAGTTAGCCAAGTTTAAAACATTTAATAAAAATTCCCTACCATAACGCATTTGCTCCGTCCCGAACTTTTTTTGTTAAATTACTTTTTAATAGAAATCATTTTAATTTCATCCAATTCATCACTGAAAACCTCTTTTTAAAGGCAATTCGACAGGGCGAAATCAAAAGTGATCGAAGGTGTTGGTATATAAAATAACGTCGGGACACAATATTCGGTTTTACAATATATCTTAAATATACATTGTCTTACACGCAATTAGCTCATTACATGTATACATGGGTGAAGTGACATTTGCTCACTGAAAATTTTGTTGCCTAAGTAACCCCTGTTAATATTTTGATTCTGCTGGCACTTCCTATTTAACTAGAAATAGCTACCAACTTCGTTATTTTAGATAGAACACCCTGGTTTTTTTTTTAATGCACTGCGTTGTTTTAGGGACACTTCTACCAGGTTCTCCTAAAGCTAAGTTTAACTGTCTAAGTAATTTTGATCTAAAGAAGAATGAAAAGTGCACTGCCTCATCCAAAATTTGGTATCTTCAATAATATCAAAGTTATAGGATGGTTTTTACAATGAGATTAGTTGAGCTCTTGGACTTACTACAAATAATGAAAATCGTGCCTAAATTTTTACTGGTGCTCAAAATTAGATATAGCTTTCCACTATCGATCGTAGAATATTATTCTTTGATCAGTATTATAGTTCCCTATACCTGCCTTTATTCGTTTCCTCATTATTTGCTCTCTTTCTTCAAATTAGCGAAACATGTCGATAATATGTAATGTTCATTAATAAATGCCTGTGAAAATGACATTGGAAAATAATAACATGTTAAACAGAGTTCTATTTTATGTGTGTTAATTACACTTGAAGTCATTTGCATTAACTACGTTTAGTCTTAATATACCTATAGGTATGCAAAGTTATGCAAACTCTTGACATTTTAAATTAATTTTACATACATGGGGAATGTAATAAAATGCTGGCGAAGACGTCTCAATTTTTTTAACGAAAGATACCATATCCATATTTATATCAAAATTAGTTGCTCTGAATGATTGCAAATAACAGCAGTGAATCTGTGAGATTAACAGACATCACAGACAGTTTTATTTGACAAGTTGTGTAAATTGATTATTATCCGAGTATTATAGTGCCCCACAAAAATTATACCTCTGGCTTTGATATTTTCGATACGAAATGAATGGAATAAGGCAGTTACTTTTTTGAAAATATCAAACTATCTTAAAAATAAGTTGGGTGTAGAAAAACCTAAAAGTATCACCCTAAAAATAATTCGTAGAATAAAAAAATGCTAAACTATACAAGGTATTTTATTTAAAATACCGAAATTGTGGGCAACTTCCGATATAACCGGAAGTCCCAACGGAATCAAACAATTATAAAAATCATTAACGGTTACTGCGACAACTAAATTTGCAGGGAGCAAGTGTTATTCCCATTGAAATATAACCTTGAACTTGAAGGGATCCGGCTGTGCTCTCAGTGTTAATCTTCTGGGCCTCATTTAGCCTCAAAGTGAGATCGTCAATAATGGAGACGTTATCTTCGTCGCACATACAGAGATATGGCGCATTTGTGACATTTGTATAATTTTGTAATTTTTTTTACCTGTTTTGAGTTTAACCGACAATTAAAATATTTTAGAATAAATTAAGCCGTGATAACAAAATAAATGAGTACAGCTATACATTGCCATAAGGTTAATGAGTAAACAAAAGACAGCAACTCTTTTTCCTGTTGAAAAATTTGCCTCAACTGCCATTCATGCAGGTTCCGTTCCAGCTCAAGGCTATATTTCAATAGTTATTCCACCCACCCAAACGTCTGAACGAATCAGTTGCTTTTAAAAGTATAACCTTTAAAGGCTAAAAACAAAATTGTCAATTTTTCGAATAACCTGAAAACAATTTTAGTTTGATTTAATTTGCCCATAAATTTGATATCAGCTGAAAATTTACTTGAACTTGCCCGTTCAACTGAACTATGAACGGTTTCCAAGACAGTAGAGAGTATGGCATTTGAGACATGCTATCAGGAATTATTGGTTTCATATTTATAATGAAGAAAAATACAAATCAATATAACATACAGACTTGGAGGCTACTTCTCTGGCTTCACTGTTGGTTTTCGTTTTTGTAGGTGAAGGACGTAGCCAGCGCATAAGCTAACTGGAGCAAGTGGCCCTTACGAATTCTGGAAGTTCTAGGATGTTCTTCAACGTTTCTGTGACTAGTTTTGCTGCTTGACAGCATTCTCAAACAGATAACAATTGAATTAGTACGAAATCATGACAACTACAAATAAAGATCTGTTGCTATGTTATGATATGGTGTTTTGATCAAAAAATTTTATCAAATTGAAAATAAAATGAAACACAGATGACAGATAAGGCTTTCAAAATGTCTATGTGATGTATGTCAATATTTAACATAAAAATAGAACCAGCTTGTAATAACTATGATAAGAGTTAATAAAATAACTAAACAATAACAGTATAAAAGCAGTCTTTAAACAACGAAAATATCGACATACATCAACTCATTATCTTATTACAACTTTTTTGAAAGAATAGTTAAGTTTATTTTCTTTGACTTATTTAATTAGAAAGAAGAATATCCAAGAAAGGGGAATTCATTAAATTAGTTTGCTCGTTTAAAACAAGGTAGTTATTGTCGTGTGTGTGCTTTTTGACTTCTAAAGCTTCAAAAAAAGTCTAGTTTATGTTTGTCATTGTAAAAATGTAGTGGTTGTATGCAGTTATTTACTGTAGGTCTATGTTCGGTATCAATAATATGTTTTGCAAATGTAGATTTGTCAGCGTGGTTATTTCTAAAAGCAGAATTATGTTCTTTGTATCGGGTGTTAAAATTTCTAGAAGTTTGACCTATGTAGATTGCGTTACAATGTGTACAAGCTAATTTATAAACTCCAGGTTTTGTCAGGAAACAAGATTTTTCTTTCGCGTTAAATATAAAATCAGGTGTCATGTTGTAAGATTTAAAAGCTACCTTTGTATTTGTACAGGTATTTCAAATTTTTGAAATGTTTTCTGAAATGGTTCCAAAATAAGTTATCAAAACGTATCTATTGTCTTCTTGGTCTCTAATATTTGGATAAATTAAATTAATCGCTAATTTGTATTCTTTTCTCTCTATCATTTTATCTATTATTTTAACAGAGTAGCCATTATTAAATGCTGTTTGCTAATTATTGAAATTTCTTTTTCAAAATTGTTTTGTGACATAGGTATTGAAAATGCACAATGTATGATAGAATGGTAGGCTGACAGCTTTTGTGAAAAAGGGTGACATGATTCGTATGGTATGGTTGTGTCAGTGTAAGTTGGTTTCCTATATATTGAAAAGTCAAATGAATTATTTTCTAACTTTATAATTGTTAAGTCTAAAAAATTTATACAACTGTTAGCTTCTTCTTCTAAAGTAAACTTAATATTTGTGTGAAAGTTATTAATAAAATTCAAAAATTCATTTAATTCTTTATGACTACCTTGAAAACATGCTAAAATATAATCTACGTATCTGTACCAAAAGACAAATAAATATGTTGGCTAATAAAGGTGACAACGGACTACCCATAGGTAGACCTTCATTTTGCATATAAATTTTATTATTAAATTTAAAATAGTTTTGTTTTATACATTCGTTAAAAAGATTCATTATTTCTTGTGTTTTTATGACATTTACGTTCTTTTCTATTAAAAGGTTTTCTAATAGAGGTAAACATTCCCTGTCAACCAGCGAAACTATAGTCACAGAAACGTTGAAGAACATCCTAGAACTTTCAGAATTCGTAAGGGCCACTTTCCCCAGTTAGCTTACGCGCTGGATACGTCCTTCACCTACAAAAACTAAAACCAACAGTGAAGCATTATGACATTTACGTTCTTTTCTATTAAAAGGTTTTCTAATAGAGGTAAACATTCCCTGTCTGAGAATGCTGTCAACCAGCTAAACTATAGTCACAGAAACGTTGAAGAACATCCTAGAACTTCCAGAATTTGTAAGGGCCACTTGCCCCAGTTAGCTTACGCGCTTCACCTACAAAAACTAAAACCAACAGTGAAGCCAGAGAAGTAGTCTCCAAGTCTGTATGTAGTATGGACAAGTTTCACCAAGTAAGGGCAACAACAATCAATGTACTTATGTGTGCATACGCTGGGTGGAAAATTTGAAATTGCTACAGTTTTACTATAATCAGATGTTGTTATTGAAAGTTACTAGAATTTGTATTAAAAGAAAATATATACAATTTGAAAACACTGTTAATTGCACTAAATTGTGACGTAATTTTTTAGGTCCACCTAATTCCGCATAGACTATATGTTATATATATGTTAATAGCTGGACGTCCAGCTATTATACATTAAGTCCAGCTAATTCCAATAGACACATGGAACGGTCCAGCAACTACCACATTCGTGCAAATATATATATATATATATATATATATATATATATATATATATATATATATATATATATATATATATATATACATATATATATATATATATATATATATATATATATATATATATATATATATATATATATATCTTTATAATTGTATTCATAGATTTAACGATGTTTTTATATAAAAATACTTATAAAAAACAAAATAAATACCTGAGAGTATGTAATCCATGTTGTTGTCACAGCTACATTCAGTGTCAGGGGGTAAATTACAATCAGTTATCCAGCAGAACCCGAAATTTCAAATATTTAACTATAAGCATTTGCTAGTGAAGGGATGATGACAAATTACCTGATAAGCCATAGAAATTTTGTATTGGACCTATAACGGACAATCAAAGTGAATAATGAACTGCATAAATACAGAGTTTAAAAGTAAAATGAACCCCAAAGACAAAACGTTATAAACCGATATAAAACAAGTCAGTGAAAGAATAAGTTTAATAAACTGTTTTTTTGACAAAGTGCAAACTCATGAACTTCAAGTGATTTGTTTAACTCTTAAGTTTGATAAAAAAATTTGTTAATATGTATAGGGAGGTAAGGAAATTAATGTAGGAACCAGCGAATTACTAATTATGGAAATAAGTTGTTAAAAATAAGGATGAGTAAGGTTCGTCATTTAATAAAAATGTGTAGGTTAGAAATTTGAACATACAAACATTTTTTGACTAACCTGACTTTAAATTCAGTTATTTAATTGATATGATCAAAAGAAAGTAGCTTTCTCTTGACTCATTTTGTAAAAATATGTTATGTGATTGGACTCACCTGAAAATAGAACGTTAATTGGTTAAAAAAGCAATTTCAAACACTAATTAGGAGATTTGATTCATGATATAAAATAAAAGAAACATATAATAATATCCGGGAGGATTAAGAACGGGACTATTAACAAGAACCTAAAAGAAGCAAGAAGCTAGCAGCGTGCAGATTAGTAAAAAACGTTCAAAGAGTTAGAAAAACGCGAGATAAATGGAGCCCCAACAATGGGCCTTTATGATACAAAGTTGCCTTCCCACAGTCAGTACCGTCAAGTCAGCAGTAGAATCGGAGGTGCCTGCAAGTATGCAGGCTCAGACTAGCAAGTTGGAGGGAATATCACTCGTGAGAATCTACATCAGCAGATCCATTGTCAAATCCAGATACAATAGTGCCATGCCTGGAGTATAGTGTATAAATAGGATACAACCGTTCATTCTTGTTCCGAGTAGTTAGACTCTGCACATCGCCTGCTAGACTTTAGATCACCTGTAGGTTGATTGTTACCTTTGTCATTATTTTATATTATCCATTTATGTATTAAGTATTGATTGTTTAAAGTAGTAAATAAATTGTTTAAAAAATTCAAACGTCTTAACCGTAAAGTTAAGTGGCGCAGTCGTTAGTTATGGTAGAAAACCGAAAGCATATCGATTCATTTATGTATTAAGTATTGATTGTTTAAAGTAGTAAATAAATTGTTTAAAAAATTCAAACGTCTTAACCGTAAAGTTAAGTGGCGCAGTCGTTAGTTATGGTTAGAAAACCGAAAGCATATCGATTTTTAAGCGTTTCAACGCCTAATAACCAATTCGAGCCAAGCAGAACCAAGTTAGAGCAGAAACAGTGGCCAAGCAGAGCCAAATGAGAGCAGAAACTATCGTATTATGGTAAATTTACTGCTATCCCATTTTTCAATTCCTATATAATTTTATGTATGTGTTGTATTGAAATGTTATATGTCTGATTCAGAAGAAGAATCACAAAGTTTCTAATATGGAATATAGATTTAGATCGATCAGTATTAGTGATAATATCGTAACAGTAAATCGTTCTAATGTAAATAGTAATAGTAGCAACATGACAGACCAATTCAAAGAATTTTTCCTTAAGGCTATCCCAGAATTTGATGGTCAACCAGCCAATGTAGACAACTTTTTGAATTCTTGTGACTTGGTCATGAATCAGTTTTACGTAGCCGGTGAAAATTTATATATGAACCACTTTCTATTAAATTATATACAAACGAAATTAACGGGAACAGCGCGGCTCATTGTAAATACGAAGATAATAAATTCATGGGCAGATCTGAGAAATGCAATCGTGCAGAATTTCACCGACCAGAGAGATGACAGTAGTCTACTGGCCGAGATGTTAACACTGAAACAAAGGAATGCTGAATATGCATTATCGTTTGCCAACCGTTGCCGTCATATAGAGCAATTGCTCATATCAAATTTAATTGCAAACGAACATAATGAGGGAGTACAGGTAATTAATTAAAATGAACATTTACCAGAACCAGACTTTAAAAGCATTCCTCGGCTGCTTACATAACTCAATGGGAATCGTGCTTAGAAGTAGGTCACCAGAGAGCATAGAGCAGGCCTTAAAATTTGTATTCCCAGAAGAAAATTTCTATTATAGAGACAAAACGATACATAAAAATTTCAATAATAAACCGGAAGGACAGAACCGTACATTTTTCCAGAAACAAAATAACCCGCCTTTTTATAACGTACATTTTCAAGGACCTTTTCATCAACATTTGAGACTGTTTCAACAAAACAACCATGCTCAAAATAATCAAACAAACTTCCAACATCGACAAAATCAACAATTCGTGCCGAGACAAAATTTCTCGAGTCAATTTAGAAGACCAAATTACAATAGTCAACCGGGACGACCCCATATAAATCACAACGTAAACAGAAACTATCAAGAACCCATGGAAGTAGACAGCTCTAATACGAGAATGTCGCAACAGCCACAAAGGCGCGCAGCTCACGTAAATAACACTGAATTTAGCGATAACAATATAAATGAAATAAATTACGATTTAAATTATGTAAGTGATGAACTAAATCATGAAAATTCGCCAGTAGAAGAATACGATATCCAACAGCAAAATTTTCCAGTTGCAGATCCCTCAACGTGAGAACCGTAATAGATATAAATAATATTAGTGCATTAAGTAGATTGCCATATATAGAAATGCAAGGTAAATTTTTATTAGATTCGGGTTCTTCAAAAAATCTTTTGAATCCTGTTGTAGCATATAATAAGTTTCCAGAGAACATATTCACCCAACATTTTACTACACGTACTGCACATGGTAGTTCGGTACATTCTAAACGTGCAAATATTAAGCTTAATTCAATTTCAGATAAGACACAAGAATTCTGTCTGTTTAATTTCAATAGTAATTACAGTGGTCTACTGAGGATGGAATTCCTCAAGATAAATGAAACTAAAATAGATTTTAAGAATCACAAGCTGTTTATAGGCAATAAGATTATAAGAATACAATTTCCAGATTATACGATAATCAATCGGTAAAGATAGAAATCAAAGCAGATGGTTTACTATCACCCGAAACACATTTAGATTTAAATAATATAATAACCCAGCAATATTTAATACGTAGTAACGAACTTGACATAGTAAATCACATACTAAGCGACACTCAAGAAGGTTATACGATACAGAACAGGCCAGTCAGCAGATTAGACAGACAATACGCCTCTGAAATCAGAGATAGCCAGATGCAAAGGTTATATGAGCCAGTCGCTAAATAAAATAGCATTTCTCGTGCAGTTCATATTAATCATATAAACACCCACAATACGGGGGGCAATCAAAAACCAATCGTGAACGAGAAAGCAATAATCGAACATATAGATACAAACTATTTAAATGACGCAGAAAAACAGGTGTTATTTAATTTATTATCAGAATATCAGGACATTTTTCTAAATAAAGATGAACCCGTAACGCACACAAATGTAATAAAACACCGAATAAGGATGACTGATGACATACCCATCCATTCTAAATTGTACAGAAACCCTTACGTAAATAAACCTGAAGTAGACAGACAAATAAATGACATGCTAAAACAAAAAATCATAAGGAAAAGCCACAGCCCATATAACTCACCTATTTGGGTTATATCGAAAAAAATAGACAAGTCAAATAAACAAAAATGGATAATTGTGGTGGACTATAGGAAACTAAATGAGAAAACAATACCGCACAGACACCCAATTCCCAAAATAGACGAAATACTGGACAAAATTGGTCGAGCCCAATATTTTTCGACGATCAATTTGATCTCTGGATATCACCAAATTGAAATGGACCCCAGGGACATAGAAAAACAGCGTTAACCACGGATACAGGCCATTGGGAGTACACCAGAATGCCGTTCGGGTTATCTGGGGCTCCAGCAACCTTTTCTAGGCTCATGCAGAATGTATTAGAAGGCCTAATTGGACAAACATGCCTTGTATACATGGATGACGTCATAGTTTTCTCCACATCATTACAGGAACACATTGAGAAACTAAAACTAGTATTTAAGCGCTTCAGACAAAGCAACTTAAAGATCCAGCTAGACAAAAGCGATTTCCTAAAGAAGGAAACCAAGTTTTTAGGACATGTGGTCAGCCCAGACGGGATTCGTCTGAATCCAAAGAAACTGGGTGCAATAAGAAAATTCCCAATACCTAAAACTCCCAAGGAAATCAAATCATTCCTAGGATTAGTTGGATACTATCATGAGTTCATAGAAAACTTCGCACACGTTACGAAACCACTAACCAAATATTTAAGGAAAAACTCGAAAATAAATGTTAACGATGAAGAATACATTGCTGCCTTTAACTCGTGTAAAAACATCTTAATGAATTCACCTGTACTTATACCACCGGATTTTTCCAAATATTTTATATTAACAACCGACGCTTCAAATGTAGCGTAGCCGGAATATTTAGCCAGGGCGAACCAAATGCAGATTACCCGATAGCTTACACCAGCCGGACATTAAATGACACAGAATCCAGGTACAGTGTGGGCAACTAATTATTTCAGACCATACTTATACAGACGGAAATTCACCATCTATACAGACCATAAACCTTTAAAATGGCTGTTTTCTTTAAAACAACCAAACTCAAAATTGCTCCGTTGGAGATTAAAACTAGAGGAATATGAATTTAAAATTGAGTACAAGAAAGGAAAGTTTAACTGCGCAGCAGATGCACTTTCCCGAGTAGAAATAAACCCACTGGATATAGATAACCAATCAATGGCCAATAATATTGACGAAGAGGAAGAAATTATAGAAATAGACGATGACGAAACAGCTAATTCAAATGCAGACTCATACTCAGCACCCAGTATACCGATTCTCTAGGAAGAAATCGTTAACAGCAAAACTAATCAGATAGTTTTTAAAAATACGGACAAACCAGACATATTCTCAGTTAGAAGGGACAAAAGAAATTTCATATATGCAAACTTTAATTTAAATGAACCTGATCAAATAGCGAAATTTATAAAAGAATATTGTTTACCAAAAAGGAAATATTATTGCGTTTTTGTAAATGAACAAGATTACGAACTGGTAAGTTCAGCAATCAATAAAAATTTTAATAACGTCGAATCACCCAAATTTTATAGATGTCTGGAAATTAGGAATTAAATTAACGAGGACGAGTTAACCGACACAATAATGAAATACCATGAGGGTAAAAGTAATCATCGAGGAGCGGAGGAAACCTACCTGAGAAGTACACTTGAGGAACCCAAATCACCACAACACATCAGAGGATGAAACATTCTAAATAATTAAAAAACTAACATCAACTTAGATACCGGATCTCAGGTAAAGAGATCAAACTGAGATGGGACACTAGTCGTAGGCAAATTCCACGTTGTATTGTATTTTTATCGCCGGACAAGGTCTTTGCTATCCCTACTGCTTTATCTAAAAGGTGTCCATCTCTAATAGTTTTGAGAAGGTTCAACGACAGCTAAATTAACAACGATTCCTTTGGCGGCAATAACTGTATACTTATGTTATCGGTAGAACGTGCTGAAAACGTGGGAATTTTATTTAACAAAGCAATCGATCAGGTGACTCGTAATTGGCGCTGGTGAAGTGTTCATACATTTTTTGTTGTAACTATATTTCGCAATATATACGCTTTCGAATCCATTTAGCTGTCCGGGTTTTCTAAATTTTTTTATTAATTTCAGATTATCTTTATCAACGTGATGATTATTATCCCAAATATGTCGGGCGATGAAAGACTTATCTACAGTACCGTAACGTAATTGGGATATGTGTTCTTTGAATCTAATTCCAATTGATCTTTTTGTTTGCCTGACGTATTTAAGATTACAATCTTTACAACTTATTTCATAAATTCCCGACATTTTGTCCGCGCTATCCTTGTCTTTTGGGTTACCTAGCAAGTTTTTTAAGGTATTTGTTGTTGAAAATGTTAGCTGTAAGTTGACTTTTTTAAAAATGCTGTCTAGACCCCTCGTTATTCTAGGTTCAAACGGTAAGCAAAGTTTTTTCCGATTTTTCTCTTCTGAACGTCGTTGATCCCGTCAACATTTTCTTTGTTTTCTGTTTGTTGATTAATTTTTCCACTAGACAAGCAGTGTATCCGTTATATTCGGCCACGTTCTTAATATAATTTAATTCTTTGGTATATCTACTTTTGTCTAAAGGAAAATTAATTAACCGATTTACTAAAAAATTCAGACTGGCCATTTTTTGTGCATATGTATGATGTGAGTCGTTCGGGATGTAGCTTAAGGTAGTGGTTTCTTTTCTATAGACATCGAATTCTAAAGTGTCTTTATTCTTGATAACTAGTACATCTAGAAAGGGTAGTTTATTATTAATTTCTAATTCGTGGGTAAATTTTATAGAATCAAATTTATTGTTTAATTTGGCAATAAAATCTTTTATTCTGCAAATGTTTGTGTTAAACACGGCGAAAATATCATCCACGTAACGACACCACACTCTAGGAAAATAACCACTTTCACTTTCAAGATCTGTTTCAAATCTGCTCATGAAAAGGTCTGCAATAAATGGCGATAGCGGATTGCCCATTGCTGTGCTTTGGGTTTGTTG
Organism: Tillus elongatus; assembly: GCA_964006375.1. Taxonomy (NCBI): domain Eukaryota; kingdom Metazoa; phylum Arthropoda; class Insecta; order Coleoptera; family Cleridae; genus Tillus; species Tillus elongatus. Next base: position 41,610,736 of record OZ023270.1, on the reverse strand, counting down.
AAAAACTTCATTGTTGAATTGAAAAATATTTTGTTTGGTGCAAAGGGTTGTTAGAGTTAAATATTCTTTGCAGACATTTTCGTGTATGTTATTCATTTTTAGCAACTGCTCTTAATATGTTAAAGTTTGCTCCGTGGGAACGCTAGGAAACAATGAGGTTACATCGAATGAAATTAAAACCTCGCCTTCAGTCAATTTAACCTTTTTGATCTTATTAATAAATTAAAGTGAATTTGTTACTGAAAAACTTTTCTGTTTGACAGGCAAGCCTTTAAACTCATCTGTCAACCACTTAGCTAAATTATAAGTCGGGGAATCTATAGCCGAATCAATACGTCTAATTGAATTTCCCAGTTTATGAATTTTTGGGAGACCGTACTTCTTGGGAACTTTCGGATTAGAAACTTGTAACTTTAATGCTCTCATATCAAAAGACTTAGGAAGAAAGTTACAAGTTTCTATTCCGAAAGTTCCCAAGAAGTACGGTCTCCCAAAAATTCATAAACCGGGAAATTCAATTAGACCTATTGTTTCGGCTATAGATTCCCCGACTTATAATTTAGCTAAGTGGTTGACAGATGAGTTTAAAGGCTTGCCTGTCAAACAGAAAAGTTTTTCAGTAACAAATTCACTTGAATTTATTAATAAGATCAAAAAGGTTAAATTGACTGAAGGCGAGGTTTTAATTTCATTCGATGTAACCTCATTGTTTCCTAACGTTCCCACGGAGCAAACTTTAACATACTTAGAGCAGTTGCTAAAAATGAATAACATAAATGAAAATGTCTGCAAAGAATATTTAACTCTAACAAACCTTTGCATCAAACAAAATATTTTTCAATTCAACAATGAATTTTTTCAACAAACCCACGGCAATGGGCAATCCGCTATCGCCATTTATTGCAGACCTTTTCATGAGCAGATTTGAAACAGATCTTGAAAGTGAAAGTGGTTATTTTCCTAGAGTGTGGTGTCGTTACGTGGATGATATTTTCGCTGTGTTAACACAAAAATTTGCAGAATAGAAGATTTTATTGCCAAATTAAACAATAAATTTGATTCTATAAAATTTACCCACGAATTAGAAATTAATAATAAACTACCCTTTCTAGATGTACTAGTTATCAAGAATAAAGACACTTTAGAATTCGATGTCTATAGAAAAGAAACCACTACCTTAAGCTACATGCTGAACGATACATCATACGTATTTTTTAGTAAATCGGTTAATTAATTTTCCTTTAAACAAAAGTAGATATACCAAAGAATTAAATTATATTAAGAACGTGGCCGAATATAACGGATACACTGCTTGCATAGTGGAAAAATTAATCAACAAACAGAAAACAAAGAAACTGTTGACGGAATCAACGACGTTCAGAAGAGAAAAATCGGAAAAACACTTTGTTTGCTTACCATTTGAACCTAGAATCACGAGGGGTCTAGACAGCATTTTTAAAAAAGTCAACTTACAGCTAACATTTTCAACAACAAATACCTTAAAAAACTTGCTAGGTAACCCAAAAGACAAGGATACCGCGGACAAAATGTCGGGAATTTATGAAATAAGTTGTAAAGATTGTAATCTTAAATACGTCAGACAAACAAAAAGATCAATTGGAATTAGATTCAAAGAACACATATCCCAATTACGTTACGGTACTGTAGATAAGTCTTCCGTCGTCCGACATATTTGGGATAATAATCATCACGTTGATAAAGATAATCGGAAATTAATTAAAAAAATTAGAAAACCAGGACAGCTAAATGGGTTCGAAAGCGTATATATTGCGAAATATAGTTACAACAAAAAATGTATGAACACTTCACCAGCGCCAATTACGAGTCACCTGATCGATTGCTTTGTTAAATAAAATTCCCACGTTTTCAGCACGTTCCACCGATAACATAAGTATACAGTTATTGCCACCAAAGGAATCGTTGTTAATTTAGCTGTCGTTGAACCTTCTCAAAACTATTACAGATGGACACTTTTTAGATAAAGCAGTAGGGATAGCGCAAAGACCTTGTCCGGCGATAAAAATACAATACACTGTGGAATTTGCCTACGACTAGTATCCCATCTCAGTTCGATCTCTTTACCTGAGATCCGGTATATAAGTTGATGTTAGTTTTTTAAGTATTTAGAATGTTTCATACTCTGATGACGCTAACTTAATTAGTGAAACGATCGTCAGGTCTTTTAAAATGTGTTGTGGTGATTTGGGTTCTCCAAGTGTACTTATCAGTGCTCATCACAGGTTCCAATCTTCACTTAGGGAACCTACCTGAGAATGAAGAAAAAATACTACTATCCCAACTTAAAGAGACATATAAAGGAGTATGTAGGAAATTGCGAATTATGCAAAACATGCAAGTACAATCGAAACCCTGTACAAATAGCCTTGGAACACACCACCACAGCATCCAAATTATTAGAAATATTACACATAGATCCATTCCGAATTGAACAAGCTATCTTCCTAACAATAATAGATCCGTTTAGTAAATTCGGCGAAGCATTTCCGGTAAAGAGTAAAAGTGCCACCGATATTGCTAAAAACCTAATCAAATACTTTTCACAATATGGAGCGTGTAAAACAATAATTGCAGACCCAGGTACGGAGTTTTCAAATCAGGTAATTAAAGAACTATTGGAAACATATCAGATAGAGTTACATACAACAACACCGCAAAACCCAACATCAAACGGACCAATCGAAAGATTTCACAGTACATTTATAGAATATTATCAATTCTTTAAAATGGAATTTAAAAATATGAAACCCGTAGACTTAATACCATACTGTATATTCGCTTACAACTCGATACATTCACAGACACTAAAACCACCTTTCAATTTAATATTTGGTTACATACCGGAAATGTTTAACTATGACCCGAAAGTAATAATTATGCAAGAATCAACATACAACATAAGGACTTAATGCAAATTATTTACGAAATAGTAAGAAGCCGAATAGAAAACTCAAAATTAGAAACCTTACAACGGACAAATAAAAATACTAACCAACCATTCAAAGAAGGCGATAATGTCTATAAAAAGATACCACCGGGATTTCATAAAAAAACATAGAAATCCATTTTCAGGACCGTATTCAATCATATCATTATTAAAGCATAACAAGGCTATTTTAATAAACCATAAAAATGACTAACAGACTATAGCACATTTAAGAAATTTATGTATTTCAGGTTCCTTACAACGGGAATAACCGCCCAAATACAAGACTTGACAGACAATCTAGGCATGCTACAAAAGAAAATAGGAACAGCATACACTGAGACTAGCAGTTGGAATTTAATACACATATTTATTTATTTATTTATTGAATACATGCCCAACAGGATAATCCCATTAATAGGGCACCATACAAAAAGAACAATATGTAATAATATCAACAAAAAATACTTCCAAAAAAAAAACTAAAAACTAAACTAAATTAAACTAAACTACAAAACTAAAATACTGTGCAAAACATTACAAGGCAGCAATTATACAAAACAGTACATATAATGGTTCTAATAACCGACAAAGTAAGATATAGCCACCCTACGAATAACCGCAGCATTATCCGAATAGAAGTCGCACAAGTTTGCAATGTTATTAAAGTCAGAGCTCATTGTATAAACAGGTGATTTCATATACAAGTTAGTCCTTGGTATTGGAGGCTTAAACACTCTCACCACTCTTGATGCAGCCCGTGGAACTGAGAAATTTAATTGCATCAACAATTCCGGGCAATCAACTTTACCATGAAACAAGTTATGCAGGAACATCACAGATGCAACTTTTCTACGCGAATACAAACTGGGTATGCCAGCTTACATCAGCAATTGGCCATGATCACATCCTCTCTGTGGGTAGGTACCAGATGCCCTATATACAAGGTGTTTTAAAAACTTACGCTGAACATCTTCCAGAGCACCAATCTGAACACTATAAAAGGGATCAAAAACCAAGCTACAATATTCAAGTCTCGATCGAATATAGGCAAAATAGAGAATTTTTAAGCTATCCAAATTGGAAAATGATCTGCTATTCCTCACAATGAAACCCATCAACTTTAAACAGGATGCTGTAATTGTTTGAATATGTCCAGTGAAACTTAAATGTTGATCATATACAATGCCTAGATCCCTGTGCGTTTCAGTCCTAGCCAATGGTACACCACCCACTTTGTAGGGAAAAGCTATACGGCTGGTTTTTCTAGTGTATGTCATCACTTTGCACTTCGAGACATTTAATTCAAGTCTGTTCTCAACACACCACAGCTGCAAGTTGTCAAGGTCTACCTGGAGTGTTGAACAGTCACCAATATCGTGAACACTGGAGTATAACTTGAGATCATCAGCAAATAATAGATGACTACCAGAAATTACAGAGCTTATGTCGTTGGTAAATAACAAAAAGAGGAGTGGGCCAAGATTGGAACCCTGTGGAACGCTGGAGCTAGCAGTGAAGGGTTCAGACTTAAATCCATTATAAAAAACATATTGCACACATACATGACTTGACACAATTACATAAGGACTACAGCCAAATAAAAAGACACTACGCAAACACTGTTACATTCATGACGAACGATTACCATTCTGAATATCATAATTTCATATTAACATTGAATTTTACCATAGACAACATAGACGATATATTTTACAGAATTTTTCCAAATAACAATATTTTTAATAACTGACAGAAACGTGGCATGATAAACGGACTAGGTTCTATTTTAAATCGATCACAGTGAATCTTGATTCACAAGATGGTGAACACTTATCAAGCGATAGAAGTCTTAACGACGGACCAAAATAAAATCCATGAATTTTCCAAGTCTCAGAATTCAGTCATGCTCGAGGCAATAGTAGAGTTCAATAGAACAATAGTAGGGTTGAGTCATAACCAGGACACAATAGTAAATAGAATAAATGAATTAGGTAATACAATCGATAGCCTGAGGAGCGAACAGCTAACTCACTACCATCGCATAAAAATTCTAGAATTACTCACACAGGTAGGCCAGTTATTAAACAATATCCAAGAACTAGCACTAACAACAGAAAATGCAATCACTTTTTCAAAGTTAGGAATCTTTCACACATCAATATTAAAACCAAAGTTTATAATAAAAGAAATCAATAAAATACAAAATTATGTAACAAATGCAAGATTAATAACAACCACTGATCTAAATCTATATGAAAAAATATTTAAAATAAAAGCAGTTAAAAACAATTTCCAAATTATATTTCAAATAGAGATACTTCTAGTAGACGAATCAGAGTATGATTATTATCAATTATACACATTACCTGTCCCTAAAAATACACACACTTTTACCATGATAATTCCTGGAACCAAATACCTATTCCTAAGCAGTAAACAATATGCCTATCGTAATGAAGAGTGTCAAAATTTAAAGAAACAGATATATTTTTGCAAAGACGACAATCCAACAACTATGAATGATCCAAACCCATGTGAAATCAAACTAATCAAATTTCAAAAACCTATCAACAAATTTTAATCAAGACTTAGTTAAAATTAATAAAACCACAGTTTAGAGATATGGAACCAGTCAATACATACTTATAGCACCCAAAGAAACTAACGCCAAAATAACTTGCCAGGAACAGAAGTGGACCAACATAATCAAAGGTACCAAGTTAGTCAACCTTCAACCAAATTGCCAATTGAGATTAGGCACCAAGATCTACAATACCTGCCCAACAACAGCAGAAACACAACAGCTATTCAATCTACCTAAATTAGAAACCCCCATTTCAGAAGATCACATTAATCAAGAAAAGGTACCTGAACTATCACTAGAAAACGTACAGCTACATAACATCAATCAAATACAACATCAACTTCAGAATATTAAACAGAATATACCAGGACCAATAAAGATACTGACTAGAAAACGTACAGCTACATAACATCAATCAAATACAACATCAACTTCAGAATATTAAACAGAATATACCAGGACCAATAAAGATACTGATCCATCACCTGAGTATATGGACCATACTATTATACGTAGCTGTCATAATAGCAATAACAACAATAGCCGTCCAAATGGGGTTGAAGAAGAGAACAACAAAATAAGACAAGGAAAATAATCCAAGAAACACCAAGTCCGAATTTCCCTTGAAAATCTGGAACGAACCATAGCTTCAAAAAGGGGAGGAGATAAATGGAGCCCCAATATGGGCCTTTATGATACAAAGTTGCCTTCCCACAGTCAGGACCGTCGAGTCAGCAGTAGAATTGGAGGCGCCTGCAAGTATGCAGGCTCAGACTAGCAAGTTGGACGGAATATCACTCATGAGAATCTACATCAGCAGATCCATTGTCACCTCCAAGCAATTATCGAGCTATGCTTTGCATATATATATATATATATATATATATATATATATATATATATATATATATATATATATATATATATATATATATATATATATATATATATGACATGGCACAGCATTTAACTCCAAAAATGAGAGAGGAGGAAATTATTATGTACATAGCAAGACATTTCAGGCCTGAAATATCAGAGACGATCGGATTCCAAAACATAAGAACGCTTGACCAAATAATTAACTACTTGCAAAGAGTGCAGCGAACCATTCGAGAGGAAAATAAGGAAAAGGGTGATAATAGGAGGCGTAATTATGAGGAAAAACGACAAAATTACAGACGAGGCACAAATGGGGGGAACAGATTTAATGGACGACAATCCGGACAGTATAATGACCCACGTAATGAACAAAGGGGAAGATATACGGGAAACAGAGAAAACCACAGGCAAAATAACAATAATAATAATAATCGATACTACAATCAAGGGAATAATTATAACAATGGATACAGGGATAGTAACCGATACAACGAAAACAGGGAGAATTACAAAGATGATAATGGGTATCGTAAAGAAAACAATCCAGGGGACAATAATAGAAACAACTACCAATATAACAGGGGTGGAAATTTCAACAATAATACCTTTAATAGAGAACCTATGGGGAATAATGAACAATATAATCCCAGATGCAGGAAGGAGCGTGAAAATGGTCAACAAATGAGACAAAATAATATAAGGGAATCAAATCTTGAGCTTAAAGAAAGGGAAGGAGCAACACCAAAGGTAAGGAGCGAAAATGACACGTATCACGCAATCTATTTGAGTGGCAAAGTTAACGAGGCAAGGGCAAGAAGTCCAAGCAGGACTGTCGAGCATGCCATCATCAATTCAAGTTTTTAGACAAGCACAAGCCCTATGACGACAATGATATACACGACGCGACCAACAATACATGTATATATGAACATCCAAGGGAAATATTCAAAAATGATAAAAAGGCGGAAGAAAATGAGGAATCAATAGGTTTAATTTTTATAAAGGGTAAAATAAACAAGAAAGAAATAGAAATAATGTTAGTTACAGGATCGGAAGCCTCCATCGTATTTGAAAAAGTACTGGAAAACCTCAAAAATGGAGATATAGGAAGAATAAAAGTACCAAAAATAACGTTAATCAATGAAAAAGGAAAAAATATTGGGGAAATAAATGAAACCATATCAATGGAAATAGAAATAGATGGACAGAACTTGGAACTACAATTATTAATCATGGCTAATATGGACTACGATATTATAATGGGAACAGATGAAATGGAAAAACATAAGTGTTAATAGATTATCTTAAGTGTGTAACAATGGGCAACTCAAAAATAAGAATGGGAAAAATACGTGAAGAAACGAGTAAGAAGATTGACAAAGAAGGTCAAGAAAAAAGTATAAATAATATTATATCTAAAGATATAGAAGAGTATACATATAAAATGATGAGTGAAGAGCATATAGACTGCAATGAAAAATATGAAAAGCAAGTAGGGGAATTAATAAGAAAATATAAGGGTTTAGTAATAAATGAAACGAGAGTAGCCAAGAATTACATACACAAGATAGAGGTAAAGGATATAGAAAACTTCAAAATCAAGTCATATCCCATTCCATATAAATATAAGAGAGAAGTAGCAGAAGAATTAGCAGTCATTAAACACGGGGGAATAATAGAGAATAGCAAAATCCCATATATAAATCGAATTGTAGTGGTAAAAAAGTCAAGTGGCGAGTTAAGACTTTGTCTGGATGCCAGAAATATAAATAAATGTTCTGTACCACAGTACGAAGCCCCAGCAAACATTGATTCGATTTTCGGGAGAGTGACACATTCTGAGGTATTTTCAAAAATATACCTAAAACATAGTTTTTGGTTAATCCCGCTACATGTAGATACTTGAGACTATACCGGGTTCGCTATCGATGGTGTTGTCCAATCCGCTTGTGCAGCACTTACCAAAGCACTACATCACATTTTAGACAAGTACGAAGACTTTGTTGTACACTACGTTGACGACATTTTTTTCCCTCAGGGCTCGTACGCGGCCCTGCTGCCCCGATAGCACTGCAACCTTTGGTTGATTGTGCATACCCTTAGTCTTACTCCACCTATTCCAAAATCACTGTGCCTTGAACTAGTCTGCACAGCGATTGGTAGGGTGAAGTTTTATATTGCTCTGTCTCCGGTCTAGACTGACCGTAGATCAGTCGTCTTTTGCGGTCCAGAGCTTTACACTCGCACAAGATGTGCTGGGCTGATTCCTCCCTCTCGCCGCAGAGTGCATGCGAGGTCCCCTTCGAACCGCCCCATTTTATGCAGGTGTTTCTTGACGGCCATGTGTCCTGTCAAGAGACCTGTTGTGTTTCTGAGCTGCCCTCTGCTAAGATTGAGCAGCTCCACAGCTGTCTTTGAACTGGGTCCATCAATTATTGACTTCTCATGTCTGAGCCCTGGACAGTCCGCCCAGTACACCTTGTGTTGGTTTCTGACCCAGGACTTAATGGCTCCCCTGACAGTGCTCTTTGTCACGCCCAGAGCCGGTTCTGGTCCCATAAATGGTTCTGCTGACCCTCTCTTCGCGAGACTGTCAGCTTCTTCATTGCGTTTGACCCCTGAGTGACCCGGCACCCACATGAGGGTCACCTCATTCTGTCCAGCCAGGTCGCTCGTCTCGTCTTGGCACTCGCTCACCAGCCAGGAATTTACCCGTGGGCTACTTAGTGCCTTAAGGGCTGTCTGTGGCTATGAGGATCCGCTTGTTGGTGTAGCCCCTCCTCTTGTTCTCCCGCACACAGTGCAGAATGGCGTACATCTCGGCTTGAAACACCGTTGCCTGGGCTCCGAGGGAAATACTATGACTTACCCTCGGTCCTTCCGAGTAAACACCTGCCCCCGTCCCACGCTCACCGCCGGATCCGTCTGTGAACCAGACGAGCGCGTCCCGTGGTATACCCGGCGTCTCCTCCCGCCATGCCTCGCGGTCGGGGATTTCCACTGTAAAGTTGTTTTCCCTGCACATTCGCGGGCTCGCGAAGTCTGACCTCATTTCAAGCATGGGCTCCTTCACGATCTCCTGAATATTGCAGTGGCCACTGAAGCCTGGGTTGATCTTCAGTGTACCATTGCAGGCTAGTTTGTATAGTCCTAGCCTGGCCTCCCCCATAATAACTAAGTGTAGGGGGGGCAGATCAAGCAACACCTCCATGGCGGCTGTTGGGGTTGAAGACATGGCCCCTGTGATGCCTAGGCAAGCCATCCTTTGGATCTTGCCTAGTTTTTGTTTGGCACTGGATTGTGTCACCTTAGGCCACCAGACCAGTGCCGCGTATGTTAATGATGGCTGACCACCCTTGTGTACAGCCAGTGGGCCATACTAAGTCTTAGTCCCCACGTTTTTCCATATAGCCGCCTAGTGACGGCTAAGGTCATGACTGCCTTACGCAGTATTTTTTCCACGTGGCCATTCCAGGTTAGCTTAGAGTCCAATATGACCCCAAGATGTTTTACCTCCCTGGCCATTGGAATGTTCCTACAGTATAGAGTGAGAGTTCCTCCTCCTCGTAAACGGTATGACGGTTGCTTTCTCGGGGCTCATCCCAAGCCCTTGACCAACCGTCCACCCTTCCACCACTTTCAGTGCTGTCTGCATGCGCTCCCACACTGCCTGTGTGACTTTTCCTCGAACTATGATGACAATGTCGTCCGCATAGCCCTGTACCTCATACCCCCCTCCCGAGAGCCTCCCCAGCCGGCCGTCCACGACCAGGCACCAGAGCAAGGGAGACAGAACTCTCCCCTGCGGACACCACGCCGCGACCCCCGCCAGCAGAGTCCCTCCCTAAGCATGGAACTGATCCACCTGCAGCAGGTCTCCTCTATTCCACGCTGCCGGACAGCTGTCAGAACCGATCTGAACGAGGTGTTGCTAAAGGCCCTCTCTATGTCTGGGAAGGCCCCCAGCGCCACCTCCTTGTTCTCCAGCGTATTCTCCAGTTTCAGCGCCAGTTGGTGCAGTGTGGTTTCTGTTGAGAATCCTGCTCTGTATGCATATTGTCCGCAGTGTAGGGGATGTGCTTCCAGTGCACCGCCCCTAATGTGCCGGTCGAGCAGTTTTTCCACTGTTTTTAGCAAGAAGGACATGAGACTTATTGGCCTCAGGGACTTTGCCTAGTCTGTTGGACGCCCAGGTTTAGGCATGAACACAACCCTGGCCAGTCTCCATGCCCTCGGAATGTACTCCAGAGCCAGGCTGGCCCTCATAATGAGGGTAAGCACTGGCGCTAGTATATCTATCCCCTGTTGGAGCATGATGGGCATTATTCCATCAAATCCCGGCGATTTGCATGGCTCAAAGCTGTTAATGGCCCATCTGATTTTGCTCCAGATAACCACCTCTTTAGCGACTGTCCAGTCTACTCTAGATGCCCGCCTATAAGGTGCCTCTATTTCTGAGTGTTCCCAGTCCGGAGGTGATAAGGTTTATTATGTTACAGCCAGGGAAGTGCGTCTGGAGTAAAATTTCCATAGTTTCCTCCCCCGAGCTTGTAAAGCCTCCCGTGGATATTCTAAGGGAGCCTATGTTAGTCTGAGGGCACTTGGACAGGATCTTGTGTAGTCGAGCACTCTCGGACGTGTTTTCCACTTCCTCGCAGTGCCTCCCCCACGACTCCTTCTTGGCGTCCCTGTCTTTTGTTATATGTCGTTAGGGCGTGTCGATATTCATCCCATGCTCCCGACCTTTTGGCCGCGTTAAACAGCTTACGAACCTGCGTCCTCCTTTGCCTGCGGCCCTCGTTCCACCACGGGACGTTCCTGGTGGGCACCCTCATTTTCAGGGGCCAGCTGGCGTTTTAGGCCGAGGTGATTGCGTCTCGCAATTGGACTGCTGCAATCTCGAGGTCTATTGAATTGTCTATGGTACTCTTAACCTCCCGCAGTTCCACTGCTAGGTCTGCCCTGTAGGCTTCCTAGTCCGCCTTGTGGGGGTCCCGGTACCATACCGTTTGTCTTTCGACTATGGCGATTTCAAACCGGATGGTCTGAGCTACTCACTTCCTCAGACACAGCCCAGCTCTTAACAAAGTCACCCAGAAGCTGGGTGGAAACTGTTAGATCTAAAACTTCCTCACGCCGTGTTGTGACGAAGGTCGGTTTATTACCTCTATTCAATATCTCTAAATTAAATTTCATAAAGAATTGTAAAAGTCCCTTACCCCTAGAGTTTGTGTCCGAGGTACCCCACAACCCATGGTGCGCATTGGCATCCATGCCGATGATGGTCTGCCATCCACCTTGTCTGCTACCCTCCATCAACTGCTCCAATTCGTTGGGTGGAGGAGGGTCCGTGCTGTCCCCTGGCAGGTAGGCTGACGCGACAGTAATGTCCCTCAGCTATCCGCTCCTCCACATCGGATTTTGATCGTTGCCAGGTCCCTGGAACAGAAATTCATTAAAGGCAGAAACTCTATCGCTTCCCTGACAAAACTGCAGGCCCTCGGGTTCTCGATGGATCTGCGTACAGTTCCTGGATGAGGGCCACATCCGTGTTCCTCAGAGCCATCAGTAGTCCGGCCGTGGCTGCCCTACTGTGTTGGAGGTTGACCTGAAGGAACCTAAGTCCCATCTACCCCTGGTTGCTTCCCCAGTGGGCGGAAGCTAACCCTTCCCAGGCCCCAGAATGCCTTGAAGGAGGTTCCTTCAAGGGCCCTGTAAGACGCCTGGTCGATCGAGAAGGCGAGACTGTGTCCTTTCTCCTCTGCCTTCTTGCTTAGAACCGACTAGTGTTGTGTCCCCAGTTCAGGGTTCTGGATCTTCAGTCTACTGATCACCGTCTCCTGCGGGACGGTGTCAGTGATCCGTACGAGGACCTTGCGTCTCTTTGGGCGTTTCTTGGGCTCGACGGTTGTCAAGTCCGCCCCCTCCCAAATCTGACCGAGGTCCCCGATCGTTTTCCGCAGCCAGTCTCGCGACTGCGGCCGGCACAGGTTTCCAGAGGATGCCTCCCGCCAGGCGTGCCCGGTGGGACTGAAGCGGGCTCTCCCGTTCCTGAAGAGAGTCCACCGTAGCTACCACAGCAGCCTGGATCAGGTCCGCTTTCCCTTGGCCTAGTGTGACCTCAGGATGGCGTCTGTCAATCACCGCCATCCCGAGGCCCTTCCCAGCCTCCCTATACGAGCCAGTCTGCGCCGGTATTCCGGCCCTGGCCCTTTTGTGACGTGTGTCTGTAGTAGGCGTGCTTGACCCCGAGCGCGGCCTCTTCTGACTCTCACTCTCCTCTTGCGCCTTTACAGATGCCCTGGCCCTTTTGGGCCGCCTGTCTGTAGTAGGCGTGCTAAAGTCCGAGCGCAGCCTCTTCTGACTCGCACTCCCCTCTTGCTCCTTTACAGGTTTCTCGACCGTCCACATCCCGGTCGCCATTTTCTGCGCCCTCCGGAGCTTCTATCTTTGCGCCCCGGAAAGACCCTACTCCTACAGTAGGGTCCTCACTGGTGGAGAGGCCATCAGAGTCCGCGGACCTCGCCGCCCTCCGGTGAGACCCAGCCTCCAGCTTGGGTGTCGGGGACAAGTCTGTGGCCGAAGCTACCACCTGATCCCCCGTATCTACGTCGGTTGTGAGACCTGCAGAGTCCGCTGACGCCCCCTGACTCTTTTCCAATTCCGGAATAGACTCAAGGCACAGGTCTGTAGCCGGAGCCACTCCTCGAGCCTCATTGGTTTTGGTTTTATTTATATTTATGTTCTTCATGTTGTTCCCACGAGAATGGGGGAAATACTGTCCACACCATCAGAACCCCATGTGTGGTGCAAGGCGGGTTACTCTGGAGGGTTGCCCGGTACTTCAGACTTCAAAGGTTCCATTCACGACACCATCACCTTGGTGCCATCCATCCCTAGGCATGGGTCACGTGACACCGTGGATTGGGGGAGTTTTTTTTCGACCTCCACGTCTAGATCCGTCATGTTTAGTTATCGGCAGGGTCACCTCGTGTAGGATGCGGCTCTTCACCGCGCATGACGGTCTTGGGTAAAGACTCATCGAAACCTCATGTTGTTTCTGCTTCCTCAGCTTGCCCTTTGGAGTCCTTTGGCCCACGACTTCTCGACCCCGAGCGGATGGTTACTGCACATAGAATCAATTTAATTTAAAAAATGTTATTATGCATTTTTTATTTTTTGTTATCATGTGCCCAAAAACAAGTATTAACTTTCGTAGGTTATACACATGTGCTTATTTCTTTCTTTGTGTTTTGTGCTTCTGCTTTATTGTGCATGAAGTGTGGTCTGCATCTAGGAAATACACATATATGATGTCACTAAGAGTGATTTTTTTTAATGAAAATTCGCTAAAAGTGTCAACTTGTACAATGTAAAGGCACACATCACAGACATGTTTCACTTCCCACTTTGGATTGGCCAAGCTAAATCATTAAATAAGGTTTTTAAATATTTAGGTTAGGGCCTATTAATTATGTTTCTATATTGTTATATTAAAAAATATGAAAGATAAAATTATCTAAAGTGCATTAATTTTTATTTATCACGAGTGATTATCTGCATGATTCATAAAAGGTGGAACTAAACTACATATTTTTATGAAGAGTCAATAATAGATAAAATTTTATAATAAAATTCAAATAATGTTTATGTTATCACTCCTTATCATGTCCTAAGCTCCTTAATTCTTTATCTGTCATTCAATATAATTTACATCACATCATTTTAGTCTACCTTTAAACAGTAAGTTAACCAGTTAGGTGTTTTGGACATTACAACAAAAAAAATGGAAAAGCATCCACTTTTACTCAACATTGAAGGGTGAGATTATTTTTATGTTAAACATTTTATTTGATTCCTATTTCCAAACATGCTTTTTTTTAAATTTGAGTTACAATCTGCATTGATTCATCAAAAATTTAATAACATGAACTTACTTGTGTTGTTTTTGCTAAACAAGATGCCAAATTGCCTGTTTAAAATTTAATAACTGATTTTCTTTAGTATATATGTTGAATTTTATTCTAATTAAATAGCCTAGATTTTTATTATGATGGTTGGTACTTCTGATTAAGGAACTGTGGTAATCTTATAATTTAGCTTAATATTGACTTTTGTTTAAATTAATTTATTTTTGCTTCTTTTACTTGTTAAAAAGTTTCGACGTTAGCTTAGGACTTCAACTATTTCATTTTTATTTGACAAGTTCTTAATAAAGTTTACATATATTGGTATTTATGATCACAAAAATAATTTTATTATTATTTTAGGGAAGCTGGTGAATCTTTGGGGTTTCAACCATGCATAAACGAAATAGTAGATGAAAGGGAGAGTAACGACTCATTTAACCCACAGGGTGATTTTAATTATCAAAATTTTTCATCAAAAGAAGACTGCATGAAATCTTCCAAAATAAATATATATGGAATGACTTGTCAATCCTGTGTGAATAGCATAGAGGAAAATGTAAAGAAAAAAGATGGTATAATCAGTATAAAGGTACTGTTTTGTATTTCTACTACATCGTTTAACATGACTTAAAATATTTGTCTATTTAGATTAAACAGTTATTATACCTAAATTGCTTGAAACAATGGATTTATTGGACAATGTAGTAATATACAAAGTGTTTAAAACTTAGAAACAACAGCAACATCCATACACAACAAACATAGGACTGATCGAACTAGTTAATTAAAACTTGGGCGTGATCAAGAAATACATTTGTGTAGCTGTCACCTGCGGCCTTATAATTGTATTGTATTGTATTTTGAAGGATGACATGGCTGCGGCTGGTTGCCACTCGCACATTTTTCCGTGATTATAGCTTTCTTCCTCATTTGATCTGTCCCTGATTAATTACGCGTGAGCTAATATCTAAAAGATATATAGCGTCTGTAAGTATTATTCGGATCACTTTGTATATAACCATTAGCTATAATTTAATTATAATGTTTGTCTTAGTGTATATATTTATTACATTTTTTTATATTTAAGTTAATAAGCCTACTATATTGCACAATCAATTACACAGTTTTGTACATATAAATTAACTGTTTAGATATTGCTAAAATTAGAATCTATAAGGATAGTAACTGGGACACATATCTTCATGTCTTGGGGTCGATCAAGACAACTTTGTACATAAACTAGAAGACCACAGGAGAAAAGGGGAAAACACAAGGAAAGACAATAGGAGATTTAAAGCTAGAAAACTCACGTATACTTACATTCATACTTCGTGCCACCCACACGCATATTTACATAATCACTCTCACACAAGTTTATAAAATCTATAGACTATAATATATGTATAAACTAACGTTACAGTTGTAGCTCAAGTCTTTTTGCATGTAGATAGATTTTTGTATATACATGTACGTTTTTTGTCTCTAACAAATATGACAGGTTAAAAGGAGAAGAAACAATATCAAGCCTAATTATTTCGTCCAAAAAATTTTGAATATAAATATATTTGGAGGCTATTGTGCAAGCAAATAGCATATGTTCTGGATCACCAACCTCCCCACATTCGCATAAAGGAGTTTCTCTTATTCCAATTTTAAACAAATATTGAGGTACTAATGAGTGTGCAAATCTAAGCCTACAGATGTTAAGTACTAAGGGTCTACTCAGATCGGTTGTGTTAAACCAAGGCTTAGTTGGGGGAAGTGGTTGTAATTTTTTATAATATTCACCTTTGTCGTCATTCTTATACTGGTGTACCCATTTTTTCAAAATTATTGTCTGATTTAAATTAGAATAAATGTCGGAGACTGGACACAGGTAACTTTTATCAGTGCCTTCACTTGTAGCGCGTTTTGCTAGATTATCAACCTCCTCGTTATTGTCGATGCCACAATGAGCCTTGACCCACACCAAAGAAAGCTCTACATTTCTTGACATTAACTCCAGGATATCACAGATTAATTTAGATATTAGTAAGTTGCATTTTGATGTTGGTGTAATGTTTTGTATTTTCTTCAAACAACTTTTGCTATCTGTAAATATGACCACTTTTTTAATGGTATGTAGTTTAATATATCCTATGGCTTCGATCAAAGCTATTGTCTCAGCCGAATATATAGATAATGTACTGTTTAATTTGGTAAGTTGTTTGTGTTGTTTTTCCGGTACATAGAAAGTGCAACCAGTACCTACTTTTTGCTTTGATGCATCTGTGTATATATGGAGTGTATTCGGAAACATTTCAGCTACTTCAGAAACAAACATATGGTTGCGAAGAGAAATGTGGTATTCTAAGTAATCGGGTAGGTACATTATACGAATATTACGTAGCAGTCGGAAATCAAAGCTGTAGATAGGATCTATGGAACTACTGTAAAAACTTGTCCTGATGGGGGCAACCCCACCGTAAGCACCGACAATTAACTGGCTCGGTTTTCGTATCCAGTGAACAGAAACAAGATCTTGTATTAAACCCTCATGTAATTTATTGGTAATATAATCATTTTTAGATACTGTTTTTAATACAAATTTCAACGCGAATTGTTCACGTCTTAGTTTAAGAGGCAATTCGCAACACTCTGCCAAAAGATTTGTGACAGGGGTGCTCCTAAGCGCACCAATGCACAGTCTCAAACATTTATTCTGGATAACCTGTAGCTTATTTAGGTGGCATTTTGCTGCATTGCCATATAATATTGAACCATAGTCAATTACAGACCTCACAAAGGCTTTATAAAAAGTAATACAAACGCTGGGGTCTGCCCCCCAGGCGGTATGACATATATATCGTAATATCATATCATATCATATCATATCATTTATTAACCATCAATAAAAAACATTACATGGGAAGTCAACAAGCAAAAAGAGGGCACAATCGACACATGAGACCCAATAATTACATACTGATCAAAGGTCACGCAAAACAGAATTGGATATATACACTTTAAAAACCACTGTATAGTTAATATAATCTACTCTCTAAATAAAACCAAATTAAAATCCTTGTATAAACAAAACAAGTTAAAAGCGATCAAAATACTAGGCAAATGAAATGGTTAGATATTCTTCTATCGTATAAAATGAATAATTCATCAGGAGGTTTTTTACACCAGACTGGAATAATCTTCTGTTGGCAATGTTTTTCAAGTCTTGAGGCAGACTGTTGAAAAGCTTGACTCCCATATAGGTAGTCCCGTGTCTTGTAGCACTGAGTCTATTAAATGGCACAGATAGCTCCCCTCCGTGACGTGTGTCGTAGTTGTGATACTCATCATTTCTCGTTCTTGAGCCTCTAGTATCCCATACATGTAAAGTACAGGCAAGTATATATTCACTGACAACTGTTAATATACCATGCTCTCTAAATAGTGGCCTGCAACTCTCTAAGGGTCCCACTTCGCTTAATGCTCTGATGGCTTTTTTTTGCTCAAGTAACACACTAGACAGCCCACGTGAGCAGCGCCAGATGAGAACTCCGTATGTCGCCAAAGAATGGAAGCTGGCAAAGTACACTGCCCTAGCCGCAGGATAGGTCGAACACTTCACCACCCTCCTTATTCCATATACAACACGTGACAAACGTGTGCATAATGCCTCTGTGTGTGCGTACCATTTCAAAGATGTGTCCAAGGTAACACCCAGAAACCTTACAGACTCTGACCGGCCATCAGCTCCTGTGGCAAAGTTCATTATTTTAGTCTTTTCCTCATTCATTTTTAATGTATTGCAACCAAACCAATGTTTAGCTTGTTCTAAACTGTTTTGCATCTTAAGCTGCACCCCTCGATCACCACTGGCTCTGTTAATGAAGCTTGTATCGTCTGCAAAGAGATAGGTCCCATAAGCATCTATATTTTGAACCAAATCATTCAGATATATGACAAAGAGGACAGGCCCCAACACCGATCCCTGAGGCACACCGGCATCAAGATGAACACTACCAGACATTTTATCATTCCACTGCACCACCATTGATCTGTTGTTTAAATATGATCCTAGCATGCTTCCTGCTAGACCCCTCACACCATAGTAATAAAGCTTCTCAAGTAGCAATCTGTGATTCACTGAGTCAAAGGCTTTGCTCAGATCTATAAAAGCAATTTGTACTTTGTCCTTCTTTTCGAAACCATCCAATATGTCTGTCACGACCTGCACAAGGGCTGATACAGTGGATTTTGATTTTCTGTAACCATACTGATTATCATTTATCAGTTTATTCTTTTCAAAAAAGTCCACTATTCTGTTTTTTAACAATGCTTCAAAAACTTTTGACAATACAGGTAGGATAGAGATGGGTCTATAGTTGCAGCATGAATTTATATCACCTTTTTTGAACAATGGTATCACCTTAGCAATCTTCATCAAGTCTGGGAATATACCAGCTTCAAAACACCTATTTATTATGACAGTCAAAGGTCCTACTATCACTTCAATAATGCACTTCAGAAACCTTGTCGAGAAGCCATATATGTCTTTGGAATCTTTAGCTTTTATCTTCTTGACTATTTGAAGGACCTCCTCCTCAGTAACCGGGCTAAGAAACATGGAATTCCCGCAGATCTCACTTCTCCTCAACATGTCGCACGGATCCAACGAGACAGTGGAATCTCCAGAGTGAGCACCCACACGCGAAAAATACCTGCTGAAGTCCTCTGCAGAGAGCACAGTTTGATTGTCGCATTTTCTCCTTTGTTTTGAACCTATTTCCTGCTTAATTATTCTCCACATTGCCGATGACTTGTTCGTTGACCTATTAATGTAGTCTTCATTAGATCCTCTCTTCAGTTCATCTAGTCTATCACTATATATTCTCTTAAAATTTTTATAACATTGGTCAGACTCTTTATCTTTTCGTACTCTTCTGATTGTGTCAAGAGCATCCAGGATGTTTTTCATTTTCACCACTTCTTCACTGCTACCACGGAACCTTTCCCTTTGACCGCTTCTAACTCTAATTACTTTTTCAGGAAAACACAAATTAAATTCTCTCTCCAAAATACTATGGAAACTAACAAAACACTGTTCTGCATTGTCCCCCTCCAATACTGGCGTCCAATCAATTTCTCTCAATCTATTCATATATTTATCTGTGTTGATTCTATCTATGTGTCTAACTTTGATGTATTTTGTTTCGGGAAGTAACTGTACATCAGCCTTAAGCTCTACAATCTGTCCATAATGATCGGACAAGTGCAACTCGACTGTCCGAGCACCAATAACCCCCACTGTACCAGCTATGCAGATGTTGTCGATACAGCTCGCACTATTTGCTGCCACTCGGGAAGGCTCTGAAAATTTGTATCCAATATTATACTCGTTCAATAAATTGACAAAACTAGTCTTGTCTTTACTATTATTCAGCACATTTATGTTAAAATCACCAGCAATTCACAGTCTTCTATTGGGATACTTCTTTTCCAACATGTACAACACTTGCTCCAGTTTTTGTATAAAGCACTCTATGCTACCAACCGGTGGACGATAAACCCCCAACACTATCAGTCTGTGATCAGGTAAATCAATTCCCACACATTCAAAGTTTTTTTCTAGAGACATCTCCTCTATTTCTTCAATTTGGGTTGCTTTGATATGCTCTTTTCTAAGTATAAGTACTCCTCCCCGCAAAGCTGACCTTCTACAAAAGGCATACTTGATCTCATACGGAGGGCTGTTGAAGACATCTAGCTCCCCCTGACATAACCAATGTTCTGTTATAACCGCAATGTCGATCCGTTTATCATCTAGTGCTTCTAACAATATTTCATGTTTTTTGCCTGCACCCTGTATGTTTTGATTCAACACACAGAGTGAAGCTCTCTTTTCGTTTAGTTTTTTTGCTCTGATGTTGGGTCTAAAAAATCTCCGATTACTCTCTTTTCCAAGTGGAATCGATATCTTCTAAAAGCGATGCCCCTGGGCCAAAAACTATCTTCATATACGCTATCTATATACTTATAATCGAGACCTATTTTGAAGCATTTGCTGTCTTTCCTTACATTAGAAGTTTTAATTTCCTGAACAGTTATATCCTCTTCTTTTTCACCAGTTTTATTCCCTACATACGATTTCACAACATCTTCAGTCACATGGTCCTTAACCCTGGATATAAACATCCATGCCTTCTTTTTTTTCTGCCTGTCTACCAACAAATTGGCCGCTATCAGCTGTTTCAGATGTTTCTGCTGTACCCAATTTTACATGCTTTCTCCGCCTGTTTTTGACTGGAATGAAACCCTGCTCATCTAACACGACCTCACTTCCATTCATCTGAGTCAAGCCACCCAAACTCTCTACAATGATGTTTGTACATTTATTTGGGGCCACCTGTACTTCACTTTCACCACTCTTCACCTCAGACTGTTTACCACACATAAACTCCATGTTTGCCTTCATGCCCCTGTTTTCACCTTCCGTCTGCATTCTAACATCTTTATTGTTGTGATATCTTCCCATGTTTTTCTGTGTCTTTCCAGACAGATTAATATCCTTTTCGATTTTTGCATTTTTAAAATATTCATTAAATTTTTCACAAACAGCTTTATCTACTTGACTCCTTATCATTTCATTGATAACAACTTTTAAGTCTTCATTTTTGTTTACAAATTTATTAGACATCTGATTATTTCTAAATTCCTCAAGTTGCTCCAGTAGCAATCTATTTCTCTCCTCCAGTTCTGTGTTCATTTCAACTAACACTTGATTTTCCTGCCTCAATGTTTCTATAAGTATATCCTTGCTAACCTCTTCATCTCTGTCAACAGCTACACTTTCACTTACACCTTCAATCCTCTGACTTTCACAACATTTCTTTCTTAAAGAACAGCTGCTATGAAAAACTGCACCACAATTTCCACAGTTCACCTTTTTAACCACTCTCTTTTCACAATAACAACAAAATCTATTGAGAGCACTTTCCTGCTGACTAACTCTGTCAGCCATCTTGACATATATGTTATTGCCTTTTTCAGTTTTACGTACGATCATGTTGACTTGATCTTTCCAAAGAAGTTTTCGGTCCATAATAAGTCCTAAGTATTTTACAGAAGGTTTAACATCATAAACTATTTCATTGATGGTCAAGGTCGTTGGTATTTGCCGTTTTTTTGTATATATACAAAGCTGTGTCTTGTGGTTACATATTGTTAGACCATTTAATATTGACCATTTCTCCAAACCTTTCATGTCACGCTCTAAGGCAGATTTTCCTTCATCTATTTCGCATGAAGTTTTATATAAGCATATATCGTCTGCATACTGAATAATTTCAGAGTTTTTTTATATAAGAGGTTATGTCAGATGTGTAAATTAAGTAAAGTAGTGGGCTTAATACACTTCCTTGGGGAATTCCATTATTGGTAATTCTAGGTTTCCACACATTTTGCGATGTTTTCAGATACACCACCCTATCCTCATAAAGCTTAATAATTTTTTTCGCAAAAGTTCTGGGAATATTTAAACCTACCATCTTGTCGTAAAGAATTTTAAGATTAACATTGTCAAAAGCACCTTTTATATCAATAAACATTGCTACTACCGATTTTTTATTCGTAAAGGATTTATATATGTCTAAAACAAGAGCGGTAATTCCATCTATTGTGGAACAATTTCGACAAAAACCTCGCTGGGTTTCTGATATCTTTTGCTTGGTCTCCATCCATTTTTCAAGCCGGTTTTTTATCATACGTTCAAAGGTTTTTTTAATGCATGATGAAAGTGAAATACCCCTATACGATTCTGAATTAGTCGGATCTTTAAATGCCTTAAGAAAAGTAATCACAATATAAGTCTTCCAATCATCTGGATAGTTCTCCATTTGCCATATGTTATTTAAAATTTTTAATAATATTTCTCTTGAATTTGTTGGTAAGTGAAATAAAATTTCATATCGAATACCATCCGGACCCGGTGAAGAACCATTTTTGTTACTGTTTAATGCAAAATCAAGTTCGTCGATAGTAAAGGCTTTTGATAAAAACTGATCTTCCTTAGGTTCGTGGGTAAGTTCATGTTGGGTTCATGATCATATTTGATTTTTTCTTTTACACTAGCTGGTACTATATTATTTAGGAACTCCTCGGCCCAGATGCCATCCGATATGATAGGCGACTTTGATGCTTGTGAATTACTTAACTTTTTAGCCATTTTCCAGATCTCTTTAATTGGGGTATTTTTGTTAATTTGGCCGCAGAAATTTTTCCAAGATTCTCTTTTGCTTGTTAGTATTGTTCGCTTCTTAACTGCAGACAACCTTTTGAATGTCATGAAGTTTTCAAATGTAGGAATTCTTTTATATTCTCGAAGCGCTTGCTTTTCATTATCTACTGCTATTTTACATGAATTATTCCACCAGGCTTTTCTGAAAGCAGAATTAAAGGCTGTACTCCTCCGAGGGATAGTTGACTGACATACAGAGTTGATGTTTTGTATAAAACTTTCATATGTAAGATTATTTGAAAAAGTCAGTTCTGTTATTATTTCGATCAGTATGGTGAACAACCTCCAATTTGCTTTATTTATATTCCACACGTTTGCAGTATTTATAAAAGGTTGAGAAAGTTGGAAATCTGAGTTATTATTTGAACTATTGTAAGAATATTTTATACTAATTACAAAGTGATCAGAACCAAATGTTTCATTTTCTACACACCAGGAAAATTTGCCGGCAATTTGCGGAGAGCACAAGGACAGATCAATAGCGGAAGCATTCAAATGATGTGGATTTTTTAAAAGGGTCTCAGCCCCCGTGTTTAAAAAAGTAATGTTACAGTTTTCAATAGCTGACAATAGTTCGTCTCCCTTAGGGTCTGAAATGGAACATCCCCATCCTGTATGATGACTATTTGCATCGCCGCAAACTAGATAAGGCTTGCTTAAGCCACCGAAAAATGCCTCCCATTGATACCGTCCCAGGCTTATCGATGGCGGTACGTAAAAAGAATATACATTTAATTTATTTTTTTTGTCTATAGTTATTGTGACACCAGTGTATTCCAAGCCAGTAACAGTGCGAAGCCCGTTATTAACAACACAATAATATTTGCTTATTGTTAGAATGGCAACACCGCCGTAGCCATCCGCTCTGTCACTTCTATAAAGACTATATCCAGAAAAGTTGACAGAGTCTGAAGATTTAAGCCATGTCTCGCATATTATAGCTATGTCTATGTTATTGTCAAACAAATATTTTTCAAGATGGCCCTTATTACTTTTTATTGACCTAGAATTCCACTGAAGTAGATTCAAATTGAATTTTCAAAATGAATAAGTGAATCCTGAACCAGTTCTTTAATACTATTTACAACTTGACTATTCAGTATGTCTACGTTTTCTTGTCTTAGAATGTTAACGATTCTTGTTATTAATGTTTCAGCTACTTTATTTGCATTTGAGGCTTTACTAGAATTACTATA
Organism: Tillus elongatus; assembly: GCA_964006375.1. Taxonomy (NCBI): domain Eukaryota; kingdom Metazoa; phylum Arthropoda; class Insecta; order Coleoptera; family Cleridae; genus Tillus; species Tillus elongatus. The sequence continues at coordinate 41,586,924 of OZ023270.1, read as the reverse complement.
TAACGGGGGAAATGGATTTATTATTCCCCCACCACGAGTCACGCCAATATTATCTAAGATTTTTCGGCGGCTTTCATTGAGTTTTGCTACTATGGGAGAGTCTATGGTCTGCCTACGTTTTGGAGGAAATAGAATATCTCGTGGTTTAGTGTTTATAGCCTTACTACCGACACGAGGCTCAATGTGACGTGAATGGGCCCATGGAGCTGGAGGTGGTGCCAAACTTGATTGTTGGCTACGTTTAGGTTCTACGCGATTGTCGGATTGAGTGGATTGCTTTTTGAGAACTTGTGCATAACTCCTGTTTACTATATCCAGGGCATCTTTATACGAAATATTAGCATTACTCATTAGGGCTTTTATGGTTTTTTGTCGATCAAATTCTGGACAAGCAGTCCTATCAGTGGCCATATGTCCCCCCCTGCATAACACGCATATCGGAGTAGCCTGCTTTTCACATACATTGTTACTATGATTTTCTCCACAACATTTACATCGCTCACTTGCCTTACACTGTGAGCTAATATGGCCGTACCTTAAACACTTTAAACACTGTATAACTCTTTGGATATATGGTTCAACATGAAAAATAATTTTTTCTATTAATACTTCGGAGGGAAGTACTTGTCCTTTAAATTCTACTAAGATAGATGACGTATTGATATATTCAGTAACATTATCTTTTTTAGATTTCCGCTTTAGTCTTATTACATTCAGTATTTCTATTTTATTTTCATTAGTTGTAGTAATCATATCTATTAAGTCTTCTTCCTGCAGATCAAGGTCAACAAATTTAATTACTCCTTGTCTACGGGTTAAGAATGTAGGTATATATGCTTTAAAACCTCTAGCTTTAAGTGATTCAGAGTTTATTAAAATGTTTGCACTTTCAGCGGAGGACAGTGTAATTTTAAGTTTATTTCGTCCTATACTTGATATATTCAATACTTTATCTTTAATAAAATCCGAACAATTATTTATTATTTTAGCGGTGGCTATACGATGTATTCTACCAATACTATCATCTGGATTTTTACCTTCTAGATAAACAATAAATGGACCTAAATCCTTATCATCATAAATGTTTATTATTTGTCTCTTTCTGTTGTCAGTTCTTTTATTAATTAAATTAGCTGGATTTTTGTCACGATTTAAACCAATATTAGATAGATCATTTAAACTCTCAATTAATTTAGCATGCTTTAAATAATCTTGTTTTTTACTTACTTCTTTTCCTTTCATTTTAATTTTCGACTTTCCTATTTTACTTACGCTTTCCTTCATACTCGTTTCCTCTTACTTTTACTTACGTCAACAACTTCCATCATTTCCATTAGATTATCCTCACCCGCCCTATCTGGGGGTTCGGCGTCTTGTAAATTACTCATAAATATATTTGGGTTATTGGCACTTTTTTTTTTGTTCCCTCAGGGCTCGGCCGCGGCCTTGCCGCCCCGATAGCACCGCAACCCTTGGTTGATTGTGCATACCCTTAGTCTTACTCCACCCATTCCAAAATCACTGTGCCTTGAACTAGTCTGCACAGCGATTGGTAGGGTGAAGTTTTATATTGCTCTGTCTCCGGTCTAGAGTGACCGTAGATCAGTTGTCTTTTCCGGTCCAGAGCTATACACTCACACAAGATGTGCTGGGCTGATTCCTCCCCCTCGCCGCAGAGTCTGCATGCGAGGTCCCCTTCGAACCGCCCCATTTTATGCAGGTGTTTCTTGACGGCCATGTGTCCCGTCAAGAGACCTGTTGTGTTTCTGAGCTGTCCTCTGCTAAGGCTTAGCAGCTCCACAGCTCTCTTTGAACTGGGTCCGTCAATTATTGACTTCCCATGTCTGAGCCCTGGACAGTCCGCCCAGTACACCTTGTGTTGGTTTCTGACCCAGGACTTAATGGCTCCCCTGGCAGTGCTCTTTGACACGCCCAGAGCCGGTTCTGGTCCCATAAATGGTTCTGCTGACCCTCTCTTCGCGAGACTGTCAGCTTCTTCATTGCCTTTGACCCCCGAGTGACCCGGCACCCAGATGAGGGTCACCTCATTCTGCCCAGCCAGGTCGCTCGTCTCGTCTCCGCACTCACTCACCAGCCAGGAATTTACCCGTGGGCTACTTAGTGCCTTAAGGGCTGCCTGGCTGTCTGTGGCTATGAGGATCCGCTTGTTGGTGTAGCCCCTCCTCTTGTTCTCCAGCACACAGTGCAGGATGGCGTACATCTCGGCCTGAAACACCGTTGCATGGGTTCCGAGGGAAATACTATGACGTACCCTCGGTCCTTCCGAGTAAACACCTGCCCCCATCCCACGCTCCCCGCCAGATCCGTCCGTGAACCAGACGAGCGCGTCCCGTGGTATGCCCGGCGTCTCCTCCCGCCATGCCTCGCGATCAGGGATTTCCACTGTAAAGTTGTTTTCCCTGCACATTCGCGGGCTCGCGAAGTCTGACCTCATTTCAAGCATGGGCTCCTTCACGATATCCTGAATTTTGCAGTGGCCCCTGAAGCCTGGGTTGATCTTCAGTCTACCATTGCAGGCTAGTCTGTATAGTCCTAGCCTGGCCTCTCCCATAATAACTAAGTGTAGGGGGGGTAGGTCCAGCAACACCTCCATGGCGGCTGTTAGGGTTGAAGACATGGCCCCTGTGATGCCTAGGCAAGCCATCCTTTGGATCTTGCCTAGTTTTTGTTTGGCACTGGATTGTGTCACCTTAGGCCACCAGACCAGTGCCGCATATGTTAACGATGGTCTGACCACCCTTGTGTACAGCCAGTGGGCCATACTAGGTCTTCGTCCCCACGTTTTTCCATATAGCCGCCTAGTGACGGCTAAGGTCATGACTGCCTTACGCAGTATTTTTCCAATGTGACCATTCCAGGTTAGCTTAGAGTCCAATACGACCCCAAGATATTTTACCTCCCTGGCCATTGGAACGCTCCTACCGTCTAGAGTGAGAGTTCTGTGGCTTTCACACTTCCTCCTCCTCGTAAACGGCACGACGGTTGCTTTCTCGGGGCTCACTCCGAGCCCTTGATCAACCTTCCACCACTTTCAGTGCAGTCTGCATACGCTCCCACACTGCCTGTGTGACCTTTCCTCGGACTATGATGACAATGTCGTCCGCATAGCCCTGTACCTCATACCCCCCCTCCCGAGAGCCTCCCCAGCCGGCCGTCCACGACTAGACACCAGAGCAAGGGAGACAGAACGCTCCCCTGCGGACACCCCACCGCGACCCCCGCCAGCAGAGTCCCTCCCGCGAGTGAGGTGAACACCGCCCTGTCCCTGAGCATGGAACCGATCCACCTGCAGCAGTTATTCGCACTTACTTGAGACAGTATCGGATATACGAGAAATCACTGAAACACTACCACTCGCTATCATTCACCGTACTCGAATCGACCTTATAATATATTCCACAATCTTACAGCACAAAAAGTTAACTACCTCTAACTCTAACTAGCATATTAAAAAGTCTTGATGCAACCAGTACATTATGGTAATGAATTTTCATAGAAATAATCTACGAAACTATACAGCAAGAAAAAAAATAGTATTTGTTAGATTTTGCTTAACACACAAATATCTTGGTCTTGTGCCCTCCTGTGACTTCCACCGGCATCAATTTTTTTTATTTTTTTTTTATTATTAAATGCTTATCACTTTTTTTTGAAATTAAAGATCTACATTTTGGTGTGTGGTATACGTATTATAATAAAAAACCTGCGTACCTGGTTGCCATAGCTGTTATTTTCGTAGATACAAAATTTTTACAAAGAAAACCCAAAATATACCCGGAAAATCTGTTCAGGTGTTCCTGGCTAATGAACTTATCCAAGCCACTTACAAAAAGAAGGTACCTACCTGCCAAATTTCATCAAAATTAGCCAGTTATTTTGGATGCAGCAAGAATGCATGGAAGTGAATTTTAATACAAATGTTTTTAATAGCAAATATGTCTCTCTAATGGCAGCAGGCATCAATCTGGTTACCGGTATAGCCTATACAGTAGAAACAATGTACCATATTTTATCAAAATAACTTATTGTTTGAAAATGTACCAAGATTTTCCGAAAATAAACTTATAATGTTTTCAAGAAACCTGGTTTCCTAGCCAACAAACCTTAGTATTTAATGAAAATTCGCTACCAAAACGCACTTACTGCGTCTCGATTTTTTTCATACAAACATGCATCATATTTCGATAAAATATGCCAAAATGGAATAACATAAGGATGTTCGGAAAAAAAAAAAGTTGGGATCACCAACGACTTATGGGCCACCTGTGATTGTCAAAATAATTTCATAAGATGCAGCTCAAGAAACCCTTAATTAACGTATACAATTTTTTCTCGTATATTTTATAATAACAATGATATTGAACTTTACCATAGAAATGCGTCATCCTGTATATATGTAAACAGATAAAAACTGAATGTAAACCTGAGTATGGATTCTGGGGTCTAGTTTGCACTCATTTGAAGGAATTTTTTTTAAATTTAAAAGTCGCAGTCTCCTCATTAACGAATTTTTTCTACGAAAATTAGCTAAAAATTATAGACTGTTAGCTGAAACTTAAAGGCTTGCAGAACACTCTTCTTGCGACATTTTCTTTACATAATCCGTATTTTTTTCAGGTTCTTTGCCTAAATGTTGCCAATTTTGACGATTCAAATCGCGACTTTGGCGTTTTGTGGAAACCCCCAATTTTTTTTAAATGCCCATAACTTTTTTGTCTTTAAACTTACAGATCTAAATTAAGGTACATAGTTCACTCTTTATAATATAAACACGCGTACCTTGCCGTTACTTCGTTAATTCCGAAGCTATCAATTTTTTCGGAAAGAATAAACAAAATTTTCCCGCAAACCTGGGCTGATTTTTCTAGCTAACAAACTTACCCAAGCCACCTGCAAAAGGGAGGTACTCCCCAAATTTGATCAAAATCTGCCAAATATTTTGTGAATTATATACTGTACAATTAACATCAACCAAGGTTGCGGCATTGTATTTGAGCAAGTTGAATATCTGCACGTTCCGCCGTTCAGAGGGGGCGCAAAGCGCCCTGTCCCGTGTCCATGCGATGTTGGGCATGTTGAAGACCCCTACCCTTCTTACAGAAAGTCACGGGATTGGCAAAATTACCAGGATAGTGAGGAGAAACTGCTCCCTGGCGTCGGTGATTGGCAATAGTAGCGGAAATAGACAGACGTTAAAGAAACAAAACACACACACAGAGGGGCGGGGGGGCAGACAGATATATATATATATATATATATATATATATATATATATATATATATATATATATATATATATATATATATATATATATATATATATATATATATATATATATATATATATATATATATATATATATATATATATATATATATATATATATATATATATATATATATATATATATATATATATATATCTGACCATAACCATATATCTACTTCACATATTTCCTATTTCGTATTATGAATACCGGTAAAATAATTTACAGTTGGAATGACTACATACGATTGCTGCTGCATATATCATGCAGATAAATATTAAAAATCGATTTGGTTACATTTATATCTAGATTTTCAGCAATAATAAAAGCGTTGTGTAAAAAATAAGCATTGGTTTAAGTTTCAGGATTAATGCCTATATGCATAAAATTATTATTGAACACCTTGTAATTAATACAAAAAAATATATCTGTTCTGAAGTAGGTATAAGTAAATCCTGTTTAAATTTAGGAATTTTTATCTTATTAATTTTTTTTAATTGAAAGATTGTTGTATTTTTTTAAATTTAAATGTAATTTATTTAAAGAAACAAAATGGTAATGCCATGCTTAACCGATTGTATTTATATGTAGGTTTCTCTTTAAATAAGAGATCCAATTTAGTAAATAAAGAGAACAGGATTTCCCCCCATTTCATGTATTGGTGTTGTGAAAAAAGGAATATTCCTTGTTTAGTATTTAATTATTGACTTATTGACTAACCCTAAGAGTCACTGTATATTAGGTATGTTTTATGGTTACTTTATAGTAAGCAGGAAATATGTACAGTGGTGAGACCAACTAGTCAATTTTTACGAAAAGGCCTAGTAGGGTTTGGTCAGTATTCTGTAATTTGTAATGTGTAGATACTTCATAATCATATCGGAATCACATCCACAACGTACATATGGTTACTAAGTAACGAATACAAAAAGTTAATACTGATACCGAAAGTAACGATTATATATGAATATTAAAAAGTAACGACGAATCCCATCACTAATAGAGAAGTAGGGTAAAGCCCCCTTAAGTCGTCCTACTCTAGTAGTCTACCTGTTTCATGAAAATATATCTAGGAATAGTTAGGAGTGAGATCCTGTTCAAATTTATACCAGTAGTCAACTGCCTTCACTTTATCCAAAATTAAAAAGTGGTGATAATTCACTAAAATTTAAACCCCATGTTCGGTCATTTAGTTACTGTGTAACCTCGTAACGTGTATGGTCTGCCGCCATTTTAATATTTTGCTAAGTGTCCACCTATTGTTTTTTAAGGTGAGTTTGGCTTTGTTTTATTTATGGCTTAAAACAAATCAAAATACACTTCTTAATAATGTAGTTGATATTGTTATGATAAAAAATAAACTAATTAGTTGATCTAACCTCGCATTTTAAGGTGGCTGAGTATTGGATATTATAATAATACAATTTTCTAGTACTCTGCCACCTATACCGACTACTGGGTAAAATGCTATGTCATATCAATAAGGGTGAATTTGCTCCAACCATAACATGCAACCATGGTTTTTGCGCTTATTTTAAAATTACCTCTTCTTAATGCATTTTAACCACTAGTCGGCCATATTTTAAAAATGTGGCCGAGTTTGGGCTTTATATGCCTATACTCGACATGCTGGTTTTTTTTTTAAGCTTGAAGCAATGTAGGTGACGTTTTTATAACTGATTTTTTTTTTAGATTACCAAAAATCTGACTAAACTATGGCCAAAGGTAAAAAAAATGAATCTTAAGGAAAAAAATCTTCATCTGACAGAAATTCATGCTTATCAGGAAGAGACTACAGCACTTCGTTTAATAAGACAAGATGGTGGTTTAAGTATCCGAGAAGGGAACAAACGACTTAATGTACCACATACTACTATTCAAAACCCATAGGCTGGAAGAATAAAAGAAGGTCCCTGAAGAATGGGTCCCCCACCTATTTTCAGCAAAGAAGGGAAGAAGTTGGTGGAATGGTGTTGCAATCCTGCTAAATGTGGCTTTCCATGTAAAGTTGATGATATTTTAAACATTGTACAGAAAATTATAAAGGATGAATGCATATCAACTCCCTTTAAGGACAGTCGACCAGGGAAAAAATGGTTTGCTGCTTTTATGAAGAGGAATCCGGAACTTTCTGAAAGAGAAACAGAGGGGGTGACAAAAGGGTGCGCCATTATTACAGAATAATTAATTAGAAAATGGTTTTCTGAACTGACAGTATATTTAGAAAGTATAGATGCTATCGATATATTAAACGAACCTGACAGAATCTTCAACGGCGATGAGACCAGTTCTTCGCTTTGTCCTAAAACAGGCAAAGTCATTGCCCCTAAAGGATATAAAAATGTGTATCAAGTACAAAAAAATAATGAAAATGCTTGTATTCTGAGCTGCTGGCGCATAGTATATCCCTTGTAGTTTTTCTGTATGTACGTCCACTGACAGATGTAAGTGAAAGTGTTGACCCGAATTGGTTTATGGGTCTTTCTGATTCTGAGTGGATGAAGGCAGATGTCTTTTTTGAGTATGTGGCTAATGGGGTGAATAAATGGCTAGAAGAACAGAATATTAAAAAACTAGTTCCTTTTTTTATGGATGGACACAAAAGTCATCTTACATTAAGTCTGAGTTAGTTTCGTTCAGACAATGGCATCACATTATACGCATTACCTGCAAACACTACACATATAATGCAGCCGGGTGATGTCAGCGTATTCAAGCAATTTAAGTCCCAATGGAAAAAAAAAACTGGCCGAAAGTGGCGAACTGGCACTGAGAATACAAATTAAGTTTTCACAAGGGCAAAATTTTGCTCGCTAGTAAATCAGGTTTTGGAAAACCACGATATGTCTGTAAGTAAAATAAACGGATTCAGAAAATGTGGGATTTATCCATTTAATCCAAATGCCATCAATTGTAGTAAGTGCATACAGAATACATTAGAGAAATTAGCAGAAAATGAACCACAATCCACGCCATTGCTAGAACAACCCTCAGAAGATGACTATCAGATTGCACAGCAAGTGATTGAGTCCATTAGGCCTATACTGGAAAATAGGGGAATGGAAGCTAACATAGTCATTGAAGAAATTATAAAAGCAAAGGCTTCTTTTATTGGATGATCATCAACACTCAACTTAACTGATAATTAGTTAAGAATACCTCCTAATACCTACAATAGTAACAACCCTCTAGTCATAATGAATAATGATATAGACATTATACCGGGTGTATTTGAAATAGATGGGAAATGATGCCTCATTTCTGCTAAAGAATATTTAACTGATGTGACAGCAGTAAACGATAATGAACTTTTAACACTTGATAAAGAAAATAAATTAACAGGCGTAATAGCAGCAATTTATGAAGTGGAAAATAATGAATCCATACCAAAGAAGATGGCTCAAATCTCGCCTCAAATAATATATGTGTAGTTTATTTAAACTTTTTGGTGAACAAAGAAACCGAATTATTAGATAAAACAAAGCCAGAAAACGACAATCTACCTCCGAGCATTAATATGTCTGGGAACACAAAAACCACTGACTGAAATGAAAGTAATTCACGACGTGACGTTACAATTTTGAAGGAAAGTAAATTGAATATAGGAATGTCAAGTTGTAGCATTGAGAAACATATCATCTATCCAAACCCTATACAGAAACCTGGAAAAAAATCGTGTAAAGCAAAAGGACTAAGCTGTATATCATCAATTGGTTGCCAAAATTTTGAATTACAAAAAGAACAAGAAAGGCAAGCGAAATTAGATGAAAGAAAAAAGAAGAAAGATGAGCTAATAAAACAAAGACAAGAGAAACATAAGCAAGTAGACCTTTTAAGGGCAAATAAGAGAAAAAAGAAAGAAGTGCAGGCAATGCAAAAGGTCCAAGAAAGAAATTCAAGCCAGGATATAAATGAGGATTGTGTCACTGTAATTGGGTATGAGGTAGTAAAATAAGAATAAAATGTTCTGGATGTGAAGATTAATTGGTTAGAGATACAGAGGAAAATGACTTGAAGAATATAGGCTGTGATAGTTGTCGTTCCTGGTATCACTCAAGGAAAAATATATGAAAATATTATTAATTCCCAGTTTACTTGTACCAAATGCGGTTAGATCTAGATTAGTTACATTTAAATATTTTTTGTTTTGTAATAATTACAATAAAGGTTTTTTTATGTTTGTCATACTATTTTCTATTCATTTTTTATATAATGGTTGGATAACCTAGGAAAATCAGAGTCCACTTTTTACTTTTGGCCCGGCCGAGAACTGGTATACAAACGACTGAATACTACATTTTAGTGGTCGACTTCTCATGACATTGACTAAGTTGCCATTTAAAGCGTTTTTCTAAGTAACCGGACTTGTCTGTTAATTCTGTACATTTTCATTAAAATTAAAGATGTTACAACATCAAATACATTTGTCGATATTCTAATATATACAATAACCATCAATAAGCAGATGTAATATAGAACTCTCCTTAAGTGGCTGACTACTAGTATTTTTACCATATCACATTCTATTTTTTATTTCTCAGACTGACTTGCATAGTTCTCTTTAAGATGGCAAACAAGTATTCTTACTGAATACTGAACATTTGCCTTAATAGTAACATAGCTATCTTAAGTCATTAGTGACCTCCGCCCATTTAAGGAAGAAACATACTTAAATATCATGCTTGGGGTGGTAATTTATATAATAAATATTGTTGTACTGCTATGATTTTTATACTTTTTTTAGGTCAAGTTGGCTGACGCTGAAGCTTTTGTTCACTATGATGAAAGTAAAATTACTATAGAAAATATATGTGAAATAATTTATGAAATGGGATTCGAATGTTCAGTACCATTGTTGAATGAATGTAAAAATTTTGACTCATGCACCATAGGTATAGAAGGCATGACCTGTAATTCATGTGTTCAGAGTATTGAAGGTTAGTATTTTTTTTAATGTAATTCCTGTTGTACAACAGTTTTAAGTACATGCTGAGATAGTCAAATATATGAAATGTTCAGGTTTAAATACTACATCACACAGTTATCAAATTGTCTTAGAGAAAAACTTGTCCAATGTTTTATATTGCATTTTGTGTGCCACACCTCTTCAAGTAATAAAGAATGTATAAGTAAAAATATAACAGTAATGACTGCCACATGATAACCTAATAACAATCATACATTTTTCTGAATATAAAAAACTGGTATCATTTATAGCATTACCCCAAAATATAATACCAAACCTGAAAAAATATTGAAAACTGGCAAAATACATGATAAAATATTTGTACAAGATCAGATAACAATTTGACATTTTGCATGTGTGATATATGGAGAGTTACAACTAAAACAGTTCATTTATTTATTGGGCTTTCCTTCTCTTTGATACAGTCTGTTTATTACAATGCTTAAATTTGTAACTTTCTACTTGTTATTTTACACCTTATTTTAAACAGTTTTATTTAACTTGATTTAAAGTAGTCTAAGGAAAACTTTTGTAGTAACTGGGAAATTTCAAAAATGTTCAATATAATTTTATATTGATATTTTTATGTAAATGAACGCTATGTGTGTAGTTTTGCTCCGATATCCAAGTTAAGTTGACCATATCGAGTAAAATATCAAGTTAGAAAAATAGCTCAACAGAGGTAAGATTAGCACAGGATCATGTGTAAATAAACAAATAATTAGTTATCAAGTACACTGTTAGTAAATGAAAGTTTTAAAGTATTAGTTAGAAGTTATAGGAATCATAGCATAAGATAGAAAATTTTATGCAGTGTATTTGCTGAAACACACAAGTAACTACTGGTATTGGTTTAGCAACACCTTATAATTATAGCCCCATCACATAGAGAGCAACCAAACTTCCGAGAGGTTAACTCGCATTGTGATGGTTAGTGAACTGAACAGAGAGGGCTGCATCAAGGAAAGTAATAAAACAAGGTATAAATTAGGGGGCAGCGAAAATTATTCAACTGATGATGGTAATAGAAAAATAAACTCCATAGCTGAAATTTAGCAAAAGAGCAAAAACAAACATCAGAGCGAAATCCAAAAACTTGAAAGTAATGAGTTGGATTGAATACTATGTAAGCTAGGAGATTTAAGAGAAACGATAATCCAAATAGAAACCATCAAGATAAATTTATATAAAAAATTTCAGTGATCAAAGAAATTAAAAAACTAAAAGTAGAAAATGATTAATTAAAAAGAGAGGTAAAGGGTATTAAAAAGAAATTAAGCATTCCCGAAGAGAAAAAGAAAAGAAAGATTACAGTTATACAAGGGCTGGATGTAGATGTGGAAATGAAGCCAAAACTCAGTGAAAAAGTTTTCATTGTTTAAAATAAATGAGACAATACAAAAATAAGATTGTGTACATAAACGATGATATCCAAAGGAAAGGAGAAAAATTCAACACAATTTAAGAAAAGTAACAAAGGACGAAAGAGCCAAAGGCAAAAGTGTTAAGATGTGGTTTGAAAAATTAATAATGGAAGAACAGCTATGGAAATTGAATGAGGAAAGTGATCTGGTTAAACAAAATACAGATAGTGGTAATGTATATAGAAGAAGTGAAAGACATTATGGAGGGCTCGAGAAAGTAACGAAGATATACCAAAACGTATATGTGATAATCTGATAATATTTGTCAAAAACCCCAAATAAAAATATTGAGTGCACACTACGAAAGGAAATACATATACAAGGGAATGTGGATAATATCTGAATGAAATAAAACAAATCTAAATCATTTATCAATAAAGGAAGAACATGTTCGGCTAATCATCAATGTAAAAACATATAGGAGTGTGGAAGCTGATTCAGTTCAGTTTTTTGTAAAAGAAATTCTAAGATTTCCACATGGGATAAAACAGATGCAAAGGAGGAGGACACACTATATATATATATATATATATATATATATATATATATATATATATATATATATATATATATATATATATATATATATATGCAAAAGGTCTACAAAATGAAGAGATAGCACGGAACTACTGAAAAATCATAGAGGAAAAGATTGAAAAGGGGGTGACAGAGGCAATAAACTTAAGCCTAAAAAAGACCAAAAATAATTAGTTATGGGTGCATAAAGAATGTAAATCTGACCTGAAATGAAGGGCAAGGTGAAAAAACAAATGCTTCTGACACACAGGAAAACAAAAAATTATAATGAACAAAGAAATAACGGAAATTTTTGTAAGAGGAAATAAAAAACAGGAAGTAAATACAAGAGAAATTAAATAAGTAATTTATACGAAGACGTAAAGGGTATAAAAAAAGAGCTCCAAACTTAGGCAGTGTTCTGTAAAAATAATGAGGGCAATTAATTTACTAGGAAATGAAAAGACATGCAGAAGATATAAAGAGCATTTCGAGGAATTACTAAATACTGGAGATAAAAAAAATAAAAAAATGTGAAGAAGAAGAAACAGAAAAGCCAATGAAGCAAGAAATAGAGGAAATTTTACAAACAATGAATGACATCATGGCTGAAAATTTTAAATATAGAGCTACCTATTGTCTCTGATGTATGAACTGGTAAAAGTAATCTGGAAAACAAAAGAAATGTAGCAAGACCATCATGGTAACTATTTAAGAAAGGAGATATAACAGGATGTGGCAACTACAGAGGGATAGCTTTACCAGACGTGGCCTACAAAATAGTCACAACATTAATTTAAAAAAAAAACGACTAGAAAAGTATATAGAACCTTTACTAGGAAAATTTCAAGCTGGTTTTCGAAAAAATAGATCTACAGTTGACCAGATGTATCTCTGTTAAAACAAATTTTGACAGGTTGTTACCAGTATGAGATTACAGCACACACGATCTTTATCGATTTTAAGGCTCCCTACCACTCAGTGAAAAGAAGAAAACTTGTTGAAATACTCAACATTTAAAATACCCGATAATATACTACATACAGAGTTGGAGACTACTTCTCTGGCTTCACTGTTGGGTTTCGTTTCTGTAGGTGCAAGAGGCCCTTATGAATTCTAGATGTTCTTCAACGTTTCTGTGACTAATTTCGCTGCTTGGCAGCATTCTCAGACAGATAAAAAATGAATTAGTACGAAATCATGACAACTACAAATAAAGATCTGTTGCTATGTTATGATGTTTTGATCAAAAAATTCATCAAATTGAAAATAAAATGAGACAGATGACGCTTTCAAAAAGTCTATGTGATGTATGCCATACCAAATGCTGTCATACTGGAGGAAAATGACAGGCTTAAGGCAGTCAAAACGGTCCATCACCAGATCAACAGAGAAATCTGAAGTTTCCTGGAGTGAACAGGAACGACTTGAGAATGATACAGCACTTTTCACAGAACACTCTCCAGTAATTATGAAGAGGGGCATGGTGGACAGTGAAAACTGCAGATACTGTACTGAAGCAGCAGAAACAACAGTACACTTGCTATGTGACTGCATGACTCAATTCTGCAAAGGGGTCAAATACCTTGGAGGGGTGACCCTAACATCCCAGGTAAAATAGCACCGAAGAAAATAGTGGACTACATAAAACATTTGAACTTTCTGCGCAACTATTAGGAAAAAGAGTCATGCACAAAAGACTCATTGGCGGTCGCAGCGCTGAGAGGCCTAAGGCCTATACAACTCATTAGAAAATCTACAATCTACATAAATTATTTCGGTAAATGTTCAAATTGACGTCCTTGAACTTACAGACATCTTTCGCATCTACAGAGCAATTCTTCATAGGAGGCCCTTCTTATTGACGGCGGATTGAGATTTTCAAATGCTGTTCTGACTCGTTCCATGGTTGTTAATGTGGTGTTGTAAAATTGATCTTTTATTGTATCTCATATGAAATAGTTCAGTACTGTCAAATGTAGGGAGCACGGTGGCCAAAGAATAGGTCTGTTGTTGGCTATCCATTGATCATTAAATAAGTCTTGGAGATAATTGTTGACTAAATAGCCATTATGTGAAGGTGCTCCGTGATGTTGATGGAATAGGATTCTATAATTACCCAGCGGCAAGTTATCCAAATAGTCAACTTCAAAATAGAAGTTGAAATAGCGCTCACCTATAAGTTAATAAAACTCTTTTATTATTTGAAACATTTAAAAAATGTTTAACTTACTAAGTGAAGATTGGAACCTGTGATGAGCACTGACAAGCACACTTGGAGAACCCAAATCACCACAGCACATTTAAAAGACCTAACGATCGTTTCACTAACCAAGCTGGCGTCATCAGAGGATGAATAATTCTAAATATCTTATATTCGCAACTCTATTTATATTCTTTTGCAATTATGCAGGTAGTCTGTCCTTAGCGATTTAGAAATGTTCAATGATAGCTAAAAAAACATATTTTGTTTGGCGGAACTATCTGTATTCTTTTATTATCTCTCGAACGTGCCTCTGTCGGTATTTACTTTACAAAGAAATCTATCAGATGACTCGTGATAGGCGGCGGAGCGAGGTTCCTACATTTTTTATTACTATATTTAGCAATATATATACTTTCGAAGGCGTTTAGCTGTCCTGGTTTTCTAACACTACTTATTAATTTCAGATTCTCTCATTAACATGGTGACCATTATCCCAAATATGCCAGGCAACGGAAAATCTATCTATAGTACTGTATAGAGGTGTGCGAAGCTTCGAAATTTCGAACCGAACCCGAACTCGAACCGAACCTTCGGTTCGAAAATATGTTCGCACTAGCGATGTTGAAGTTGTTCGAAGTTCGAAATATGTAATTCTCCAAAATAGTTCGAAGTTCGTTGCCCAAAAATGCTTCGAAATTTAACTTTACAGGCATTGAATGCTGCCAAAGATAGCGAAGTTGCGACCCCGTTAATTCGGTAGCGGCGCTTTAAACCCGTTATCGGTCTCATTGAGTGGATAGCGTTATTTTATGAGATTTCACGCATGCATATTTTTGACAGTTGGTGGGCACATTGAGACACGACGGAGCCATTTAGCAATAACAGAATTATTTTTCTTATATATCCTAGCCTCCCAACACCTTTTTCAGTAACAACATTATGATGGCGGTGTTCGAAAGCGATCGGTAACGTAAATTTTCAGAATTTATGAGGATAATTGCAGTTTGACTTTGGAAAACACTGGTTTCAACATGATTTATTTCACCATGAGCCAAAACCATCAGCACCAGAAGGCATTTTCACCCAATCAACCTGCAAATTTGCCGAACTCTTCCTTTTTGTTAAAAGAATGGGAATCTTTCACATATCAAATATTGTATGTTACAATATTCCTAAATTTTGTGTTTAAGGAAATGATATATGAACACTGAAGAATTTTGGGTAGTTCGATGTTCGATTTTAAATTTCTAAGAAGTTCGAAGTTCGACTGTGAACCTTAGACATACTATTTCAGAGGTTCGAAGTTCGAGGCAACATATTTGCTTGGGTTCGTTCATAGTTCGGTTCGAACAAAACATGGGTTCGCACACCTCTAGTACTGTATCTTCTTTGCATCCTAATTGCAATAGATCTTTTTGTTTGTCGGTCGTATTTGGGATCACAATCTTTACAACTTATGCCATAAGTTCCCGACATTTTGGTTGTACTATCCTTGTCTTTTGGGTTACCTAGCAAGTTTTTTTTTAAGTTTTTTTTTTGTCAAAAATGTTAGTTGTAAGTTGGCTTTTTAAAAAATGCTATCTAGACCCCTCGTGATTCGAGGTTCAAATGGTAAGCAAACAAAGTTTTTTTTCTTCGTCTTTGTCTCTTCTAAACGTCGTTGATTCCGTTAACATTTTGTTTGTTTTCTGTTTGTTAATTAATTTCTCCAGTAGGCAAGCAGTGTATTCTTTATATTCGGCCACATTCTTAATATAATTGAATTCTACTTTTAGTTAAAGGAAAAATTTTTAACCTGTTTACTAAAAAATTTAGGCTGACCATTTTGTGTGCATACATATGATGTGAGTCATACTAGTACATCTAGAAAGGGTAACTTATTATTAATTTCTAATTCGTGGGTAAATTTTATAGAATCAAATTTCTTGTTTTAAGCAAATGTTAACATATTCAGAAGAGTTGTTAAAAATGAATAACATAAATGAAAATGTTTGCAAAGAATATTTAAGTTTAACAAACCTTTGTATTAAACAAAATATTTTCAATTCAACAATGAATTTTTTGAACAAACCCATGGCAATGGGCAACCTGCTATCGCTATTTATTGCAGACCTTTTCATGATTAGATATGAAACATCTTGAAAGTGAAAGTGAGTATTTTCCTAGAGTGTGTTTCGTTACGTGGGTGATATTTTCACAGTGTTTAACACAAACATGTTCAGAATAGAAGATTTTATTGCCAAATTAAACAATAAATTTGATTCTATAAAACTTACCCACAAGTTAGAAATTAATAATCAATTACCCCTTCTAGATGTACTAGTTATCAAAAATAAAGACACTTTAGAATTCAATGTCCATAGAAAGGAAACCACCACTCTATGCTACATTCCGAATGACACATCATACATACAGCCAAAAAATGGCCTGTCTGAATTTTTTAGTAAACAGGCTAATTAATTTTCTTTAAGTAAAACAAGATATACCAAAGAATTAAATTATATTAAGAACATGGCCGAATATAATGGATACACTGCTTGCCTAGTGGAGAAATTAATTAACAAACAGAAAACAAAGAAAATGTTTGCGGAATCAACGACTTCTAGAAAAGAGAAAGCTTAAGAAGAAGAAAAACGTTGTTTACCATTTGAACCTCGAATCACGAGGGCTCTAGACAGCAATTTTTAAAGAAGCTAACTTACAACCAACATTTTTGACAAAAAATTACTTTAAAAAACCTGCTAGGTAACCCACAATAGAAGGATAGTAAGACCAAAATGTCGAGAATTTATTAAATAAGTTGTAAATATTGTGATCTTAAATACATCGGACAAACAAAAAGATCTATTGCAGTTATATTCAAAGAACATTTAGGGCAATTAAGATACAGTACTATAGGTAGATCTTCCATTGCCCAGCATATTTGGGATAATGGTCACCACGTTAATGAGGAGAGTCTGAAATTAATAAGAAGTGTTAGAAAACCAGGACAGCTAAACGCCTTCGAAAGTACGTATGTATATGTATATATATATATATATATATATATATATATATATATATATATATATATATATATATATATATATATATATATATATATATATATATATATACTACTAAATATAGTAATAATAAAAAATGTAGGAACCTCGCTCCGCCGCTTATGATGAATCATCTGATAGATTGCTTTGTAAAGTAAATACTGACAGAGGCATGCCTGAGAGATAACAAAAGAGTACAGATATTTCTGCCAAACAAAATATGTTAATTTAGGTGTCGTTGAACGTCCCTAAATCGCTAGGGATCGACTACCGGCAGAATTGCAGAAGAATATAAATAGAGTATTTAAATTATTCATCATCTGATGACGCTAACTTGGTCAGTGAAACGATCGTCAGGTCTTTTTAAATGTGTTGGGGTGATTTGGGTTCTCCAGGTGTGCTTATATGTTTAGCTTACTGTTCAAATTTTCCTGATAGAATTATTTATATTTATATATATATATATATATATATATATATATATATATATATATATATATATATATATATATATATATATATAGTTGCAGTTCTTTCTTATGGCACAGTAAACGTTACATTTGCAGGAGTCTTGAGAATTACCTTCTCTAAGTGGATGGAAATTTGAATCGCTCCAATAATGTGCATTGCATCTATTGGAAATTCCATTCGTTGTAAATTTAGCCGATTTTGATAAAATTTGGCAGATACCTTACTTCTGTAGGTGGTAAATGTTGGGTTTTCTTTCGAAACAAATTTTTATCTCCGAAAATAACAATGCTATGGTAACCAAATATGAGACGTAGGTGTACGTTAGTAAACGTAAACTATACAATAAAATTTAAATCCCTTGTCACAAAAAAAAGTTGTAAGCACCTAATTTAAAAAAAAATCTTTGATGCCAGATCATTTCTATGAAAATTCACTACCGTAACGTGCTTTCGCACGTCCAGACTTTTTTATATTAACTAATAAAAAAAGGGCTGATGATAAAAATTTTGGTGACTAAAGAAAAAAAGGCACTTATTATTTATTTGTGTACACAAGTGAAATATTAAATTAATCATTATTTATTTTATTACCACTATCAAGAATCGAATAATAGTTCACCCAGTGCAAACAATGGCATCTTTTTGAATTTGTGAATTAGATGTTATCAACTTTTACTACCTCTGCGCTAAAACTTCCAGAATTTAGTAATGTATTCATCATATTATTTTAGATACATTTAAGGTGACGAGAAATCATTTTAATACATACAGGCATTATACCACTTCTCTTATCACATAAGGCTGGGAAATTAATTAAAGGAGACATGCAGTTTTTCATATTCACTATCAAAAAAAGCGCTAGCGATAACAATTTCAGTGACTGAAGTAAAAACTTAATTTATTAGTTATTACATGTGAAATATTTAATTAGTAATTACTGATGCAATTAATGTTATTAAGAATATAATGCTAGGTACCTCATTTAGTTCAAATAATGGCATCTGTTGTGATTTTTGTTAATTAAGTTTTATTAATATTGTATTACCTACATGTGTGTTAAAACTTTGAGAATCTAGTAATATGTTAAATATATTATTTTAAACCTCAAGGGTGAAGTAAATCATATATGAGAAAAACACAATCACATGAAGCAAATCATGTTTAGCACACAGGCTTTATACCATTTCTCTTGCTACAGAAGGCTGGCGGCCCTATTAGACAACAGCTCATTGTATACGTTGGAAATATACACATCCCGACAATGACCTTATTTATCTTACTGAGAGTGACTGCAGAGGGCAGTTTCATGCATGTTCCCATAAGGTCGCTTACATTATATGGCCATCTCGCATAGTGACAGAAAATCATTTTTGTGGACATTGTTTTTTAATGTGTTAAATGGTAAGGGAGACCGTCTAAATGCATTTAAAAGAGGTTTTAGCTTGTGCGGACATGTGCAAGTCCCCACAAGTTTGTCACATTAGTAGACTTGTGAGTATACACATGTCCTCACAAGAGGCGGGAAACCGGCGCACACACACACACACACACACACACATACATGTGCTCGTATGTTTGCAGGGACACACGAAAACACACCAACTTGTGGGATCTTAATGTTTGAGATGAGTCGTAGTTGTAGATTTATCTCCAGATGTGGATATGGCGCTCCAAAATACTATACACACGCTCGTTTAGAAAATATTTGCAAATAAAGTGAGGTCCCGCAATTATGTTTAATGCACACGTTGTGTGAAGACCCCTTAAATATGGATTATGTTTGAAGTGTGTATAAGACCCCATAAACCATAGTGTTTTTTCTACAAACATAACTGTGTTTCTGAATTACACATGGCAACAAAAAAACCGGTTAAAAAAACGGTCTGGCTTGTGTGCGTGTAAAAGGACCGACAAATATAAGGGGAAGGGTTTGTTTATTAAATGCTGTGTGGAGGTATTATATAGTTGATCACGTTGACCTTGTGCAGTTATTCTGAAATATATTATTACATATATTTTTTAGTGAATTTTCCTACACTTTTGAATTTTAAAACAATTCGCGAACTAGCGCCTCTAGAACTCATGTCTGTGGTCAGTTACTATCTTGATATGTTTATATATATATATATATATATATATATATATATATATATATATATATATATATATATATATATATATATATATATATATATATATATATATATATATCTGTGCGTGTGTGTATCACCCCGGTAACTCAAAAAATAATGGGCCACCAAATTGGGTATGTGGCTTTAGGTTATAAAAAGTCTGGACGCAGCGAGTGCGTTATGGAAGTTAATTTCCATAAAATGTTTTTAATTCAAGCAGGCATCAATTTAGTTACCGGTATAACCGATATAGTAAAAATTTACCATATTTTATTAAAATACCGTATTGTTTGAAAATGTACAAAAATTTTCCGAAAATAACTTTAACTTTAAATGTTTCTGAGAAAACTGGTTTTCTAGCATTTAATGAAAATTCGCTACCAAAACACACTTACTGCGTCTTGATTTTTTTTTACGAACATGCATCATATTTCAATTAAAAATGCAACAGTATAAAGAATGTTCGAAAAAAAATATTGCAGTTATGACCAACGAATTATGGGCCACGCTGTGATTTTCAAAATAATTTGCAGCGCAAGACACCTTATAATTAACGTATACAATTTTTCTTGTATTTTCCATAATAACAATTATATTGAGCTTTACCGTAGAAATACGTCACCTTGTTTATATGCAAACAGATAAAAACTGAAAGTAAACCCGGATATGGATTCTAGGGGGCCTGGTTTATACTCATTTAAAGAAATATTTTTCAAATTCAAACGTCGCTGTTTCCTCATTGATGAATTTTTTCCACGAAAATTAGCTAAAATTTATAGACCGTTAAACCATAAACATAACTAAAGCTCCTGCCAAAGCATCAGAGAAATGGTCTATTTGCAATGAATTTTCTGGAAATATTTTAGTAAATGTTGCCAATTTTTACGTTCCAAATCCCGACTTGGACGTTTTGAGAAAAACCCCAATTTTTTTTCTTCAAATGCCTATAACTTTTTTGACTTTTAACTTACAGATCGAAATTTTGGTACGTGGTTCACTCATTATAATACAGACTTACGTACCAGATTTGGTTGCCCTTACTTTGTTATTCCCGAAAAAAATCACAAAATTTTCCGGGAAAACCTGTGCCGCATTTCCTGGCTAACCAACTTATCCATGCCACTTGCAAAAGGAAGATGCTTACAAAATTTGATCAAAATCGTCCTATTATTTTTTGAGTTGATTATATATATATATATATATATATATATATATATATATATATATATATATATATATATATATATATATATATATATATATATATCGAAACAGACCCCAGATATGTGTTCTAGGCGCCTAGCTCCCGCTCATTTGAAGAAATATTTTCAAAATTCTAAAGTCGCGATCTCCTTGGTTAATTTTGTAAAGAAAATTCGCTAAAAGTAAACCATATGCCAGCATTCAGTTACCAGAAAAAAAGTTATAGACATTTAATAAAAAAGAATGTTTGTTACCAGACTATTTCTATGAAAATTCACCAGCATAAGGCACTTGCTGCGTCTAGACTTTTTCAAATGCAGTTAATTTGAAGTATAATTGCATATTAGAAAATGCTTATAATAATAATAATAATAATATTTATTTGCCATCGAGAAATTACATGGTGTGTCAGGTAAATAATATGTATACACATAGACACAGATGGTCAAATAGATAAAATACAATAGTTGTAAAGAACACCACAGAAACAATAGGAACAAACAACAAACAAATCAATCTATGTACCAAATATATAGAAAACTAAACAACAGAAAATACACTTAAGTCCCTAAGGAGCTGTTTTGATGCCTCTTACCAACCAGTCTCAAAATACTCATCCACTGTATACAGTGTCGTCCGCAGCAGAAGTCTCTTAACCTCTCTGGCAAATTGTGATTCAGGCATTTCCCTCAAATTACTTGGCAGTCTGTTATACAGCTTCAAACCCAGATAATTTGCACCCAATTGCGTTCTAGCGATAACTATCGACATATAATTATTTGCGTTTATACTAGTTTTCAGTTTTCATTTTGAAAATTCCGGGTTCTTACTGTATGACGATTTTAATTACTCCAAAAATAAAAATTTTGTGTGTTAAAAAGAACATTTTTCATATATTTCGCTTCATCAGTCCTAATTATGCTGTCCAAAAAATCGAGAGTCGTCTTGTATCATCGTTAAAATGAATTTACAAAACTCTTTTCTGCATATCCATTTCTCTCAGATGTTGAACCAAAGATATTGAATTATTGAATAAGGGTGGAATTTGTGCTTTAACGTGTATCAAGTTCTTCGAAAGTCCTGCCTGAAGAGATACTTTTCTTTTATGCATTTTTGCCTTCACGGTCCCAACAGTTTTGTAATTTTCAGTTATTCGCCGAACACTCCCCCGCGACGTTTTTTGTTTATCTGGATATCAGAAAATATTTGGCACGTTCTTGAAAAAATTTGGTTACATTCACCATAGATAATAAAGCAATTTTAATAATCTTCGTGACTATAATTCTGTCGCCCCGGCATAATTTTTATAAATAATTGTCAAACGACAACAAATACTGAGGTTTTTGTAGTTCTCGATAGTTTTTTTTTTGATAGGCGTCGCTGTCATGATTATATAACAACAAAACTTGAAAGTCGTATAACATTTTTTCAATATAAAAATGTTAAATTGCCAATATTTTGAAAACTACAAATTTTTAGCAGAGGCAACCTTACCTAAAGTTTCAATGTTAAATAAGATATGATTATAAAAATAAGAGCTTCTATTTGAAAAACAGACAATGATTTTTTTAACTGAATTTTCAATGAGAGTTTTGGATCACTCTGTAGTTATTATCAAAATAACATCACATTACGGTTGGACTTAGGTGTGGAATATTATACATAACACGTGTCTAAACTTTTGCGTTGAATATAAAAATGCAATAATATGTGTCCTATCTAAAATAAGCAAGTTAACATCAACATCCTGTATATCCAGAAGTGCCACTATCTGGAAAATACTTTAACCAAGGTGCATCCATCGATTTCAATGCCAAATCGTCCTATTATTTTTTGAGTTGATTATATATATATATATATATATATATATATATATATATATATATATATATATATATATATATATATATATATATATATATATATAATCGAAACAGACCCCAGATATGTGTTCTAGGCGCCTAGCTCCCGCTCATTTGAAGAAATATTTTCAAAATTCTAAAGTCGCGATCTCCTTGGTTAATTTTGTAAAGAAAATTCGCTAAAAGTAAACCATATGCCAGCATTCAGTTACCAGAAAAAAAGTTATAGACATTTAATAAAAAAGAATGTTTGTTACCAGACTATTTCTATGAAAATTCACCAGCATAAGGCACTTGCTGCGTCTAGACTTTTTCAAATGCAGTTAATTTGAAGTATAATTGCATATTAGAAAATGCTTATAATAATAATAATAATAATATTTATTTGCCATCGAGAAATTACATGGTGTGTCAGGTAAATAATATGTATACACATAGACACAGATGGTCAAATAGATAAAATACAATAGTTGTAAAGAACACCACAGAAACAATAGGAACAAACAACAAACAAATCAATCTATGTACCAAATATATAGAAAACTAAACAACAGAAAATACACTTAAGTCCCTAAGGAGCTGTTTTGATGCCTCTTACCAACCAGTCTCAAAATACTCATCCACTGTATACAGTGTCGTCCGCAGCAGAAGTCTCTTAACCTCTCTGGCAAATTGTGATTCAGGCATTTCCCTCAAATTACTTGGCAGTCTGTTATACAGCTTCAAACCCAGATAATTTGCACCCAATTGCGTTCTAGCGATAACTATCGACACATAATTATTTGCGTTTATACTAGTTTTCAGTTTTCATTTTGAAAATTCCGGGTTCTTACTGTATGACGATTTTAATTACTCCAAAAATAAAAATTTTGTGTGTTAAAAAGAACATTTTTCATATATTTCGCTTCATCAGTCCTAATTATGCTGTCCAAAAAATCGAGAGTCGTCTTGTATCATCGTTAAAATGAATTTACAAAACTCTTTTCTGCATATCCATTTCTCTCAGATGTTGAACCAAAGATATTGAATTATTGAATAAGGGTGGAATTTGTGCTTTAACGTGTATCAAGTTCTTCGAAAGTCCTGCCTGAAGAGATACTTTTCTTTTATGCATTTTTGCCTTCACGGTGCCAACAGTTTTGTAATTTTCTGTTATTCGCCGAACACTTCCCCGTGACGTTTTTTGTTTATCTGGATATCAGAAAATATTTGGCACGTTCTTGAAAAAATTTGGTTACATTCACCATAGATAATAAAGAAATTTTAATAATCTTCGTGACTATAATTCTGTCGCCCCGGCATAATTTTTATAAATAATTGTCAAACGACAACAAATACTGAGGTTTTTGTAGTTCTCGATAGTTTTTTTTTGATAGGCGTCGCCGTCATGATTATATAACAACAAAACTTGAAAGTCGTATAACATTTTTTCAATATAAAAATGTTAAATTGCCAATATTTTGAAAACTACAAATTTTTAGCAGAGGCAACCTTACCTAAAGTTTCAATGTTAAATAAGATATGATTATAAAAATAAGAGCTTCTATTTGAAAAACAGACAACGATTTTTTTAACTGAATTTTCAATGAGAGTTTTGGATCACTCTGTAGTTATTATCAAAATAACATCACATTACGGTTGGACTTAGGTGTGGAATATTATACATAACACGTGTCTAAACTTTTGCGTTGAATATAAAAATGCAATAATATGTGTCCTATCTAAAATAAGCAAGTTAACATCAACATCCTGTATATCCAGAAGTGCCACTATCTGGAAAATACTTTAACCAAGGTGCATCCATCGATTTCAATGCCAAATTTTAAAAATTTTGCACAGTCTAGTTTCCAAGAAATCGATTCCGGGCTTTTGTCGTGGGACAACTGCATATATATATATATATCTATATATATATATATATATATATATATATATATATATATATATATATATATATATATATATATATATATATATATATATATATATATATATTATAGATGTGTGTGTGTGTGTGTTTTTTTTTAGATCTATTTAGACGCTACATATCACAGCCCCCGTACATGCTAGAAGAAAAATTTTTAGATCAAAATTTGGTCGGTAAAAGGCTGCTTCAATAAGCTTTGCTTAGACATACAGCGTGCTTTTTGACATAAACTTCATTTTTTTCAATGGAACACTCTGTATTTTAGTCAAGTTTGGATTTCTTATTTCATTCTTAATCAATAATATGTCAAACATTTTTCTCATTTCAAAAGTTTTCGAGAAAACCCAACAAAAAACGGTTTTCATGTTCCTTTCAATAATGATTTTATTTGTCCACAATCACAGCATCACAACTATTATTTATTATGTCAGTATCATAACTGTTCATCCTAAGATCTATGTCAAATCTTTTAAACTATAAATTTTGAACAAGGCGGATAGGGAACCGCCAGGTGGTCCACGAGTTCGCTTATCCTGACACCATTCGATTTTTTGTGGGGTTATGTAAAATATGTGGTCTATTTTGTTCAACCAAGAAATTTGGAGGATATAATTAACAAAATTACTCGTGCCTGCAGAGAAATTTTGCCTCAAGTTATTAAAAATCCTTGCACTGTAGAGCTTATTAGAGAATATGACGCTTGCCAAACAGAAAATAGTCGCCAGTTTGAGCATACTTTTTTTACTTTGTCATCGTTGGCAAAGATAATTAACTGTTAATTATATTTTTGGAATTACCTTTAAAGACCTTAGTTAAGAGAATCACAAGCATTTGTAGTTTTTTGTTGCTGGAAAGCAGTTTTTGACAAAAAAAGAGTTAAGAAACCTTTTAGTGAATTTCCTCAAAAAAAATTAAGTAATGAGATCCTGACTTTTAAATTTAAAAAATTCTTCAAATGAGCGCTAGTTAGGCCCCCAAGAAGACATATCCGGGGTCAGTTTGAATTTTTATGTGTTATATATATATATATATATATATATATATATATATATATATATATATATATATATATATATATATATATATATATATATATATATATATATATTTGTATCACACCGATAATTAAAAAAGTAATGGGCCGATTTTGATCAAATTTGGTGAGTACTTTCCTTTTGCAAGTAGCTTGGATAAGTTCGTTATCCAGGAAAATCGGCCCAGGTTTTCCTGGAAAATTTTGTGTTTTCTTTCTAAAAAAAATAATATCTCCGGAAATAACAGAGTAAGGGCAACAAAATTCGATACCTGTGTTTGTGTTATAAAGAGTGAACCATGTACCATAATGTACATCTCTAAATTTAAAGAGAAAAAAGTTATGGTCGGTTAAAAAAAATTGAGTTTTCCTCAAAACGTGTGTTCTGCGAACCCTGAAGTCATTGCCTTTCATTTTACTAAAATATTTACAGAAAATTCATTTCAAATATACGCTTTCTTTGATGCTTTGACCGTCGGTTCAGTTAAGTTGATGCTTTCGCTGTTTAATTAAGTTTATGGTTTAACGGTCTATAATTTTTTGCTAATTTTCGTAGAACAAATTCGTTAATAGAATTTTGCATTTTTTCTCTAAATATGATGCATAAAACCGAAGTTGGAAGAGAGTGCAAGCATATATGTCATATGGGGAGAAATTGAGAAAGCCTTGATTAGGGCCGCAGAAGGTGAACTAGGTCATAAGCGGAAAAGACAGAAACACAACTGGATGACAGCAAAAATCATGCTTGAAGAAAGGAGAAGATGTAAAAGTCAAGGAAATCCAGAGAGCCATAAACACATCCAAAGAATTATTAGGGGAAAAATAAGAGCGGCAAAGAATGACTGGTTAAAGAAGCAATGCGAGGAGATAGAACAACTACAAGAGCTGCACGATGAATTTAACATACACAGAAAAATAGAAGATGCGTCCGTAGTTTACCGGAAGAGACACTTTTCTAATGTAGAAAACGAACATGGGGAAATGGCATAAGATGATCGGCAGCGAAGAGTTATTTGTGAGGAATATATTAACAACCTTTTCGACGATAATAGACCTGATATAGTGGTTGCGGAGGACGTAGACCTGTCTGGACCCCCTATTACCAACGAAGAAGCTGTTAGAGCAATAAATACGTCAAAGGACAGAAAGGCAGTTGGTCCGGACTGTATACCTGCCGAACTATTAAAAATACTAGACGACAGGGGCATTTCCGTACTGCACAGAATATTTAACAAGATATATAACATGGGGGAGTTCACTGCCAAGTAGATTACATCACATTTTATCCCCCTGCCAAAAAAGAGTAACACAACGAAGTGCGAAGACCATAGGCTGATCAATCTAATAAGCCACACGTTAAAGATATTCCGCAAGATTATTCACTACAGAATTTCCATAAAATGCGAAAGAGGGGTAGGGTCCACACAATTTGGATTTAGAAGGGGACTAGGTACGAGAGAGGCTATAGTTGCAACTCAAGTATTGATACAGAACTGCAACGACCAAAGGAAGGTTGTGATGCTATGCTTCATCGACTATGAGAAAGCGTTTGACAGGGTCCAACACCACAAACTCATTTAAATTTTGAAGAGGATGGATATAGACCAGAACGATATCCGCTGCACAGAAAGCCTTTTTAGCATTTTTTTTGCACTTACGGAAAGAACATCTCCTTCTTAGCAACGCCACTATGAAAATGTAATCGGGATTAATAAGAAAAAAAATGCAAAAACAATAAGTTTCTTGAAAATTACCTTCAGTTGTATTTCATTAATCAATTTCTTATCAAGTTATCAATTGAAAAAATGTGATAGTATTTGCAGCTGCCAATTTTAAGCATTGTTTTCTGTCAGTTACCTGTAGTTTGTAATACTTTAGAGAGCTTCATATTGGAAAATAGAGAACTTATAGAAATTAATAATTATTATTATTATGGCAGAATGGAGCGAAAAGCTAAGAATTGAAATACTAGTGATGTTGGGCTACGGTGACAGGAAGCTTTGTGAAGAAATGTGCATGTTTTTTATGAGTCTGGCCACAAATTAATGAAGTATATGTTTCCAGAACATTGAAAAAAAGAACGAAACTGGTAGTGTCAATGATAAGCCAAGAATAGGTAGAACAAAAACGGCTGTAGCTGGTAATAACGCATTAGATATATTGTTGTCCTTTTATTAAACCCCTCATCTATCTACAAATTAAGTTACTACATTACAAGTCTTTCACAAAAATCTGTGGTAACTTTGCTAAAAAGAAAAAGAAAAAATTTCACCCATACAAAGTACAGCTAGTACAGGAACTTTTAGTTGGCGATTTTAGAAGGCGTGTTGAATTTTGTTATATTATGGCAAATTTAATGAGAAGCCGGGCTTTAGTAGAAATTATCGTTATTGGTCTCAGCAGAATCCACATTGGATGCTGGAGGCTCAAAACCAACGACCACAAAAAAATTATGTATGGACGGGTATACTAGACAGTAGTAATATTGGGCGGTTATTTATTGAGGGAAATCTAACATCTGAAAAGTATTAAAAAAATTTAAGAGAATAAATTATACCACAGTGGTTGCAGTGGGACCAGTCAATGAAGTTTGGTTTGAGAAATATGGAGCTCACAGTCATTTTGGGAGACGCGTGCGGCAATATTTGGATGAAGTTTTGAGAGAAAATTGAATCGGGCGCTGTGATTCACTTAAATGAACTGCTCGCCCTCTTGACTTGACGCCATGTGGTTGTTTTCTTAGGGTCACTGAAGAATGTTGTCTACAGAGACAGACCATTAAATCTGGAAGACCTGAAAGCTATAATTGTTGGCCAAACAAGATGGATTGTGCATTCCAGGTTAATTAAACGCGAGTTCAATTATGCATTGATAATAATGGACAGCATTTTGAACATTGAGTTAGTTGACAAATATTATTGCTGTTTTGTTTTTGTTTTGTTTTGTCAGTCTCTTTTAGAATAAAAGTTAATAATTAAAGCTAGTTTGGTCTCATGTGCAGTTTCACCAACGTGATGTCGACTGCTGATAGATAATGTTTATTACCTTATATGCAATTTTATACTAATTTGTGTTGTCGAAAATATTTTTTACGTTATGAGAATTTGTTGTTGTCAACTTATTGACATTATTGGTTCATCGCTGGTCACATACACATTTTTGTGTGTAAAATGCATGTTTTTTTGCGTTTTCTTGGGTTTTTTCATACGCCTTTACTCAGGTCAGGTCAGGATCACGCAGAGTCGAGTTTGGTGAGGTCACATTGGGTCAGGTCTAGCCAGGTCAGGTCAGGTGGTTCAGGTCTGACTGATACAGTGTCTTGCGCATAAACAACAACAAAACTCTGGTCCCTTCAACAAGCTGGGGAACTTGGAGCAAAAAGCCGTATGGAGGGGATGTTATTCAGAAAAAATGTTGGAGCAAAATGTAAACAAGGTTGCTTATAGAAGTCCAACGAAGGTGTTTTTTCTGATTTGATTTCTATATTTCCTTCCCCGCCCAGCACCCATATTCACGCCAGGTCCCGTAACTGAGGGGGGGGGGGGCATTTTACAGCATTTGCTATGTTGCTTATGCGTACAGGGTTGGTTTTAAGCGTGCTTTTGTTTAAAAAAATCAGTTTTGCGATCATCTGCATAATTACATTAATTTTTTCTAATTTTTTTTCTAATTGAGCCTAATTACATTCTTATAGTGGCGTATCAAGAACTATCTTGCCATTTAAAAAGAAAGATTTAGTTGCCATAGCAACGAAGTCGTTTAGGCTGGGATAAATTGAATATCGCCACTTTGTAGCAAAAAATATGTCGAAAAGCTTTTGTTAAGATAATTTTTTTTGAATAAGGAATATTTCAATAAATAGAAATCCATCATATACTAACCCTATAAGTATATATATATATATATATATATATATATATATATATATATATATATATATATATATATATATATATATATATATATATATATATATATATATATATATATATATATATATATATATATATATATATATATATATATATATATATATATATATATATATTCATATATATATATATATATATATATATATATATATATATATATATATATATATATATACATAAATATGTGTATGTAAAATAATATATAAACAAATGTTTCCATCCCAAATATGAGTTCTGTTTCGTTTGAAGAATAGAGTCAATGTTTTCTATGAAATTTCCCTAATAAATAAATTTAACAATATCTCAATATTCTCTGAAATATAACATACTATATATAACCCACCGCCATCTGCTTTAGTGCCCAAGGAAAAATAATGTACCGTTATTCCCCGTCAATAACCCTTGCACATGGAGCAGTAAAAAATAACAACAAAGACGCTATTTATAAAACCAGGGACAAGTCACTTGAAAACGGATCATTTACTACCTGCACGAGGTAAAAAAATGTTATATTTATCGGGACTTACACAAATTTTACCAAACAGTTGTCGGGCCTTACACACAATTCCGTCTGTTTCAAAAATTGACCACGGAGGTCGCTTTTATTAGTCACTTTTATAGGGCCCGACAGTTTTAGTAACACGAATTCAAAAATACACACATGCATATAGTATGTATATCAGGACATCGTCAGAAAATTAGTTATTTATACTATTTAAGAGGTGGAGAATCCGAAAAACCACGTCTCTAAATTGTCGGGACGCGTGTATAGCCCGACAAGTTGGGAAGACCCGACAAGTCACGTCCATGCATGTGGTTTGTCCTCATAATTATACGGACACAAACACACCCGCTTGCGACACGGACACATATCCATTTACCCTCCACAAACCCAAACTGTGAGGCTGACAAAACTTGTGTTCAATCGGAAATTATTCTGTTTGTAATTATTTTTTCAATTACTTTGGATATTGTTGGAAGCAATAAAATAAGATTAAATTATCAGATGTTTGTATATTACCCCCCTTATACGAGATAAAAATACACATACTGTACAAGTCACTGACTTCTTCGTATAAGGCATGTTGTATAATCTTAGTCAATAAAGCATAATAATAAGTCACGTTCCTTAGTGAACTAGAGATACTCATTGGGTCAACTGCAGGATGGTATATCCTGGGGCAAATTAGGCGCAATAGAATGGAAGTGAAATATCTGTAAATTCTGTGTTTGTATGGTTGTTTGATCCTGTCTTAACAGAACAACTAGATTAAGTGTAGTTTATTTGTGTAAATAATTTAATTGTTAGTGGCATTTGTTTTGCAACATACTATATAATCTACCAAGATTGTAACCTGGACCGAAATACAACCAAATATATTTTAAATTACACATTTTTCCATTTTTGATTTATAGTAGACATGTGGTGTAAAAAGAGGGACTTTTTAATAGATCCCAAAAAAAAACCACAGTAGGCGCTTTCAGTAAGAAAATCACACTGGAAGGCCTTAAACCTCTACTGTTAAACAGTACTGGAATTTCATTTGTATGCGAAGCAAAATATGTAGGAATTTTGCTTGACCAAAAACTCATGTGGAATACCTACATTAAAAAGGTCACATGGAGGCCATTCATTACCCTCAGCAGGTGTAGACAAATGTGCTAAAATTGGGAATGAACTCCAATATGATCCTATGGATTTAAGAAAAATAATAATAAATGGTGGACGGCAGTGTAGCGGGGATGGTGATCAGTACAAAGGGATATCTGTGTATCATGGGGCCATTGAGGATCACCTCAACGGCAACAATTGAAAGTCAATTTGGGCCTGTCTCCACTGCACATGTTTATACAAAGAGAAGCTTGCTCAGTTATACGTAGGCTAATGCAAGGTTAAACAGCGATTACCCAACAAGATATAGCAGAGTATCGGAAGCTATACAAGGAACTGAAGGCAGAATCGATTTTGGGAATGCTCATTGACAATATGCAACGTTTAACACTGATTAGCCAACAATATGGAGAAGAGTATCAGAAGCTATATAGGGAACCGAGGGCAGAACGAATTTTTAGAATGCTTGCTGACAATATGGTCCCTAAGTATAGCTTCTAGAAAATGTAAATATAGAAATATCAGATAGGTAAATATGGATTAATGGCCCTCTGATGACTGGACAAATAGTCTGGTATGCTGACAAATCCAAGATGGAAAGGGGTATTGGAGCAGGACAGTGTAGAATAAGGTTCACAGCCAAAATTTCAATAAGCCTGGGAATGCATACAACAATATTTCAGTTCGAGATGGCCGGAATATAATGTTAAACAAACCGGTATTGAGCAAAGGATGTTGAACCAGTTAATTGAAATATAATCAGATAGCCAAGCGGTGCTTAAGGCAGTATGTTCCATGGAGATCAATTCAAAGATATTATGGAACTGTCTGATAACCCTATGCTATCCACCAACCTTTCGATGACAACACACAAGTCGTGTGCAGAAATTATTGTACATTTTGAATATTTTCGGGCTAATTCTGCACATTTTATATGTAATGCGATTTCGCAGTTCATCTTAATTTTGTGGTCTGTTGACATAGACCTTGGACTTTAAATAACGCCATAAAAATAATAGGTACAAGCAAACTGAAAATGTGATCTTGAGAAAGTGGAATCTATGGAAATATACATACAGCATGGCATCTTTTTCCACTAAGTCAATCTTTAACATCGTAAATTTTAGTAGACATTATTTTATGGCCACACATTATACCTCAGTTGTTAGGCAATAATTTTGTTTTTGGCAAGATAATGCAAAACCCCATGCAGCTGCAGTAGTTAAACATTTTCACTACACTGAATTATCCCACAATTAGACGACTGTGAGATGAATTGGGAAGAACTGATCAACCTCACGAAATGCCTCCTGAAACTCTTAAGGGTATAGCTAATTCTCTAATGGAATACTGGAACAGCTCCAGAAAATCTTAATTTTAAATCGTAATTTTAATCATGACACTATGATTAGAAGCTCTAAGAGTGGCTCGAGGTGGCAATACTAGATATTACACAGATAAGAACGTATATGCAGTGTTTTTATGAATTTTGTTGTTTCTTATATTATATTATTATTATTATAACCACAGTCAACCATATTCAGTAAGTTACTTATTTTCAATAGCCTAATTTATCGCCTAATCTATAATAAGTGTCATAGAAAATGAAAGTTCAAAGTTTTAGTAAAAACACGATATTCCAAAGGTATCAGAGATAAAAGAGTGAACAGAAAAACAAGATATTTATAAGAAAGTGATCTTTTTTAAAAAAAACAATGATTTTTGTACATCTGCTCACTTTATGCAAAGGGTGCTTAAAAGTTGTGTAAAAAACAACCTACATTTTCTTTCATTTCCCTTTTTTGGAATATTTGAAAAACTACTGGCTTTGATAAAGAAATAACCTCACAAATCGGTCAATTTGTTCATAAATGACAAAGGTTCAAAATGGCAGCCAAAGTTAGGTGTGTCACTTTTTATGGAACTGAGTATAATTTTTTTAAAGAAGCAAGTTATTTTTTCTTTAATGCCTGTCTATTCTGCAACTATGGCTAATCGACGCCAGGAAGCCGTTTAACCTTACTATCTTGGAAATTTGGCTAAACCCCTGTCTCCGTATTTTTAATGTGTCCAAAATCACATGGTACACGGGACCGACGGACTAACGCCCAATCCGAAGGGCGAGACGTGAAGATATTCAACTTGCTCAAACACATTATCAAACCACAGTTGATGTTAATTCTACAGTAATTAACTGGTAATAAAGCGTGAAAGGTGGCCCATGAGCAGAAAGAATAAGCAAAGCTGCTTTTCTAACTCTTAGTATTAATTTAAAACTAAAGAAAGGGGTTCAGAACAATTCCAGAATAGTAAGATGAAACTTCTCCCTGGTGTCAGTGATTCGCAATGGTTGCGGAAATAGGCCGATGTTAAAGCAAGAAAAAATTCAATACAGTACTGGTTAAACAAAAATGTTGAATGACCTTGATTAATTTTTTTTAGGTATGGTGTCAACAAAAACTGGAGTAGAACGTGTAAAAGTATCTTTGGCCAATAAGGAAGGTTTTGTGAAATTCTTCCCAAACGTTGTTTCTCCAACAGAAATTGTGGATCAGATAGAGAATATGGGTTTTACTGCATACCTTAAAACAGTGAATGGAAAAGCTGTAGGAAAAGGTGATTCATGTCCTTGTTTGGCTTTTAATTTAGCGAATTTTTATTTACAAAAATTAACTTATAGAGAGGTATCGAAGGTGAGACTTTACAAAAGAATCTTCAAATTAGCGCGAATTTGGGCCCCTAGAACACATATCCGGAGTCAGTTTAGTTTTTATATGTTTATATATATATATATATATATATATATATATATATATATATATATATATATATATATATATATATATATATATATCCAACCGATAACTTGAAAAGTAATTAACTGATTTTGTTGAAACTGAGCAAGTACCTTTCTTTTATAAATAGTTTGGGTGAGTTCGTTAGCCAGCCTGATCGAAGCAGTTGAGATTCAAATTTCAAGCGTTTAATTAAATTTGCTACCATAACCCACTTGCTGCATCCCAAAATTTTGTTGATTAGAATCGCGGGAAATAGTCATTGCGCATTTTAATTCTTACTGAGCAACACAGATTCATGTTCAATTACATGTCATTTTTTCCCTCGGGGCTCATCCGCAATTTTGCTGCCCCGATAGCACTGCAGCCTTTGGCTTATTGTGCATGCCCTTAGTCTTTTTACTCCAGCCATTACAAAATCACTATGACTTGAACTAGTCTGCACAGCAATTGGTAGGGTGAAGTTTTATATTGCTCTGTCTCAGGTCTAGACTGACCGTAGATCAGTTGTCTTTTGCGGTCCAGAGCTTTACACTTGCACAAGATGTGCTGGAGTGATTCCTCCTCCTCGCCGCATTGTCTGCATGCGAGGTCCCCCTCGAACCGCCCCATTTTATGCAGGTGTTTCTTGACGGCCATGTGTCCCGTCAAGAGACCCGTTATGTTTCTGAGCTGTCGTCTGCTAAGATTTAGCAGCTCCACAGTTCCCAGTACACCTTGTGTTCTGTTCTGACCCAGGACTTAATGGGTCTTTGTCACGCTCAGAACCGGTTCTGGTCCCATAAATGGTTCTGCTAACCCTCTCTTCGAGAAACTGTCAGCATCTTCATTGCCTTTGACCCCCGAGTGACCCGGAACCCAGATGAGGATGACCCCTTCTGCCCAGCCAGGTCGCTCGTCTCGCCTCGGCACTCACTCACCAGCCAGGAATTTACCTGTGGGCTACTTAGGGCCTTAAGGGCTGCCTGGCTGTCTGTGGCTATGAGGATCCGCTTGTTGGTGTAGCCCCTCCTCTTGTTTTCCCACACACAGTGCAGGATGGCTTATATTTCAGCCTGAAAGACCGTGTCATGAGCTCCAAGGAAAATACTATGACTTACCCTCGGTCCCCCGTCCCACGCTCCCCGCCGGATCCCTCCGTGAACCAGACGAGCGCGTCCCGTGGTATGCCCGGCGTCTCCTTCCGCCATGCCTCGCGGTCGGGATTTCCACTGTAAAGTTGTTTTCCCTGCAGATTCGCGGGCTCTCGAAGTCTGACCTCATTACAGGTAATGTATTGAAAAACAATGTCATATATGGTAAAGTGGTACATGATAAAATTAGGAAGCAGTTGTATGCATAAAAATATGACAACATGATTGCTTTTCAGATTGTCAGAGGATGAAAAATTCAATTAAAATAGTTTTGAAATGCTTTTAATAAAGTAGTTTTCATTTGTACACTCTGGAAAAACTCAATTCACCACAACAATTTTAATACCAACAATCTTTATGCCAACAAAGTTGTCTTTATCTCCTAATAAATCAAACAATTCGATTAAATTTAAAATAGTTCTTAGGATTCAAGTAGTGTCTAAATTAAGGAAATACTTGGAAAATTAGTGTCCAGTGTATATTTGTTGGATATGTGAATTGCTTTATGAACATTTTGTTGTATTCCTATATTGGTTGTAAATTATTTTGCATGTTGAAGGCATTGCATCAAGATGATAATTTAACATATTGGGATGAGGCAAAGGTTCGCCTGTATAAACACTAATTTAGGTATATATACCTTACCTCAGACATCTTTGTCGATATGCTTCATGTTTCCTAATCCACACTCCAGACAACTAATTAATATAAAATTCAAACAATTCATGCTTCAATAAGATTGGTCAATCTTAAAAAATTAAATAAAAACTAATAGACACAGATCAAATAACATTTATATACTAATACTATGATGATAAAATGATAAATAAAAACAACAATAACAAAATTAAAGTATTTACTTCAATTTTATTATTTTAATTTCAATTCACTACTGTTGTTTTTATTACTGGATTCATTTCACTTTAATGTAAGGTAAATACCGAATATTAATAACTATAAGATATAAGGGCATACTTAAACTGTTTAGATACTTAAAAAGAAGAATTCTCTTGAATTTACTAGGTTATAGATTACTTGTAAACTGTATCATGCTAAATACTCTGTATAATAGTGTTCACAACTTTAAAACATCCTTAAAACAATTAAAATTTCACTTGGTAAGTAAGTACTGTTTCCAGTATTTTTACGTAACTCATCACATTTGGCATTTAGTATCTCTTAAGCTCAAATTCAATAGTCATAGTATCAAACACTGGGACCATTTCAGCATGCATTCTGCTTTGGTTATTTTATGCAACTTCTAAATTTGGACACAATTTGTTTATTTTGTCTCTGCCCCACCTTGTTTTGATCACTGCATTTTGACAAACCTCTCCTGAATTCCGTTAATTTTGACATACTACCTGTCAGATTACAAAGGATTTTTTGAGATTTTGGTTTTTTGGCAAAAACTTGTATGCTTAAAACTAGAATCTAATGTTTCATATCCCAGCAAACACAGTTACATAACTGATACGTCTAAATTAAAGCACATAAGGTTATATCAAAATTGCAGTTATGTAACATGTAGGGTACATGTAACGTGAAATGTATATGTGTGTATGTATATATATATATATATATATATATATATATATATATATATATATATATATATATATATATATATATATACAGGGTACCCAGCAACCTGGAAAAATCAGGAAATGTTAAATACCCCCTAAAATGTCAGTGAAATTTGTGATTTTACTCAAATGTCTTAGAAATCATTCAGTAGACCTGGAAATTTATATTTGTCAAATTTCGTCACTAGCAGATGCATTCTTATTTTTATTTCATATATATATATATTATATGAATTTTCTCACGTAAATAGTTTTCACATACCTAGGAAAATATATCTGATAACAATGCGGCTTACCTTTGGTACCAATATCAATTATATCCGTCAATGAACGCAGCGTATGCCACACCAGCGCCGATATAAATCTACTATCCCAAACATGTCTCCTATGTACATCTCATTTGTACTGTTCTTCCTTGAATGCATAAAATGCAAATGCGTTTTATGTATTGGACGGGTAGAGCTCTGCTGTGAATGTGTTTATTCTATTTTAACCTTTATGATCATGTTGAAAGTTGCAAAATATTTGGCATTTGTATATGGCGCATGTAAACAGTATCTTTGTTGCATTTTTTCAGCGAATTTTCATAAATAAAACTTCGCTTTTAGAGAGGTAATGACTTTCGAATTTTCAACAACAAAAAATTGACGCGAACCTGAGCTTCTGGAACCCATTTCCCAGGCGTATTCAAATTTATATATACAAACAACTAGGTTTGCAAAGTTTATATGCCACAAGAGACTTCTGGTTTGTTCCATCAGACTTGAAAATTCTTTCCGGAGGCTAAGTTTGTCAGCCAGTCATGAAAGTCATGTTTTTCCTTAAAAAAATTCCACATTTTCTTCTCGAACATGCTATATGTTATAAATTTAACGGAGCTAACCATACTTATGTTCTTTATTATGTAAATTTTTTGTTCGTAATTTTTATTTATTTTGTTCATAAAAAAAGTATTCAGGTATGTGTATTTTTTATTTCGAGTATTATTAAAAATGTACTCGAGGGGCCTGGAAATGTGAGGGAATTTGATATTTGATTTCTGCTGGGTACCTTGATATATATATATATATATATATATATATATATATATATATATATATATATATATATATATATATATATATATATATATATATATATATATATATATATATATATATATATATATATATATATATATATATATATATATATATATATATATATATATATATATATATATATATATATATATATATATATATATATATATATATATATATATATATATATTGAAGGCAACAAGAGTATGGTGAATTTCCATATATTGTAGGTCTCGGTGTTTTAGTGGTAAGAACGTGTGCAGCTGAACCCTCTGTAGTACCCTTTCATGTACATTCTTGTAAATTATTCTAGTGAGGTCAATAAATATGGTTGAGTTGAAGTTATATATATATTGTGTGTGTGTGTGTGTGTGTGTGTGTGTGTGTGTGTTTGTGATGGAATGATTATGACAACGTGTGTGAGAATAGTACTCTATTGTGGCTATCGCTCAGATTATGGCAAATTTTTGGGGTTGCCACAGATAAAATCACCGAATGATATGCATTCCTCGAAAAATGTATATGCGTCATGATTCTTCATCGCACCACGGACGTGTAGAAACATTCAGAAGATGATTTCATCAATTCGTTGAGAAATACTTAGCAGTTTCATATTTTTGGTGTGAGTTGCCATTTATGGGTCTTGTGCATACATGTAATAAACCAACTTGTCGCTACTCAGGAAAGACTGATTCCAGCGCGCCCTTCAGTATACACTTTAAAGCTTATTTAAAACGAATTTGATGCGGTGGGCTAATCCTAGCTTGTATCGCAATAAACAGTGACTCTGA
The DNA here is from genome assembly GCA_964006375.1 of Tillus elongatus. Taxonomy (NCBI): domain Eukaryota; kingdom Metazoa; phylum Arthropoda; class Insecta; order Coleoptera; family Cleridae; genus Tillus; species Tillus elongatus. Next base: position 41,547,922 of record OZ023270.1, on the reverse strand, counting down.
GTTTCTTATTTTTAAGCTAGGCTGAGAATGTTGTACATGGACACCTGGACACCAGATGTTTTCACAGCTCATTGTACTAACTAAGGAAACACCGAGGATTTCTTACTGTTAACTCGGGCATGCACATTTATGGTTTTTGCTTAGTTATAATATATGTATATACTGTAAATAATTCGTTGTAACATAATCAAAATTATTTACATAATCACAAAAAAATTTGATGTCTAATTTTAGATTTGCAATTGCTGTACACGTACCCAATTTATATTTAGCTTCCAAACTTTAACAAGGTCAATGTAATTTTGACATTTCTAAAATAACCACTCATAATTTTTACCTAGACTTGCCTCATCTAAAATTTACAACCCTATCCATTTTGGTTTCAACCACCTACATTATTTATTGTATTATACCGCCTATACATAAATACTATAGTTTTGGAAATATAAGCATTTATAATCGCATACCATAATTCACTTAGCCAACAGTTTAACACGTTTTTTCCAGTTTTTTATTTGATTATATTAACCAATTAGATTATGGTTTTTTTAATGAATTTTGAGGAAAAATATTGAACTATTTAAACAAAGTTTGGTGCAAAAAAGGTAGGAAATAATGAATCTGATCATCTATACCTATTTACATTTTCATAAATTGTTTTTACAAATGTCAAATGGAACTTTAAAATGACAGCCTTAAATACCGTTGTTATTTTTGACAGCTTGTGATATGAAACTATGAGTATTTAATAATAATAATAAAAAGTCTGGTCGCAGCAAAGGCGTTATGGTAGTGAATTTTCGTAAAAATGTTTTTAATAGGAAATGTATCTTTTTTTTTTAAATCTGGCATCAAATTTGGTTAACAGTATAACCTGTATTGAAGAAACAATGTACCATATTTCACCAATAAAATGTTCCCAAAAAAACTGGTTTCCTGGCCAACGAACCTTAGGTTAATAGTAAATATATAAATAACTATCGAAAGAAACATTTTATGAAAAGTCTCCACCATAACGCACTTGCTGAGTACAGAATTTATTTTTTTACAAACATGGATTATCTTTCAATGGAAAATGCAAATTGTGCAATAAGATAAGGTGTGTTTAATTAAGAAAAAGGTTCACCAGCGACTTATCCTCTGATTGTAAAAATAATTTTATAAGATGCAATTCCAGACACCGTGTAACTAACGTATACAATTTTTTTCATATATTGTATAATAATGGATATGTTGAGCTTTACCCTAGAAATGAGTCACCTGTATATATGAAAACAATTAAAAACTGAAACTAACCCGGATATGGGTTCTATGGGCCTAGTTCGCGCTCATTTGAAGAAATCTTTTAAAAATTCAAAAGTCACTAAATTTTTTTGCATTAAATGCCTATCACTTTTTAGTTAATTTTTATTTGAAAAAAAATCACTAATCGACAGGTATCGATGGTGAGACTTTGCAAAAATTTTTCAAATGAGCGCGAATTTGCGCCGCTAAAACCCATATCCGGGGTCAGTTTCGATTATATATATATATATATATATATATATATATATATATATATATATATATATATATATATATATATATATATATATATCCAACCAATAACTCAAAAAATAATTAACCGATTTTGATGAAACTCGGCAAGTGCCTTTCTTTTATTAATTAGCTTGGATGAGTTCATTGGCCAGGAAAATCGGACCAGGTTTTCCGGGAAAATCATTAGTTTTCTTTCAAAATAAAATTTTCCTCTGAAAATTATAAAGCTTTTTCGATGAAATTTAAAGGACATATTGCTTTTGAAAAGACATAACTATGTACCAAAATTCAGCTTTCTAGATTTACAGAAAATTGAGCTATTCAAATTTGAAACATTTATTTTTAATATCACCGCTTTTTGTTGACGATGGTAAAAACTGGTTTATAGGTATATGAGATCTAGTATGTCTAGTTACCTAGCAGTGGAACATTTGATATAATTCCGCAGGTCAATTACAAGCTGTAACTGACGTTTATCGTATATTATTAGATCGTTTATCTCTTTTCAATTTCAGTTGACAAATTGTTTGCGTTATTTGGAAATTTTAATATACAAATGCAAATTATTCCTTAACGATTTTATTAATGTTAGTGGGTGGCCTAAACAGTGTTGGTTATGTTTTGTCAACAGATATAAAGGATCGAAGTTTTACAAAAAGAACTGATATGCAACAGACTAGTTATTTTATCTGTGATGCTTTGGCAGTAGTTTGTGGTTTAACGGTCCATAATTTTTAGCTAATTTTCGTACAAACAAATCATCAATGTGGAGACCGCAACTTTAGAATTTTAAAAAGATTTCTTCTAATGGCCGCAAACTAGGCCTCCCAGAATCCATATCCGGGTTTACGTTCAGTTTTTATCTATTTACATATATACAGGGTGACGCATTTCTACAGTAAAGCTCAATATAATTATTATTGTACAAGAGACGAGAAAAAAATATATACGTTAATTATAGGGTGTCTTGAGCTGCATCTTATAAAATTATTTTGACAATCACCGGCTGGCCCATAAGTGGTTGGTGATCCCTAGAATTATTTTTTTTCGAACACCCTTATTTTTTTGCATTTTTTATCGAAATATGTTTGCAAGAAAAAAACTCAAGCCGCGGTAAGTGAGTTTTGGTAGCAAATTTTCATTAAATGCTTCAAATTTCGATAACTTAATTTGCTATTAACCTAAAGTTCGTTGGCTAGGAAACCAACATTTAAAGTATATTGTCGGAAAATTTTTGTACATTTTCAAAAAATAAGTTATTTTGATAAAATATGGCACATTGTTTCTACTATATAAGTTATACTGATAACCAAATTGATGACTGCTTGCATTAAAAAGACATATTTGCTATTCAAAGCATTTTTATAAAAATTCACTTCCATAACGCACTTGCTGCGTTCAGACTTTTTTTTTTTAACTTAGAAATCTAAATTTCGGTACATAGTTCAGCTTTAACGACGTAAGCACGGCTACCAAATTTTAAAGCTAAAGCTTTGTTATTTCCAGAGATATGTACATTTTTCGACAGGAAACACAAAATTTTTCGGGAGAAACTGGTCCGCTTTTCTTGGCTAACGAACCTATCCAAGCCAATTGTCAAAGGAAGGCATACACCAAATTTTATAAAAATCGGTCATTTGAAGACATATTTCAGAATTCGAAAGTCGCGATTTCCTCAATAGTGATTTTAAAAAAAACACTAAAATGGTTAGAAATATTTTACATAAATTTTGGACTATGGTTATATACCATAACTCCTCGCATAACGTCGTCTAATTTAACGTTGTTTCATTATAACCTCGCAGTTTGTTGTGGGCAAATGTATCCCTTAACGTTGAAACTGATTCAGTATAACCTTGTTATTCTTAAAAAAAGTCTAAATAGTTGGTAAAAAAGGAGTACACAATATAATGTGTGGGCATGTACAGGGTGATTCTTTATAATGTCGCCCCCCTTTAACTTTGTTATTTGAAGTGTCCCAAAAAAATTGAAAGTATGGTTATGTAGGTGCTAAAAATACTTTTTTTCTATGTATAAAAAAATTTGAAAAATGATCAGTATACAGGGAAGACCTAGAAGTTCATTTTTTTTTTCAATGGACCACCCTATATATGAATTTATTTTTCGATTCCTCGTAAAATTCTAAGCATAATTTATATAACATACTGTATACTTAAAATGAATAGTTTTTGAAATATTCGCATTTGAAATGTTATCATCAAATATTTTATTAAACAACTGTTACAAATCAAGAAGTCTTAGAATACCATGCTTTTAATTGAAAACAAATAACTGACAGTGACATTCTTCCAATATTGTTGTAGTTGTATTGTTTAGTAAGTAAAAATGCCGTACTCAGACAGAGAAAGAGTTATTTTAAGTTATTATATTAAAAATAATTTAAATTGTCGCCCTGCCATTAGAAATATGATAGACGATAATCCCGGTATGCATGTCCCAACTCAAAAAACGTTCACATCTATAGGAAGTTTCAAGAAACGTCAAATTTACAAAGGAGAAAAAGAACTGCTGTGAACGTAGATGAAAATGCAGAATTGAATATTTTACTTGCTATAGAAGAGAATCCAAACAATTCCATAAGAAACATTTCAAAGACATTACGAGCAACACAAGAAAATATTCAGCGAACTTCATACAGTAAAATCCAAAGAATGTTAAGAAAATGGAATCTAAAGCCATATAAGATTAAACCCACTACAAAGCTTACCCAAATGCAAAATGATGATCGGGTCGCATTTTGTCAACTGATTCTAGACAGAATAAACATAAATCACAATTTTTTAAAAACAGTTCTATGGACTGACGAGTTACCTTTTCTACTAGTGGCCTGTTTAACCGAAAAAATGCCAGACGATGGGCAAGAGAGAATCTACATTCTTATAGGGAATTTAAGTTCCAAGGGCGACAATCCGTAAATGTGTGGTGTGGTATCTTGGGCGATCGAGTTATCGGTCCATATATTTTTGATATTGTTTTAAATGGAGGTCGCTATTTAGATTTCTTGGAAAACGAGTTCGAAGAATATTTAGACGATTTGCCTTTAAATATATTACAAAATATAATTTTTTAACAGAATGGAGCACCCCCTCGCAATATTCGTGCTGTGCTTAATTACCCAAATGAAAGGTTTCCTGAATGGATTGAAAGAAATGCGCTAATTAAATGGCCTGCAAACAGCCCCCATTTTACACCTATGGGTGCATTTCTTTGGGGTTATATAAAAAAAACCGTGTATACGACCACCAAATTAAAAATAAAATATTAATTCAAATGAAAATAACCCAGCATTCATAACAGATTCATTAGAGAAAATGTGAAGACCCTTATACAATGTGTTGAAGAAAATGGAGGCCCGGTAGAGCATCTTTATATTTAATTAGAAACTGTTTTTGTTATAATATTTATTGTTAGATTTCTTGATTTGTAACAGTTGTTTTGGTTTAATAAAATATGTGATAACGTTTCAAATGCGAATATCCTAGGACTTCTTGATTTGTAACAGTTGTTTAATAAAATATTTGATGATAACGTTTCAAATGCGAATATTTCAAAAACTATTCATTTTAAGTATACAGTATGTTGTATAAATTATGCTTACAATTTTACGAGGAATCGAAAAATAAATTCATATATAGGGTGATTCATTGAAAAAAATGAACTTTTTGGTTTTCCCTGTATACTGATCATTTTTCAATTTTAGTGAATTTTCTTTAAAAAAATTCACTAATGGGGAGATCCCGACTTTCGAATTTTGAAAAAATTTCTTCAAATGAGCGCTATTTAGGACCCCTGGAACCCAAATCCGAGGTCGGTTTCAGACTTTATATGTATATATATATATATATATATATATATATATATATATATATATATATATATATATATATATATATATATATATATATATATATATATATATATATATATATATATATATATATTTACATATTTATATATATTTATGTGTCACACCTATAGCTTAAAAAATAATGGACCGATTTTGATAAAACTTGGTGAGTACCTTCCTTTCGCAAGTGGCTTGGATAAGTTCGTTATCCAGGAAAATCCGCCGAGCTTTTCCAGGAAAATTTTGTGTTTTCTTTCGAAAAAAAATTATATCTCCGGAATTAACAAAGTAAGGGCAACCAAATTTGGTGCGCGGGTTTATATCCTTCTAGCTAAGTTACCTACCAAAATGTAGCCATGTAGGTCAAAAGACAAAAAAGTTATAGGCATTTAAAGAAAAATAAATTGGGCTTTTCCTCAAAACGTCAAAGTTGCGATTTAAACCGTCAAAATCGGCAACCAAATTTCATACGCGGGTTTATACCATTATAGGTAAGTTACCTACCAAAATTTAACTCTGTAGGTTAAAGCACAAAAAAGTTACAGGCATTTAAAGAAAAATAAATTTGGGTTTTCCTCAAAACGTCAAAAGTCGCGGTTTTAAACGTCAAAATTGGTAATATTTAGGCAATGAGATAAAAAACGGGGGCTTCAGTATTTGCAAGTTAAACGATTTATTAATTAAATAAAGATTACATTCACAAAAACAGTGGAATACATAATTTATTGTTACTATTACTATTACTATTTTTGTACCTTCCTTTTAACTGCTCTTTTTCAGTCTGTCTATTTTGACATTGACATTTATAGTCTTCTTCTTAGATTAACAAACTTATCCAACTTAACAATAATGTTCACACCCCAACACTAAAATAGGTTTATTGTTTCTGTCAACACTCCCCCTCAATAAAGCATATTTTTAAAACTAACTTAATATCTAGCGACAAGGTTCAACTTATCTCTAAATTTTTCAAACAATATTTTTCCCAAAGGTTTGGTAAGAATATCTGCTACTTGTTCTTCACTTTTAACATAATCTAGAATTATGATATTTTCTTGTATTTTCTCCCTGACAAAGTGGTATCTTATGTCTATATGTTTTGCCCGATGGCTTTCAGTGTTATGTGCCATCTTAATTGCCGACTGATTGTCTTCAAAAAGTTTAATGGGATACACAGATGAACATAACTTAAAATCCTTAACCAAGTTTCCTAACCAACAAGCCTCACTGGCTGCTGTACTCAAGGCTACGTACTCAGCCTCCGTGGATGATAAAGTTACACAGTTTTGTTTCCTTGAACACCACGTTATTAAGCAATTGAATAATTTGAAACAGTAGCCTGATGTAGATTTTCTATCATTAGAATCTCCTCCCCAATTGGCATCTACATATCCATAAAGTTATATATTTTTATCATACTTGTAAACTAACTTATTTTTAATTAATTGTATATTTTACATATCTTAAAATACGTTTCAAGGCAGTCAATAAATTTTTGTTTGCAGTATTTTGATATCTACTCAGCAACGACACAGATGAACATAGGTCCGGCCTTGAACCAGATACAGCATACATGAGACACCCAATTAATTTTCTGCAAACTTTTTCATAATTTTCATCATATTTTTCAAGTGACAAATCGAATTTGAAATTTGAGTCCATGGGGGTACTCATTGGTTTGCATTCTGCCATGTCAAATTTATCTAGCACATTTCTTAAATATTTTTCTTGGCTTATCACCGTTACTCCTTTATCAATATTATGTTCAATATCTAACCCCAAAAAATTTGAAACTATTCCTAAGTCTTTCATTTTAAAATGTTTAAGCAAAGTTAATTTTAAATTAGGAACATCCCTGTCATCACTTCCACTAATTAAGAGGTCATCAACATAAATTAGTAAATACAGCATTCTGCCTTCAATGAATTTTGTATATAAACAATAATCTGACTTTGACCTTTCAAATTTTTCCCTATTCATTAAGTCATTAAATTTTTCATTCCAATATTTAGGTGACTTTTTCAATCCATAAATGGATTTATTCAACTTTACTACTGTGTTATCTGTTATCCCATCTGGCAATTTCATATATACTTCTTCCCTGATGTCCCCATACAAAAATGCAGATTTCACATCCATTTGATAAATTTTTAAATTTAGGTTTGTTGCTACTGATATAAAGGCCCTAACAGTGGACAGTTTGGCGACAGGAGCATACAGCTCGCTTAAATCAAAAGAATCCACTTGCTCAAAGCCCCTAGCAACAAGCCTGGCTTTATATTGCTTACTCTTATCATCATTTTTTGTTTTAAATACCCACTTACTAGATATAATTTCTTTACTTACAGGCACTTCATTAACTACAGTCCAAGTATTATTTTCTTCCAGCGATTTCAGTTCTTCCTTGACAGCAATCATCCACTCGCTATTGTCTGGCCTGGATGCAGCTTCTTGAAAATTAGTAGGAGCTTCGAAACACATAAAGTTCACTTCATAGCTTTCAAGCCACTTTGGACACTTCGCTTGTCTTTTTCCTTGTATGGATTTTGACTCCTGCACTTCTTCTACTTCTGTTTCTTGTGCTTCTTCACGTTCTTGCACCTCAATAGTAGTATCACTTTCACTTTCACCTGTTTGTTCATTATTTATTTCACTTCCTGTGTTCATCACTTCCAGATCACCTGTATTTTCAAGACCCATCTGTACATATTCAATTTCTTCTGAACAACAATCATTTTCCCTTGACTGGTTATGTGTGAAAACAACATCTCTAAATATTTATACAGTTTTGGTATCAGAAAAATAAATTCTATATCCTTTCGTTTCTTCACCATAGCCTACAAGAATACCTTTCTTTGCCTTAGCATCCCACTTGTGTCTGCGCTGCTTTGGTACATGAGCGTAGACTTCAGAACCAAAAACTCTAAGGTAATTTATATCATAGGATTTATTAAACCATACCTCGAATGGTGTCTGTCCATCAACTTCACTGTTGCTTGTCCTATTTAGCGTGAAAACAGCTGAATGAATAGCTTCTGCCCAAAAAATCTTCGACAAGCCTTTCGCATGCAACATTGTTCTGGCAGCTTCTACTAACATTCTGATCTCCCGTTCAGCTTTTCCATTTTGTTGTGGAGTATATGGTATGGATCTCTGGTGCCTTATTCCACTTTCATTACAGAGCTTTCTCAACTTATCATTGATGAATTCGGAACCATTGTCAGACCGAAAAACTTTAATTCTGTGGCCTAAACCTTTCTCTGTGAATTTTACAAAGTGCTTAATTTTATCAGCAACTTCATTTTTATTTTTCAAAAAATATACACTACGAAAATGTGAGAAGTCATCTTTCAACAACAAAAAATATCGTGAGCCACCAAGTGATAGCTCTTCCATGGGACCACACAGATCCATGTGAATCAATTCACAAACTTCATTTGTTTTTGTTGCGCTTGTATAATATGGTGCCTTGTGTTGCTTACCTTGCAAACATGATGTACACACTTTCTCACAGTCTTCCTTGAATCCAATACTGTTTCTCAGCAATATACTCTTCACCTTTTCTACATTCTGGTGTGCCATGCGTTCATGCCATTCTGCTAAAGACTCCCTAGTATGACTTATATATGTTTGTTCATGGTTACTTCTAAATTCCATCACATACATTTTTCCTGTTTTTCTTGCTCTTGCACAAACTTTGTTGCCTTTCATAAACATGGAGAATTTATCGTCGGAAATAACTTTGTATCCCTTTTCAGTTGCACTTGTGACTGAAAATAGATTCACTGCTAGCTCTGGTACATACAACACATTATTTATTTCTGTGTCAATCCAATCGTATCCATTAAAACTTTGAACTTCCACAGTACCGATACCTGAGACCTGAATAACACGACCATCTCCGATAACAACTTCCTTGAAATTTGACACTATCTCAAGTTTTGTAAAGGCATTTTTATCAAAGCACATATGGTCACTGGCTCCGCTGTCGACTAACCACAGATTGTTTTTATTTTGACTGACTGCTGATGTCACAACAAAAGCATTTTTAGCTTCATCACTAGTCTCCTTCTTTAGCTTGTATCTACAGTCTTTCATCACATGTCCCGGTTTCTTACAGTAATAGCAAATAATTGATTTTATTCTACAGTCCTTTTTCAAGTGTCCAGTTTTGTTACATTTGAAACATGCTTTATTAAATACAGACTTCTTAACAGAAAATGCAGTAACTGGTTCATTACCTTCATAATTTTTGAGTCACTGTTCTTCTGTTAACAACCTGGCAATTAAGTCGTCGATCTTCTGATTATCCTGTGGGACAGACTCCCATGCAGAGACAAAATGCCTATACGGTTCTGGCAATGACATTAACAGTTTTGTTATCAACATCTCATCTGTAATAGTCTGACCCAATTGTTTCAACTGGTTTGTTATTTCTTGCAACTTTGATACATGCTCTGCCAAACCATTGCCCTCATATTTATAAGCAAAGAATCGTTCCTGGATCAAATGCACACTGGCTGATGATTTTTGTTCAAACACGCTTAGTAATTTTGATCAAATCTGGGCAGATGTATCACATGTCATTACATGCAGCATTACATTATCCGTCAACCTGCTAACTATCACACTTTGTGCTCTGTGGTCTAACTGTAGCCACTCTTTCTTCTTTTCTTCATCGGCGGGAATGGTAGTTTTGCCAGTTACTATGTCAAACAAAGCCATACCTTTTAACAATACTCCAACCTGGAATTTCCATACACCCCAGTTCTTTGTGCCCTCCAGCTTTGTCATCGCTAACCCCGTAGCAGACGCTCCACTCTCCATCGTTCTGCACTTGCAACTTTTCTGAACCCCACGATCTAACCTGTAGGTGCACACCACGTGCTAACGAACAGTTATTTTGTTTTACACTACCGTATAATTCCTTACATTTTACAGATTTCCGCAACCTGGGCCCATAACCAGATAAAAAACGGGGGCTTCAGTATTTGCAAGTTAAACGATTTATTAATTAAATAAAGATTACATTCACAAAAACAGTGGAATACATAATTTATTGTTACTATTACTATTACTATTTTTGTACCTTCTTTTTAACTGCTCTTTTTCAGTCTGTCTATTTTGACATTGACATTTATAGTCTTCTTCTTAGATTAACAAACTTATCCAACTTAACAATAATGTTCACACCCCAACACTAAAATAGGTTTATTGTTTCTGTCAACACAATGAACCTGAAACTAATATAAGCTATAGAAGGAAAATGTCTCAAGAATAATGTTTTACAAAGCCTGAAGTCTTAGTTTCAATCGTCATTGTCCTTCATTTTACTAAAATATTCCCAGAAAATTCATTTCAAATAGACACTTTCTCTGATGCTTTGGCTGTCGGTTTAGTTAAGTTGATGTGTTCGCTGTAGGTTTGGTGAAGTTTATGGTTTATAATTTTATAATTTTTAGCTAATTTTCGTAGAACAAATTCGTTAGTGCATTTTAGCATTTTTTATCGAAATATTATGCATGTTTGTAAGAAAAATCTGGACGCAGTAAGTGCGTTTTGGTAACAAATTTTCATAAATCCTCCAAATTTCAATAGCTCATTTGCTATTAACGTATGTTTTGTTGGTTAGGAAACCAACATTTAACTGTATTTTCGGAAAACTTTGTATGAACGCAGCAAGGGCATTTTGTTGCGAATTTTCATTAAATGTTTCAAATTTAAATAACTCAATTTGCTATTAACCTAAGGTTTATTGGCTAGGAGACCAGTTTTCTCAGAAACATTTAAAGTTTATTTTCCGAAAATTTTTGTACATTTTCAAATAATTATTTTGATAAAATATGATACATTGTTCCTACTATATAGGTTATTATATAAATCATTAAACATTAATTATGACAAATGATTACAACGCCCGCTGGAATAGGACATTAAAACAAAATTGCAGCAGCTGGCTTGTTGGTCTAGGGGTATGATTTCCGCTTAGGGAGCGGGAGGTCCCAGGTTCAAATCCCGGACGAGCCCAAATACCTTTTTTTTTTGCTTTTTTTTTTTAACCGACTTCAAACAAGGAGGAGGTTCTCAATTCGCCTGTATGTTTTTTTATGTGTGTTACCTCAGAATTTTTTTCTGTTAACCCATTTTGATGATTCTTTTAGTGAATTTTCTTAAAAAAAATTCACTAATGAGGGGATCTCGACATTTGAATTTTGAAAAAATTTCTTCAAATGAGCGCGCTATTTAGGACCCCTGAAACCCAAATCCGAGGTCGGTTTCAGACTATATGTTTATATATATATATATATATATATATATATATATATATATATATATATATATATATATATATATATATATATATATACATATATTTATGTGTCACACCTATAACTAAAAAAATAATGGAATGATTTTGAGAAAATTAGGTGAGTACCTTCCTTTGGCGAGTGGCTTGGAAAAGTTCGTTAGTCAGGAAAATCCGTCAAGGTTTTCCCGGAAAATTTTAGTGTTTTCTTTCGAAAAAAATCCAAAAAAAAATGTATATCTCCGGAATTAACAACGTAAGGGCAACCAAATTTTATACGCGCGTTTACATCATTATAGGTAAGTTACCTACCAAAATTTAGCTCTGTTAGTTAAGGGACAAAAAAGTTACAGGCATTTAAAAAAAATATTTGGATTTTCCTCAAAACGTCAAAGTCGCTATTCTAAACGTCAAAATTGGTAATATTTAGCCAATGAACCTGAAAATAATATGAGCTATGGAAGGAAAATGTCTCAAGAACAATGTTTTACAAAGCCTGAAGTCTTAGTTTCAATCGTCATTGTCCTTCATTTTACTAAAATATTCCCAGAAAATTCATTTCAAATAGACCCTTTCTCTGATACTTTGGCTGTAGTGTTAGCTATAGAGTTTATCGATTAATGGTATATCATTTTTGTCGAATTTTCGTAAAAAAATCTTTAAAGTTCAATATATCCGTTATTATGCAAGATACGGAAAAAAATTGTATACATTAGTTATAGGATGTCTTCAGCTACATCTTAAAAAAATATTTCTACAATTACAAGCTGGCCCATAAGTCGTTGGTGATTCTAATTTTCTTTTTAGGGAATTTTCTTTGAAGAATTTACTAATTCCGTGTTTTCTTTCTAAAAAAAAATCATATCTCCGGAAATAACTAAGTGAGGGCAACCAAATTTGGTACGCGTATTTGTATTATAAAGAGTGAACCATGTACCGAAATCTAGGTCTCTAAGTTTAAGGACAAAAAAGTTACGGGCAGCTAAAGAAACAAATTTTGGAGTTTTCCTCAACACGTCAAACTCTCAATTTAAAACGTTAAAATTGGCAATGTTTACGCAAAGAACGTGAAACAAATACGGATTGTGAAAAGAAAATGATGCAAGAAGAGTGTTCTGCGAACCCTTAAGTTTCAGATTCAACCGTCATTGCCCTTCATTTTACTAAAATATTTACGGAAAATTCATTTCAAGTAGACCCTTTCTCTGATGCTTTGGCTGTCAGTTTAGTTAAGTTGATGCTTTCGCTGTAAGTTTAGTGAAGTTTATGGTTTAACAGTCTATAATTTTTAGCTAATTTTCATAGAAAAAATTCGTTATTGCATTTTAGCATTTTTTTATCGAAATTTTATGCATGTTTGTAAGAAAAAAATCTGAACGCAGTAAGTGCGTTTTGATAGCAAATTTTCATTAAATTCTTCAAATTTCAATAAGTCAATTTGCTATTAACGTAAGTTTTGTTGGTTAGGAAACCAACAGTTAACTTTATTTTCGGAAAATTTTTGTATGAACGCAGCAAGGGCGTTTTGTTTGCGAATTTTCATTAAATGTTTCAAATTTCAATAACTCAATTGGCTATTAACCTAAGGTTCATTGGCTAGGAGACCAGTTTTTTTGGAAACATTTAAAGTTTATTTTCGGAAAACGTTTGTACATTTTCAAATAATTATTTTGATAAAATATAGTACATTGTTCCTACTATATAGGTTATACTGGTAACCAAATTTCATACAAGCTTTCTTAAAAAAATATCCTATTAATATATTTTTATGAAAATTCACTACCATAACGCACTTGCTGCGCTCAGGGTTTTTTTTTTATACATAGAAGAAAAGTATTTTTTAGCACCTACATAACCACACTTTCAATTTTTTTGGGACACTTCAAATAACAAAGTTAAAGGGGGGCGACATTATAAAGAATCACTCTGTACATAATACATACGTAAATGAATACTGTTTTTTAATCATTTTGCAGTCACAAATATGTACATAATATTATGTATCTACATTACATTCATTCTCAGTCATTCGTTTTACGTTGTTTCACTTAACCTCGTGATTGGTAGATCCCTAACTAGAACGTTAAGCGGGGACTCGCTGTAAATAAAAATTGAGAGCTAATAACTTAAAATAACACCATTTTGCGCAAAGTAAAAATCAGTATATGATTAAATAATAAATTTATTTATATATATATATATATATATATATATATATATATATATATATATATATATATATATATATATATATATATATATATATATATATATATAGACCATTAGACCTTTAACTTAACTAAAACTACTGCCAAAGCATCAGAGAAAGGTTCTATTTGAAATGAATTTTCTGGACACATTTTAAGAGAATGAAGGACAATGGCGATTGAAGCTGGAACTTAAGAATTTTTAAAATACGCCTCTTACGATATTTTCTGTGCATAGCCCGTATTAATTTTAATTTCAGGTTCTTTGCCTAAAAGTAGCCAATTTTAACGTTTCAAATTGTGACTTTGGCGTTTTAAGAGGAAAGACTATAAAATTTTAAAAGTATTTTTTCTAGAATTTCTTGACCTTTTTTGCGCTAAAAAGCTTAATTTTTGCTTGTAATATACAAGAAATTTTGTTATACACACAAAATATTTTGGTTTTGTGCGTTTTTCTTGTCATCAGTGGCACCCAAGGAAAAAATTTTGAAATGCCTATAACTTTTTTTCTTTCAGCTTACAGATTTAAATGTTGGCGAATAGTTGACTCTGAATGGTGTAAACCTGTATAGCAAATTTGTTTGCCCTATCTTTGTTATTTTCGGAAATATAACAATTTTCCGAAAGAAAACGCAAAATTTTCCGGGAAAAACTAAACCGATTTTCCTGGCTGATGGAAGTTATCCAAGCCACTCGCAAAAAAATGTGTTTACGAAATTTGATTGAAATCGGTGTGATACATACATACATCCATAGATATATATATATATATATATATATATATATATATATATATATATATATATATATATATATATATATATATATATATATATATATATATATATATATATATAAACATTAAAATTTTAACTGACCCCAGATATGTGTTCTAGGGGGCCTAGTTAGCGCTCATGTGAAGAAATTATTTCAAAATTCATTAGTGATTTGTTTTTAAGAAAATTCACTTTGCTTGCTGGCAAACCATGTTATAACTTGCACACGATCTCAATCAAAGTTCCTAATTTCCATGCTCAAACTCCTGTAAATATAGATGCCACATGTTGCTACACAGTCCAGCTTATGACTTGAGAATACACACGTTTATATTCTTAAATACGAAGCCACAACAACGCATAGTCGTTCATAGTTATATACAGTTGATACAAGAAGTTGTCATTTTCTTGATATATATATATATATATATATATATATATATATATATATATATATATATATATATATATATATATTAGAGGTGTGCGAACCCATGTTTTGTTCGAACCGAACTATGAACGAACCCAAGCAAATATGTTGCCGCGAACTTCGAACCTCTGAAATAGTATGTCTAAGGTTCACAGTCGAACTTCGAACTACTTAGAAATTCAAATTCGAACATCGAACTACCCAAAATTCTTCAGTGTTCATATATCATTTCCTTAAATACAGAATTTAGGAATATTGTAACATACAATATTTGATATGTAAAAGATTCCCACTCTTTTACAAAAAGGAAGGATTTGACAAATTTGCAGGTTGATTGGGTGAAAATGCCTTCCGGTGCTGATCGTTGTAAAGATGGGTGAACGTTAAATAAAAAACACAAAAACAAAAAATATTTTAAACTTTTTTACATTTCTAGATCTACAGATAAGCTCAATTATAAATATGTTGTTGTTTGGTATTGGCTAGGCAGTTTTAGCAAACAGATTGAGAGGGTTCAAAGTGAGCACGATAGGTATAAAATAACCACTTACAAGTTTGAACTATCTCCTGAATATTTAACTGTTGTGGCTCACTGTGAAATAAAGCATGTTGAAACCAGTGTTTTCCAAAGAAAATCTGCAATTATCCTCAAATTCTGAAAATTTACGTTACCGATCGCCTTCGAACACCGCCATCATAATGTTGTTACTGAAATAGGTGTTGGGAGGCTAGGATATACAAGATAAATAATTCTGTGATTGCTAAATGACTCCGTCGTGTCTCAATGTGTCCCATCTACTGTCAAAAATATGCATGAGTGAAATCTCCTGAAACTACACTATCGACTCAATGAGACCGATAACGAGTTTAAAGTGCCGCTACCGAGTTAAAGGTGCCGCAACTTCGCTACCTTTGGCAACATTCAATGCCTGTAAAGTGAAATTTCGAAGTATTTTTGAGCAACGAAGTTCGAACTATTTTGAAAATTACATATTTCGAACTTCGAACTACTTCAACATCGCTTGTGCGAACATAGTTTCGAACCGAAGGTTCGGTTCGAGTTCGGGTTCGGTTCGGAATTTCGAAGCTTCGCACACCTCTAATATATATATATATATATATATATATATATATATATATATATATATATATATATATATATATATATATATATATATATATATATATATACCTGCCATACACAGAATTTGTGACAATCTATGTCACAATGTTGTTAATAGTTCACACATAAAGTTGTCATTTTATTGATATATTCACATATTCACAGAACTTAGGGCAACCGATGCCTCAATATTGTCATATAGTTTACACATAAATTTTCAATTTTTTTAATATATATTTACATTACATACACATAATTTATGTCAACCGATGTCACAATGTTGTCAATAGTATATATATATATATATATATATATATATATATATATATATATATATATATATATATATATATATATATATATATACACACCTGCCATACACAGAATTTGTGACAATCTATGTCACAATGTTGTTAATAGTTCACACATAAAGTTGTCATTTTATTGATATATTCACATATTCACAGAACTTAGGGCAACCGATGCCTCAATATTGTCATATAGTTTACACATAAATTTTCAATTTTTTTAGTATATATTTACATTACATACACATAATTTATGTCAACCGATGTCACAATGTTGTCAATAGTTCACACATAAAGTTGCCATTTTCCTGATATATATTCACACTCATACACAGAACTTTTAGCAACCGATGCCACAGTGTTGTTAATAGTTCACACATAAAGTTGCCATTTTCTTGATATATATTCACATTCATACACAGAACTTATGGCGACCGTTGCCACAATATTGTTAATAGTTCACACATAAAGTTGCCATTTTCTTGATATATATTCACACTCATACACAGAACTTATGGCAACTGATGCCATAATGTTGTTGTATGCACGCTTGCTCATCTCGAAATATTTCACCAATCAGCGAGTGTACAGATGATCTGACGATATTTTTAGCATTATAACGTCAAACTGAGTATAGTGCAACTCAGATCGTTTGAGTCGCCATTTGTTGGTACATTGCACGGTTGCCATAATCATTGCAATATGTGTATATGTGTGTGTGTGTGTCAGCCCTCCTTTTACTGTATAACACTTAAATTACTAAATTTATGCTATAATTTTTAATCTAATATGTCTAGTCTGAATTTAGTTTCAATTTATCAATCAAGTTTATTATAAGAACTTGTTTTAGTGTAGTCATTTAGACCAAAAACAAGCATTAGTTTTGTAATTAAATGCCAGCAATAAGAATTATAAAAACACTTGAAAAGAGTTGAATAAATTCGGATATTATTAATATAAAATATATATAAAAAACAAATATTCCTAAAATTTAAATTAAATTGCAAATACTTCAAACAAAAAAATTCACTTAAAAAAAATCAAACTGGATTCTTTTTGGCTGCTCGAATGTGTTGAAACCGACTCAGGCGAAACCATTCACTGGCGGTTTTTTCGAAGTCTGCCTCTTTGTGTCCAACAAATGCTGAATCGATGGCAACTATAATAAAACAAAATAAATATACAGTCAAAATATAAAAAATAATGTTTGTGGTCTACATACACCTATAGTGACAAATCTGAAGTATCTGCAAGCTTACATATATTTACTGTTAATAATTGTGTCAGCCCTTTGTGGAACTTAATTTTTCGTACTAAAATCGAAACTATAACCATTTTAAGTTAAAATTCCACTAAACCTATACACTGAAGCACTGATATTATATATGTCCCTTTTTTCAAATTCCACATGACCTCAAAGATAAAGTTGAGTTTTCACCTGCCTTTTAAAATCCAGGGCAATGTAGCCCGACAAGATTATTAGAAGGCAGGTGAAACCTCAAATTTACCTTTGAGGTAGTGTGGAATTTTACTTGAAATAGTTAGTTTTTATTTCAATATATGTACTAATCAACTTTGTGTTACATATTCAGTTATTACTCTATAGGATAGTAAAGAATTGGTATAATATATTAATAGTGCTGTACTTCATCGCTATTAAAGATCACATTGGTGCTGTTTATTGACTAGATAAATTCATATGAAGGTCAGTTAGGGAAAAGTTTAACAAACATATGACAGACGTCACCCTTTTTAACTTTTTGGGTATGATTTATCTAAAAAAAATGTGATGATATGTCATCAACTTTATGTTGGAGGTGAACAGAAAAATTTCTTGCATATCTACAGTGTGCTGAAGGTACATATCTAAAATTTCATGTTAAACCGTACAGTGGTTTCAAAGATCTAATGTTTAATGAAATTGCCCACAGACACAGGCGGAAAAACAAGACTCACTTTTTCGTTATCCACAAGCTATGAAACATTAAGCAAAGTTGAAGTTAGTAATTATCTTGATGGACCCCATTACCATACTTCCTTTGCTTCCTCAGGAAGTAAACATGATTAATTTAAAACAGGGCTTTCATTAATTCATGAGTCCCACGTGACCGCTTAAGTTAGGCAACCCGGCATACACGGTTGTACAACCTGAATAAATGAAATCCCTAAGTTGCCAGTGTCGTCTCATATTTCCTTTGGGGTTTTATAATAATTTATGATAAGGTGAAACAGTAAATGTCTTAAATGTATTTAATATTTAGTATTTTTAGCAGCAAGTCTGTTCATGTATCGTTTACTGTTATTGATTGTTAAAAAAAAACATTAAATATTACTTTTGTTTTGTATAGATATCAAAATAAAACCAACAAAACTGGCATTACAAAAAATATTTTACCTAATGTTCAGTAAATAAAATAAGTTTTTAAAAAATTTTGCATTTCTTATAAAAAGGGTTCAAAATGACCACCATCGTTTTGTAAACATAAATTTACCCTGCATTTAATGCACTCAAAAACATTTTCCAATTCATTTGGAAACTTTATAGGGATGCATATGCAAGACCTTGGTTAGTGCTTTGTGACAAGTCAATCGACTGATCTATAACAAAAATTACAATAATTAGAAAAACAATTATAGCATAAAATAACTTTTTTTTATAGGGTAAACTTTGCGAATGTAAAATACTTTCTAAAAGGTTACGTGGAAAAATATATTTCACAAGTTACAAAACTTGAAGTTGTATGAACTAACACCTTTGAGATGGTGTTGCACGCACCCGTAATTGATGGAATACTTTTATGAAACGTAGTTAAGTACAGAAGCTAAAACGAATTAGATTATAACGTTTTACATACATCTTTATTAAACTTGAAATTTTGTAATGTACGTAAACATATCGAGTACCGATTATTTAAACTTCTAATTTACGGCTTTAGGAATGTGTATTGTGTAACATGTAACAAATATGTACCTGTTTGAGCAGATAACCGATGAACAGATTTGGTAGGGCTTCGTTCCATGTGATGTCGAATGTCGTCAACAACATTCTCTGTTAGAATAGTTGGTCTGCCTGTAGATTTGCCTTTGCAAATACAGTGCTTTTCCACATATCGTTTAATAAGAACCAATCTGTGGTTTTTGAAAATATCGTATGGAATGTTATCCTCAGGAAAAGCTTCAGAATATTGCTCGATGCATGATTGTATCGAATAAGACCAACTTCCATTTGGATTTCGTGTACCACTGCGAAAATCGGCCATTAATATAAAGGCATCCTGCTCCAGTGTGAAAGGCATCTTTACAGTCAAGTCTAAAAAAATGGAACAAATAAATGAGCACAACCTTAACATACCTACACTTTTAACTTACGTAAAAAGGCAAGAAAATGCTAAGTTTTGATAAAAACTGTTTATTTGTATTGTCCAACAGATAGAAAATTATTTGAAGAATGTACAATATACATACAAAATAACCGGTCAAAGGGGAAAAGAGCGCCAATGGACTGAACTGTCAATTTTCAATTGATTTAGTAACTTTGGGTTCCCTAGTCTAGTGGTTTTTTGGTTACTTTTTGACTGCCAACTCAAAATCATATTCCACTAAGAGAGAGACAGAATCCCGTCACGTGGGACTCGGGAATTAATGAAAGCCCTGTATTAGAAGAAGTGAATAAAATGGAGCAGATATTTCACAAATTTGCTTACGATGTACGCAGAATTCACCCAATATTCTTTCTACCTTTTATTGCATGTATGATCTTTCTATCGCATACTCTTATGCTTATCCTTGCCTTGAGTTTGAATTGAGTTTCATCAATACTGGTCATGAAGAGTTTGATGGTGTGAGTTTCATCAATACTGGTCATGAAGAGTTTGATGGTGGAAGGAAGTTCATTTACAAAATACAACAAAAGCAAAGTACAAAAGCAATTACCAGCCTTGTCAAGATCCTTTATCAATTATCCAGATGGCAGACATGGCTCTTCACCATAACAAATATTATCATCTGTAATAATATTTAGGAATGAGTGAATCAATGTAGATAATATCTAACTAAGAGCAGTCTTCAGTCTGTACACTATTGCTAACAGGACTTCAAATTATACGGAGATGATGCAAAATTAATATACTAGTCTATTATCTAGAGCAAAATTTTCCTGTAAACATACATACTAAAAATGTTCCACCCTGTACCTTGAAAGGGATGCATTTTATATTATTATTATTTTATATATGTGTGTATATATATATATATATATATATATATATATATATATATATATATATATATATATATATATATGCCTCTAGAAAACCCTGGTAGAATAAAACTAATGCCACACTTTTAACTGAGACTGAATGTTAGGATTATATAACATGGGACAATGGGACTAGTGCCTATAACTATGCTTACGTATCATCCTAATCCTAAAATTAGGCAGTAAATATGGGCCTTCGCCTAGGACATAGAATGAAAAAAAGAAACAAATTTGGGAGATGAGTAGTTACTTGCTAGATTGGAGAAGTTTGAAGATATCACAGAATGTGATGTGTGAATCATGAATATATATATATATATATATATATATATATATATATATATATATATATATATATATATATATATATATATATATATATATATATATATATATATATATATATGTATGTATCACACCGATAACTCAAAAAATAATGGGCCGATTTTGATAAAATTTGGCATGTACTTTTCTTTTGTAAATAGCTTGGATAAGTTCGTTAGTCAGGAAAATCGGACGAGGTTTTCCGGGAAAATTTTGAGTTTTCATTCGAAAAAAATTATTATCTCAAAAAGTAATTAGCCGATTTTAATAAAATTTGACATGTACCTTTCTTTTGTAAATAGCTTGACGAGGTTTTCCGGGAAAATTTTGAGTTTTCATTCGAAAAAAAATTTTATCTCAAAGAATAATACGCCGATTTTGATAAAATTTGGCACGTACCTTCCTTTTGTAAAAGGCTTTGACAAGTTCGTTAATCACAAAAATGGGACGAGGTTTTCCGAGAAAATTTTGAGTTTTCATTTTTTTAAAATTTTTATCTTAAAAAATAAAAAATCTATGATAACCAAATTTGGTAGGTAGGTTTACGATATAAAAAGCAAACTATATACCAAAATTTAGATTTCTATGTTACAAGAAAAAAAAGTTATAAAATATTTTGTGCCAGATCATTTCTATGAAAATTCACTACCATAACGCACTTGCTGCGTCCAGGCTTTTTTAATTTTCCTTGAATATTTTTTTGAAACTGGGTGGCGGTAAATTAGGTGTGTTAATTTTTCAACATTCAATTAATATGTACCATACCTAATTCAGTTCTGTTGGTTTTGGAATTAGTTATGGGATAATGTTATCTTGTTTCAATAAATAATTTAAAAAGATTATAGAAACGATGACTTCGGAATCGCACGTTTAGTTATCTGCAAATTTTTATCAAAATAACTTTATTCGCTGTAGAAATGTACGATTTTATTATATGTGGGTATTGATAAAGAGATAAATGTGATTAGAGGGTGTGTGCTAGTACCTACTGTAATTTGACATTATGATAATGGAATTAAAACTTGACCTATTACGCAAAATAAGAGCTAGCTTATTGACATAAAATTCTGAAATATGAGCTAACTAATAATTTAAAAAGTTAGAGCGTCTAAGAAAAGTCTGGACGCAGCAAGTGCGTTATGGTAGTGAATTTTCATAAAAATGTTTTTAATGGTAAATATGTATTTTTTAATGAAAACAGGCATCAAATTTGGCTAAATATTTTTACACAATTTTTTGCTGAAATAATACATAAAATTCAAATTATATACCTAATCTGTAATTAAAACAGAAAATAAAATCTAGAATCCATAAAAATCTTCTTTTCGACGAATTTCGGTTAATAAATGTTCCAAGTGGATGTTTCGTACAAATGTTTCTTCAAAGAAAAATCATTAAATTCATTCATAAGAAAATTCGCTATTAAACGAACATTTTGTAGGAGAAAATTCGCTAATAAAAATAAATTAGATAAATAAAGAAAATCCGATTCTCCTGGCCAAAGAACCGTTTCAAGTTATTTTGCCACCTACCAAAATATAATTTTCCACAAAAACTTTTTCGACGACACAACAATAATTTTGTGAAAATTTGCAACCAAATTTTCAAGAAAATCCGTAAACATTTTTTGTTATAATAACTTATTAAACATTTATCATTAGTGACCAAAATTTCACAAAAGCATCTTAAAATGATTTCTACGAAGCACAAAAAATTTCCGTGAAAACTGGCTAAATATCTTTTACAAAAAATTTTACTAAAAGAATACATAAAATTCAAATTATATACCTAACCTGAATTAAAATTGAAAATAAAATAATTTGTTTGCACGAAAATCCATTAAAACCTCTTTTCCGACGAACTTCGTTTAAAAAATGTTCCACCAATTGAATAATTTTTATACAAAAATTCGCTACAAATGTTACTTCAAAGAAAATTCATTAAAGTCATTTTTTTTAAAAATCGCTTTCAAAAGAACATTTTGTACAAGAAAGTTCGCTGTGGCTTCACAGAGAAAATTCTTTTGCGTGTGGATGCTGTAAAAATTGAATCCAGTTGTATAAAAGAAAACAACCTCTTCTGATGTCACAAATTTCTACGTCTATGTTAACTGTGGAACGGTTTTACCAACTAAGGGCAACAACAGCTGCTATTAAACTTGAACTAAAAGTCTTAAAAGTGCTTATCTTTCATTTTCAACAAAAAGTCGCTAAAAAAATAGTGGAATTACACAATCTGATCAGCTGGCGTTAAAATTGAATCAAAAACGAAAAAAGTAAATACACTAACTAGGATTAGAACTCGTAATGTGGGAGTCGATGTACAGGGACCTAGCCCACTTAGCTACGCACTACATACATTTACTAGTAGGTATATCCCATTGTTCAACGGTTTAACAATTTACACAAAACCATTTTGATTTACAATGAATTTCTGCTCATATTTGAACGAATTCAAGGAAAATAACGACTTAGACACATATCTAGGATCTTGTTAGTCATTTCTTGTAGTATTTTTCACTCACATTCTGATCAATCAATTTTGAAGTTTTAACTTTCTTGGATCAGATTTCATTAATTAAAAAATAATTTACCTCTAACTTTTTTGTCTTTTAAGATAGAGATCTGAATTTTGGTACATAGGATACTATTTATGACAGAAACCAGCGTATCATTTGGTTGCCTTTACTTTGTTATTTCCGGAGTTTTTTTTTTTCCAAAAGAAAACAAAATTTTCCGGGAAAACCTGGGCCGATTTTCCTGACTAACGAACTTATCTAAGCCACTTGCAAAAGGAAGGTATCTGACCCTGGATATGGGTTCTAGGGGGCCTAGTTCACGGTCATTTGAAGAAAATTTTCAAAATTCAAAAATCGGGATCTCATTGGTGAATTTTTTAAAGAAAATTCACTAAACACGGTAAAAAGCATCCAATATCAATTTAAAACTTTTAAATATATGAGTTTCAAAATTGTTTACAGCTGGCAGCGATATAATACCAAAACTTCTACTGAAATATATACGAGTACACAAAAAAAGAGTTGAAATGTGTAATATAAAATTAAGCCAGTTACTGAACTTGGTGCTTAGAGGAAGTAAACTGTTTCATTACTAATTTACTTGTACACATTGTTAACAGATTTCTTATTAATTTGGCGTCAACTTAATATATCCTTGATATTCGTGTATTTAACGGCCAAGAAACTGTTCACTAAGTGAAGATTGGAACCTGTGATGAGCACTGATAAGTACACTTAGAGAACCAAAATCACCACAACACATCTTTTTAAAGACCTGGCGATCGTTTCACTAACAAAGTTAGCATCGTCAGAGGACAAAAATTCTAACTACTTTACTACTAACATCACCTTTTATACTGAATCTTAGGTGAAGAACGATACCGAGCGGGAGACTAAATCGGAGGCAAATTCTTCAGCGTATTGTATTTTAATTGGCGGACGAGGTTTATGAACTTCCTTTATCATTTTACTTGACAGCTTTCGGAATGTTTATCTGCATCATTATTGCCCTAGAAATATAAATACTCTCGAACGCATATAGCTCCGCTGGCCGTCTAACAGTTTCAAATTTTCTTCATCACAAATATGTTATGCCACGCATGACTTGTCCACACTATCGTATCTCAGCTGTGCCAGATGTTCACGAAATCTAGTCTCAATGGTTCTCTTAGTCTGCCCCACGTATCTAAGGTTACAATCTTCACAACCTATCTCATAGATACCCGACATTCAGTGCCTATATCTTTATCTTTCGTATTACCCAACAAATTTCTTAAATTATTTTTTGCCGAGAAAGTTAGCTTAAATGCTCTCGAGACCCCTTTTGATATGCAGTTCAAAAGGTAGGCAAACAATTTTTTTCTCTATTTTATCTTTTTTGAATGTCGTGCATTCCGCTAACATTTTCTTTGTTCTATGTCTATTAATTAATTTTTCCACTGAGCAGT
Source organism: Tillus elongatus (assembly GCA_964006375.1). Classification (NCBI taxonomy): domain Eukaryota; kingdom Metazoa; phylum Arthropoda; class Insecta; order Coleoptera; family Cleridae; genus Tillus; species Tillus elongatus. The sequence continues at coordinate 41,522,816 of OZ023270.1, read as the reverse complement.
CCGATATATAACGGATATCCGGATTGATTAATGTGTGTTGTAAAGATTGTAATCTTAGATACGTTGGGCAGACTAAGAGAACCAATGAGACTAGATTTCGTGGATATCTGGCACAGCTGAGATACGGTAGTGTGGACAAGTCATGCGTGGCACAACATATTTGGGATAATAACCACCACCTTGATAAGAAAATGTGAAACTTATCAAAAATGTTAGACAGCCAGCGGAGCTGGATGCGTACGAAAGTATTTATAAGTTTCTTAAACCAAGCCCCGCCACTGGTTTGCAGCCCTCTGTTTGAGCTATGTCTTTGATGAAGATAAACATTCCGAAACCTGTAAGGTAAAGTGATAAAGGAAGTTCAAAAATCTCGTCCAGCACTTAAAATACAATACACTGAAGAATTTGCCTGCGATTTAGTCTCCCTCTCAGTATCGTTAGTAAGTAGTAGTAGTAAGGTAGTTAAAATTTTTCTTCCCCTGATGACGCCACAACACGTATTTTTAAAGATCTAATGATCGCATTTTTAGCGTTATGTTAACTTTGTTAGTGAAACGATCGTCAGGGCATTAAAAATATGTGTTGCGGTGATTTGGGTTCTCCAAGTGTACTTATCAAGAAAATGTTATTATTATTTTACATGCTGTTTACCTGTTTTAAATTATTGTTTAAAATATGTTTTATTTTATCCTCCCGCACTGTTGCAATAACCAAGCCATTAGTTTTATGTAGGTACAACATTAGTCTATTCCCAAATATTTTTAGGTTCAAACTAGTTATTTATGCCATATTTTGAATAACTTCATTTTAGTATGGAACCGTTTCACCAAGTAAAGGTAACAACAATTAATAAAGTTTAGAATACATGTTTCAATTAAGTTTTATTATTTAAATGATAACCAATTTCATTGTCGAGTAAAATATTCTAAATACTCTTTTCGTTATTTATAAAAATAATAAATTGAGTAAAAAATAATAAGTCAGGTCAGCGCTGAACTTAGCAGGGTCAAAATATAACCAGCATAACCAAATAGACGATAGAGGTACTTAGGTACATAGAAGTTTGTTTAGTAAACGTATACGGAGGCTTGATACTTTTAAACTCGTTTACTAGAACAACTGAGTGGTTTACTAACCATATTTACCAGTTAATTAATAGTTAGTGCCCTGCAAAAAGATTTTACTATATTATCCCAAAGTGCATAAACATGAGACGAGAATGCTTTTCCAGAAAGAAGCAGCTCTTCAGAGTTGCTCGGTTAAAGTGACACTCCAAATGTTTTAGTTACTGCATACATTTTATGGGCAAGTAAGTATTTAATTAATGCACAATAAGCCAAAGGCTGCTGTGCTATCGGGGCGGCAAAGACGCGGACGAGCCCTAAGGGAAAAAGTATCTAATAAAATATTTTTATTGTTTTAATACGATACAAGCATTTTAACAGCGTTGAAATTCCTTTCAAAACAATAACGAACATGATATTCAAGTGTAAAGTTATTTGGTTCCTAATCTCAATAAAAGTAAAATATTTTACAATGAAATTCGATATTTGCCAATATGATACCCTGTCCAAAAAATTACAAGTTTGAAATTTCAAAATACTTACTGCCTTTCACACATTATGTCATCAAATATTTTATTTCTGTCATTTTATTCTAAAAAACTATAAATATTAAGTTTGTGAAAATTTACCACACGTTTAGTATTCAGTACCAAGATCAGAGTTCTATTCAGCCATGCTGATTGCTAAATAGGTACCTTTTCACATTTAGAAGAATGCTATTAGAAAGAAAAACACCTTTTTAATGGTTGCCAATTTGAAATGAATGAAATAAGCACATGTGTTTGAGATAGGTACAGTCAAGGTTCTTAGTTCCAAACGTGTTCTATGTATATGGCATTCGAATAATCTAAAATGAAGATACATTAATTTTTCAAATAATTTCAATAATTTGAAAAAGAAGTAATAGAAAGTATTTTAGAGACTTAGCAAATAGTTACTAAATACGCATTTTACACTTTTGAAGCCAATATTCTAACCCCTTTTGGTTTCAGATTTTGTGAATTTATAACAACTGTAGAAAGAAACGTTTTTTAAAATTGTAGTTGACATTTAAGATGTATGTGTCTAACACAAAACAAGTTATATATGAGTTTATTTAATTTTATTACAAAAAATTGAACTAACAAAACACATCTTGAAGAAGTTGTAGTTCATTTTTTATTAAAATAGTGAATGCAATGGATTACTATAGGACATACATGTAAAGTCACGTGGCAAAGATTCTGCTAGACATTTTGAAAAGGAAATAAGAACTAAAATTAAGAGCTGCCCTAATAAAGATTAGTTCGGATTTAGACCAAACCGACGAGCTGGAGAAACGATGCCTAAATCATAGAGAAACTGATACCTATATGTTCATTGCCTTTGTAGACCTGTAAAAACATTCAATAATGTAGATTGGAAAATATTATTTCATATAATGAAGAGAGCCTACATTGTATTGGAAGGATAGTCGGAATATTCTCAATCTATACAATAATCAAAGTACCACAGAAGATATGAATTTGAAGCTAAAATACAAAGCGGTGTTTATCAAGGACGTCAATTATCGGCCATATTCAATTTATTCGCAAAAGACATTATAAGTAGACTGAAGAAAAAGACAGCGGAAATCAAAATATATGTACTACAGTTCCATGCAATATGACACAGCACTGATAGAAAAAACGTTAAAAAAAATGCGAATAATGTTCAATATTCTGGATCGCGCGCTAAAAAAGGATTAAACTAAAACTGAAATGATAAAAATCCAATCAGTACAGATAAGAATGGATGGAAGTGTAACAATGAATTTAAAACGACAAATAGAAATGTTTACGTACCTTGAGGGTGTTTTAACCGATGATGGTAAATGTGACTACTAAGAAAATGGCGGTGGCAAAGCAACTATTCAATAGTTATTTAACTTAAACCTAAAGAAAATGTTTATAAAGTCTAAAGTTTCATTGTTCTGATGTATGGAGCGGAAAGTTGGAAACCTTAGACCAATAATTGGTAAAGTGTAGAAGCTATAGTGAAATTAAAAGAGCTACGGAAAACAAATAGTCATAGTAGCAATGAACAAGGGACATAGCATTTACCCCATAATGATAAAGATTGCATTACATAGTAATAATATGAGCATATATACATATATACTGCCGCTTTGGAAAGCTAAAATGTTTTGGAAATAACTGCCAAGCACCCTTTGTTCACGTCAAAAAACTAAGAATTATTGGGTTCAATCAAAAGTCGATTGCATGTTGAGACTTTTATGGCATTTGTTTTGATAGCATTTTTACTGTCATAACTTTTGTGACTGCTATATTTACTACATTGTAAAATTAAAATATGATATGTGTACCGATTATTCACCACCCTTTTAGATAACTAGAAATATTAATCAAAAAGACAATATTTATATACATAACCATTTCGTTAGCTACGTAAAGGTTAATGTACTAATTAGGCAATTAACAATTTTCTAACAAGAAAAAAAGAGACAAAAATCGTCTTGGTGACTTTTTTTAGGCACAACACTTTTTTTTTCCACATCATCAATACGTGTGAAAGTATGTTAACGGTGACAGAAATTTGTTTTTGCTGCAATGGCGTAAAAAGTGTTAAAAGACATAGAAAACGTGATTCGGAAACGAAGATTGTTTGTCTGTCAGGCTGTATATCTGTCTGTTATTAGGCACGATAACTTTCGAATTAATTGACAAATCGTCTTCAAATTTTGTATACTGTTAGAACCTGACAAACGAATGGTTGGGATTGTTTTTGAGTAAAATCGTTCCAGGACATAGGGGATGAAAGAGGGTTGATTTGATGAAGGTTGCTTTTTTTTAAACTCGAGTTGTATAACGTTTCAGTTTTTGTTTATTAGAAAACTGTCAATGTCATTACTTATCTGGTATTCTATGATGAAATTGAAGTAGGGGTTGAATGTGAATATCAAATAAAATATGAGCATACTAAATCAAACCTAAAACTCAAACAAGTGACAGGGATGAAATAATTGTTTTGTAATGATAATATTCATGTATACAAAACATAATAATAATAATAATAATAAGACTGCAGTGGACAAAGAGTATATGAATAAACATAAAAGCATAATAAGTAAATAAAAAAGGGTTTATTGAAGTATAAACTTTAAAATGAAACTAACTGTTTTTAATGAGAACAAAAGATTAACAGAATCTAATTACTCTTCTCACATAACTATTCTTTCGGTAAGTATTGTAAACGAAAGTTTTTACGTGAACCTACTTTTTATTCTGAAATATAGAGGGGTATTTTTATTAGTTCCAGACTTTTTTTTTACCTTTTGAAGTGATACAAGTAAAGAGTAAATATAAATAATGAATATACTCCAATATTCTGCAGTGTATTTTAAGACGAGATTTTTACCGGTTCCAGACAAATAATATGGTCTAAAATTGAAAAACTAACAAGGACAAGGACAGGATCTCTTAGTAGTAAGCAAAAACCTAATATGTAGATTTGTCAACATTGCTGAGGCCGTATACGTGTGATACGTGTACCGGAGCAAACACAAATGTAGTTGTTTTCAACGATTTATATATAGAGGCGTGTTACACTTAAAAATGTGTCAAAAAAAAGTATAAAATAAATCTAATTAATCCTTACCCCTCTCATGTTGCCTTTAAAGATACTTATTGTTACAAGCTTAATCTGCAAATTAAACATAAAAACCTAATGATATATCATGGGGGCCTGGGTGTATATATATATATATATATATATATATATATATATATATATATATATATATATATATATATATATATATATATATATATATATAATAGAAAAGATTACGAAATTTTAATGGGAAAACGGAAAATTTATACATCCTAGTATATATAAAATAAATGTATACACCCTAATGTAGCAACGAAAGAGTGTAGCATGAGATGTCAACGCCCGACATGAATGTCTCATATATATATATATATATATATATATATATATATATATATATATATATATATATATATATATATATATATATATATATATATATATATATAAATAATAGAAAAGATTACGAAATTTTAATGGGAAAACGGAAAATTTATACATCCTAGTATATATAAAATAAATGTATACACCCTAATGTAGCAACGAAAGAGTGTAGCATGAGATGTCAACGCCCGACATGAATGTCAGTGACCCATGTAGCAACCCTCGATGTTAAGTTTCATTCGAGTAATAAAAAAAAATTATATTCTAGAAATATCTGTAAAGAAACCAAGAACAATGCTTCAGTTTTTGTAGGAAGAATGAGATTGTAGCTAATAAATGCAATTCTGTTGATTTATTGTGTGTAAAAATAGGTATGACCAAGCTACCTAAAGGCTCGATGTATTAAAAGAGCAGAGGTCATTTGTAAAAACAAAACTTTATGTAGTATTAAGGTATATGTGCGCGCAAGAAAAAAACGTAAAAAGACACTAAAGGTTTGACGGAAAGCTCAAACACAGGTGGTTTGATGAACAATAGCGTTTTTTCACCTGTAAGAAAGTTAATAAAAGCAACAGTCCGGGAGTGTCCGGGGTCTTTTCATCAAATGAATTCATCAGCATCATTTCATCAGATCATGTGATCATCGTCATCATTATGTAAGTTGACATAAGAGATTCCAGAGTGCATCGAAGGGAGATTATAAAAAAAACTCCAGAGTGCTACGAATATGGAATATATCATGTTAATAAATTAAATCCATTAATAATCAATAAATGGGCAGTAAAATATGACATGGACAAATTAGAAAAATAATAATAATTAATAACGGACAGTAATAATGGAAAAACAATATATAATCCAATGGAAAATGTTTCAGTAAGTGTTTTCTTTTCCTAAATTGATCAGTGCGGTTTGAATTTCACCATTTTAACAGCACCAATTAAAGATTGAGTGCCAATAAATTTCAATAAGCAAAAATTTGCTTGAAATGAACAGAAAGAGACTGTGATCTCTGTAGAATTGTCGATGTATATTGCTTATGTTATATCAATGTTTAACCGGTAATTGTGTAATTATTTATAATGTTACCTAAATGTTTTAATAGGATTTTTCAATTTATGTTTATGTAATGAATGCTTTAAATGTTTCTGTTTGTATTTAATGTGTGTCACCTAGACACCGTAAAATTTGTGTAATGAATTAAATGGAATGTATAACAGATTGTAATTAACCAGAAGTATTGTTTTTCGTTAATAATTAATCAGTAAAATTGTTGTATAGCCATCTGTGCAAAGCGAAATTAATTTTGGATCAAGTAAAAATCAATAAATGAATTTAAATAGCACATATTAATGAATTTTAATTAGTAGAAGCTAGCTGTAATTATAATGAACCCAACCTGATGATTAAGATATATGTTCTCAGCTCTAAAATAAATATTTGCAGGTATACTAAAAAAAATACCATAGCAAATTTTTGGCTCCCAACAGCGGTGCATTAAAAATTTTTTTTGTGCCAAAAATAAATTTAATTTCACAGAAAAATTTTAATAAAATAAACATTTGTTTGCAATATAGCACATGATTGGCACAAATACAGGGTTTCTGTTAAATTTTAATAAAATTTTAATTACGTTAAAATAAAGCAAATTTTCATAAAAACGTAATAGTATTTTAACACAAGGGTTTCAGAAGTAAATTAATTTTAAATAAATTAGCACGCCTCATTTAAATACAGTAAAGTTAAAATAAATCAGTTCAACCAATTTAATGAAAATTAGCAAAAATTCTAATACCGTATGATATTTTAATATGAAACAGTAAATTGCACATATAACCAATTGTTTTGTGAAAAATAAATATAGGTGGTGTATTTGAAAGGGTTAATTAATGAAAGCTTTCTTCGCATTTCTTCCCCGTTATATTTAAATAATAAAGTAAGGATAATACAGGACTGTAAGTTAAATATTCTGTATAATATAACATTGCAGCAAAATTATTAATTAAAGGGTCAAAGCTTACAAAAGGGGACAATTAAATTTTAAATTCACAAGTAAATTAAATAAATCAAGCTTGAACATGTCCGGGGAAAAACAGTTAGAAAGTGATAAACTAATTGGGCCAGAATCTGAAGAACCTATAATCAGCGTACCTGAAGATCCGGAGAAAATGACAAAGCCCGAACCACAAAAACCTAAACAGTTCACGGAATGGAGGGGACGTAAAGCGAGTTCGGAAGAAGGGACCATATCACAGGAAGAAGAAGAAACCGAATATCAGGGCGATGAAACCTTTATAATAGGAAAAGAAAAGGGGCAGAATAGCGCCGTCAAAGAAAGTCCTCTGGAGCAAACAGTAAAAGGACAGGAGGAAGAATCAAAAATGGATAAGTTATTCGCCGTCTTGTTCAAGAAAATGGAAGAAGACAAAAAGGAAAACCAACAAAATAGTTCCGAATTGAGAAAAGACATAAATAATAAATTCGAAGAAAAAAACAACAAATTGGAAGAACACAAAAATGAAATTAAACAAGATATTGTCAAGTTGGAAAAACAACAAAAAGAATATAATAAACATACTGAAGAAAATTTCAGGAGATTATATGAAAACATACAAGAAACCAAAACAGAAATTTTAACAGGAGTAAATAAAATTTATCAACTGGACACAGGAGTAAAATCGTGCCATGACAAAATACATAAAGAGAAGGAAATGAGGAGGTGCGACTTTAAAAAAGTCGAAACGTTTGTGGTGTCGGTAGACAGAAATGTGGTCCGAGTCAATCAGGAGACGTCTGAACAATTAATTAAAATAAAAAAGGAAATTAAAAATGAAACGAAACAACATATTTCTAAGGCTATTATCATGCCGAACTATAATATGGATCATATGCAATTAGGTAAGGATCCGAAAATGAAATTTGTATTGAATTGTAATATTGGGAAATTGCACACCAAAGTTTTTGTGCAAAATATTACAGATAAATTGCATTTCATCCATAGTGTTAGTGATATAAAAATTATTATAAGTGCCAGACTAACGGGTAATCCATTGTTAGGGTTTTACACGAAACAAAATGAAATGTCAGAATTGGTGATTTTTGAACAAAAATTTTTGCAACTTTATTTTAATTTCCAAGCAACAAGCTCAGAGAAATAGAAGCACTGCCAGAAGAAAATATGCAAGAAACAAGTCCAGAAAAATACATAGAACAGGAATTACTACCAGAAGAAAATATACTAGGAATAAGCTTGGAAAAATTCGTAGATACTGCCAAAGAAAAACTAATAACGGCAACACATTATTTTTACTGTATCAAAATTGAAAGTGACCAGAAACATGAAACTATGCTTCAATGTAATAAACCGTGTATAAAAAATAATAACAATAGCCGCAATGTTAAAATTAGAAACCTTCTCTATAAAAACAATAATTTTTACAATAAAGACGAATACAATCATAGTCAGAAATTTTATAAAAACAAAGATTCTGGAAATTATAATAAATTTAAAACTTATAAGCCAAAGTTTAATGAGCAGAACAGGCATATTTGGCATGAAAATAAACTAAGTAATGTAAATAATAAGACACGTCATTTCAACTATAGCAATTTTAATTTCAAAAGAAAAAAGCAAAAATATAAAATAAATAAAAATTAATCTGCATGAATTTTGATCTAATCCAATATGACCTAAGCAATGAAAAGGATAATCGCATGCCGAATAGACGAATTTTAATCTACAAATAAATAATAAAATTACCAGACAAAGAATTTTCTCCTAAAATAAATAAAATTGATTAGATAGAACTATATGACGAAAAGTTGGTCAATTTAAAATAAAAATTACAGTGAAAATTACCCTGAGTATAGAAAATAAAACAAGTAGGCATTTAAATAATGACCCAAAGAAATACGAATCAGAAAAGCGAAATTTCATAAGAAAATTTAAGTGATAATAAATAAGGAGCAATGCTCGAATTAGATACAGTTATTGGATTAAGTCAATTAATATAATCATAATTCAAAGGTAGAAAGGGGGAAATAAGTTAAAATAAAATAGAAAATTATTATTATTATTATTGAGTAATAGGAAACATGGAATAAGTAGACGAGAAAAATGTGTAAAAGGTCTAAAAGACAGAAACCGAGAAATAATTATAATTAGCAAAAAGATAGAATATATAAGGGTCGGATTAATAGGAAAGAATTTGTATAGATGGTGTAGCGATAAGATTGAAATATGAAAAATGTGAAGTAAAATGATTAACGATACAAAGATATCGGTCATTTAAAATGAAGTATAGTATATGGGCGATCCCAAGGAGGTCGGTCCCGAATTATTGAAGTATATATGTGAATGGAATATTAAAAAGAATATTGAAAGTATATAGAATGAATAATAAAAGTATAATATGATGCAAGTAATAATGAAATATGTATAGGGGGTATGTGAAAAGTCAGAGGTAGGGAGACCGTATATGTTATGTAGAAAAGATAAATTATTAGAAGTTGATAAATAAGAGAAGTATTAGTCCTATTCCATGGTAGTATAAAGATATGATAATTTAGCATGATGAAATAAGATTGAAAGGAAAGATACCCCATAAAAATATGACAAATAAAAATACCAATAACTGTCATTTATTGAAATAAATTCTGAGGGAAGTTTGAATAAGTCGAAATAACCAGGGGATGGCATAAATTTAGATCTTATAGAACAATCAATTGATTTGCCAAAAGAAAGAAATATATAAAAACAATTGGTGTGCCATGAAAGGCGGTGTTGAATAAAATAAAATGTTTTAATTATTGAAGTGTCAAGAAGTCGATTATGAATTAAATTTAAGAGTTTTAATATTAGAATGTCATGAAAGGCGATTTTAAATAAAATAAAGTGTTGTAATGATTGAAATGTCATAAAAGTCGATTTAGAATAAAATAAAATTTTCGAATGTCAAAAAAGGCGATTTTGAACAAAATATTTTAGTCAATAAATAAAGATGGTCTGACTAGCAAACAGTATCCAGACTCACTTTTAGAAAGGGGAAATTGCTATAGATAGCAAATAATAGAAAAGATTACGAAATTTTAATGGGAAAACGGGAAATTTATACATCCTAGTATATATAAAATAAATGTATACACCCTAATGTAGCAACGAAAGTGTAGCATGAGATGTCAACGCCCGACATGAATGTCAGTGACCCATGTAGCAACCCTCGATGTTAAGTTTCATTCAAGTAATAAAAAAAAAAATTATATTCTAGAAATATCCGTAAAGAAACCAAGAACAATGCTTCAGTTTTTGTAGGAAGAATGAGATTGTAGCTAATAAATGCAATTCTGTTGATTTATTGTGTGTAAAAATAGATATGACCAAGCTACCTAAAGGCTCGATGTATTAAAAGAGCAGAGGTCATTTGTAAAAACAAAACTTTATGTAGTATTAAGGTATATGTGCGCGCAAGAAAAAAACGTAAAAAGACACTAAAGGTTTGACGGAAAGCTCAAACACAGGTGGTTTGATGAACAATAGCGTTTTTTCACCTGTAAGAAAGTTAATAAAAGCAACAGTCCGGGAGTGTCCGGGGTCTTTTCATCAAGTGAATTCATCAGCATCATTTCATCAGATCATGTGATCATCGTCATCATTATCTAAGTTGACATAAGAGATTCCAGAGTGCATCGAAGGGAGATTATAAAAAAACTCCAGAGTGCTACGAATATGGAATATATCAACATGTTAATAAATTAATCCATTAATAATCAATAAATGGGCAGTAAAATATGGCATGGACAAATTAGAAAAATAATAATAATTAATAATGGACAGTAATAATGGAAAAACAATATATAATCCAATGGAAAATGTTTCAGTAAGTGTTTTCTTTTCCTAAATTGATCAGTGCGGTTTGAATTTCACCATTTTAACAGCGCCAATTAAAGATTGAGTGCCAATAAATTTCAATAAGCAAAAATTTGCTTGAAATGAACAGAAAGAGACTGTGATCTCTGTAGAATTGTCGATGTATATTGCTTATGTTATATCAATGTTTAACCGGTAATTGTGTAACTATTTATAATGTTACCTAAATGTTTTAATAGGATTTTTCAATTTATGTTTATGTAATGAATGCTTTAAATGTTTCTGTTTGTATTTAATGTGTGTCACCTAGACACCGTAAAATTTGTGTAATGAATTAAATGGAATGTATAACAGATTGTAATTAACCAGAAGTATTGTTTTTCGTTTATAATTAATCAGTAAAATTGTTGTATAGCCATCTGTGCAAAGCGAAATTAATTTTGGATCAAGTAAAAATCAATAAATGAATTTAAATAGCACATATTAATGAATTTTAATTAGTAGAAGCTAGCTGTAATTATAATGAACCCAACCTGATGATTAAGATATATGTTCTCAGCTCTAAAATAAATATTTGCAGGTATACTAAAAAAAAATACCATAGCAATATATATATATATACATATATATATATATATATATATATATATATATATATATATATATATATATATATATATATATATATATATATATATATATATATATATATATATATATATATATATATATATATATATATATATATATATATATATATATATATATATATATATATATATATATATATATATATATATATATATATATATATATATATATATATATATATGTATATACAGGCTGTTTCAAAAAACATGCACCATCGCTCGTGGGGCAATTCCTTACTAAAAAATAAGAAAAAAAGTTCCTGTGCACATGGGCCCGGAAACACATAGTTTCCAATATACAGGGAGTTGAATTTTAATTATTTTTTTTAATTTTTTATAAATAATTTCAAAACCACTGGATTGATTTTAATGAAACTTGGAACGTAAAAGTGTATTATGAAAGTGCATATTTTCAAGTGAAAATCTGCTTACAACAGCGTCAGTGGCGTGCATACGGGGTAACTGTAAAAATTCATTTGGGGAAAAAATATGTGCGCCACTGTCTTTTTCCAATTTTGATACATCAGTTATGAAGCTTGTTAGATAAGCCACAAAAGCTACCTCTTGGTATTTTTTCGTTCAGGGTATCCCCTAGGAGATATGATTAATTTTATAAAAAGGGGCAAAATACCGATTCGTTGGAGTAATGAAAACAGTAATCGTAAAGTGCCATGAAACTATAATTTTTGACAGTTCTCTAAATTCTACAATTTTGAAGTGCTTTGTAGGCGTCAAAAGAGTATTCGTGCTATTCTTTAAATTTTGATACGGTGCAGTATTTTCGTTTTCAGTTATTTGTTGATACTGAGCTGCTCATTAATATTATTTCCTCCTCTCAAGATGGTTTTCATTAAGTACACTTCAGCGGATTTGACTGATATGTTGTTAATTTATGGACAAACAAATCAAAATGCTAGACAAGCTGTGCGAAACTTATCCGTAAAGAAGAATTCCTGACAAAAATATTTTCCCACGTATTGTAAGACATTTAAGAGAAACTGGTACTTTAAAACCTTTAAAAGCTGACTCTGGACGCAGAAGATACCGCCGAACTGTACGAGTAAAGAGGCAATATTAAATAGAGTTGAACGTGTTCCTAGTACAAGTACGAGAATTATTGCCACGGAACTGGGTAATATTTCGGCATCATCAGTTCACAGAACTCTGAAGGATCAAAGTTTATATCCCTATCATTTTACACGTCTCCAGGAACTTCTACCTAGAGACTTTCAACCAAGGGTAATGTTTTGTCAGTGGTTCCTAAACAAACTTAGGCACGACCAACATTTTTCTAAACGTGTACTATTTACTGATGAGGCGTCATTTACGCGAAAAGGTATCGTAAATTTTCACAATTTACATACATGGGCCGATGAAAACCCACACTCTCTAAGAGTTGCAAATTCGCAGTATCAATTTTCCATCAATATTTGGGCTGCTATTATTGAAAATCACATAATTGGTCCTGTTGTTCTACCGAATCGTCTTGGCCATGATCATATTTAAACTTTTTACAAAATGATTTGCCGTTGTTACTACCGCTTTTTATGAGAAATGGTACAATGTGGTTCCAGCATGATGGTGCGCCCGCACATTTTGCAGCAGTTGTAAGAACATATTTAGCCAACACACACGGTCACCGATGGATTGGTCGTGGAGGTCCAGTGTCATGGCCACCTCGATCTCCGGACCTGAATCCTCTGGATTTTTATTTGTGGGGTCATTTAAAAGAAATAGTGTATAAAACACCAGTAAATACACGAGAAAAATTGTTGGGAAGAATAGAATATGCATTTGACAGCATTAGAGAAGATCAAAATATTTGCAGAAGAGTAAGGAGATCTTTGCGCAGAAGGTTAAATAATTGTAACGACGCTAATGGTGGTCACTTTCAACATTTTCTTTAGCTTTGTTATTAAAGTCAATTGAGTAATGTACAAAAAAACAAGAGTTTGGAAAAATCATGGTGTCTTTACGATCACTTTTTTCATTTTTTATTTTTATTTATCATTTTTTATCAATGTTTGTAATATTCATTTCAATGTTTATCACCAACAAGTTTTACGTAGGTTAGTTATTTGCACGTTTATTGCTGTAATGTTTACTGTATGTTTTGTTTTTCATATTCTTATGGTTGCAGTAAACATATATTATTATTATTATTATTATTACGCCGACTAATCGGTACTTTGCCCCTTTTTATAAAATTAATCATATCTCCTAGGGGATACCCTGAACGAAAAAATACCAAGAGGTAGCTTTTGTGGCTTATGTAATAAGCTTCATAACTGATGTATCAAAATTGGAAAAAGACAGTGGCGCACATATTTTTTCCCCAAATGAATTTTTAGTTACCCCGTACGCACGCCACTGACGCAGTTGTAAGCAGATTTTCACTTGAAAATATGCACTTTCATAATACACTTTCAAGTTCCAAGTTTCATTAAAATCAATCCAGTGGTTTTGAAATTGTTTATAAAAAATTTAAAAAAAAATAAAATTCAACTCCCTGTATATTGGAAACTATGCGTTTCCGGGCCCATGTGCACAGGAACTTTTTTTCTTATTTTTTAGTAAGGAATTGCCCCACGAGCGATGGTGCATGTTTTTTGAAACAGCCTGTATATATATATATATATATATATATATATATATATATATATATATATATATATATATATATATATATATATATATATATATATATATATATATATATATATATATATATATATATATATTGCTATGGTATATAACACTGTTCCTTTAGTGATCCCTGTTTGGTATGTAAACATTGCGTATGTGTTTGCTGGGATTTGATCCTCACTTAATTATTCACGTTTTAGCATGGGGCAAGAGTATTTTCTATAAGTTTAAAACATTTAAATTTCTATTTGAAAATTAAGTTTCCCTAATTTTCATCGATTTTAGGTTCTTAATTTTACATATAAAATTTAAATACTAGTTTCACTCAAATACAGTATATACACATTAAAAAAAAAGCTATTTTACGTATTTCAGTTATATTTTATTACTTGGATGCATTTATTTGCCTGTAATTAACATAAGCATCATTATTTTAGGCATTTTGATATTATAGCACTCTTATGTTTAATTTAAATAATTTTTGTAGTTATTTAGATCAGATCTTTGTCAAAGCTGTGCTAGTAAATTAGTAGTTAGTAGTAAATTCTTGCAACTACTATTCTTTGTATTTTTTATATCATGTTTTTGGCTTAGAATTTGTTATTGGGATTAAATTGATGCGGCTCTATGTCAAAACATTAATGGGATTAAGCAAGAGAGTGGAATGTTGCTGGAAACAAGGTATGCTATTAATCCATCTCTAAGTATTACAATTAATATATCAAAAGCTGCTGGATTGATTCCAATCATTAAAATTGTAAGTACAAACTCGTACCCATCAAATTCAAATATAACAATCTCATCTAGTTCATGGGAATGGGAATATTATATTTTAACACTGAAAAAAGCAGCTGAAGAGTACTTTACCAAAGGTAATAAGATTGAACCAGAAAATATTGGAATATTTACCCTCAAGCCTATTAAAGTACTAAACAGTAAAGGTGTATCAATCTCAGATGACTCTGTTACTTTGTATTTAACCGAAGATGCAGTTCAACAACTACTAGATCTGGTTAAAATCATCAAGGAAAGATTAAACCTTCTAAATAATTCTAAGTTTGATATTTGACTTAGTGATTTCCTGTACTGTGCTGCTGATGTTCTCAAATCTGTTAATAAGAAAGAGTTACCATGTGACTAAGAAATGGTGAAGCTTATAAATATTATGTTAAAAGACTGTGAGCCATCATTCTGTGTTTGTATGTTAGAGTGCTTACATTTTGCAAAGAAGCAAGTACTTGGTCGGTTCAAAGAAATACACGCAATTGCAATGGTCGCTCTTAAAGCGACTCATCATCCTGGCAGCACTATCTCAAAATGTGTTTTATATTTACAAACCACCAAATGCAAAAGAAGTGCGAATCTGTTTTGAGATCGACGACTGCATGAAATGGTCTGGACTTCCAAGAACACATCTACACAATGATGAGCTGATTGAAGTTCGACATACAATATGTCCAAAATTAAGACTGATATGGTGCCGTTATAAACTTATGTCCCTGTTTGATGATGGTATCCGTGCTGAGACATCTGATTGGAGACCTCTTGTATTGAATGATTCTTACCTGCTCACATCAAATTATATTTTTATATCAACTGGTTCTCTTGTGTGTCAAACTGTATTTATGTTAATATACTTTTGTGCTAAGTATACCACTTTAATTTAAAATATGTATCGCAAATATGTGTGTTGTTAATAAATGCATAAACTGAGTATATCTTTAATTAGTTAAGCCATCTTAATTAAGGTAAGATGTTTAGCAAAACGAGATACTGTGAATCGTGTTCGTTACAAGTGAAAAATAGTGCATTCTCTGGGCATTTGCATAGTGAAACCCACAAATCAAAAGTTTGTGAGTCATGGCAAGTTGAACAAGTGGATATGTTAACTCAAACTTTGCTATATTAAGTTTTGTTCGGGTATTCCATTAACAACGTCTTCAATCCCTGTTTGTAGTTATGCCAGGTAATTTGCTCCAGTCAGTGTACCATCAATGAACCTCGGCCCTCAATTACATTTTTGGTGATACCACACCAAACATTTATCGTTTCATGTCCCTGATTTTCTAATGGGGCATTATTCTGTGGATTATTATGTGCCCAGACATGAGTATTTTGTCGACCGGCAGTAGAGAAGGAAGATTCGTCTGTAAAAATTATTCTATTGAAGAAATTATTATCTTCCACTTGCCTTAACAACATAGTTTGGCAAAATTCCCTTTGCTGGATGAAGTCGACCTGACAAAGTCCTTGAACAGGCAAAACTTTGAATGCTTTGTATCTATTACTCTTGAGTGTTTTTTGTATACTGGCATATGCAAACCCTAGGTCCTCTATAGCATTAGATATTAATTTGGAAGGATATGCCTCGAAATAATCCAAAATTGTAATAATATTATCTTCTGTCAAAACAGTCTTCATCCTTTGATGGGTACGAATAAGAGAATGCTGCTCTCTGATGTGTTTTACAATCCTGCTGAACATTGTTGTATGACGAGTCAGCCTATCAGGAAATTCCGCTGCATACCTGTAATAATTTCAGTATACTATTACCACAAACTAAGGCAGTGAAGAGTAGAAGTGAAACTTAAAGGTATACAGGTGTTCCAGATTTTTCCCGACTTACTCATGTGGGTGATTGGCGACATAGTGCTGTCCTGGAAGCACACATAAATATATCAGAGCCATATCTCAGGCGTTATTTAATTATCCTTCTTAAACTATACAGGTGTGGAGGTTGATGTAACACAACATTTTTCACTTGAAGGGTGAAACGTGCTTTGGGTGATTTACAATGATATAAGCATATCATTGTAAATCCTCCTCCATAACGAAAATATGAATCTTTATGCCGCAAGACAAATCTGAGAATAATATTCTATCCTAGGATTACTTTTTTCTGCATAAGTCAACAATTTAGTCCGGTGCTGCAAGAAATCCAGAAGCGTGGCAACTCTGATGAGTGTTTTGTTTTGCCACATTTTTATGCATTTTCATTTATGGATTCATATTGTCAAAGTTCCATATCAGCAGTGTTACTTTAGCTCCTTGACTAAATAAAATATTATTCCGGGCCTGGAATAAAGATTTCATTCAAACTCAAAAATGTAGTTTTCCATCAGGTCAACACAACTGTATAATTTGAATAGGGTAAGTTGAATAAAATCTGAGATATGGCCCTGTGAAAATTCGCTAAAAAAACACCCTGTATATTCGCAGCATAGTTCTATGCTGTGGTGTATTGAACATGGGGGGGCAAAGGACAGTTTTATGTGTACTTAAAGAATCAGCTCGATGTCGCCAATCATACATCAAGTTATATCCGGTAGAATAAAGAAGACACTGTATCTATCATTGAGACTAGATACAACAAAATTACTAATAATTGCTCTATTAACGGGCTCCGCGAAATTGCAAAATTTTAATGGGTAAAATGTTATTAAAGTACCTTCTTCGAGCTTCAGAAGCATTCTTGGCTCAAAAAATAAATTTTTACCATATCAAAGCGATGCTGCTCAGGAATTCGCTCCATATTTGATGGAACAATTTTAATTTTTAGAGTAGACCAGCACACAAAATAAAACACCATTGAACAGCACGAACGAGCTGATGATTAATAGATAATAAAACGCTAAAACCAAAATACTAAAACTCTGTAACTTAAAGATAAAATAAAAGTCTATTGAACAAGAACAAACTAATAACAGAAATTGAACTGCTCAAGATTCCACTAAGTAAAAGGCTGTAATTACATTACTAACAGACAAAATGAAATACTACTGAACAACAAACAAACTAATGAATAATATAATCTGAAACGCTAAAAACTCAACTAACACAATCACTAAAAACGGAATTTACACGGAAAGCAAAGAGAACAATTCGAATACTTTGAGCACCACTCTAAGATTGGATGAACTTTAATATTTGACAGCAGTTGTCAATCTGTTTACCGATGATCGCAGAAAAATGCGATTAGATAAAAAGCAACACGGAATATTGTAATACCACATTATCAACAAAATCAGATATACATTCGCCAAGGAAAAGGTCTATATGATTAAAACCAGTAACAATAATAACATCTAATTGTTATATCTACGATTTGACATTTGGGTTTAGTTAAACAATCAGTTAAATGTATTATTAAATCTACTTGATTTGGCCAAAAAGATATGTTGTAACGGCCTTTCCAAAAAGCAATGCGCAATTATTTCGCTGATGATGAATTTGATTTCCTCGCCTGGTCTTATGCTGAATAGCGTTAGAATTACGCGAATATCTTAATTAATTACGGAGTTATTTGGGTGAGACACTTAAAATAATAGACGACGTTTCGAAACTTGTGACGTCATACCTCCGGAACGAATTAACTTAAAAAATGTAATGTTACGACGCTGCATTCGGAATTCAGATCTACATCGATTTGACGCATTAATAGCCTATTGTTCCACTTAAAAATATTTATTTATTTATTCATACACCATCCAACAGCTTAAAAGCTAAATTAAGGATGAGCCAATACACAAAACATAATAACAAACAATAATCAAACAAACTATACAGAAGAGAGTCACAAATTAGATTGCTTTGAAAAACATTTTTATCTCTGATATATTACATGAGAAGATATCTAGGCGGTCTTGCAGTACAGAGTAATCATTGCACATCTGGTAAATTGGAGACGGTCGCAGCAATCGCGTACGAGCAGTCGGGAGATAGAATGTGCCTGGAAAACGTGCTGCAATACGAGGCACATTGAAATTAAGTTGCTGAAGCAGACTAGGGCAGTCGAACAAAGAATTAACCAGTTTGTATAAAAATATAATGAAACTGCACCACCTGCGCATCGACAGTCTCTGCAGACGAAAGCGAAGAAGTAAACTTTCCTGAGGAAAACCAATAGACGGATATCGATCATCCTCACGAAAGCTAAGAAATTTTAGAAATTTCCTTTGCACTGATTCTAGACTTGCCACATGTATCTCATAAGTAGGAGCCCACACAACTGAGCCATATTCAAGTCGGGACCTAACCAAACAACTAAACAGCAGGGGGAGGGTGTCAGTATGTGAGAAATTTTTGCTGTTGCTTATCAGAAACCCAAAAGTTTTGTAAGCAGAACTGACAGTCTGCTCATAGTGTAGTTTAAAAGATAGAGTACCATCAAAAACAATTCCAAGGTCCTTAACTGTCCCGGGGCGATCAAGTGGAAGCCCTTTTATATTGTACCCGAAAGTAATTGCGTGCTTATTTCGAGTAAAGGACATCACACAACACTTGGAAACATTCATAGAAAGACCACTCCGACAACACCATTCATCAAGGATCTGAAGACAGTTCTGGAGCTGCAAACAGTCATCAACACTCGAAATATTTGCGAAAATCTTAATAGCATCTGCATACATTAAAAAAGGAACATGTAAAACATGTTTAACTGGGTCAATAAATATATTAAACAGTAATGGACTGAGTATGGAATCCTGCGGCACTCCTGAAGTTACGTGATAGGTGTTAGATTTGAAGCCCCCAACCTCAACAAATTGCCTCCATCCATCCAGGTAAGATCTGAATAAGCCAAGCAAGCCCTCAGAGAATCTGATAGCCCTCATCCTGTCAATCAGAACATAGTGATTTAGACAATCGAAGGCCTTAGATAGATCAGTATACACAACATCAACCTGTGAAGAGCGGTCAAGAGCGGACGCAATGAACTGTGTAACGTCAACTAAATTCGTTACAGTCGATCTCCGTGGAATGAAACCATGCTGAGAAATAGAGTCTGTTTTTGATGTGAAACAGTATTCGCTGAAAAGGGCAGGCCTCGAAAATCTTACAGAAGACACATAGTAAGGCTATTGGTCGATAGTTTGATGGATCACCACTATCCCCCGCCTTGAAGACAGGGAAAACCCGTGACAGCTTCCAAATCGCGGGGAATGTGCCAGATCTAAGAATCAGTTCAAAAATTTTCTTAAGTGGAATCAGGAAAGCATATAAGCAGTCGCGCACCAAGAAGCCAGGAACGAGATCAGGGCCACAGGGCACGTTAGCCTTAATTCTCTTAGCAGCTGTAATAATTTCATCATCTGTAAAGTCATCAACAAAAAATATTGTGATGTCGCCCAAAGCCAGGCTGGCGGCTGAAGGTGATGAGGTGGGGGTGAAAGTAGTTTACTCGAGAAAGATAAATGTCTCTCTTAAGTTTTTGTCTCCCTAAGTCTATCCAGAAACTCCACATTTCCAGACTTCTTAAACTTACACCATAATGAATATTTATATTTGATACTAACCTTAATTTCTTTAGAAAACCACGGGGGATACCTATTACATGCTCTTGGAGCAGTCATGGGAACATACAGATCAAACAAGTCGTAAATTCTGGAATAGAAAAAGTCAAGCATAGAATCAACACCAGGAATCACAGGCGAATCAAGAGCCTCCCTCACCAAGCAAGTGTCTGTAAACAAAACCACGTCAAGAATCATGTTGTTAATATTCTCAGCATGATTACACTGTCCAAGGAGTAATAGATAACAGAAATTTTTAAAAGCAGACACACGAGCAGAGGGGTCGTTCTGACGACAAGAAGCATATTCAGGCATGTTAAAGTCACCAACTAAGAATGTCTCGGGACCATATTTTATGCACAGGGACTCGAGAGTTTCAAACAAGAGGTAGTAGTCATTAATTGGAGTATTGGGAGGTATATAAACAACAAAAACATTAAGCGAGGCCCGATCCGAGACTGACCGCCACATTGTCAATATTAGAAAGAGCATCAAATCCGCCACAGTCCCTCCGATTATCAAGGCGACGAGTAGCAAAGCGAGCGTGCACAGCAAGCAGAACACCACCTCCCCTAGTCTTGCAAGAGGAAGAAAAATCCCTATCTGGTCTATAGACAATATATTGATAATCAAACAGTTCGCTACTATAAATGTCACTATCCAGCCAAGTCTCAGTGAAAGCAAAACAGTCAAGAGGGTATGCCTGCGAGCAAACAAAAGAGTAAACATCATTAGTTCGTGTCCGGAGGCCCCTGACGTTTTGATAAAATATGTTAAATTGCCTCTCTGTTGAACAGGCAAAAGAAGAATGATGATTATGTCTAAAATTTGAGACAGATCCAACAGGTTTGTTAGGAGACTGGGTTTCTACCCCAACATGGCATTGTGGTAATTGCTATTTCATCTGCAAAATCTCTGCTCTCATTGAGATTGCAGCTTTTGCCTGTAAATCACACAGTTATGGCCCCAGGCTGCATGATCATAGGCAACTCCAGCCTTTACCTTAGCAGCATTGAAGCAGTTCACACAATAAAGAGTAGTAGACACACAGTTTTTCAGAGGATGGTCACCAGAACATTTAGGACATGTGGTTTGCCCCTACAGGATTTGGAAGTATGGTGGAAGCCAGAACGGTTAAAACATCGTGTGATATCAATACCATCGTAAACAGAGCAGCGATCATACTCGATAAAAATCTGACCAATATCTAAAGCCGACTTATAAGAAACACAATCAACTTGGCAACTATGGCAATGTGAAAATATAAAGGCTAATTCTTTAATATTAAAAGAATACCAAACTTTCTAATGTAAACAAGTTGAATATAATCACAATGGTTCACTTTAGACTATCACTGTCAGAAACTACATGTTCTCAGCTGCAAGACTGTACAATTTTCACCAATTAATTTCAACTCTAAACCAAAGATTTTTTAATGCAAAGATAGACAACAGAAAACAACTCTATCTCTACACACTGCTTTCTTAATTATGTTCTGTCAATAATTTAACAGTACATATTTTTTCCAAAACATTACTACACGATTATACCAAATAGTATATAATCTCAATATCATGCCTTGCCATGGATTTTCAAAAAATCGTGGCGCAATTTTTTTTCTAATGACAAATTTGATTTCCTGGCTTGTTCTTATGCTGAGTAGCGTTAGAACTACACTAATATCTTAAATAAACCAACACAAGGTGTACTGGGCGGACTGTCCAGGGCTCAGACATGGGAAGTCAACAATTGACGGACCCAGTTCAAAGAGAGCTGTGGAGCTGCTAAATCTTAGCAGGGGACAGCTCAGAAACACAACAGGTCTCTTGACGGGACACATGGCCGTCAAAAATCACCTGCATAAAATGGGGCGGTTCGAAGGGGACCTCGCATGCAGACTCTGCGGCAAGGGGGAGGAATCAGCCCAGCACATATTGTGCGAGTGTAAAGCTCTGGACCGCAAAAGACAAAGATCTATGGTCAGTCTAGACCGGAGACAGAGCAATATAAAACTTCACCCTACCAATCGCTGTGCAGACTAGTTGAAGGCACAGTAATTTTGGAATGGGCGTTTGCGCAATCAACCAAAGGTTGCAGTGCTATCGGGGCGGCAAGGTCGCGGAGACCTGAGGGAACCAAAAAAAAAAAATCTTAAATAATTACGGAGTTAATCAACGTTACGTTGCTGCACTCGGGATTCAGATCTCCATCGATTTGACACATTAACAGCCTGTTGTTCCATTTGAAAATATCATGACTTGCCATGTATTTGCAAAAAAGCCATCCGCAATTGTTTCTCCGATGAAGAATTTGAATTCCTCACCCGCTCTTAAACTGAGTAGCGTTAGAATTACGTTAATATCTTAAATATTTGCGGAGTTATTTGGGTGAGACGCTTAAAAATATATACAGCGCTTCAAAACTTTGTTACGTCATGCATATTGTTCCATTTAAAAATGTCATGGCTTGCCATGGATTTTCATAAAAGTGATGCGCAGATGTTTCTCTGATGACGAATTTGATTTCCTCGCCTGCTCTCACGCTGAGTGGCGTTAGAGCTACGCTAATATCTTAAATAATTACGGAGTTATTTGGGTGAGACACTTAAAAATATATATGACGTTTCGAAACTTTGTGATCTCATACCTTCGGACAAATTAACTTTAAAAATGTAACGTTGTCGCTGCACTCGGAATTCAGATCTACATCGATCTGACGCATTAATAGCCTATTGTTCCATTAAAAAATATCATGCCTTGCCATGGATTTTCAAAAATCGTCGCGCAATTGTTTCTCCGATGACGAATTTGATTTCCTCGCCTGCTCTTATACCGAATAGCGTTAGAGCTACGCTAATATCGTAAATAATTACAGAGTTATTTGGGTGAAACACTTAAAAAAATATATGACGTTTCGAAACTTTGTGAAGTTATGCCTCCGGAACGATTTAACTTGGATAATGTAGCGTTACGTCACTGCACTAGCGATTCAAATCTCCATCGGTTTGACACATTAACAGATATTGTTCCATATAAAAATATCTTGGCTTGCAATGGATTTTCAAAAAAGCAATGCGCACTTGTTTCTCCGATGGCAAATTTGGCTGCCTCGCCTGCTCTTATGCAGAGTGGTGTTAGAATTACGCTAACATCTTAACTAATTACGGAATTATTTGGGTAAAACACTTTAAAAAAATATACGACGCTTAAAGACTTTGTGACATCATGAATTAACTTAGATAATGTAATGTTACGTCGCTCCACTTGGGATTTAGATCTCCATCGATTGACACATTAGCAGCCTATGTTCCAGTTAAAAATTTCGTGGCTTGCCATGTTTCTCCGATGACATATTTGAATTCCTCGCTTGCTCTTATGCTGAGTAGCGTTAGTATTACGTTAATATCTTAAATATTTACAGAGCTATTTGGGTGAGACACTTAGAAAAATGTCCCTGTACATAAACGTTACCTACTATGAGCTGCTATGGTACGTTGGTGACCAGTGATATCGGAATGTGGCTGCCGTTCTTTGCTGCATCAGTCGAGTGCTGATTAAAGTATTCAAGTGCCTGCTCCGTATTTCAATTGATTATGTCACTTAATCATGATTTTTTATCAAAAATTGAAAAGGATCAGTGGATGCATGAATAGATCTAATTAATTTTGGATATAAAATCGTATTCTAAATCCACTGCAAGTAACCTATTGTGGCGTTCTTTGTATTGACTAACTCGTTTATAGAATTGATTTGATCACTGTCCTTTCTTTATTTATTAGGTCTGACAGACATACAGCTTTTTTAGCAGGAATGTTTATCATCTTTCTCATTTGTGCACATCTTTTTAATAATTATTGTCTTCTGTCACAATTTTCGAATAAGTTTCCTGTAAAACTTTAATGGTGCCAGATTCCATGCTTGAACATTTTTTAGACTTCATTCTATTCCTGACAATTTTTGGATTAAATGCGCAAATGCCTGTTGTCCTAAATCCTGATATATTTTTACGCCGCGTTGCTCGACAGTCATCAAGCATTTCCCTTGCTAACTTTGGAAACTCATTCTTTGGCGGCACTTCTTGGTTGCATATTTTCCATTCTGTCGAACATTTACACCAAGTTCATTTTAGTGTATCTGAAAGAGCCACAGCAAATGGTTGGCATAAAGTGTGTTGTTTTTTGGTAGAAACATTGAAGAAATATAATTTTCTCACATAATTTTATTACTCTGAAGATGGCTACAAAGGTTGTCTCCTACTAGAATTTTTCTTCCTTTCCGTATTTTAAAATACACTAGCATAATTTGGAAATAACAATCTTCAAAATTGTCATCAAACCATCTAGATAAGGTTCTATTAAATCTTGAACACTGCGGATCCCTTTCACCTATCAGGGTATAAATATTTTGATTTGCCAACAATAAATGTAGGGAATAATGTGTCATCTGCAGCTGCAGCAAACATGACAAGTTGATATTTTGAAAAAATTCATGGTTCAACTTGCATATTTGGGTTTTTTTTTTTTTTTTTTTTTTTCACAGGGTCCTTGGTCATGTTGATCCCATTTAAATTAACTGTCTTGTGGACGGATAGTCCCTCCATCATAGTTGTTCCCAAATATTCTAAATATTGTCCAGTTGATTGAAGTTGAACTCCAGGTCTTTTAATGTTCTGAGAATATTGTTTTGTAAGCTTGGGGTTTCATTTAAAAAAAAATGTAGTCCAGTTTCTCCCAGGTCTGTTGTTTTTGCAAGTGTGTATTCGAACACTTTTTCTATTGATATATTGCTTAACAAAAGGCATTAGCAATTAATTTCTCAAATACAGATGCAGAAGAAAATAAGCAATTGTAACGGTTTCACAAAGTAAGGACAACAACAAATAATTCATTTCTCTTCTAGCAGTGATATAGCAGGTTTTCTTCCTAGCTTGTCACCGTGCAGGCCTCAATACTTATCATATAGCGTGGTTTTGGAGACTGTGTATCAGATTAGATCAGATTCAATGTGAGGTAGCTATTCCAGTCCCTCCATCACAAACTTAGGTCTATTGTGGCGCACGTCTTCCTGCAGGAGTCGATATTTTTTATTGTAAATGTTGGCTTGACAGGATCCTCTAGGGGCTTCTTTTTTTTTTTCACCCGCTGTTGAGGTGTACTTGTTGATATTGTTCAAGTTGGCAGTGCTGATAAGGCTAATGAAAATGCCAATGTCCGTGTGTCTATGAGAATAGCTTACTGTTTAGTTATTCACGACAGTGTATTGGAATATAAACCTGTAACGGGCATCGTTAGGTTCATTATGTAATAATATAATTTACTATGTCACTAATGTATCAGTATGTACAGCCATTATGTAATAATATAATTTACTATGTCACTTATGTATCAATATGTACAGCCTAGGGTTGTACCCTAAATAAATTCTTTATTGTATGTAAATCAATTGTTTTATTTTTCTTGCTTGCATTTTAATCAACCCTCGTATATTCCACTAGTGAAATCGACGCATGTGAGAACCAACACGTGGTACACAACAAACGTGTATGTGTATTTTTTAAAATCTCCATTCCTAATGAGTACCTCTCGTGCGTGTATATATATATATATCATATTTAATTTTTTTTGTATTAAATTGAGTTTGTTATTATTGAAAAACCCACGTATACATGTGTGTTTAACTTCCATTCTTAATTTTATTGAACACCCCTCGTGTATATATATATATATATATATATATATATATATATATATATATATATATATATATATATATATATATATATTTGAAGTTTGTTTTTTAATCTATGTTGATATTCAACGCCCCTGGTATACCTGTGTTTGTTTAAATTCCTTTCTTAATTGAGTAGTCACTTATTGTTTACATGGGGCCATCTATATAATGATATCTGGGTCGGCGGGCTATCTTTATCCTATATTACTTACAAATACGCTTGTTATTTGGATGTTTTACATTTACATACTAGACGGTTCTTGATACATAAATTGTATAAGGTAGTAATATGCCGGAGGCGATCCAAGTTACCGTGATACTATCATTTATCACAAACTGTAGCTAAGAATTAATTACGTCAATGCATTACTTGTTATATATACGAGTACTCGCTCTCTCATAACGTTTTCTAGGTGTTTGTTCAAATTCGGTAAACACACAACAAATGCATAATAAATCGACCGTGTTATATTAATACTTGAAATATATATGTCGTTTGTTAAAAGCAATCTCTGATATTAATTTAAAAGATCGTTGTATATATATATATATATATATATATATATATATATATATATATATATATATATATATATATATATATATATATATATATATATATATATATATATATATATATATATATATATATATATATATATATATATATATATATATATATATATATATATATATATATATATATATATATATATATATATATATAGCCGCCTTAACTGTACATATTTATATATCTCAATGGCATGGTTGTTTAAAGCGACTTGCCTGTACTTCGAGATATCAGGTTCAATTCCCAGCCAGTGCTTCAACACGATTTTCTATAAACAAATTAGTTGTCTCTATCTCTGTCCATTTCAAGTATCAACTAGCTAGCCTTCTCTCTCTCTCTCTCTCTCTGTGTGTGTGTGTGTGTGAGTGTGAGTGTGTGCAGAGTACAGAATAACAATAATAATAATAGCTCCAGCAAATGTATGTACTCTGCACAGGCGCAGACCTTTTCGATAAAATTCAAATTTTCCGCCAAAACTGCGTAACATAGCAACCCTAAAACAGACCATCAAACATACAGCACTTAACCTTAGCAAACAAATAAACAACCACAAATTTTCACATGACAGGCTCATGACAAACAAGCATGTGTACAGACATTCGACATATACAACACTTTGTGAGGCTGTTGCCTGGCAACCACTAACCTAAGCACACAGTCGGCTAGCGGGCAGCAGCCAACATAACCTTACAAACACGTGTGTGTGTGTGTCTTAACCTAACATTCTCGGATAGCGCGAAGCAGCTTGCTTATATGTCAGACTTAACCTCAAATTAACACGTGGTGAGCTCCTAATAACCATTCGCCTTGCGGACAGCTGACAAAACCTAACAAACACCACATGTGTGGCTTACATTCTCGGTAACGGGCAGCCGGTACCTGTTCAACGCGTGTGTATAACCACACGGCGGCAAGCGGGACAGGCTACCCACGACCAGATTGGCCGGCGCGCGACCGCGGGGGTCCGCGACCAGATGGCCGGTTGCAGCTGCGGACATCTTGGAACATGTGACGTCAGCGGGCAGATGACAGCTGACTCCCGCCATCTTGGAACATGTGACGTCAACTGACGGGTTACCCGCAACTCGCTGACAGATAGTGGCAGCGGCCATCTTGGAACATGTGACGTCAACTGACAGGTTACCCGCCACCCACTGACAGCTGTCAGCTGACTCCCGCCGTCATCTGTTAACGCATGTGCAGAAAAGGCAGAGGGGGTGGGCCAGGGTGGCCCCCTGTCTACTAGTAGCTATTGACTTGTATACAATTATTATACTGGCATTGTATGATCGTTAGCTTTAGAGCGCAAACTATTTTATTGTTCTTACTGAGTAATTAAAAAGGATTTATAATAATTATGTAAGTAAAGGAGACGATTAAGTGAGGAAAATAGTGCATCTAATTTTTATTTTAAGCTAAACATCTCTAGAAAAATTACGTTTTTACTGTTAAAAAAATAGATAAAAGTTTTTAAAGTTTGTATTTATGTTTTTTGTTTCTTTAACGTTGGTCTATTTCCGCGATTTGTGCTAATAACTGACACCAGGTAGCAGCAGGTCACGATCCTGGAAAGTTTCTGAATCCCTTCGTTTCTGTAAGGAGAATTGGGATCTTTAACTTGCCCTACATCGCATGGTACACGGAACCGGCGGCATAACGAAGGGAGGAACGTGTAGACATTCAACTTGCTCAAACACAATGCAACAACCTCACTTGATGTTAACTTAGAGTATGCACTGAAAAATACTTTGATGTTTCTACTGGGAATTGAAACCGGGACCATTCGAAACAGGGGGACACGTTCTTACACCTGGACTACCGAAGCTGCTTCTAAACTTTAGGATGGTTCGCTTTTGTATATACAATCATATTGTATCTGCAAAATAAAATAATTAGAAAACAGTCAAGTCAGAGTACCTACTGTAGAGATTTTTTTTAGTTAAACCTCCCTTGTTTTTCTCTAAATCTATCCCCACTCGTAAAAATGCGTCTATGTTTAATGGAAAATCTTTATTTCCTTATTATTGTACCATAATATGTCAAGAGAAAAGTTTTGAACTGGACATGACGTACCTCAAATTTATAGTCAATTGTTATTTTCCAAAATTATTTTTTTTTTATAATGGTAACCCAAGTGTATATGTAGAACGATTTTTACACACGACTTTCAATGGTGAATGGACAACATTTTGAGCATTATTAAACAAAAAATATTAGGATGATATATGTTTTTTATTTTTATTTTTAAAATAATAAAATGTATATATTTTTAGTGGCAATGAATAAACATTTTAAATGTGGTAGTTTTGTATAACTTGACATGTAGTTTGAAAATAGTTAACAAAAAATAAGGGTTGTTAAAAAATTATCGATGACATCATATTTCAAATTTGAGACTCACTGTATATTTTTTTTTAAACACTGCAACTTAAATACTAATTGACGTGTCCAAGTATTTATGAAAAATAAACAGTATTTGATTAACTGCGTTTAATCTAAGTTACAAACTCTCACTGTATATATAATGTATAAAATTAGGTCATACTGAATATTATCAAATTTAAATAAAATTTTCAGAGCAAAATATTTAATTTGTAATATTTTAAAGAAAAAGCGAAAAAGTGGCTCATAATTTATAGCAGTGATTATGATGGTTATGACTCTCGTGTGTTTGGCATAATATACAGGTGATTCAGGAAATTCATTAGGTAAAACTTTTCGTACTTCTAGTTGACTTTTTTTTCTGAAAATTTTGATGTAGCCATTATAGCTGAAGACTCATTCAAATATAATAGTTTCAAAATGCCTGCTCTTCCGGTTATACTGAAAGATGTCATAAGCTCTGTTATTTTAATGAAATGCCCAGAAAAAAATTTCAGGTAGATGTACGAAAACTTTTAACTAACGTTCCGTGAATCACCCTGTATATGCGAACAAAACTTGATAGATTACTTTTTAGGCTAAGTCATGATAAAAGACGCCACTTATTTCCAAAGCACTGTGTTGAATTTTACTTTTACGGCAAATCTAAAATTATTTTTATAAAAACTTTTCATAGTGCAACTTCCACTGCTTAACTTAGTGAAACATATTGCAAGCGTTGAATTTTTTGTCTCTGTCAAACTTTAATGGAGTGGTTTTTACTCCAATTTATACGGCTGTCTCAGCGAGATCGGTCATTAGAGTTCTGGCCAGAATAAAAATTTAAAAATTAGTAGAAGTAGGTATAATTGATTACATTCTCCTTAAAAAAATGTTCTCAGATTTCTAGCACCTCGGGTTGTACCATTGAATAGCTTTACATTTTTAGACGGGAATCATAATTTAAAATCTTTCTTATTTAAACTAATCATGTTTATCTATTACGTTTTTTTGAGAAAAAAATCTTTGCCGAAATTCTGACAGCTGGTTGATGTTTACAAAATGGGCTGTAACTCCTATTAGGAATTAGATATAAAGTTAAAATCCACCATATAATAAAAAATTTTGTGTGAGAATAACTCCTAAATTTATACCTTTCAGCAAGAGTTAAAAACATGATTTTTTTTTAAATGGAATGGCATTACATAATCGAATTGGCGATAAAAATTGCTCCAGGGTATTACATGTTTCAATACCTAAATCAAATCGTTTTAAAGTTATTTCCAAAAAAAAAACGGAGAATTTAAATTTGTTACCCATTATATCGAAAATGATATGAATTGTTGTTAAGGATACCTACAATAATACATTATTTCAAGTGTCAAGTTTATGTTGCTTATGTTGAGTCTTAACATTATTGCTAAAAGGAGTTAAAATGGATAACAATAACAAACATAATGTTTATACAAATCTAAGAAATTTTAATTTATTATTTATACACAAAATGGTACAAAATTGTTGGTAGAACTTGCAGAACATTAAACCAAAATTATCCACACCTACTTGCGATGACAAAAGGTAAATTTTGAAGAATAGAAGCAATTTTTGTGTGATATTCGATATCTTCGAAGCCAAGAGGAAGATAAGTTTTTGAGAAAAATTATCTAGTCAGATTTCTTCTGCCTTATGATGGATGACAGGTTAATTATTTATGGCGGCGTGTTAGCGGCAGATCGTTACCTAAATTTATTATGGGCTGTGGTTGTAGATCTTCTTGATAATTTTCCGTTGAACTTGACAAGAAACTGTTGGTATCAACTGGATGAAGCTCCGGCCCATTAAACGCAGGAAGTGTCACAGAAAATCATCTTAATGGTCGAAGATAGGTGGACAAGGCGGTTAGGACCATGGAACTGGCCTGCAAGATCTCCAGATTTGACACCTTTGGGCTTTTATCTTTGAAGACATACCAAACAGGTCTACAAGCATTCTACAGCATTCGGCAGGCTCTCTCTTCAAGAAGTATGAACAGCAACACTGGAGGGTGTTTCTTTTCGCTTACCAAAATGCATGAATGCGAATGGGCATCGTTTCGAACATTTAAAATAATTTGTTTCTATTTTTTTACATCTATTAACTGTCATTTGAGGTGAATGTGGATAGTTGTCCCTTAACATTCTGCAAGTTCCACTAACAACTTTGTGGGGTATACAAAGTACATAATTTATTGATTGTTGTTGTTGTTGTTATTCATCTAACTCCTTTTAGAAAAAAGGCGTGCACTTTGAAATAACAAAAGAAGTTTCAAAAATCTGAATCTTTAAAAAATATTTGCAACGATTCATAGCATTCTCGATATAGTGTGTAAAAATTAAAATGATCTGCTTTTTTTAAATAACTCAAAAATTATTTTATTTAGGTATAAGAACATGTAATAAAATTTTCTAGCAATTTTTAATGCTAATTCGATTATATGCATAACGAAAAATAGGTCATTCCATTTAATTGAATTATTTTTTTATATTTCTATATCTTGCTGAAAACTATAAATATACGACTTATTCGCACGCAAACATTTGTATTTTAAAAAATAGTCCAGATAAAGGGATCTTTAAAGTACAATTAGTAGATTTAAACTTTATATCTAATTCCAAATAGGAGTTACTGTAAAAATTTCGGAAAAGGTTTTTTTCTTCTCAAAAAAGCGTAATAGGACATGGTACAGTCTGAATAAAAAGATTCAAAACTATGATTACCATCTAAAAGTGAAAAAATATATAGGTGTTCCACTAAAAATAACAAAGTTGATAGCGACTTCCGGTATAACCGGAAGTGTTAGAAATCTGAAAATATTTTAGTTAAAAAGAATATAATCAATTAAACTTTTAACGACCGGTCTTGCTGACACACTGTTTATATACTCGTGATATTATATATGCAAGATATCACAAAAGAACAAATTGTATTAACAAAGACGTCGTAAAAACCACATTACAAACACGCTTTACGTTTTATTTTTAGTCTAATTGACAAACTTCTTAAAAGCAGATACACTGTAGCCACAATCGAAATCAAATATGATCGTGTAACTGCTGAAAAGTTCTTGTTCTATTAATAAGCTGTGAACTCCATAATGTCCATTTTAAAACACTGTTGCTTTAAGTTTTGTTGGTAAAGTTGTTATATTCTACTACTGTTTTAACTAAACGTGTAGCATATTTATATCTTAATACAGGACTTATAAAATTAAATTAGCCAGGTACATTGGTAACAGTAAACCTTAAGAAGAAGATATTATATGTTACTTTAACGTAAAAAGATTATGTTTGGGAGTTAACAGGTTTCTATAGAAAAGAAACACATATCCATCTATTGTGAACAAACTTGACAAACAAGCACCCGGTCATTTGGCAACATTGAAAGGTGCCACTTTTACTTTAATCATGATGATTTGCATACAAAATGGTGCCATATATACATCATATATCAAAGTGCCATTTTCATCTTAATTATATAGACTTATATACAGCTGGTGCCACGTTTACACCATTACTTTGATTGACCCATTGACCCGGGTGTCATGTACAAGAAATGTGTGTGTGTATGTATATATATATATATATATATATATATATATATATATATATATATATATATATATATATATATATATATATATATATCTATGTATGTATGTATCGCACCGATAACTCAAAAAATAATGGACCGACTTTATTCAAATTTGGTGAGTACCTTCCTTTTGCAAGTGGCTTGTATAAGTTCGTTAGCCAGGAAAATCGGCCGGTTTTTTTCCTAGAAAATTTTGTGGTGTTTTCGTTCGGAAAATTTTTGTATCTGGAATTAATAAAGTTATGGCAACCAGATTTGGTACGCCAGTTTATATCATAAAAAGTAAACTATGTACCAAAATTTAGATCTGTAAGTTAAAAGACAAAAAAAACTATAGACATTTAAAGAAAACATTTTGAGATTTTCCTCTTTTAAACGTCAAAGTCGCGATTTAAAAGGTAAAAATTGGTAACATTTAGGCAAAGAACCTGTAACGAATACGGGTTACGTAGAAAAAATGTATCAAGATAAGTGTTTTACAAACCTTTGAAGTTTCAGCTTTGACCGCCATTGTCATTCATTTTACTAAAATATTTTCCCTTTGATGCTTTGGCAGTAGTTTTGGTTATAAAGTATATCGCTTAATGGTCTATAATTATTAGCAAATTTCCGTGGAAAAAATTCGCTAATGGGGAGATCATCACTTTAAAATTTTGAAAAGATGCCTTTAGATGAGCACCATCTAGACCCCCTAGAACCCACATCCGGGGTTAGTTTCAGTTTTTATCTATTTTCATACATAGAGGGTGACACATTTCTACGGTAAAGCTCAATATATCCGTTATTATACAAGATACGAGAATCTTATAAAATTGTTTTTAGAATCACAGGCTGGCCAATAAGTCCTTGGTGTTACAAAATTATTATTTTTTAATCTAACACGCCTCGTGTTATTGTATTTTTACATTTTCCATCGAAATATAATGCGTATTTGTAAGAAAAGAAATTCGGGACGTGGCAAGTGTATGATGGTAGCGAACTTTCATTAAATGCTTCAAATGTTATTAGCTCAATTTGCTATTGTTCATTGGCCAGGAAACCAGTGTTTTTGGGAACATTTTAAGTTTATTTTCCGAAAATTTTTGTACATTTTTAAACAATAAACTAATTTTGTTGAAATATAGTAGATTGTTTCTACTATATAGGTTATACAGAAATAGACCAACGTTAAAGAAACAAAAAACACAAATACAAACTTTCAAAAACTCGAATCTATTTTTTTAATAGTAAAAACCTAAGTTTTCTAGAGATCGGCCAAAAAATTAAAAGTGGATGTTTAGTTCAAAATAGAAATGGGATGTAGTATTTTCCTCATATACTCGTCTCCTTTACTTATATAATTATTATAAATCTTTTTTAGATACTCGGTAAGAACAATAAAATAGTTTGCGCTCTAAAACTAACGATAATAAAATAATAATTGCATACAAATTAATAGCTATTCTTTATTAAACTACTTGTCTATCTATAAAGGTTTAACATTAATAAAGGAAAGACATATTTATTCTCTCAGATACAAACAGGTTCTTAGGTTGTGTGTGTTTTGTTTCTTTAACGTCGGCCTATTTCCGCGACTAGGGAGCAGTTTCACCTCACTATCCTGGATATTTTGCCGAATCCCTGCCTTCTGTAAGGCGGGTAGAGATCTTTAACGTGCCCAACATCGCATGGATACGGGATCGACGGCTTTACGCCCCCTTCAAAGGGCGGAACGTGCAGACATTCAACTTGCTCAAATACAATGCCAGAACCTCGGTTGATGTTAATTTTACAGTTTGAAAGAAGAACCCTGGGATCGAACCCAGT
The DNA here is from genome assembly GCA_964006375.1 of Tillus elongatus. NCBI lineage: Eukaryota > Metazoa > Arthropoda > Insecta > Coleoptera > Cleridae > Tillus > Tillus elongatus. Next base: position 41,488,228 of record OZ023270.1, on the reverse strand, counting down.
ACCCTTCAGAGGCACACATTCTTACCCCTGAACCACCGAGGCTCTTACTCTAAGTTAAATATCGATTAGTATTTACTGGTGTATTGTCTGCTGTCTACTAGAGCACCTTCCAAAAACGTGTTAGACTGATATTGAGGGATTTCGGGTGCCACTAAAGCGAGTGTTCAATATGCCACAATGACAAGTTTTAAAAACGTGTATTGTCAGTATATAACAGAGCAGAACCTGGTTAAAACTCTATTGTATCAATTAGTATATTATGTGTCTAAAATAGGTAAATCTGGCACCAAACAGATTGTTCATTTTTTGACATGTGAATGCTATTAGCTAATGATTAAACACATTTCGAATGCGAAACAGTATGACGCCTAAAATTTGGGTGTCATATTTATAGAAGACCAAAAAAGAAGACAAAAAACTCGGTGTAATGTCAATAGTTTTTAAGCTTAAGTGGATGCCAGAGGATGTAGTTATATTTACAATTTTCAGGCGCATTTGCAAATGTGGTGTATGTCTGATAGAGTATTCAAAGTAATAAAAAAGTCTGGGAGCAAAGGAATGTAAGTTCCGAAGTCATATTTACCGATACAACCACCAGTACCACCATTTCAAATAGACCTGTTCTCTGGTGCTTTGGTAGTAGTTGCAGTTATATAGTTTATGGTTTAATAATCTATAATTTTTATAACATTTTCGTAGAAAAAATTCTCTATTGAGGAGGCATAGACCTTTGAATTTTGAAAATATTTGTTTGGATGAGCACGAACTAGGTCCCCTAGAACCCATATCCTAGGTCAGTTTCAGCTTTTATCTGTTTACATATATACAGAGTGGCTCATTTCTGTGGTAAAGCTCCATATATCTGTTATTATACAAGGTACGAGAGAAAATATATTAGTTAATTATACAATGTCTTGAGCTGTACTCTATAAAATTATTTTCACAATCACAGGCTGGCCCATAAGTCGTTGATGAGACTTTTTTTTTAATATAACACTTCTTATATTTTTGCATTTATGGACTTTTAATCGAATTATAATGCATGTTTCTAAGGAAAAAAATTGATATCGTTCATGTAAATATTTCCAACACTAGAATCTTTAGGTATAGTGACTGTTATACAAAAGTGTAAACAAAGGGCATGCCCCCCTTCACTTCTGAAACACAAAATACAGACTGTTCCTTTTGTAATAATGGAATTACGGCAGTTTGAATCTTTCAAATTTTAGCACTATTTGAGAGTGCTTGTATATGGCATCTCGATTTTCTTAATGAATAATATGAACAAAAACCTCTCTGAATGCGTCATTTTCATGTATGGATCAGTTTTAATTTATTTTTTTCAGTTCTTTATTTAATTCTAATAACCGATGTGATTATTGACCCAATTTTAGAAAAAAAAAAATATATTTTTTAAATTAACCAGTACAAAAAAAAAAATAAAAAATAATTAACTTGATAGGATTCATTGTTTTCACAAATGTCAAATGAAAGTTCAGAGTGACAGACTTAAGCAACATTCTTATTTCTGAGAGCTTGTGGCATGAAATTATGAGTATTTTCCGCCCTTGGTCAACTTTCGGTGAAAAGTAAAAAAATAACTTTTTGGCATTTTCTTTTCTTTTTTTTTACACAAATTAGCTATGTCCTTTGAATTTTATCTATTTTTTTCAGCAAATTTTCGTGTCAAAATATTGCTAGTTCTCACAGAATTTTTGTAGTGTTTCTGTAGAAATCATTTTTTGTAAGATTTTTGTGAAATGTTCGTAATTAATAATAAATGTTTAATAAGTTATTGTAAAAAAAATCAAGCCAATTTTTGAAAATAAAGTGGCGAATTTTCATAAAAGAAATTGTTTGCAAATTTTGATGCATTTTTTTTATCAAAACTTTTTGTGAACAATTATATCTTGCCAGGTATGTAAATTGCTTGAAGATATTCGTTTGCCAAGAAAATGGGACCCGTTTTTTCGGGAACAGTTTAAGTTTATTTTTGGAAATTTTTTTGTACCTAATATGATACATTGTTTCAACAATATAGGTTATATTGTTAGCCCAGTTAGATGCTTTTCATTAAAAAAAGATATTTTTGGAATTACAAGCATTTACAGACTTTTTGAAGATTATTAAGTAATTTTAGTATGAGGATTGTTTATCAGATACATGTTTAGAGGCTGTAAAGGATTTTTTATTCAACACATTTAAAAGAAGTCTTCATTAACATTAAGGCATGAGTCCCACTGTTGCACTAATTTGTGGAACCATTCCCTAACAGCAAAGTCCACCTTAGCATCCGACTCGAACTGGCGCCTTTTCAGCCAAGCCCATGAATGATGAAACTATCAGTTCTCGCGCTGATGCCCCACATCTAAATAAGTTGTCTAACTAATTCGCCTATTAATGCATAATGCTGTTCCAGCTGTCTGACGTTTTCATTTGATGCTGCAGCACTTTTAGGTCCAGAACGAGGTAAGTTTTTAGCTGATTCTCTTTTTTCTTCAAATTAATTGTACTATTCAACCACAGCCGCATAAAGGTAACTATATAGACATGAGGTACAGTTTTTATTCTTGTATCCATTTCTATTGGCTGAAACCGCCCATGGAAGGACTGAGTAAGAGCACGCAGATTATCTTTGGCGTGATTTTTTCCCATAGATGCTACTTATTAACTTAGTCAACGCTTTGAAAAGAGCAAACGGCAAATATTTCTGACGTACTAGTACTTCAACCAACAATATAAACCAATGAATTCCGTTACCATGGTGAATTAATTATAGCTACCTAGTTTAAACATGTCTGTTTTAACAATCCTTGTACATATATGTATTAACAAATAACAACTATCTACTAAGTCCCTGGCAAGTTAAATGCCTACACCTGCCGCCCTTTGGAGCGGTTAAGCCGCCGCTCCTGTGTATCATTCAATGTTGAGCACGCAAAAATTCCCAACCCTGATTAACAAAGAAAGGTTCAGCAAGATTTCTAGACTGGTGAAGTGAAACTGCTTCTTGAAGTTGATGATTGGCCATAGTGGCGGAAATATGCTGATGTTAAAGAAACCAAACTCATGTTTTCCAAATTTGTTTGAAATCATTTTCCATACTTTTTAAACTGGTTTTTTTTTCAGGTAGCAGTTATAATACACATGGTCACAGTATTACTACAAAAACATCTAATAATGTAAATGCAGGAAGAAATTTGGAAAAATGTCAAATATTAATCAGAGGAATGACTTGTGGTTCTTGTGTTGCAGCAATTGAAAAACATGTTGGAAAGATACCAGGTAAGATTTTTAGTGAATTTTCGTAGAAAAAATTCACTAATAGGGACATCTCAAGTTTTGAATTTCGAAAAAACTTCTTTAAATGAGCTTGAACTTAGACCCCTTAAACCCATATCCTGGATCAGTTTCAATTTTTATATGTTTGTGTGTGTGTGTGTGTGTGTGTGTGTGTGTGTGTGTGTGTGTGTGTGTGTGTGTGTGTGTGTGTGTGTGTGTGTGTGTGTGTGTGTGTGTGTGTGTGTGTGTGTGTGTGTGTGTGTGTGTGTGTGTGTGTGTGTGTGTGTGTGTGTGTGTGTGTGTGTGTGTGTGTGTGTGTGTGTGTGTGTGTGTGTGTGTGTGTGTGTGTGTGTGTGTGTGTGTGTGTGTGTGTGTGTGTGTGTGTGTGTGTGTGTGTGTGTGTGTGTGTGTGTGTGTGTGTGTGTGTGTGTGTGTGTGTGTGTGTGTGTGTGTGTGTGTGTGTGTGTGTGTGTGTGTGTGTGTGTGTGTGTGTGTGTGTGTGTGTGTGTGTGTGTGTGTGTGTGTGTGTGTGTGTGTGTGTGTGTGTGTGTGTGTGTGTGTGTGTGTGTGTGTGTGTGTGTGTGTGTGTGTGTGTGTGTGTGTGTGTGTGTGTGTGTGTGTGTGTGTGTGTGTGTGTGTGTGTGTGTGTGTGTGTGTGTGTGTGTGTGTGTGTGTGTGTGTGTGTGTGTGTGTGTGTGTGTGTGTGTGTGTGTGTGTGTGTGTGTGTGTGTGTGTGTGTGTGTGTGTGTGTGTGTGTGTGTGTGTGTGTGTGTGTGTGTGTGTGTGTGTGTGTGTGTGTGTGTGTGTGTGTGTGTGTGTGTGTGTGTGTGTGTGTGTGTGTGTGTGTGTGTGTGTGTGTGTGTGTGTGTGTGTGTGTGTGTGTGTGTGTGTGTGTGTGTGTGTGTGTGTGTGTGTGTGTGTGTGTGTGTGTGTGTGTGTGTGTGTGTGTGTGTGTGTGTGTGTGTGTTTCGATATCCTTATGGCACTTTGTGTGTGCATAAAGCTGTGGTCTGGCACCGTTCAGAATTGCGGCACCATACACACGATGCCACAAGGAAATCGGCTACAAATTTCGACCAAGTAGAGTTTTGTGTTCGATTTTCATATTTTTTTACTTCACACAATACTCTGTCTCTTCCAAGAGTCCAAACGTGACGTTAATGCCAATTACTTCAGAATAAATTCACTCGTGTGTATGTTGCCACAATACTTGTCTTCGATGTGTGTTCACACAGTCATATTTGTGGCATCTAAATTGTGTCTGTGTGGTGGCGCCCCCTACAAATTATGTTAACTAAGGTTGCTGCGTTGCAATATCTCAGTATTTGTATGCTGCATGCTATTATACTGATATAGGCGAATAACTCTAGCTCTAGCTCGCTCGTTCATTTCGACTTGTGTATTACGTCGTTCTAACCTTGAGCGCGTCTGTAGCAGGTATAGAGATAGGGTTACTAGGGTTTTTTATTTATTATTTCTTTCAACAGCGTGAATATTAGAAGTGTCTGTATATTATAAAGACAAACGGCCACATAATAATATCGGTTTAGGAATATATATTCAGTCCAACAAACCGAAATAAGAAATGTTAATTAGTGAAAACATGACTGTCCATTTCTGGAAAATTTGTGACTTTTATTATCTAGGTGTATATTTATTATCAAATTTATATAATCTGTGCGTTAAAATGTAAAACAATTAAAAGAAAACTAAAATAAATATAGTTGTTTGAAAAAATCTTCAAACAGGTAAATTTTATTTAAAAAAAATGCACAATATTCTGCTACAATCATTTTCCGTTATTTAATTGTTCTATAATGAGGATGTCAAGGGATTTTTTTATATAAATAAATACCCGCAATTTTCTTTGCTATTTAGAAAGATGATTCGATTATCTAAATGACAACATTAAAAACATGGCGCGGCAAGTGCCTTATGGTAGCGAATGTTTAAAGATATATTCCAAATTACGCAAAATAAGAAAAAAAAACTTTTGTCGGAAATACAAATTGTTTGTGTTTTGAGAAAAACTTGTTTGTCAGAAAACCGCTTTGACTGGGTCGGCTAACGATGGATTCAAGTGATTAGCAAAATGTATAAATTTTGGCAGGTAAATAACGTATAGTAAATTTAAAAAACCGATACAAAAAGCAGAATCACCCCAAAAGACCACAAAAATAATAACATAGAGTTATGCGCTAGATGCGTATTTCGATAACGAAGTTGTGTTGTGTAATTTAGCGACAGTAGTTTAGCGACAGCTACTGATGAAGACAACTTCGTTGTCGAAATACGTATCTAGTACAAAACTCGTTGTTATTATTTTTGTGGTCTTTTTGGGTCAGAATCACCCCAAAAGGCCACAAAAATAATAGCAAAGAGTTATGCGCTAAATACCTACGTATTTCGACAACGAAGTTATCTTCATCAGTAGTTGTCGCTATATTAGTTTTATCGTTTGGTGTCAGAATCACCCCAAAAGACTACAAGAATAATAACAAAGAGTCATGCGCTAGATACGTATTTCGACAACGAAGTTGTCTTCATCAGTAACTGTCGCTAAACTAATTTAGCGACAGTAGTTTAGCGACAACTACTGATGAAGACAACTTCGTTGTCGAAATACGTATCTAGCGTATGACTCTTCGTTATTATTTTTGTGGTCTTTTGGGGTGATTCTGCTTTTTGTTTCAGTTTCCAGCCACAGTGTCCAACCTCAGTCTTTTAAAAAACCGATGTTGAACACTGTGAATTGAAACTGAAACGGAAAACAGAATCACCCCAAAATTATAGCTACCTAGCGTCAGCTATCTAGCGCATAACGCACTGTTATTATTTCTGTGGTTTGAAGGTGACTCTGGCTTCTGATAAGTAAGTTTGTTAACCAGTCCATTAGAACCAGTTTTTCTGTGAATTTTTTTTACATCTTCGGGAAAATTGTTGTATTGTAAAGAAAAATTGTTTACTAAAATTCTACACACAACTTTTTTATGTAGAGACTAGTAGGTACATACCAAATGTGACGTTTTTAGCTTCATAGAAAATTGAGTTATTTGCATCAATTTTTTACCTTCTGGATTCCAAAAGAACATAAGAATAAATATTTTTTATGATGAAAACAACTTATTCAATTTCACTGACAAAAAAAAACCATGTTCCTACATAAATTCACTAAAAATATTTTTCCTTGGAAATGTGCATAACGTTTTTTTTTTACAAAAATTCGCAGAAAAGGTCTCACGCATATGCTAAAATAATAGACTATATATTTTTATAGAATATTTTTATAGTAAAATTACTAAAAAAGTGTTGCCTCGAAAAATTGGCGACAGTTTTTTTCCAAGAATAACTCATTAAAAATATTTGTTTCAAAATCGCCACAAAAATTCGAAAAAAACATTTTTAGAAAAAAAATTCCTAACAATGTTTTTCACAAAAATTCACTAAAAAAGCCTGGACGCAGCATGTGCGTTATGGTAGTGAATTTTCATAGAAATGATCTGGAACAAAATATATTATTATAACTTTTTTTTCTTGTAACCTAGAAATCTAAATTTTGGTGTAGTTTACTATTTATATCGTAAACCTACCTACCAAATTTGGTTATGACAGCTTTTTTATTTTTTGAGAAGAAAATTTTTTCGAATGGAAACTCAACATTTTCCCGGAAAACCTCATCCGACTTTCCTAACTAACGAGTTGTTTAATCCATTTATAAAAGGAGGGTACATGCCAAATTTAATCAAAATCGGCCTATTATTTTTTGAGTTATCGGTGTGATACATATATGTATATATATATATATATATATATATATATATATATATATATATATATATATATATATATATATATATATATATATATATATATATATATATATATATATATATATATATATATATAAACATATAAAAATTGAAACCCCGGATAAGGGTTCTAGGGGTCCTAGTTCACGCTCATTTGCAAAAAAAATTTTAAAATTCAAAAGTCGGGATCTCTCCAATGAAGCAGCGTCGATGCGTATTTAAAATTTTTCAGTACAAACTGTAAATCAACGTACCGAGGCGATAACATTGTCTTTCAGCAAAGTTGAATGTGGCCCGCTTTGTTCTTCGTAGTGAACGGTGTAAAGCATTGGTCCGGTGTTCAGTCGATGTTGGTCACGTTAAAGATATCTACCCGTCTTGCAGAAGAAAAGGGATTCGGCAAAATTGCCAGGTTGGTGAGGTGACACTGCTCATTGGCGTTTGTGATTGACATTAGACGCGGAAATAGGTCAACGTTAAATAAATAAAGAAAAAAAATCAAACATCTCGTACCTTTATAAACATGTCCTTCTTTCATATTAAAGGTTCTTTGTTTTAATATTAATTTGGCACCACCTTCCACAAGAACCATTTACAAAACAGATTTCAATAATTGTTTGCTTTTTAATGCATTCTTAAAGTCGTTTTTGCACATGTAGATATATTTTTTCAAAAATGGTTTTTGTTTTAATCTTTTTGGTGAATTTTTATTTAAAAAAATTCACTAATGGAGACTGCAAAAATTTTTGCAAATGAGCGTGAATTTGGGCCCCTAAAACCCATATCCGGGGTCAGTTTCGATTTTTATATGTTTATATATATATATATATATATATATATATATATATATATATATATATATATATATATATATATATATTCAGAGAAACTAATATAATCTAACCTACCTTCATCAAATTACACCACATAGTGTGGTCTGATACTTATTATTTGTTTAAAATTTTTCAATGCTGATATACTATTATCCATGTTTTAAGTTATATAAGAAATATATGTTTCTGTTTTTTGCGCCTACACAGACTTTTCTTTTCACATAGTCCTACCCCATGCATATTTTATAGAATAGATAATAATTGTTATAAAAACTGCATTTCTTTTGGAAGGTATTGTGAACGCATGAAACACAATACCAGTATTACAAAAGCTTATTTTTAGTCTAATCAAACAAGCTGTTTGAAAAGTTTTAGCAGCTGAATTTTGAATTTTATATCTGATCAAACATTATTTCTGGAATTTCATTAAGAAAATTCGCAAATAGGTATCAAAGGTGAGGCCTTTCCATATATATATATATATATATATATATATATATATATATATATATATATATATATATATATATATATATATATATATACATATACATATACATATATATATATATATATATATATATATATATATATATATATATATATATATGCAGTGAGATAAGGTTTGAATGTGCACATTTTGATATAAAATTTTTTTGTTACGTCATCGGTTTCGCAGATATGACGTCAATTTTTTTAAATGGTAACCCCTACATTTGACAGTTCTATTGGAACCGCGGATTTTCTGAGTACAGATCACCAAATTTCACGATATGTTACATTAGGATATTTTTGAAAAAATTGTGGTTAAGTTTGGAACACTTTAATCAATGTAAAGAAACAATATCAAGGCATAAGAAAATATTAAATTAAGTGTTTGAATTGTTCGCTATTAACTTCTTTTCAATAAGCAAGATGATTTTCAAATTCCCGGATTACTTGTTCTATCGTTAGTGGCGGGATTTGCCTTATTTCCATGGTAATCCTATTTGCAGTTCTGCGATATTTTTCGGTTAATCAAAGTAAACTTTAGATTTTATGTAATAACCGCACAAAAAAATCTAGCGGAGTTAGGACCGAAGATCTGGCTGGCCATTCAATAAATCCGAAGTAACAAAGTGGGGACAAGCCAAATTAGCAATAATTGAAATTCCGTAAAAAACCGTACCGTAGGTAGTTAGGACCCTCGCCAGGAGCGTAATACAAGTGCATCTCTTGACGTAAGAGATATCATTTTTTCTGAAAAATATCATTATGTAACATATCGTTAAATTCAGTGATATCTATTAAAAAAAAACGCTCTTTCTAATTGCACCGACAAAGTAGGGGTTACCAGTTAAAAAAGATTACGATAACGCCATATCTGCGAAACAGATAACGTCTCAAAAATTTTTCGATGTGCACATTTAAACCTTATGTTCCACATATGTCTCAGCGATTTTTCCCCCCTAAGGATTGTACGGAATTTGTTCCATGCTATGCGGACTCACTGGATATATATTAATGTCATTTATACGTGTCAAACAATGTTTTTGACAAATTTCCTGAGAATTGGTAGAGCTTATATTTTCGAAAACAGAAAAGATAAAAAAGAATGATTGAGTGTAGAAAGTGTTAATAACTTACTTGAAGTTTGGGAAATAAATGCACTGGATAGAGTTAAGGATAGACAAATATATTAAGGAAGCAAGATTAACCATTTTGGTATGTCAACATTTAATTTAGCAATGCCATCTTTACAAGTTTCGATTATACTACCTACTTTGGATAAACCTATAGAAACTGTGACTTGGACAAGTTGTTACCTTTTTAACGCCGGTCTATTGCCGCGACTATGGCTAACCACCAACTTCAGGAAGCAGTTTCACTTCACTATCCTGGAAATGTTGCCAAACTCCTGCCTTTCTGTAAGGAGGATAGGTTTCTTTAACGCGCCCAGCATCGCATGGACACGGGACCGACGACTTTACGCCCCCTCCGAAGGGCGGAACGTGCAGGCATCCAGCTTGCTCAAATTCAATGCAACAACCTCGATTGATGTTAATTGTACAGTATGTATTGAAAAAGTGAAAATGTAACCCTGGGAATCGAACCCGGTACCATTCGGTTCAGAGGCACACGTGCTTATCACTGAACCACCGACGCTCTAAGTTGTTACCTTATTCGTCAAAATGTTATTATGTACAATTATTTCAATTTCAAAAAATTATCAATCGATTTTGATGAAACTTGGGACGTGGGTTCCTTTCCTTAATAGCTTGGATGATTTTGTTAGCCAGCGCAATCAGAACAGTTCAAAAAATTAAAACCAAAAAAGTTGTATCTTGGAAAATAACAAAGTTTTTTAGATCAAATTTGGTAGACATATTGCCCTGGTAGAGGGCAGTATATACCGAAATTAGTTATTCTAGACTGGTGGCAAATTTAGATTCAAATATAATGAAGCATTAAAAAAAAATCTTTTAGAAATCGACCTGACCTCAGGCTTTTCCATTTTATTCAAAGTATGTGCCTTGTTTGAGTAAATCACCAGATCTTTTTCGTCAATAGTACCTACAGTAAATCGTAGTCATAATGAATGTGATAAAAATATATCCTCTACTTTAGACCCAAATCTCTCGACCATAAGTTAGTCGAAATGTCTTCAGATTCACATTTAATTTACTAAAATGTATTACAGAGCTAATAGATTACCTGAAAAATGTGTACACAATGAGAATCTAGTGATAGATTCTGTACAAAATAATTGTATTTAGTAAAGAATAAAAAAATAAATATGTCAAAAAATAACCACACAGAAAGAGACTACTTCTTTGGCTTCACAAATCCTTGTTTTCTCACATGCAACCGGTTTTGCCCTTTACCGCATTACAAAATACGAAACCGTTTGCCGAAAAGAAAACTAGCATTTGTGAAGCCAGAGAAAAAGTTTCTACGACTGTATTTAGTATAAAACGGTTTCACCAAGTAAGGGGGAATAACATTCAATTAATCGAAAAATAAATTCTAATGAGATGAGTCAAAACATACAGAAACACTACTGTTTGTACTAATTTTTAACGAGAATCTTGATAGTAAGGGTGTTTTAGATTTGATGTGACCAAAGTATTACATATAACGTCTGTTAAAGTAAGACAAAACTGAATTGTACGCTTGGGCAGCAGCTTTTTTGCATTTCTGTGTAATGATACTCGTTGGTCTAAAGTCTTTGAACGTGAAGGCAAAGTCTTGGGCCCCAAAATCGTAAAGTAATGATACACGTCAACCTATTTAACCAATAAATACTGCTACCATTTTTATAACTAACATGTGCTATACTATAGAAAATAAATGTATGCTCACTGAAACAACTAAAACAATGAGATAATTCTTATATTCAGAACAGTAAAAAGTCTGGACGCAGCAGGTGCTTTAGGGTAGTGAATTTTCATGGAAGTGATCGGGCACCAAACATCTTTTAAAATTAAATGCATATAACATTTTTTCCTTTTAACCTAGACATATAAATTTTAGCGTATACTTTACCTTTTATAACGTCAACCTACTTACAAAATCAGGTTACCATAGTTACCATTTGTTTTCAAAAAATCCGAAAAAACCCAAAACTTTCCCCGGAAAACCTGGTTCGATTTTCCCGGCTAACGAACTTATCCAAGCCATTAATAATGGTGCCTGTCAAATTTTATAAAAATCGGTCCATTATTGTTTGAGTTATCGGTGTGATACACACACACAAATATATATATATATATATATATATATATATATATATATATATATATATATATATATATATATATATATATATATATAATTTTTATGCATAAACATATAAAAATTGAAACTGACTCCGGATATGGGTTTTAGGGGTCCTAATTCGCGCTCATTTAAAAAACTGTTTTCAACATTCAAAAATAGAGATCTCTCCATTACTGAATTTCTTCCAAGAAAATTCACTAAAAGTAGCAAATTTTAATATTTATAGACGGGCATAAAGTGTTCTTTAAAGTAGTGCTGGGGGCAAAACACTTTCATATGGAGGCCGGCGTAACCGTAATTCGTCATACATAATAAATACATATTACAAAATTTTCCACTATTGATTCTACTATCTGCATTGGTAATAACAATAATAAATGGCACTGCATAAATAACACCCTGCCACCCACGAACTCTGAGCAGCTTGTGCGTGGGGAGGCTAGATAGAAAAGGCACACACCTAACACAGTGGCAGAAACTAGGTCCACCGACAATCGAACCCGGGTACTCCATGTAGCAGCCAAACACTCATTACACTACACCACGGATGTGTATACCATATTTTGTGAATTTGAACTTCAGGTAACTCAATTTATTGCATTCTTCCTAAACATTAATTATTTATTGACGGGACAAATACATGTACCTAGCCGCTTACAAGGCAATGAATACATGGTAGGTACATAACTAAAAACTTCCTAATGTTAGGAAGGCTAAGGTGCCATAATTGATAACACACGCTAGTTTACACAAAATGCCAACTCTGGCAACGTCGCAAAGTTAGTTCTGGCACCTTTGTGTAAAACTGCTCTTAATCCCACATACTTGTGGCATTTTGTGTTTTTATTCACGAAATTATATATTTGTGACAGACATGCCATAATCATGTTTCAGTTCATAACTAAAGAACTACAGTGTGTAACGCAACCAGAATTACATCAGTGCTTTCAGCTTGCCGTCCTCTATAAGCTCAGTATTCCAAATGCGATGGTACCGTAAATTAGGAAATAGATTGCGGTGCCACAAGGATTTCCAAACATGTATGTGTGTGTGTGTGTGTGTGTGTGTGTGTGTGTGTGTGTGTGTGTGTGTGTGTGTGTGTGTGTGTGTGTGTGTGTGTGTGTGTGTGTGTGTGTGTGTGTGTGTGTGTGTGTGTGTGTGTGTGTGTGTGTGTGTGTGTGTGTGTGTGTGTGTGTGTGTGTGTGTGTGTGTGTGTGTGTGTGTGTGTGTGTGTGTGTGTGTGTGTGTGTGTGTGTGTGTGTGTGTGTGTGTGTGTGTGTGTGTGTGTGTGTGTGTGTGTGTGTGTGTGTGTGTGTGTGTGTGTGTGTGTGTGTGTGTGTGTGTGTGTGTGTGTGTGTGTGTGTGTGTGTGTGTGTGTGTGTGTGTGTGTGTGTGTGTGTGTGTGTGTGTGTGTGTGTGTGTGTGTGTGTGTGTGTGTGTGTGTGTGTGTGTGTGTGTGTGTGTGTGTGTGTGTGTGTGTGTGTGTGTGTGTGTGTGTGTGTGTGTGTGTGTGTGTGTGTGTGTGTGTGTGTGTGTGTGTGTGTGTGTGTGTGTGTGTGTGTGTGTGTGTGTGTGTGTGTGTGTGTGTGTGTGTGTGTGTGTGTGTGTGTGTGTGTGTGTGTGTGTGTGTGTGTGTGTGTGTGTGTGTGTGTGTGTGTGTGTGTGTGTGTGTGTGTGTGTGTGTGTGTGTGTGTGTGTGTGTGTGTGTGTGTGTGTGTGTGTGTGTGTGTGTGTGTGTGTGTGTGTGTGTGTGTGTGTGTGTGTGTGTGTGTGTGTGTGTGTGTGTGTGTGTGTGTGTGTGTGTGTGTGTGTGTGTGTGTGTGTGTGTGTGTGTGTGTGTGTGTGTGTGTGTGTGTGTGTGTGTGTGTGTGTGTGTGTGTGTGTGTGTGTGTGTGTGTGTGTGTGTGTGTGTGTGTGTGTGTGTGTGTGTGTGTGTGTGTGTGTGTGTGTGTGTGTGTGTGTGTGTGTGTGTGTGTGTGTGTGTGTGTGTGTGTGTGTGTGTGTGTGTGTGTGTGTGTGTGTGTGTGTGTGTGTGTGTGTGTGTGTGTGTGTGTGTGTGTGTGTGTGTGTGTGTGTGTGTGTGTGTGTGTGTGTGTGTGTGTGTGTGTGTGTGTGTGTGTGTGTGTGTGTGTGTGTGTGTGTGTGTGTGTGTGTGTGTGTGTGTGTGTGTGTGTGTGTGTGTGTGTGTGTGTGTGTGTGTGTGTGTGTGTGTGTGTGTGTGTGTGTGTGTGTGTGTGTGTGTGTGTGTGTGTGTGTGTGTGTGTGTGTGTGTGTGTGTGTGTGTGTGTGTGTGTGTGTGTGTGTGTGTGTGTGTGTGTGTGTGTGTGTGTGTGTGTGTGTGTGTGTGTGTGTGTGTGTGTGTGTGTGTGTGTGTGTGTGTGTGTGTGTGTGTGTGTGTGTGTGTGTGTGTGTGTGTGTGTGTGTGTGTGTGTGTGTGTGTGTGTGTGTGTGTGTGTGTGTCAGTTTCTCGCCTCTTGTGAGGATGTGTATACTCACAAGTGTATTAATGTGTGCATGGCCAACTTGTGGGGACTTGCACACGTCCCCACAAGTTTAAACTTATTTAAATGCATTTAGACAGTCTCCCTTACCAGTTCAATCATTCAAAAAAAGTGTCCGCAGAAATGATTTTCTGTCACTGTGGAGATGTCCATATAATGTAAGCGACCTTATGGGAATCTGCATGGAGCTGCCCTCTGCGGTCAGTCTCAGTAAGATAAATAAGTTCATTGTGAGGACGTGTGTATTTCCAATATATACCATGCGCTGTTGTCAAATAGGGTCGCCAGTCTGCTGTGCCAAGCGAAGTGGTATAAAGCCTGTGTACTAATGGTAGACTGAAGATCAACCCAGGCTTCAGGGGCCACTGAAAAAATCAGGAGATCGTGAAGGAGCCCATTTTTTCCCCTCAGGGCACGTCCGCGGCTTGTCCGTCTCGATACCACTGCAGCCTTTGGCTTATTGTGCATGCCCTTAGTATTTTTACTCCACCCATTTCAAAATCACTGTACCTTGAACTAGTCTGCACAGCGATTGGTAAGGTGAAGGTAGGGTAATGCGCTGTCTCTGGTCTAGACTGACCGTAGATCAGTTGTCTTTTGCGGTCCACAGCTTTACACTCGCACAAGATGTGCTGGGCTGATTCCTCCCCCTCACCGCAGAGTCTGCATGTGAGGTCTCCCTTGAACCGCCTCATTTTATGCAGGTGTTTCTTGACGGCCATGTGTCCCGTCAAGAGTCCTGGTATGTTTCTGATCGGTCCTCTGCTAAGATTTATTTAGCAGCTCCACAGCTCTCTTTGAACTGGCTTCGTCAATTATTGACTTTCCATGTCTGAGCGCTGGATAGTCTGTCCGGTACACCTTGTGTTGGTTTCTGACCCAGGACTAATGGCTCCCCTGGCAGTGCACTTTATCACGCCCAGGACTGGTTCTGGTCCCATAAATGGTTCTGCTGACCCTCTCTTCGTGAGACTGTCAGCTTCCTCATTGCCTTTGACCCCGAGTGGCCCAGCACCCAGGTGAGGGTGACCTCATTCTGCCCCGCCAAGTCGCTCGTCTCGTCTCGGCACTCACTCATCAGCCAGGAATTTACCTGTGCTACTAAGGGCCTTAGGGGCTGTCTGTGGCTATGAGGATTCGCTTGTTGGAGTAGCCCCTCCTCTTGTTTCCCGCACACACTGCAGGATGGCACACATTTCGCCCTGAAAGATCGTTGCATGGGCTCTGAGGGAAATGCTGTTACTTACCCTCGGTCCTTCCGAATACACACCTGCCTCCGTCCCACGCTCCCCGCCGGATCCGTCCGTGAACCAGACGAGCGCCTCCCGTGGTATGCCCGGTGTCTCCTCCCGCCATGCCTCGCGATTGGGAATTTCCACCGTAAAGTTGTTTTCCCTGCAGATTCGCGGGCTCGCGAAGTCACCTCATTTCAAGCATGGGCTCCTTCACGATCTCCTGAATTTTTCAGTGACCCCTGAAGCCTGGGTTGATCTTCAGTCTACCATTGCAGGCTAGTCTATAGTCCTAGCCTAGCCTCCCCCATAATAAGTAAGTATGTGTGTGGGGGGGCAGATCCAGCAACACCTCCATTGCGGCTGTTGGGGTTGAAGGCATGGCCCCTGTGATCACCAGGCAAGCCATCCTTTGGATCTTGCCTAGTTTTTGTTTGGCAATGGATTGTGTCACCTTAGGCCACCAGGCCAGTTCTGTGTATGTTAACGATGGTCTGGCCACCCTTGTGTACAGCCAGTGGGCCATACTCGGTCTTAGTCCTCACGTTTTTCCATATAGCCGCCTAGTGACGGCTAGGGTCATGACTGCCTTACGCAGTATTTTTTCAACGTGACCATTCCAGGTTAGCTTAGAATCCAATACGACCCCAACATATTTTACCTCCCTGGCCATTGGTGAATGTTGAATGTTCCTACCATATAGAGTGAGAGTTCTGTGGCTCTCCCACTTCCTCACCCTGAGCCCTTGACCAACCGTCCACCTTTCCACCACTTTCAGTGCTGTCTGCATGCGCTCCCACACTGGCTTTGTAACCTTTCCTCGGACTATGATGACAATGTCGTCCGCATAGCCCTGTACCTCATACTCCCCTCCCGAGAGCCTCCCTAGTAGGCCGTCCACGACTAGGCACCAGAGCAAGTGAGACAGAACGCTCCCTTGCGGACACCCCGCTGAGTTCCACCAGCGAGTGAGGTGAACACCACCCTGTCCCTGAGCATGGAACCGATCCGCCTGCAGCGGGTCTCCTCTATTCCATGCTCCCTGACAGCTGCCAGAACTGATCAGAATGAAGTGTAGCTGAAGGCCCCCTCTATGTCTAGGAAGGCCCCCAGCGCCACATCCCTGTTCTCCAGCGTATTCTCCAGTTTCAGCACCAGTTGGTGCAGTGCTGTTTCTGTTGAGACTCCTGCTCTGTATGCATATTGTCCGCAGTGTAGGGGATATGCTTCTAGTACACCGCCCCTAATGTGCCGATCGAGCAGTTTTTCCATTGTTTTTAGCAAGAAGGAGATGAGACTTATTGGCCTCAGGGACTTTGCCTGATCTGTTGGATGCCAAGGTTTAGGAATGAATACAACCCTGGCCAGTCTCCATGCCCTTGGAATGTACCCCAGAGCCAGGCTGGCCCTCATAATGAGGGTAAGCGCCGGCGCCAGTATATCTATCCCTTGTTGAAGCATGATGGGCATTATTCCATAAAATCGCAGGGATTTGTATGGCTTAAAGCTGTTAATGACCCGTCTGATTTTGCTCCAAGTAACCACCTCTTTAGCGACTGTCCAGTCTATTCTAGATGCCCGCCTGTAAGGCGCCTCTACTTCTGAGTGTTCCCAGTCCCAGGAGGTGATTGGTTTATTATGTTACAGCCGGGGAAGTGTGTCTTGAGTAAAATTTCCATAGTTTCCTCCCCCGAGCTTGTAAAGCCTCCCGTGGATGTTCTAAGAGAGGCTATGTTGGTCTGAGTGCCGTTGGACAGGATCTTGTGTAGTCGAGTCCTTTGGGATGTGTGTCCACTTCCTCGTAGTGCCTCCTCCACGACTCCTTCCTGGCATCCCTCAGTCTTTTGTTATAGGTCGTTAGGGCATGTCTATATTCATCCCATGCTCCCGAACTTTTGGCCGCGTTTAGCAGCTTACGAACCTGCGTCCTCCTTTGGCTGAGGTCCTCGTTCCACCATGGGACGTTCCTGGTGCGCACCCTCATTTTCAGGGCGCAGTTGGTGTTATAGGCCGAGGTGAATGCGTCTCGCACTTGGGCGGCCGAAATCTCGAGGTCTATAGAATTGTCTTTGGTACTCTTAACCCCCCACAGTTCCACTGCTGGGTCTGCCTTGTAGGCTTACCTTATGGGGGTCACGGTACCATACCGTTTGTCTTTCGACTTTTGCAATTTCAAACCGCATGTATCTGTGGTCTGAGCTACTCACTTCCCCAGACACGGCCCAGTTCTTAACAAAGTCACTCACAAACTGGGTGGAAACTGTTAGATCTAAAACTTCCTCACGCCGTGTTGTGATGAAGGTCGGTTTATTACCTCTATTCAATATGTCTAAATTGAATTTCGTAAGGAATTGTAAAAGTGCACACCACTAAAGTTTGTGTCTGAGCTTCCCCACAACTCATGGTGCGCGTTCGCATCCATGCTGATGATGGTCTGCTATCCACCCGCTCTGCTACCCACCATCGGCTGCTCCAATTCCTTGGGTGGAGGGGGGTCCGTGCTGGCAGATAGGCTGATCCGACAGTAATGTCCCTCAGCCCATCCGCTCCCCCACATCGGATTTTAATCATTGCCAGGTCCCTGGAAGAGAAAATCATTAAAGGCAGAAACTCCAGCCCTTCCCTGACAAAAATGCAGGCCCTCAGGTTTTCGCTGGATCTGCTGTAGATGAGCTTCCCAGCAGCTCCGCCTAGTCGCTTGATCTCTCCTTTATAGGGAGTACGGTTCCTGGATGAGGGCCACATCCGTGTTCCTCAGAGCCATCAGTTGTCCATCCGTGGCTCTCCTACTGTGTTGAGGGTTGAACTGAAGGACCCTAAGTCCCATTAACTTCTGGTTGCTTCCCCATTGGGCTGAAGCTAACCCTACCCAGGCCCCAGAATGCCTTTAAGGAGGTTTCTTCAAGGACTCTGTGAGACGCCTGGTCGATCGAGAAGGCGAGAGTCTGTCTTTTCTCCTCTGCCTTCCTGCTTAGAACCGACCAGTGTTGTGTCCCTAGTTCAGGGATCCGTACAAGGACCTTGCGTCTCTTTGGTAGTTCCTTGGGCTCGACGGCTGTCAAGTCCGCACCCTCCCAATCTGACCGAGGCCCCCCGATCGTTTTCCGCAGCCAGTCGTGCGACTGGGGGCCGACACAGGTTATCCAGAGGATGCCCCCCGCCCGGCGCGCCAGGTGGAACTGAGGCGGGCACTCCCCTTCCTGAAGAGAGTCCACCGCAGCTACCACCGCAGCCTGGATCAGGTCCGCCTTCGCCTGGTCTAGCGTGACCTCAGGATGGCGTCTGTCAATCACCGCCATCCCGAGGCCCTCCGCAACCTTCCTATACAAGCCAGTCTGCGCCGTTGTTCCGGCCCTGGTCCTTTTGGGACGTCTGTAGTAGGCGTGCAAGAGCCCGAACGCGGCCTCTTCTGACAGGCACTCGCCTATTGCGTCTTTACAAGTGCCCTGGCCCTTTTGGGACGTCTGTCTGTAGTAGGCGTGCTAGAATCCGACGGCGGCCTCTTCTGAATCGCACTCCCCTTTTGCGCCTTTACAGGTTTCTTGACCGTCCACGTCCCGGTCGCCATTTTCTGCGCCCTTCGGCTTGCACCCCGGAGAGACGCTTGGACTGCCGGGGTAGTCACTCTACCCCTACAGTAGGGTCCTCACTGGTGGAGGGGCCCCCAGAGTCCGCGGACCTCGCCGCTCTCCGGTGGGACCCAGCCTCCAGCTTGGGTGTCGGGGACAAGTCTGTGGCCGAAGCTTCCCCCCGATCCCTCGTATCTACGTCGGTCGGGAGACCTCCAGAGTCCGCGGACACTGCCGCCCCCTGGCTCGTGTCCATTTCCGGAATAGCCTCAAGGCCCAAATCTGTAGCCGGAGCCACTCCTCGAGCCTCATTGGTTTTGGTTTTATATTTATTTATGATCTTCTTGTTGTTCCCACGAGAATGGGGGGAAATACTGTCCACACCATCAGAACCCCCTGTGTGGTGCAAGGCGGATTACTCTGGAGAGTTGCCTGGTGCAATCCATCCCTAGGCACGAGTCGCCGGACACCGTAGTTGAGGGAGTTTTTTTTCGACCTCGACGCCTAGATCCGTCATGTTTAGTTAGTTATCAGCAGAGTCACCTAGTGCAGGATGCGGCTCTTCACCACGCATGACGGTCGTGGGGAAAGCTTCATCAAAAGCTTATGTTGTTGTTTCCACTTCCTCAGCTTGCCCCCTGGAGTCCTTTGGCCCGTGACTCCTCGACCCCGAGGGAACCCATGCTTGAAATGAGGTCAGGCTTCGTGAGCACGCGAATCTGCAGGAAAAACAATTTTACAGTACCCGACCGTGCGGCATGGCGAAAGGCGACGCCGGGCATACCACGGGACCCGCTCGTCTGGTTCACGGACGGATCCGGCGGGGAGCGTGCGACGGGGGCAGGACCAAGAGTAAGTCTTAGTATTTCCCTCAGAGCCCATGCAACGGTATTTCAGTTTCTTTATTAAAACTGGTATCGGTTATAGGTATTGAAAATGCACCATGTATCATTGAATCACAGGCCGAGAACAGCTTTTCCAAAAAAGGGTTATAGGAAAGCTTTGGTAAAGTTGTGTCTGTGTAAGTAAGATTCCCGCTTTTTGAAAAGTCGAGCAAATTATTTTCTAATTATCTATTGGTAAACTATAAGAAATTTATACCATTGTTAACCTCTTTTTATAAACAAATTTCATATTTACATAAATATTATTAATACAATTTTAAAATTATCTTATAATTCTCTAGGGCTACCTCGACACATACTAGATTATCACCTACATATCTCTACTAAAAGACAATATTATGGCCATCTTCTGATGTACATTTTTTGTTGTTGTAAGTTTGCCATAAATATGTTGACTAGTAAAAAAAAAATAGGAAGGCCTATATTTTGCTAATATATTTATCATTAAATCTAAAACAGTTTTGTTTTATATTTCCTTAAAATGATTCATTCTTGTGTTTAATGACACCTTGATATTTTATATATTTTGAAATACCTGCTAAAAATATCACACAAAAGTAATTTGTTGTTTGAACGAATAATTAAAATTGTGTTGAATTAAAACCTCAATATTTTTGAACGTAATTGTATTATCTAACAAATGAAACCAATCAGGTGGCTATGGTATGAATAAGTGCATTAATGAAACTAGATACTGGTCTAATAAGAATGTTCTGTTTATGAATTTACACATAATAATAATAATAATAATAATAAATGTTTATTTACCCACGTAAAGTACAATTTTAGTAATAGCAATTACAATTTCAACAATACAAAGATCCTAACATGATTATGTAAACTACTAACTGCGAACATCTGAAGGCAAATTAAACATAAGAAAGAGAGAGAGAGAGAAAGCCGCAAAGGTGAACCTGCAAGCGGGCTATTATATCTTCTCATACTTTTTAAACAATAATTTGCACACAACGTGCCACAAATAACCTTTATATAAAATACATGTACAATAGTGTATGTAACCTAAAGTGTCGCACACTTTCACGCTCTTAAATCACAGATGTAACTCAGACCAGCACAATTATAGTCATACATTAGCACATTCGAACAACACACATACCCACTGACATACACACGGGAAACAAAGCAGCAATGAATACAATAAGTAACGGAGAACACACATCAGACGCACACTTCCACAAACCCACATACCTATGCACCGCAACTAGGAAATTTGTGACCAAGAGTTGAAATAAAGTCCAGTATCTATCAATCGGTGGGCCTCTTGGTCTAGTCATTTGAATAATCCACAACTTAATTCTACACTTAAAAAGAGAAAGATAGTTCAACTTTTTAAAAGATTCTGGCAGAACATTGTATATCTTTGGGGCAAGGTAAGTATAAGATCGCTGTCCAATAGTCTTCTGCATAGTGGGAACATGCAGGCAACCTACTGTATGCCTCATTCCATAGGCATGGTCTATGCAGATGGAAGCGTTAACATTTTTTCAAGCATGGATCAGAAGCGCTAGGATGTCAGTCTGCCTAGGATCTATAATTCCCAACTCCCTTAGGAGTGCATCACTAGGGTACACAAAACACCTGTTGTAGACAATTTTCAATATACACTTCTGGATCACTTCCAACCTCTTATAGAAACAGTCCGACACACCACCTCAAGCAATAATCCCATAGTTAATATGAGTGTGCACCAATGCATAGTATACACTCCTCAGATGATCCAAATCAAGGAACTGTCTTAAGTATTTAAATTTGTAAGTTAAACACCTCAACTTACAGACCAATTTGTTAACCTGGACGTCCCATTTCATGTGGCTGTCCATGATCACCCCAAGGTATTTAATCGTTGAACTGGAGGACAGCGTCATGTCACAGCCATTATATCTAAACGTTATGTCTGTAAATTCAGGCAGATGAGATCTGTAACTAGCATGCGGTGCAAATTTTGTTTTATTCGTGTTTATTGTCAAAAGCTTTTCACTTAAATAATCCAGCAAAATGGAAAGTTGACGCTGTATTGTGTCTCTCAAAAGTTCTCCAACTACTACCCCTGTAACAAGACGGTATCGTCAGTGAAACTGGTAAGTTCAGCTGATATTGATAGTTCGAATAAAGAATTTATGTATATAACAAACAATAACGGCCCCAAAACTGTCCTCTGCGGCACCCCGAAACGTACAGTTCTCACCCCACTCATCACACGATCTATGAGCACACACTGCTCTCTATCAGATAGGTAACTGTCAAGCAATCTAAGAGCAGTGCCTCTTATTTCAGCGCTTTCCAAGGTCTCCAGCAGATCTGGATGACTGACCGTATCGAACGCCTTGGCTAGATCAATGTAGATGCATATCGATGGTTCTGCTTCATCCATGGCTTTGTAAATTTTACCTGCTAAATCTGCAATTGCATCTTTCGTAGAGCGACCCTCTTGAAGACCAAACTGACATTGGGATATTAATTTGTTCCTATGGACAAAACTATATAATCTTTTTTTTTTTAATAATTTTTTCAATGATCTTAGATATATTTGAGATCAGCAAAATCGGTCTATAGTTGGAAATATCGAACCTATTTCCACATTTGAAAACTGGTTTAATCACCGCTGTTTTCAGAATTTTGGGAAAACACCAGTCTCCAAAACCAAACCAGCTATATATGTCATTAGCTCCACCAGATATTTAGAACAAGTTTTGACGGTATATGCACCAATAAGGTCACTTTCGGGAGATTTGTTAGTCTTTAGTCCACCTATTATTTCTCCCAGCTCCTCCTTCTCTTGATAGCTCTATGTGCTGCTCTTCCCCCTGATCTATTAATTCGTTGCGCAAAATAACTGTTAAATGTTTCAGAGATAATATCTCTTTCTTTGATGATTCTTCCATTCACCTCAATTTCCCTTATCTCGGTGACTTTGTTCTTCGATTCGATACCCTTTATACACTTCCACATCTGTTTAGAACAATTTTTGTTTTTATTGATTTCGTGTTTATATAAATCACATTTGGCTTTCTGTATCAGATCGCCGAGAACATTTCTATACGTTCTAAACTCTGTTTGCAGAGCGAGGCCGAAAGGTCTTTTCTGGAGGGCTTTATACATCTTGTTTTTTGTCTCTGCGGACTGTATTAAACATTTCCAAGGATTTCTTTTTATCTTTCCTCTCTTGATTTCTATTTTTTGGCTGCAATTTTCAATTATCTGTCTCAGTTTGTTAACAAAAGACTCTGAAGCACAATTTGGATCCTGACTACAATAAACATCAAGCCAGCTCCCATGTTCTAATTCATCCTTTAACTTCTCATAGTCAACAAACGACTTAAACGGCTTTACCTGACTATCATGTTCCTTAGCAGTCTGAAAATTCCATCCAAGGAGAACAGAATAATGATCGGTCAGTGTTGTCTGAAATACTATGGGCCGAAAACATTTCAGGGGTTCCTTTGTTTTTATGAATATATGGTCCAGGCACGTCTAGCTCACACCCTGTACGCGAGTTGGTTTATTTATCAAGGAAGAAAATCCAAATTCCTGTAGCTCGTTAATGTATTCTTGACAACAGTCACCATTGCTATCCGTCACAATCGTATCAACTTCCTCAACCTGATAAGTCTCGGATATAGGCATCCATTTTAAAGTAAAGACTGGCAACAAATACAATATGTCAAGTACTGTAGAAACTCTACACACCACAAACAAACAACACTGAAAAAGCTCACAGTAACCTACTATTTTTCGAGAAAGAAACACAACAAACAGAACAAACCCAACCTAACCAATCTAACGGAGATGTTACCGACAAATATATGTATACACTTTTAAAAGACAGGATGCAGGTGGATCGCCCCTAACATTGTCCCGCAAATTAATTCAACACCCACCCTACCAGCATATGTGCACGCACAGAACAAAGCAGTAAGCAAGAGCACAAATGAAACACAACGACAAAACGACCCAAAAACCAAACACCAATTAAAAGCAATTCAGAAGTGCAGATAGAATACAAACTAGAGCCAGTCAAAATATCCAAAACTTGTGGTCTATAAAAATCAGAACTAATCCTGCACCGATACTATATAGATATATAAAAAACACAATACGAATTAAAAACAACTCAGAAGTATAGATAGAATGCAATCTATAACTGAACAAGATATCTAAAATATGTGGTTTATCAAACCATTACTAAATCTACAACGATACTATATACATATATGAGGGGGAAAAATACAAATTAAAAACTATTCAGGAGTATAGATAAAATGCAAACTATTACTAACTAATATATCCAAAGTCTGTTGCTTATCAAAATCGCAACTAGACTAACAAGTAAACCATATACATATATGAAGAGATTAGAAAGTTCCACGGCGTGAAAACACATATGTTTACAATCAACAACAAATCGGGAATGTAGTATGTGAAACACAAAATAACATATCAATGTTTTTCCCGAACCAGATCAAAAGTATAATGTTCAGACCTTAATTTACATGAATTATTCACAAAGTTGATTACCTGGTCTGCTAGTTACTTTCTCCCTGCAACATCGTATTTACCCTGCGGACCCGTTCTGTTCACCCCCTTGACTCTGGAATTTGAATCACTTCTGAGACCAATTTTTCGTCCCTCACAAGTCGCCATCTGATTATGTGTGGCAATTCTATCACATTTACCTGCTTTCCCCAACACTGTCCTCTTCACGCAATTAGTGCTTTTATCTTGTTTCTCCACAAAAACTGAATCACTCAGAGGTACCAGCGTCGCTGGACAGCTATTTGCTCTCTCTTCCAAAATCACAGGACTGTCTGAGGTCCTTTCGACAATTTCATGGTCTAATTCTTTAGGGGTATAAGTTTCTCCATCAACAATCAACTTGTTTCCCTTAATGTAAGTAGTCTTCTTTTGTTCTCTAGCCAGCAACAGGTGTTTTCTCAAGATTTTTCTCTCTTTTTGCTCTTCCTTTGTCAAATTGTTCGACATGAATATTCCAGTGCCTTTCAATTTCTTAGCATTTCTTAGTATGTTCACTTTGTCAAAGTAAACAGCGAACTCCAATACCACCGGTCGCTTCGGACCATCTCTTCCAATTGTGTAGACGTAAGGTCCAGCATATCATTTTCTTTCTCTAACTGATTTAATTTTCTCCTTATCTCATCGTGATTTGTCTGAACCTTATCACCCAGACCCTGAATGAGCTGCTTCAGCTTTGTGATGGAATTTATTATGTGTTCCCGAATCTGCCTCAGTGTAATTGGATCTTCTTTACTAGTCATTTATTAACTCTTGTTAAATCCATGTATAATTTACAAACAAGCTGTGTGCTGTATCAGAATACGCATATATCCTCTATTCCTTCTTCTATTATATACTGCAAACGCAAGAGTGCCCGCCCACCTCAACAGTCACAATCTATAAAAATTTAATTTGACAAAATGAGAGTGTGTAAACGCAGCTTTAGTTATTCTTTGCAGCAGGAATTTAGGCTATCTTACCAGTTAGATAGGTTTTTTGATAATCTTGACATTCACTTCAACGAACAAATACCATTAATTATTGACTTTCTATAACATAAACCATAGTAACTTTTATAAGCAGTTATAAATGATATACCTGGGTACCCACCTATGTAACTTTTACCATTTAAATCAATCTTATTCTCACTATTCTTCAATTTTTTACTCAAGAGAAAACCACACCATACATACAGTTCTAAAGGCACACACACATGTACTATATGTAATATTCATACATATTTGGTGGTTATGGATTTTTATATGAAATACGTTTCTTTTCTTGTTTACTAAACTAACATGTATTTCTAAGCTCATTTTTAGGTTTTGTCAGAAAGAAATTTGTTGTTTCTCTCCTAACTTCTGTCAATTTTTTGCTGTAATAAACTAATTTATTTTTAGTAACCGCATAGTGCCACTATATTTGAGTAATGACAAGTGCAAACCTGGGTTTCTTAAAGCTGTTACAATAAAAAAAAAGCACATACATGACAATAACTGCCTTGTTTTAAATGAGCAAAGTTATTTGATGTATTCTTCTTTAGTTGAAACTTTTCTTTGTAATTAAATATATAAATCATAATACATTGAACTATACTAAAAATAGTTCTCATGGTGTAATAAGTTGATGTGTGTCTCTATTTTTGTTATCTGTTTCTATTGCTGTTATTGTTAGTTCGTTTTTTTACTATTATAATAATTGTTGTTGTGGTTATTAATGTTATCAGTTGAGTTTGTTTTAATTTTAAATATTGACTTGCATCACATAACATTTTAAAGATGTCTTCTGTTATTTTTTAAATTTATTAAATATTTTTTTTATCAAAATACCCTAACATTGGAACGAATTTTTATTTATAGTTGTCATGAATGCCTATGAATAAATTCAGTTTTATCTTGTCTACGGATACTGTAAAAAGTTTGGACGCAGCATGTACGCTATAGTAGCTGTGTGCTGTATCAGAATACGCATATATCCTCTATTCCTTCTTCTATTATATACTGCAAACGCAAGAGTGCCCGCCCACCTCAACAGTCACAATCTATAAAAATTTAATTTGACAAAATGAGAGTGTGTAAACGCAGCTTTAGTTATTCTTTGCAGCAGGAATTTAGGCTATCTTACCAGTTAGATAGGTTTTTTGATAATCTTGACATTCACTTCAACGAACAAATACCATTAATTATTGACTTTCTATAACATAAACCATAGTAACTTTTATAAGCAGTTATAAATGATATACCTGGGTACCCACCTATGTAACTTTTACCATTTAAATCAATCTTATTCTCACTATTCTTCAATTTTTTACTCAAGAGAAAACCACACCATACATACAGTTCTAAAGGCACACACACATGTACTATATGTAATATTCATACATATTTGGTGGTTATGGATTTTTATATGAAATACGTTTCTTTTCTTGTTTACTAAACTAACATGTATTTCTAAGCTCATTTTTAGGTTTTGTCAGAAAGAAATTTGTTGTTTCTCTCCTAACTTCTGTCAATTTTTTGCTGTAATAAACTAATTTATTTTTAGTAACCGCATAGTGCCACTATATTTGAGTAATGACAAGTGCAAACCTGGGTTTCTTAAAGCTGTTACAATAAAAAAAGCACATACATGACAATAACTGCCTTGTTTTAAATGAGCAAAGTTATTTGATGTATTCTTCTTTAGTTGAAACTTTTCTTTGTAATTAAATATATAAATCATAATACATTGAACTATACTAAAAATAGTTCTCATGGTGTAATAAGTTGATGTGTGTCTCTATTTTTGTTATCTGTTTCTATTGCTGTTATTGTTAGTTCGTTTTTTTACTATTATAATAATTGTTGTTGTGGTTATTAATGTTATCAGTTGAGTTTGTTTTAATTTTAAATATTGACTTGCATCACATAACATTTTAAAGATGTCTTCTGTTATTTTTTAAATTTATTAAATAATTTTTTTATCAAAATACCCCAACATTGGAACGAATTTTTATTTATAGTTGTCATGAATGCCTATGAATAAATTCAGTTTTATCTTGTCTGCGGATACTCTAAAAAGTTTGGACGCAGCATGTACGCTATAGTAGCGAATTTTCATAAAAATCTTCCAAATACGAGAAATTCTCGAAAATTATGAAAATTGTATTTCCAAAAACAATAAATTTGGAAATTGTATTGCCGAAAATGATGAAATTCCGTACACATGCTCATTTATAAAGATTTTGTTACATACCAAAGGTGGATTCTATTGATCATAAAAAAAAAAGGTTTCTTAAAATTTTTAAAAAGTTGACACTTTTTTAGAAATGACCAATTTTGAAATTTTAAATCCTACGTTTGAGGTTTCTACAAGAAAATTCATAAAAGCTTGATTATTTGGCACTTTGTGACTTTTCTGTCCCAAAAACTTAATCTTTGTTTGTAATATGGAAGAAGTTTTTCTAGACACATACGTCATTTTGGTATTTTCACCTCGAAGGGGACCAATTTTTTCGCTTAAACGCTTATAAATTTGTTTTCTTTAACACTAGAGGACTAAATTTTGGTACATCGTATACACTATATAAGTAGCTTGCATGTCGAATTTGGTTAACACATGTATGCTATTTTTTAAGATACAAAAATTTTCTGAAAGGAAACCCAAAATTTTCCCGGAAGCACTAGTCACATTTTTCTGGCTGTTGAACCTACCTAAGCCATTTATCACATGAATATGTGTGCGAAGTTTAATTTAGATCGGTTAATTATTTTTTGAGTTACAGTTATGACACACACATATATATATATATATATATATATATATATATATATATATATATATATATATATATATATATATATATATATATATATATATATATATATACTAACAGGCGAGGTGAGTCACCATTTGAATACTTATTAGGGGAGGAGCTAGTAGTCAACAACATAGGCTCACAGCCCACCTTTCTTACAGCTAATCGGAGAGAGGTTTTAGATCTTACGATCAGCTCAAGTCTTTTGAGCTCAAAAATCCTCAAATGGAGGGTGTCGTCTGAACCCTCATGTTCTGACCATGCCCATATCCTATTTGAGATTGAAACAGGCCCTAGACCTGTGGTGGAGTATCGAGACCTGAGGAGGACGGATTGGGAGGGCTACAAACAGTCCCTCGCCGCCAGACTTGGGTCCGTAATCCCCATGGTGAGGGATCGTGATGAGATTGAGATTGCGGCTGAACAGGTTAGGGAAGCTGTAGTCTCTGCATATTACGAAAACTGTCCACTAAGGTCAAAGAGAGACAGTCGGGGGTCTACTTGGTGGAATAATAACCTCGATAAACTACGAAGAGAAGTTAGACGTCTCTTCATTCGTGCTAAGATTACAGGCAACTGGGAGCAATATAAAACCGCTCTAACACACTATAACAAAGAGATAAGGAACGCTAAGAGGGTGTCCTGGAGGAGGTTCTGCGGGGACATTAATAATTTGCCCAGCAGCGCCAGAATCCACAGGATTCTCTCACGTGACCGTGTCCAGGAACTGGGATCGATAAAACGACCAGGTGGTTCCTTTACTGAATCTCGGAAAGAAACGTTAGAGCTCTTAGCACACACACACTTCCCAGATTGTCTGATCCTGAGCAACGGAGAGGTCCTACCAGCTGAGGGACGATTTAAACGCCCCCATAGGGAGGACTGGCAAGTTGCTCGGAGAATAGTCACAGCCTCGGCAGTGGAGTGTGCTGTGAATCATTTCCAGCCATTCAAGTCGCCAGGGAAGGATGGGGTGGTGCCGGTCCTACTACAAAAGGGACTGGAGACTCTCCTACCTTTCCTTATCAGGCTGTTCAGAGCCAGCCTGGCCTGGAACTATATTCCATCCAGCTGGACGGTGGTTAGGAGGGTTTACATTCCCAAATTGGGACGCAAGGACCTCCTACCCACATCACTGAGACCTCTCAGTATTACATCATTCCTGTTAAAGGGATTGGAAAAAATACTGGATGGACACATTAGGGGGAACATCTTAGCCAATAACCCCCTTAATACCCACCAGTATGCCTACCAAACTGGCAAATCTACTGAGTTAGCGCTCAATAACCTCGTCGAGAAAATCACTCACTCTCTGGAAAAAGGAGAGGTTGCTGTGGCAGCATTTCTCGACATCAAAGGAGCATTTAATAATGCATTACCGATCTCCCTCTACGAGGCCATTATCGCTAG
This sequence comes from Tillus elongatus, assembly GCA_964006375.1. Taxonomy (NCBI): domain Eukaryota; kingdom Metazoa; phylum Arthropoda; class Insecta; order Coleoptera; family Cleridae; genus Tillus; species Tillus elongatus. The sequence goes on along the minus strand of OZ023270.1, from coordinate 41,458,599 downwards.
GGGGGTGGAACCTACCATTTGTGGCTGGATCGGAAACATGTTGCACAATCGGACCATTATTATCTCATTGCGGGGGGAGGTGGTCGGGGTCAGGGCTGCGAGGGGGTGCACTCAGGGCGGCGTACTATCCCCCCTGCTGTGGTCCCTCTTTGTGGACGATCTGCTGGCTATCCTCGAACTCTGGAAGGCTGAGGTCCAGGCGTATGCTGATGATCTCGTCATAATGGTTAGAGGCAAATCTGAGGAGGACCTGGCTAGTACTCTTCAGGAAGCACTAAATGTAATCAATGATTGGTGCCGGGGGGAACAGATGTCTGTGAACCCTCGCAAAACGAGCATTGTTCCATTTACCAGAAGAAGAAGGTTGGCCAAATTAAAACCACCTATTCTTATGGGAGAAACCATTCCATTTTTGGATCAAGCAAAATATCTAGGAGTTACCCTAGATAAGAAGCTCAACTGGGACATACAGTTAGAAAACGTTATCAGCATGGCTAAACTGTCCCTGTGGACCTGGCGGAGAATCTGTGGTAACAACTGGGGAACAAACCCCCAACAGATGTACTGGCTCTATGTAGTGGTTATCAGACCAATGATAACATATGGAGCCATAGTTTGGTGGCCTAAGGCACTTCGTGGTATCGCGAGGGCCAAACTGGCTCATCTACAAAGACAAGCATGTCTGATGATAACGGGAGCGATAAGCACCGCACCATCAGCCGCTCTGGAGGTCCTCCTTAATATTCCCCCTCTTCACATTTGGTTGGAGAGGGTGGCGAAGTGGACAACGTACAGACTAAAGCAAACGGCAGACAGCATGCCGAAGTAAGTCAGTCTGGGAGGATCCGGACTCCTTGATGACATTGATGGTCACAGGATTCTGGGAATAGTCTCAGACTTGATGCCTACAAGGATCAGCAGAGATCTGTCTTTCAAGATCGTCCTCCCGGAAAGGGAGGACTGGGACCGAAATTAAACGACCCTGTTGAGAGCGGACCTCTGCTGGTACTCTGACGGTTCCAAAACCAATTTGGGAGTAGGAGCTGGTGCATATGGGGGCAGCACCGATGCTAGACTATCAGCTAGCCTCGGTAAGTACGCAACCATACACCAGGCAGAAGTGTATGCCATCGAGATGTGTGCAAGGGAAAGTTTAAAAAACCTGGATACACACAAATCGATAAAGATATATGCAGATAGCTAAGCTGCAATAAAGGCTCTTGGTTCCTACCGGTGTAATACAAAGACGGTATGGAGTTGTAAATCTGCCCTTAACGAATTGGGCAGCTGTAATGAGGTGTCGCTGGTCTGGATACCGGGTCACTCGAACCATGACGGCAACGTTGCGGCCGACGCGCTTGCCAGGAGTGGGGCCCAGAGTGACTTTGTTGGACCAGAACCAGTGCTGGGGATAACATCTTGCACAGCAAAACGCACCTTAAAGACCTGGACAGAAAGAATGACAATCCAATATTGGCAAAATCTTCCAGGATTAGCCCACTCTAAGGCCTTCATAAATAACCTGTCTGAGTCAAGGGCTAAAAAACTTCTAGAGATGAACAGACAACAACTGAGTACTCTAGTCGGCCTGTATACAGGACACTGCCGCTTGTGGCACCACATGCACCGTATTGGGGTCAGGAGAGCGAGTGCCGGCTGTGTATGGAAAATGAAGAAACAGCAGAGCACGTGCTGTGTTACTGTCCGGCAGCGGACAGGACTAGATGCCTGCTCTTTGGCAAGGTAAAGCTTGCTCCAGAAGATCTGGATCAACTTTCGCCCACAAAGATTATCGACCTCTGCAGGAGGCTGGATTTGTTGGGCGAAATATAGACTTTAGGCGTGAGCCACAATAGACCTTAAGGTCGCGGTGGAGGGACCGATATGGCCCACTCACAGACAAACCTAACCTAACCTAACCTAGATTTTCAATGTGGTCAGAACACACGTGGTGTAAATGAGCATTCACGAATACACTGTGGAGAACCTAGTTGTCCACAATTTTTTTTTAAGAGCTGACGATAGTTAAAAAACATTCTAAAGTGCAAGTGCTATTAAACCAATAAGCTCTTCATCCGCTTTTTTTTTTTCGGAATTATATATGGAGCATAAAAATACATTAAAATTTACAGCAGTATTCAAATTCAAACTTTTATATCTTGTAGGCCCCGTCATTTGAGAAATTGAAAAAAAATTCCACACTCTCACCGGCGCAAAGGATTGCGTAAAATTTTGATTAGAATAAATTGCTTGCTGGGGTGTGGTAATTGTAGATAACCACGGTAAGAAACCTTTGTTAAATAAAACAAAAACAAATCGTAATTAAGAGAGCACAATGGCTGACTTTTGTAAGCATATATTCTGAATTTATAAATATTGAAACAAGAACAAACCATAATGAAGATGAATTTATTAGGAATATATTTGCACTCAAACTATTGTACACCATATAAAAAAGAATCTGCTATTAATGGTTTTATGACCAGTATAAATTGTTTTACTGGAAAAACTCCCACACTTGGTGGGTGCCCAGAGGTCTTGCACAACTTGGCTGTTAAATTATTTAGTAACAGCACTGAAAATCAAGTTTACTTAGAGCTTTATGACCCAAAATCGATACAGCTATCTGAGATGTCTGCTGATACATTTAACTGATACATTTCACCTTAACTTAAGATATTCTCATGTATATGTTATTATTATTAATATTATTATTATTACTAGTTTATTAGTTTAAATCAAACAGTACGCTGAAGCAATATGTCAAAGAGTTGGGCTGTACATTTACGTGATTTAAATATAAATCTAGATCCAAAATTGCATGACAGACTCTAAATTTACAACACACTTTTACACAAAATTATATTATGGGGACTGTCTACAGAAGTATTTTTCGTGTAAAACCGTACTAAAATCGGAGTGTGTAAGAAAACGAGATACCACATCCTTATCTACGAAAAATTCTGCATCTGGTGGTACCAACAACTTCGAAGTCCCCACAAGTCGCTTGTATTCATGCGTCCCCACGAGCACTGAGAAACCTGTGTGTGTGTACGTGTGTGTGTGCGTGCGTGTATGTGTGTGTGTGTTTTTTTAAGGGTATTACGTGTGGCATTCTTTGTGTGAAATATGCTAAGCTGTGGCATCCATTCTACTTGTGGAATCTTACACTGGGATGCCACAGATAAATAATGAATTTTCAAATGCAAATGAATTCAGAGTTGCGCACATTCAAATTTACCGCTTCTGTATCAGACAAGGAAGCATATGATACATTTTCATTGTCCATTTCACATTAATAATCCCTACGTCACAGTGTGTTTTAAGATGCCACATGTTGATGAGTAATACCATTTTTCTAACCATCAAGTGGCATCGTGTACTGAAGCGCCCTCTGCAGTTCACACACTTGTACTAAGTTAAATTCTCCATCCTCTTATATTGAATATTTGCTTGCACTTTTAGCTTCAATGTATTATGTTCTTGCCATATAACTATAGATATTTAAATGATGGCGATTCCAAAGGTTGTTTTTTTTTTTAATACTAATAATTTAGTGACCTCAAATTCACAATAACGATTTACAAAGTCTCCAAAAAACGATTATATTTTTGATGTAATGCTTGTTTAATTGAATTTTTTTCCATAATTATCAAAACCTACACTAGCAAATAACACCTCTTATTGAATTATCAAAATAAGTAACTTTAATTGATAAATAATAGTCTGGTGAAACAACAGAATTAGATATTTTGGCATGTTGTAACTTTAAATGTCTCTTAATGTTAATGGAACCTTAATAACAAAAAATCGATAATTTTAAAATATACGATAATTTTGTCCATGGGTGTACATATGAAGGGTTTTTAATTCATATTAAGGGGTTCTGAGAAAAACATGTATGCCAAATTTAGAAATTATTATCATACATTTTTAGGCATTTTTAGCAATTATCCCTATTACGTATATTTCAGAGATTATTTATTGTTAAAGATGGCATTTTATTTTACAAACTCAAAAATGATCAGTTAATAGTGATATTCTATTAACACTCTCTTACTTTTACTCCATTACCTCTGACATCCTGTTTACACTGTGCAGACTGTTCATTAACTGTGGTGTCTGAAGCCACTTGTTTGGCACTAGGAGGTACTTACCTTTTGCGATAGAAACTTTTCATTACTAACTACAAAACATGTGATATTTATTTGTTACATTAAAGCATGTTTTAAAATAAAAAATTATTTCTGATGTGGAAAAAGTACATTACACTGTAGCAATCAAGCAAAATAAAATTTTGTATTCATATCATTTAAAGTCTGTCGGCTGAAAATGAAAAGTTAGCAGTCTGGGAAAGAAAGGGTTGCAGATAAATAAAGCAGGTTCAATAGGTCAAAGAGTGAATTAAAACAATAAGAAATATCTTGTCGACCGGTTTCGGGCTATTGACCCATCCACAGCACAACTGTAAAGTGTGAATATGATAAAACTCACTTGTCAGTTTAACAAAGCTCCATAGTTGAGGTACAAGCACATCATTATAATAATTGTGCAATCCAATAATAAAGGTAGGAGGATGTAAAATGGATCACAAAAGCAATAAAATTATTGACCAGATCAGAGAAAAATCCATTTTACATCTAACGCCCTTTATTATTGAATTGTACCATATTTATTATGATGTTGTATAGTTTGTACCTCAACTACGGACCTTTGTTAAACTGACAAGTGAGTTTTATCATATTTAGTTACATTCATTTTATGCTGTTTTTTATCCCTTTAGTTGTCCTGTGGATGGACCAATATCCTGAAACCAATTGAAGAGATATCCATTATTATTTTAATATACTCTTATTGAACCTGCTTGTTTTAGTGCATTATGACTATGGCCAATTACACCTAACTTAACTGATAGCTATTGAAATATAATTATTATATGAACATTATAACGTTACATTATCTGAGAATTTCTCAATTTTTTGTCCATATTTTTTATTTTAGTAATTGATTTTTAACAGAATTTTACATCAGTCCATGATCTTGCTTGCAGTATATTATTTTCTTCTATCACTTCTTTGCATTTGGTTTTCCCTGGCACTTTTCCATGTTTGATGTAGTTTGAAAAATTTATATACTATTGACTTCTCTTCAACACTCCATGGTCGTACTTTTCATTTCTTTTTAGCTGCGAAAAATAAAATTTACATTGAAACTTTACAATTTTCAATGTATGGCCTATTAGAAATTCTTCTGGATGTTATATTTGCAAATGCGATGGAATATTCAACGTGCAAGTCTAACAAGACAAAGTTTAATCAGTGGAGATTCTGCATGAAGCAGACTATTTGGTCTTAAATCTCGTCGATGAAGGCATCTTGACGCAGTTGCAGACAGAATCTCCGTAAAAATTTCATCAAAACATGGCCAAATTAGTCCTATGACATTATTTTTCAGTATGAAATACGGTTTCGGTATTGAATATGAAATTTTGCTGTTCTGTACACTTTCGAACATAAATTTTAGAAATTACAAAAACAAAACCAAAATTATCTATAATTCCGTATATAGTAGTCATCCTCTGTTGTTAACCAAAAATATCAGTGAGTTTGCTTCACAATGCTACACGGTACAGATAAGATATACAACAGTGATTCATAAAAACACAAGCTTAATTGCTAACACAATTATAAACTCATACCTGTAAGAGAAAAACATATACAAAATATTACACAACCTCTTACTTTCTCAATCTAGCGACAGTATAAATTGGAAAATTCTTTTGTCCCTGTGTTATGATGCCATTGGTTTGTTAATGGTTAATAATTAGACATCAAAAAACTTTCCCCGGCAGCCAGGATGACAGTGTGCCAATGTAAGCCTAAATATCCGAGTGTATTTATCTGAATCTGGTCTAAATCTGGTCAATAGTGAGGCTCTAATCACCTCCCAAACCCTAACATACCTGCACTTAGCTCCCAGATTTATTATTTTTGTAAAATAAAGAACACACTGTTTGGTTTGAAGATGAAATGATAATCAAATACTTACTCTGCTTTAGTCTTGTTCTGCCCATATTCCTAGATTTATTAGATCTTTGAGTCAAAACACCGGCACTATGTTACTTAGTTTGAAGAAATCCAGATAATAGATATAAAGGATTTCCAGTTACAGCACTACCAGAATTGAGAAAGGTTAAATCAGGAATTAATTATTCAATCAAACCAGATATTAAAAGGTCTGGATGCAGCAAGTGCGTTATGGTAGTGAATTTTCACTGGAATGTTTTAAATAGCAAATATGTGTTTTTAAAAGAAAGCAGGCATCAAATTTCGATACCGGAATGACATATATAGTAGAAACAATGTACCATATATCACAGTGCTACACAGTACACATAAGACAGTGATTCCAAAAACACAAGCTTAATTGCTAACACAATTATAAACATATACCTGTAAGAGAAAAACATATACAAAATATTACACAACCTCTAACTTTTTCAATCTAGCGACAGTATAACTTGGAAAATTCTTTTGTCCCTGAGTTATGATGCCGTTGGTTCGTCAATCGTTAATGATTAGAAATCAAAAAACTTTCCCCGACAGCCAGGGTTAGAGTGTGCCAATTTAAGCCTAAAAATCCGAGTGTATTTATTTAATATTTCTCCACGATTGATCACAGATTTCAATTGGATCTAAATCCGGTCAATAGTGAGGCTCTAATCACCTCCCAAGCCCTAACGTACTTGCACTTATCTCCCAGATTTATTATTTTTGTGAGATAAAGAACAGACTGTTTGGTTTGAAGATGAAAAGATAATCAGATACTTACTCTGCTTTAGTCTTGTTCTGTCCAAATTCCTAGATTTATGAGATCTTCGAGTCAAAACACCGGCACTATGTTACTTAGTTGAGATCTAGGTAATAGATATAAATAATTTCCAGTTACAGCACCAGCAGCATTGAGAAAGGTTAAATGAGGAATTAATTATGCAATCAAACCAGATATGAAAAGGTCTGGACGCAGAAAGTGCATTCTGGTAGTGAATATTCATAAAAACATTTTAAATAGCAGATATGTGCTTTTTTAAAGAAGGCAGGCATCAAATTTGGTTACCAATATGACCTATATAGTAAAGACAATGTACCATATATCATCAAAAAAGCTTTATGTTTGAAGATGTACAGAAATGTTTCGAAAATAAACTTAAAATGTTTCTGAAAAAACTAGTTTCCTGGCCAACGAAACTTATTATATATAACAGCAAATTGAGCTATTCAAATTTGAACCATTTAATAAAAATTCGCCACCATAACACTTGCTGCGTCCCGAATTTGTTTTCTTACAAACATGCATTATAATTACGTGGTCGAAATTCGATACATTACAGGTCAACTCAGAACTTTGACTGACCGGGGAATCCGACTATCTATTAAAACAAAGCATTCTTTAAAATATTTGGGGTGAGCAGATTTTAATACAAATTCGCTACCATAACGCACTTGATGCGTCTCGAATTTATTTTCTTACAAACATGCATTATAATTACGTGGTCGAAATTCGATACATTACAGGTCAGCTCAGAACTTTGACGGACTGGGGAATCCGACTATCTATTAGCATTCTTTAATATATTTGGGGTGAGCAGATTTTAATACAAATTCGTTACCATAACGCACTTGCTGCGTCTCGAATTTATTTTCTTACAGACATGCATTATAATTAACGTGGTCAAAGTTACATACATCAAAGTCAGCTCAGAACTGGCATGGACGGGGGAATCCGTCTGTGTAATTAATACAAAGCAATGTTTAGTCTATTTATACTGTGCAGATTTTCCTGGCTAATGAACTTATCCAAGCCACCTGCAAAAGGAAGGTATTCATGAAATTGTGACACACACACACACACACACAAACACATAAAATCTGAAACCGACCTCGGATTTGGGTTCCAGGGGTCCTAAATAGCGCTAATTTGTAGACATTTTTTCAAAATTCAAAAGTCACGATCTCATTAGTGAATTTTTTTAGGAAAATTCACTAAAAACACAAAAATTTAAATTTATTGATATCAATTAATAATGCTGGAGTTGGTTAAATCAAGACTCCTGGTAAATCAAAGATAAGATGCACATTACAAAGAAGCAAAATAAATATTAATGGCAACGTTAAAGGTTTCTCTATTAAATCTACCAAGGTTCTCAATTTTAATTTGTTAACTAATTTCTAATTAATTGTTCTGTTTTGTTTTATTTAAGGTTTGTGAGAGAAGCTTAGATCTTGTAAAATTAAGTAATGGTTATCCATAATTTAAGCAAAAGGTTATAAGCTATTTTCTATTACTCTATAACATATTTGAAGGATTGAAAAATTCGTGAGCAAAATGTTAATTAATTATCATACCGGCATTCCTAATTTACATATTTGACAACATACAAAAGAAAATACAAAATAGATTTATATATAACGATCAATCTCACTGACTAAGATTTGAATTTAAACTGACTTAAAATTTATGTTGCAATTTACTGAGAAATTTAATGGATATAGAAAGTTCAGGTCTAGCTAAAGTCTTAAAAATCCCTCAAAAATTAGAAAGGACTCACATGTAGTGCACTGGCACCTTCAGCAGTTCACAGGCTGATCTCAGGCCTTCACCTGAGGTCCCACAGGTGTTGATTTGCCTGCAGATGGAATGTAGAAGCTGCACAGGATAGCATTAGCATTTAGCGCTTACCAGGGGCGCTTAATTTCCCCAAGAGAGGAGCCCGTAACTGGTAGAAAACGATTGTAGAGGTGGAGACAGGAAGAAAGTGTATGTGCAATGTACATTCAAGAGGTTAGCTAGACCCTGGGGTTGAACTTGAACGTGAAAATAACGTGAAAGTAGACCTAAACTTGAATCTGAACAGCAAAGGTATATTTGAACGGTAACTATACGGAGAAATCAGACATAAAGGTAAACTTGAATCGGAGACTGAAACTGAAAACTTGAACTGAGAACTGAAAACTTGAATCTGAACTGAGAAACTGAAATTGAAAACTTGAAACCGTTTACTTGAACCCTGCAATTACAACAAAGAATTGCCGTTAGTAACATGCCGCTGCATTAAAAGGTTTATTAAAGACTCACCGTTTAATCTTTTTTTTTTTAAACGGGTTGTTACAATCACTGAACCAAACTCAAACTATTTGCAGCACCTGCACAATAATTACACCAAACATACATGCCCCGAGGAAGCTACGTTTCACTTGCCTGTCCGATAGAGACTCTCTTTGAACCTTGCTGTTGACTGGTTTTGTTACAACCAATTCCCCTCTGGAGTTTGTCGCGCGGGTTTGAATATCATTGGATCTGGGTTGCTAACTAACAAACCTCTTGAAGAGAGTAGGAGACAAATCACGCGGGAAACACTACATCGTCGGTTAGGCATAATCGTCCCCTTAAGGCCTTCAGGGAATTTCCATGCCTAATTCGTGTCTTCACCAAAGAAAACTACGTTTTAAATATTTAAATCGGTATTTTTAGATTTCTAAGAAAGGCGCTATTGCTCTCATTCCTTAACAGGCTGTATATTTGACTAGGAAATTGTAAGAACTAACGATTTTTTTCCTAAGGCAAATATTCCAACTGTGAATATTTAACTTAATGTATATAAAGGGAATGCAGTGAGAGCATGGTACTGATGGTAATTGTCAATAGCAAATTTTCAACAAATCTTTTCAAAACCACAACTTGAATTGTTCAAAATTGAAGTCACCTCTTCTTATTTAAGCTTCTCTTGAGGTTATTGTCTGTCGGCAAAAGAGTTACGGTAATGAATAAAACATAACCGTTACACCTCTGTGGTTGACAAATGGATAATGAAAAAATTAAATATTGCCTATTTCAACAAAGACTGATGAAGTTATTCGAAATTTCTTTCAGATCATTAATAAGTATGGGGATAGCGCCACTTTTGTCTACCAAGCCTGTAACTCTTGAAATAACAAAGATACTTTCATACATGGAAAAGGATATGTGACTAACTTTGTATACATACTTCTTATACTGGTGTTTTTGAAAAAAAAAGTTAATTATATCAACCCTTTATATCCTTGACTTGCTTTTCTAGAAGGGTTAAATGTTGTTTCTTTCTCTGGGATGATTTCACAGCCTACACTTTTTTTTTGTCTAGTATGAAGATTTATTTGTCCTTTCTCTGTTTGCATGCCTAAAAAAAATAAAATATATAATTAACATTATGAGCAGCTTTTTTAGAAAATAGTCTTTACCTCTTTTTGTTCTACCGGAAGGGTTTAATTTATTTCTGTCTCTATCTGCTGCAACTCTAAATCTTCCACATTATCTTGATCACCGTCACTATTTTCATCTTCATCGTTCTCAAGACAACTCTGTAGAACAATAATTTGTAATTATCAATAATGCTATCAGACATCTGAAAAGTTTAAATACGTCTGGGTTGTATAAAGACTTTTCAGACAGCTAGTATAGTTATTATTTTCAAATATAGTTAGTCCATATCGAGGTGCATTGTCAGAAAATTACTAAAAATATTTACGAATGATATTAATATCCCCAAGTTGTTTGCCTTGAAAATTATGTTCAACTGCATTTTCGTGTAAACGATAAAATTCTCTGTACACTCTTATATCGTGACCTAGATGTCGGGCAAGCCAGTCATGTTCGTTTTCGGATAAATTAGTACTCGTTATTAAATTAGAACTCTTTACTGTAGCTTCAATACACCATTTTTTTAAATACATCATGTCCTCTTAAATATCCACCATCAGATTTGGATGCAAAAACAAACATATTTTCTTCCGATACGCCAACCTTCTCTTGTAATTAATAGCAAGACAATTGCATTTTTACTTCTTCTGTTAATATAACTGGTACTTTTCTGCCTCGTTTGCCTACTATATTCACTAAAGTTAACGACGACGCTTATTTTATTTCGAAATCTGAGAGTGATTTCTTTAATTCGCCTGTATTTTGATCTTTCCATGTCTGTTTTTCTATATATTGTCTTACTGTCATTTTGATGCTTCTCCCGACCTTCGTTTGTTGAATAAAATTACATGAGCTAGTGTAAGTGAGGTTAATTTACTCCACTAAGCAATATCAGGCATACATTTAACGGAACTTCTGGACTCGGCTCTTTCAATTTTTAAATAACTGGATAATTTAAGTAAATTATCAGTTGTGGGTAGCAATTCAGTCGCATTAATTTTTCTATTCACTCCTTTTCATTGTTTCTTTAGTTTCCGTACATAGGATCTTTGTAGCAAGTATGATGGAGTCAAACTTTTCAGGGTTAAGAGCCTCGTATAAAGTTGTTACGTTGGTTCCTTTTTAAATTCGATTAAAAAACGTGCAAGTTGGTGTGTTGACTGTCTAATGAGTTCTGCCTGAGTGTCACAATACTTTTCATGCAGAAAGGCTCCATACTTCAAAATTAAACTGTCTTCCCGGCAAACTTCAGAAATTTCATCATCTCAAAACTTACCGTAAATTCTGATGACAACTTGCCACCCAGAATTCCATTAACAATAGCGTTACTTTCGGTGATGTGTGGCCCTGTTTCCTTTCCAAATTAATCTTAGAGCCTTTTTGTTTTGCAATAATGCATCCGTATTTGAAATGATGCCATAAATGCCTTTTGATCATAAAACCTAGGCACTGTGGGCAAGGACCATAATCTTTATAAGAAGTTGTTTTCATTTCAGTTTCAGTTGGTCTTCTGGTTAGTATCAGCTCACCACAATTTGAAGAAATAACTTCAACCTTATGGTTGAAGTCGCCACTCCTTATCAACACAGTAAATGCATCACGCCTCGATTTAGATCTTTTTTCCAATGCCAATATTTCAAAACCTCCGTTTTATTTGCATGTTTCTGCTCTAAGTGCCGGGCCATTGTTGAAAGCTAACTTCGAACAAAAATAACATGAATGTTCCTTATCTCTAAATCTCTTATTGTTGTTTCTTTTTCCTGTTTTTAATTATAGGGAATCTTCTGAACTATTGACTTCGAGAATATTATTTATAACTGTGGCGTGTTTTCCCCTAGGCTCGGTTTTGGATGTAACAATCGGTGTTGAGTTTGATGTATTGTGAATAGGAGCAGTGTTCTTCTTTTTAGTCGTCAGTTAAATTTTATTCTTTTTTGTCATCTTAACGGAGTTCCTTTAGAAAGCTTTTCAGTTGTGGATTCTGAGGCACAGATTCATCATTTGATTCTTTTTGAGATGTAGTATTAGGAACATAATTACTATCTGTATTGGAACTGTAAATACCACGTGTATTTATTTTATAATGAATAACAAAAAAAAACAGAACAAATAGGGCACTGACAATAAGCAAAGTTACCTACCTTTATTCTCCAATAATGCAGGAACATAAGCTTCGTTTTTCTGTATTCACACACAACACCTCTAGGGACCTCGTGTCTCCCAAAGGACTAACAAACAAAATGGATATTTAGAGACCTCGTGTCTCTTCAAGGGGTTGAAAGCAATTCGCTTTCTCGAGACCTCTTGCCTCTTCAAGGACTCAAAAACAAGTGGCAGAGGGATGCAAGCGTCTCTCCCTTCTCTCATTCTTCTTCCCCCTCTCTGGTCTTCTGGCGGAAACCATTAGTAACACTTACTCTATGTCAGTGTAGCGCGCGACATTTGAATTTAAAAGTGACAGAACAACGAGCATGAACATTCCGCCCACCAAAATAAGGATTTATTTTCACAATTATATTGTTTCTCAAATAAACAAACAAAACAAAAATTTACAATAAGCACAAAAAACAAAAAACTGAAGCTATTGGATTTATAATTAACTGTACAAAAAAATTTCAAGGCAGACGTATTACTGCGATGGCAACAGACATAACTTCGTCAGAGGCCTATCAAAAGTGCCACTACTAGTGCGAACTTGAGCTACCCGAGCTATACCATCACGGCCTGGGTATAGTTGCATAATGCGTCCGAGCTTCCAAACAAGAGGTGACGAAGTCTCATCTTTAATCACAACTAAAGCTCCGATCGGGGGGGACGTTTGCACAGTATCCCACTTACCACGCTGCTGCAGTGTATGCAGGTATTCGTTCTTCCAGCGGCGCCAAAAGTCCTGGTGGATCCTTTGCACCAGCTGCCAGCGTGACAAGCGATTCATACTTAACAAAGTCAAATCAGCATCAGGAGGAGCACCTAACGGTTCCATTGTAAGAAAATGTCCTGGGGATAGGGCTAACAGATCATTTGGATCAGTACTCGCACTACACAATGGTCGAGAATTCAAAACTGATTCCACTTGAGCAAGCAACGTGGACATTTCCTCAAAGGTCAGAATCTGCAAACCGATCACCCTTCGCAAATGAGTCTTGACTGAGCGCACTCCTGCCTCCCACAGACCTCCAAAATGCGGAGCTGATGGGGGGTTGAAATGCCACTTAATGGTACAAGCATCTGCTGCCCCCTTTGCATAGTTCAAGAGCTGCTTATTTGAGCCGACGAAGTTGGTACCTCTATCGCTATACAAATTGTCACATCTTCCTCTGCGAGCCACAAACCTCCGAAGAGCTGCCAAGAAGGCTTCAGCTGAAAGATCAGACACTACTTCCAAATGGAGGGCCTTCGTTGCCATGCACACAAACAAACAAATATATGCTTTCACCTTTCGGACACCTCGATATCTGCCCTGTGTCACAAAAACTGGACCTGCAAAATCAACTCCGCTGTGTGAAAACGGCTTCAACTGAGAAACCCTGGCAACTGGCAAATCAGACATCATCGGTGCCATGGGAGTAGGATTCACTCGAAAGCAACGATAGCACCTTGACAAAACATGATGAATAGCTCTCCGAGGGGACAAAATCCAAAACTGTTGCGAAAGCAAATGAAGCAATGTGCGAGGACCAGGATGAAGATTGACATGGTGTGTGTGTGCAATGATTAACTCGGTGAGACGATGTGAGCGGGGCAACAATATAGGGTGTTTCACTTCAACTGGAACATCAGCTTGACGAAGGCGACCGCCCACCCTGAGGATACCCTCTGTATCCAGAAAGGGGGCTAACTTATTTATTGCCCTCGCACACCTCTCACCTTTAACCAAGGATGCTATTTCCCTTTGAAATACTTCACCTTGAGCACATTTGATAAGCATATGAAGCGCCTCCTGTAATTCGGTGGCTGTCAGAGATGCAGTAGTTCGGTCAGATGGAGACACCCTACAATTTCGCACAAACCGCTGACAATATACAACAACACCCTGAATTTTCCGTAGATGCGAAAAGCGATTCAAAAGTTTACTGAGCCACTCCTCATTTGCCAAAGTAACTAGTACGGGGAGAGTTCGTTGCTCCGCCAGGCACTCTTCTGGCGGCTCAAAACGCAACGACTTGGGCCAATTTTCTCTTGCCAATTTTAGCCAGGCGGGTCCCGCCCACCATAGTGGATGCTCACAAAACCCAGAAGGTAACATGCCTCTCGATGCACAATCAGCTGGGTTTTCTTGTCCACTTACGTGATGCCATGACTCTGGAGGAATCTTCTCTTGTATGCTTGCTACTCGATTCCCAATAAAGGTCTTCCACCTATTGGAAGATGATTTTATCCAGGCAAGTGCCACCATAGAGTCTGACCAAGCATACATAGAGTTAAACTCAAAACGACCTTCATACACCCGACACACAAATTCCAGAAGCTTTGCCAACAATAAACACCCACACAATTCGAGACGTGGAATCGATATTCTTTTTAAAGGTGATACCTTGGACTTGGCACACAGAAAATTGATCCAAACTTGACCCTCCTCTGATACTTGTCTTAAGTAAACAACTGCAGCATACCCTCGCTCCGATGCATCACAGAACCCATGGAGTTCTGTACTGATGATATTATCGTGTTTTACGCCTCTGGGAATTGATAAACCTGCTAGCGCACTGAGTTGTGATTTATACTGAGACCACTGACCAACAATATCCTTTGAGGGCTTATCATCCCATCCCACTTTTTGCTCCCACAAGCACTGCATAAGATATTTTGCCAACAGGGTAACAGGAGACAAAAAACCCAGGGGGTCATAAATTCTTGCCAATTCCGAAAGAAGATTTCGTTTTGTGCACGGACGATCAATAGGTTCAACATTAAAAGAGAATGTATCACCTATGGGACACCACTGCAATCCTAAAATTTTCAACACTGATGGATCATTTAAATCTAACGATCGAGGTTGCTGACTATCAGCTGATACTGTGGACAACAGTTTCGAATTATTGCTGGCCCACTTCTTCAATTCAAAACCCCCCTTAGCAAACAACCCAATCAATTGCCGTTGCAACTCAAAAGCCTCTGACAATGAGTCGACTCCACTGACTACATCATCCACATAGAGATCGGACCGAACTAGCTTTGCTGCCAATGGAAAAGATGATTCCTCATCATCACAAAGCTGCATCATTGTTCGGATTGCCATGTGTGGGCTTGAGGAGACCCCATATGTGACAGTATTAAGGCGATATTTCTGTACAGGTTCCCCCTTTGAGAACCTCCAGAGAATTCTTTGATAATCCCTATGATTATCTACAACCAAAATTTGTCGATACATTTGCCGAATGTCAGCAGTAAATGCAATTTTGTTTGAGCGAAATTTCAACAACACAGTGGCAATATCTGTCTGCAACTTCGCTCCCACTAACAACGTCTCGTTCAGAGATACACCATTCGTACTTTTGGAACTAGCATCAAATACCACCCGCAGTTTGGTCGAAAGGCTGTGAGGACGCAACACACAATGATGGGGAATATAGTATGCATCAGATGGTTCCACAGCTACATCTGATACCAGAGACATATGGCCAGACTCATAATAATCCCTGATAAACTCCGAATAGGACTTGTGCAACGCTGGATCCCTACTAAGACGTGCTTCCAGGGAGTAAAACCGCCTCAATGCAACACTGAAAGATTCTCCCAAACACGGAGTACCCTCACGAAAGGGCATATTTAAAATATATCTCCCAGCACTATTTCGGTGCTGAGTCTTCTTGAAGATTTCCTCACATTTTTTATCTTCCGGAGACATAACTAAACCTTGTGGTACCTGTTCCAAGCTCCAAAACTGTTTCAAGGTATGATCCAAGTCGACCAACGTGCATAAACTATTCACAACAGAATGAGACTTTGACTGTTCTACACTGCCCATAAGCACCCAACCAAAAACAGTATTGATGGCCACTGGTGCACCTCGAGGCCCTCTCTTTATTCCAGGTCTAACCACATGAGCATAAACGTCAGTACCCAACAAAATTTCAATGTCCCCTGGTATACCAAACTCTGAATCTGCCAACTCTAAGTTCTGAATATGTTGCCAGTGGCACTGCTCAATTTTAGCAGAAGGGATCTTGGAACAAATGTTCGGAATCACAATCATGTCCAACTCTAACTTTGTTGGCTCATAAATGGACTCTACTCGACATTTGAGAGTGCCTTGGCTAGCAAGCGAGCTCATTTGGTTCAAGCCTTGAACCATCACTGAACGAGATGAGGTGTTGAGCCCCAATTTTTCAACACACTGCTGCGAAATGAAATTAGCCTCACTCGCACAATCCAGGAGAGCTCGACATCTCCTAACCTTTCCATTTTTATCTCGTACTAATAGCATTATAGTTGCCAGTAACACGGACTGTTCCCTTTTTACCACACTTGCCAACACACGCAATTGCTCTGCACCTTGTGGCTCTTCCACAGGTGGCTTGTTTGAGTCACTCTCATCTCCCGATGCCGGTGCTTTTGGGAAGTGCAATAATGTATGATGGTGTTTATTACATACACGACAACTTGATGACTTGCACTCCCTGCTGGCATGCGAGTTTGATAAACAGTTAAAACAAAGATTATTCTTTTTTGCGAACGTATACCGTTTATGAGAGGATAAAGATAGAAATCCATCACACTTGAGCATGGGGTGCTCCTCCTTACAATAAGCACATACAAGCTTTGTGCTGGTAACAAAGGACGAAGCGGGCCTAGCAGTGGTTGCTGAAACATGCTGCCTTCTATTAGTCACATAATTGGAAGTTAAGGCAGTTGTCTCCATTGCTTTACACTGCTTTTCCAAGAATCTACATAAACTACTAAAACTGGGAATGTCCGATTCGCAAAACTCAAGCTCAAATTTTTGCTTAAGACTCATATCCACCTTTTGCAGCAACATGTTGAATTTAGTGAAATCCCACATGTCATGTTCAAACTGCTTCAACGCTTCCAAATTTTCACTGAATACAGACAACAACGTTCGTAGGGAAGAAGCAGATTCACTATTTGCTTTGGGGGCCTGTACAATACCCTGCCAATAATTGGTCAACAAAACCCGGGTATTGTGATACCTTGAGACCAGAGACTTGAATGCAATCCCATAATTGCTTCCCGTTAGCGGTAAATTCTTGATTAGGCCAGCTGCATCCTTCACTAACGAAGCACTCAAATATTGGAACTTTTCAATATCTGACAATGATTCGTTCTCATGAATCATTGTTTTAAACAGATCATAAAAGGTTGGCCAGTTTTTCCAATTTCCATCGAATTTTGGCATTTCGATTTTCGGTAACCTCAAATGTCTGTTTAAATTTGAAGTTGACATAATCGCGTTTGCGTTCGTTACTTCCTTTTCACTGAGAGATCGAGCGTTCGATGATTTGACAGAACACCGCGACTTACTCGATGCTCGACTCGATTTCGAACTACCGTGAAAAACGGATCGAGCTTGATTCTCAGCGGCTTTATTTGCATAACCTCTCAGTTCTCGATAGATAGTTTTTATAGAGTATTGCAGTTCATCGAATTTGTTCTGCATTTCATGCTCGCTCTCCAACTCTGATCGATCAACTACCGACACGATGTCCAAATGCAATGAATCAAATAGATTGACCAACTCATTCAACGCCTCAAAACGAACCTCAAATCTATTCAACCTATCTAAATCCACTACTGCGTCTATTTTGACCTGTTGAACCACGTGCAATATGGCTTCTACTCGTCTATAAACGCTTTCGCGCTTATTTTTTAGCTGAATCAACTCCATTGTTCAACGCAAAAAAATTCCTAAACGCGATTTAAACAATATGCAAACGTGATTTCAACAATATGCAATTCGAGTATGTACCTAGTTATATACAAGCAATAACGTCACCTTGAAATTAAATGACTCAACACGGCAATAAACAATTACAAATTTACTAGACTAAAGGAAACAAGTAAAATTACTTCAAAAAATGGACTGTATCAACTAATAACAAAACAAAACAACTATAAAAATCCGGTCGATGGGCCAAATGTAAATACCACGTGTATTTATTTTATAATGAATAACAAAAAAAACAGAACAAATAGGGCACTGACAATAAGCAAAGTTACCTACCTTTATTCTCCAATAATGCAGGAACATAAGCTTCGTTTTTCTGTATTCACACACAACACCTCTAGGGACCTCGTGTCTCCCAAAGGACTCACAAACAAAATGGATATTTAGAGACCTCGTGTCTCTTCAAGGGGTTGAAAGCAATTCGCTTTCTCGAGACCTCTTGCCTCTTCAAGGACTCAAAAACAAGTGGCAGAGGGATGCAAGCGTCTCTCCCTTCTCTCATTCTTCTTCCCCCTCTCTGGTCTTCTGGCGGAAACCATTAGTAACACTTACTCTATGTCAGTGTAGCGCGCGACATTTGAATTTAAAAGTGACAGAACAACGAGCATGAACAGGAACCGTCGTCGAATAAGTTACGATTGTCCCTGTTGTTATCATTGTTTTCATTATCATCTCCTATTGAGAAGTACAACCGCCTCGCTGCTCTCGTAAAAGTCTAGTTCTTTGTGTACAAGTAAACTGAGCAGCCGGGGGTGAAGGCGGTAAAATTTCGGATGTAGAAGGTATTACTAGAGGACTAGGTATTGGAGCAACAATTCCTATGGGTTTTGCTGAAATACAATTTGGAAAATATACCTAGGAGCAATAAAGAGTTACCTATAGTTACTTACAAATTGTTTATTATAAATTTATACAGAATGAGTAATTTTATCTAGCAGGACTTTACCAGTCTATAGAAGGTATTATTATGGAAGAAAACTATAAAGAAATCCCGGAAATGCTTAAAAAAATATATACATGGTGTTGAATAAAAATCCAGGTTTCCAGAAATTGTGCGCATAAAATTAAGGGGGTGATTCTACTTGAAAAACGATTGCCAAAGGTTTCTATTAACGTGGATCTGCAACTGCACAGTTTTTGGGATACAGCTTGTCAAAGAAATACTTTTGTCCCATTTTTTTGACGATATCTGAGGAACCGGTTGAGGTACAGAGCTGAACTTTTGTACATATCTTACCATTGATATTAACAACTTTTTTTAATGCTAACTATAAAAGCTTAACCGATTTCCGTTTCACGGGAATACGGGGAAAAGCAGAAAAGTAGTTTCTAGGGTTAACACGTTTAATACAACTATTTTAAACTCAACAACAAGTGCACAGTGATGCAATAACAACTAAAAATGAATGGTACTCCCATTTGTAAGGGGTCATTAATACTGGAGTTTATTAAGTGCTTCCGGGGTCACGGCACGGACGGCGAGGGGCGCACTTCTCCCGGGCGGCGTTCGTTGTACCACTGCTTCTGACTGCCGGCGGGGTGGTTCCAAGCAGGCGTTGGAAGAAGCGGAGTTGCCACGTCTATGTTGGGATGTTACAATCTCCCCCTCTGGTCCTGATGCCGTCCCGGCGAAGGAACAGGATGGTTTAGGCTGGTGGGATGGGTGCTTCTTCTTCGGTGGTCTTCCTCTCGTCCGAAGGGGAACAACTGGGTGTGTATCCAAATCCAAGCCTCTTCTATAAGGGGTTAGCTCAGAACTATGATATACTCCTAAGGGTACGTCTACAGCTTCTGGGCTGCGAACTTTGTAGGAAGTTGGGGAAACAATTCTGGAGATGTCGTATGGTCCATCTCGTTTTGGGTGGAATTTGGAGGTGATTCCTCGGCTGGGGTTACTCCTAGCATGTGTGGTGACCAGTACTTGGTCTCCGACTTGATACTCCGGATGAGGACGTCGACGCTGGTCAGCATAACCTTTCTGGCGATCTTGCTGCTTGTCGTGTGTCTCACGAGCATATGACAAAACTAATGGAAAGAGCTCAACCCATTTGGAAGCTGTATCTTCAACTATTAGAATCCATTGTTCGTTTTTCGGGGTCGCTGGCAAGGGCCCAAACAAATCAACAGAGATGACTTCAAACCGCTGGTTGAGTACTGGCGTCTGCAGCAGTCCAGCCGGTTTTTGATTGGATGCTTTGTAGCGCTGGCAATCCAGGCATTTGTTGATATGTTCAGTAATAAATCTACTCATTCCCGGGAAGTAGTACAACCGGGAGATTCTTTGAAGTGTCCTTTCAACACCATAGTGCGCAGCATTGGGAGAATCGTGGTGTTCTTGTAGCACTCGTTGACGTTCGTGAATAAGCACGACGAGCTGGGCCTCCTCCACATCCTCTTGGTCAGAGTAGCGATACAAGACTCCGTTGCTCATTATATAACCACGGGAGGTCCACATGGCATAGCTGTCGTCTTCGGTATTTTCGAAGCTATCAATTATCTTTTTGATTTCTGGATCTCTAAGCTGTTCTTCTCGTATATTGGCAGAGGATCGGCGAGGCAGATCCATACTTATCTGACAAATATCACACGTAATCTCATCCGGGTGGCTGCATGGAGGTCTGGAGAGCATATCAGCTAGGATGTTCCTTTTCCCTGGCAGATACTCGATTTGGAGATTAAATCCTTGTATCATTAGAGCCCATCGGGCGAGCCTTCCCATTGGTGATTTCAAGCTAAGCAGCCATTTTAGGGGTTGGTGATCTGTCATTACGATAACGGAGGAGTTATCTAAATATCCCCTGAATTTATTCAAGGCCCAAACAACAGCCAGGGCTTCTCGCTCAGTTGTGGAGTAGTTCTTCTCAGCCGGTAGCAACAAACGGCTGGCGTATTCCACAACATGTTCTTCCGAACCCTCCTCCTGGATCAGGGCTGTCCCTAGAGCATAGTTGGAAGCATCCGTCTTCAGCACATACAGTCTACTAGGGTCATTCTGTTGCAGGATGGGAGCTGACAGTAAGGCGGCTTTGAGATTCTGGAAGGATTCTATTTGAGCTGATCCCCAGGTCCAAGCGGCATCTTTCTTAAGCAGGTCGCTGAGGGGGCGTGACATATTGGCAAAGTTTTCGATAAAACGTCGATACCAGGAGCAGGTCTGCAAAAATGACTGTAACTGCTTTACATTTCTGGGAGGCGTCATACTCGCTATGGCGGCAGTTTTATCGGGATCCACTTGTATACCTCTATTGGTAATCACGTGACCGAGATACTTCACTTCGGCACTCGCGAAGGTGCATTTCTCGCGGTTCACGCGAAGTTTGAAAAGTCTTAAGCGGTCTAGCACCTTTTGTAAGTCCTCTAGGTGCGATTCGAATGTATCACTAAACACGAACAGATCATCAATGTAGGCTAGAAGCGATACGTCAGGAAGTCCGCTGCGTAGCCTATCGGTTAGTCTTTGGAAGGTTGAAGGCCCGTTCTTCACGCCGAATGGCAACACTAAAAACCTGTAGGTGCCGCAGGGAGTTATAAAGGCAGTCTTGTCTTTATCTTCTTCGCGCACTTTGACTTGGTAGTAACCCGAACGAAGGTCCATGGTGGTCATGTAAAAGGTTTTCTTAGTGGAATGCAGCAAATCATCCATTCGGGGAAGCGGGTAGGAGTCTGTTCTGGTGACTGAGTTTAAGGCTCGGTAGTCGATGCAGAGTCTCATTCCTCCATCTTTCTTTGGCACTAAAACCACGGGTGCAGACCAAGGAGATTCGCATTCCTCAATAACTCTCTCTTTTAATAGCCTGTCTAACTCTTGTTTAAGTATTTCTTTCTTCCCAGGTGTCATACGATATGGGGGAACTGAAATGGGAGCATGATCACCTGTTTCTATGCGATGTTCAGCAAAAGGGGTGGGCTCTCCCCGTAGTGCAAAGATATCCTCATTTAAATTTATTAGCTTTGCTAGTCTGAATTTTTCTTCATTTGTCAGAGCAATCCCTTCATCTGATCTAAGGATTTCCAGAGAAGAAGCGTCTACCTTTGAATGGTCAGCAGGAGGTTCTCTCCGAACTATGTAATTAGCGTTTTCGAACTGTAGATCATACAAAATTCGGGGTTGGTCCGCAAAATTCCAACACCCTTGCCCAAAATTTAGTGATACTCCGGCTCTGGTGAGAAAGTCAATTCCAAGTAGCGTGACGTCGGCATCTGGCAGGACTATAAAGTGTGTGGGTATACTTCTACTTTCCAACATCACATCTACGGCAACTGTGAAAACTTCCAACTGCTTTACAGAGCCATCTGCGAGTTTTATGGAGGAATGTTTAGGAATAAAAGTCAATCCTTTGCGTCTCAGAACATTTGCTAGAGTTTTACTAGCAACACTCAACTTTGCTGCAGTGTCAATCATGCCTAGTCCGGTAGTACCCATAATCTTCAGCTTGAAAATTGGTCTCGGTTGAGGCTGATGTGCAATGGTGGATTCATGGAATGCATAGAACTCAGCGGACGATGAAGCTGGTAGACGCGAACACGTCGGGCAGGTCGCTCTTACATGGCCTGGTCTTCCACATCCATAACAGTAAATTCCGGAAGATGCTGGCGGTGAAAAACTTGAAGCATCCGTAGCACGCGGCGAACGCGGAACCGACGCGGTGCGTTGCGGGTTTTCAATGTCTTGTCTTCCAGGAGCGGAAGGTTTAAGCGCCACCGGAAGTTCACTCTTTTCTTCTTTAATTTTATTCAACAATTTGCGGCACTCGTCTTTAGAATGTCCAACAAACCGGCAGAACTGGCATCGTGGCTTTTTATTGTCCTTCGGAACACCGGGATCATGCGGCTGTTCATATCTCTCGAAAGTTTCTTCAGCGAGCCTACAACGAGTTAAAAGTTCGGTAAAAGTCTTAACCTCGTCTCGCGGCACTTTTTCGCGAACGCGTTTATGGAGTAGTCCATACACCATATCGATTTGAGTCTCTTCGTTCAATGTATTGGCAGGTAACTGCGCTAATATTGTACGCGATTTACAAATAAATATGTCACAAGGCGTGTTGGTGTCCTGATCACAAGAAAACAGTTCTTTATATACACGATACCGGGGTTTTTGGGGGCCAAATGTAATGCGCAGCAAGCTAATGGCTTCTTGCCAGGATTTAATACCAGTCTTTACACCAAAAAACCAACTAGATGCAAAACCGTCAAGCAACATTGGTAAACCTCTTAAGGCGTTGTCATCTGATACACGGCAACAGTCTTTAAAAATCAAAATTGAGTCAATAAATGCGTTAACATCTGAGTCTTTACAACCATCAAATCGCGAAGAACAATTCACAAAATTTCCATCTTCTACGGGTGACGTTGAACTCGGTGTACTTGATACTTTGAAGTAACATTTCAAATTGTTCAGGTGAGAAAACAACATTTGCAGAAGCCCAAGGTTCTGGTGTAGTTTGGTGATTTCTTGGCATAGTGAAAATATTAAATTTAAAATGTTCATTTAACGTAATTTTAGATATGCTACTAAAGTCACAACCTGACAACACGGTATGTATTTTATCCTAAATACAGTCTATGAGATCACACAAAATATTCAAACAGGCATAAAATTCTAAGAATAAGTTCAAGTTCAGATAAACAAGTGACGACATTATGAACGATAGCGGGTAGCTGGGATACTGCTTCAAGGTTAACTACTCTAGGGTCCACCGCTACCAATGCTGAAATATCCAGGTACACACACTACGTAAAATATATATAAATACGTTCTACATGGAACGGGAGCTCTAACTTCACCGGCTCGGTGAAATATATCCTGGCTGCCGGTATCTTGTCCACTCTCTGCAGGTTTTACGAAACTGGAACGGACTTACCAAGTTTATCCGCTGATATTGGACGTCACGATACCTAGCTTGGATGGAATATGTGCAGTTGAAATTGATGAACACAAGCACTTTTAATTTAAAACAACTGTTTAAACGGCCACTTAGTATGGGCGCCAATTATAAAAGCTTAACCGATTTCCGTTTCACGGGAATATGGGGAAAAGCAGAAAAGTAGTTTCTAGGGTTAACACGTTTAATACAACTATTTTAAACTCAACAACAAGTGCACAGTGATGCAATAACAACTAAAAATGAATGGTACTCCCATTTGTAAGGGGTGATTAATACTGGAGTTTATTAAGTGCTTCCGGGGTCAACGCACGGACGGCGAGGCGCGCACTTCTCCCGGGCGGCGTTCGTTGTACCACTGCTTCTGACTGCCGGCGGGGTGGTTCCAAGCAGGCGTTGGAAGAAGCGGAGTTGCCACGTCTATGTTAGGATGTTACATAACTTTTTTTTTATATGCCAGTGGCGCAGATGTTGAGGTTGCGTGAAGTTTTTGTCCCTAATTTTTTTGACACTGCGAAAATTTGCATTTTGCAAGCCAGTCTTGAACCGTTTTCGCGAAAAATTATATTTTATAATGGAAAGCATGAAAAAACTGGTAGTGTTATTTTGCGAGTTTTGGAAAAAAGAATCATTTTGCTATTTTTTCACTTGGCAGAAAAATTACCTTTTATGATGAAAAACATAAAACAGAACAGAAGCAACATGAAAAAAATCTATTTCACAAGACTAGATATAAATAACACTACTTACCTAGTTTTTTCATGTTTTTCATTATAAAATGTAATTTTTCTCGAAAACGGTCCATGTTAGGGCTTTTGACAAAGAACACCTTTTATTATGTAGATAACATTGGGGGTTTAAAATGAGCTTCCAAAATGTAAATTTTCTCAGTCTCATAGAACTTACGGACAAAAAAACCTCACGTAACCCCAAAATCTCCGCCATTGCCATACGACAAAAACAATTAATTGGCATTAAAAAAGTAGTTAACATCAATGGTACGATATGTACAAAAGTTGAGCTGTGTATCTCAAATCGTTTCTCAAAAAACTGGGGGAAAGTCTTTCTTTGACACCCTGTATCTCAAAAACGGCGCATTTGCGGACCCACTCAATACAATCTTTGGCAATAGTTTTTCAAGTAGAATCACCCCCTTAATTTTTTGCGCACCATTTCCGGACACCTGTTAATTTACAGTGAAGTATTTACTATACATAGTTCCGCACCCTATGTTTATAAAAATCTTTCTTCCATCAAAAAATCATCCAAAGAATAGTAAAGTCCTGCTACAAAAAAAATGACTCAACGGGTACCTACTTATAATATATACAGTCTGTCCCAAAGTAACTATTTATAATTTTCAGCCATGATAGGAGACATCAAGATATTTTTTTTTTCATTGGCGTGATGCAGGGTATTAGAATTTGTATAAAAATTTAAAAAAAAATTTTAAAAAATGGCGTCAATGAAATTAAACAATGAAAATAATTGTTGAACAGAAAATGTCAAAACTGTTCTTTCAACACCTCTTACCACAGAGGGGAAAGTTGTGTCCCAACTTTTCATTGTTTTTGATACTCTTTGTGATAATCGCCTGATATTTCAAAGAATTCTGCAATCTATTACCTATAACTCGTCACAATTTATTAATTTACAAATTTTTAATTTATAAAATATTAAAGATTTTTAATCAAAAAAAGTACACCCTCTATCTCGAAAACTAAGCTGTTTCGGTCACATGTTTATAGAAAAAAACAATAATGATGTCCCCTATCGCGCCTGAAAATTAAGAATAGTTATTCTGCGACACTGTATAGTTATTTGTATACCAAGGCCGCGAAATAATTCTTTAGAGTACGCCGCCGAGTCCGTTATATGGCGGAGGCAAGGCAATCTCGAAGATTCTAAAGGATTTCGTGGCAAAGGCGTACACAAATTTTTTTGTGCAAGCGTGTTTTGAAAATTCAACACTTGACATTTTTGTAATTATAATTGATATGTACT
Source organism: Tillus elongatus (assembly GCA_964006375.1). Lineage (NCBI taxonomy): Eukaryota > Metazoa > Arthropoda > Insecta > Coleoptera > Cleridae > Tillus > Tillus elongatus. The sequence continues at coordinate 41,432,571 of OZ023270.1, read as the reverse complement.
AATTTTTAATTATTTATTTTAGCTACTTATGTAATTACAATTTCAAGTGGTTAAGTTTCATTTTTATTGAGTTATTTATTGGCAAGTGAAGTTTTTAGTTTTATTTCAAATTGATTAATTCAAATTTGAAATTGTTTACTCCCAATTTGAAGTAAAAAAGTATTATAGAACACGATATAGACCACGAGAACGACTGCAATAGTATGTCAATGTGTCCTTACTTTCAAGCAGCGGTTGCTGGTTTGAATCCTGCTGCAGCTCGAAACCTGGACTACCACTTTTTTCTCGACACAAAGTAATTTCAAACAAAAATTAAACAGTAATTTGTTTAAAATTCACTTCGCCGCCGTTGTCAGGTGTGGCAGCCTTCAAAAACTCTAAAACGGCTGCTCCTCTTAGCGGCCGCAAAGTACGGGTTTATAACCTAGAGAGCGTCTGCAAAACGTCATCTCGCAGACACTTGCAAGGTTGCGAAATCGCACTCCGCGGCCGTCAAGCGGAGCGAAGTACATAATAAACAAATTCATGTTTAATTATTGTTTGGAATTTTTTTACATCAAGAAAAAAAGTGAAGAGGTGGAGGTTCTGCCCAGCGTCCGCAGTATTAAATAGCAGCCGGGTGACCAACTCCGCCACATAGACATACTGTTGTAGTTCTTCTCGTGGACTGTATATTCTAATAGCTTTTCACATCAAATCAAATGTGGACTAAACAATCTCAAATTTTAATTAATCGATTTTCAATAAAACTAAGAACTTCATTTGGCAATAAAGAACCCAATAAAAGAAATAAGCCACCTGAAATCGTAATTGCATAAGTAGCTTAAAAAAATAATTAAGAATCAGTATGTATAAATACAAAAATGTTAACTATTTACGGCCGAGGCAGCCCTCTTTCTCTCAGTTCTCTAAAGAATGATTTGGCAGCCTCAGTATACAAATAAGTATAATACCTACTAGGTATTACTAACCAGGGTTTTGATTGTATCCAAACTTATGAGCGGAAATTACGAGTGACAAGTAGCTAGTATGGATAAATTATAATTTTCGAGTCCTACCTATTAAATTAAACAATGCAAAACACATCAGTAAAGTAGGTATAAGTATACGCTGTTAAATAATATACTGTAAAGGAAAGTGAATGAATATCAGTATTATATACAATAGTAACTGGTAAATAGTAAATGTAAAGAAGATCGAGCGAGAAAGGCAATGGCAAGTCACTGTTTCCTTCCACTCACGCTTTTCAGGCAGGTTTCAGACTCAGCACGATTTTAATAGTTTTAACATTTGTGATGCCTGGAGAGCGCATGCGTTTATTTTGTCTTGGTTTCATTTCTCTGCTGCGTGCAGCGTTGCCAGTCTATTACCATTGTACCTACTAAATCTAGTTTCTTACGCATTTGACGAATCTAGTACGTTTTTATTTTTGAAGTTTGAAATTGATTAAATAAAAATATCTTGGAAATGAACCCACTTAAAGTGAAGTCTCAGTTTTTAAGTTTTTTTTTTACATAAATACCTAAAATGAAAATAATTTCAACCGCCTCAATTGAGCATTTAAAAAATTTGCCATGCTACGTTGCTGGAGTTCCTATAATACGGAATAACAGATGGTGGTTAACAACAAACTGATAAAAATTTTATCTAGTGCGTTTTCATCAAATCTAGTAGGTACAATGTCAACCAATTTCTAGTACCTACACAAAATTATTTCAACTGGCATCACTGTTTGAATGATCTGTCTGCTCCGCTTGCCTTAGTAGTTGTAGTTTCAGGCATAGATGACAATAATTTTGTATTCTCGGTTGCCAGTGTAACGAATTCCACTGCTCGACTCTTTGCGCGCTGTTGAAATATGAAATGTGACATTTTAGGATTAGGATTCGGTTAAATCAAAAAGAAATTTTGTGTTAAGATTCATGATAATTACTTTTGTGACGCCTGCTTTCAGAAATAATTCTCCTTGTCACATTTTTAAATCACTTTGAGCAACGCCTTGTACAATTTAACTCCACCAAATCTCAGTCTTGCTTTCTATCTCATAAGAGATACACCAGCCCTAGACCCATCACAACGAACAACCAAGTTATTCAAAGTAATGAGTCCTTTTCACTTGTTGGCATTTCTGTGGATCGAAATCTCAATTGGCACCAACATGTCACATCATTTGCAGAAGCGGCTGCTAAGAAATTAGGTTTCCTCTTCCGGGCTCGCAGATACTTTTCACCAGCTAATCTCTATACCTTATATACTTCACAAATAAGACCAAACCTCGAATACTGCTCCCACATCTGGGGTGCCGCTGCTGCTTCTACACTCGCTATCCTGGACTCCATTCATAAGAGAGCTATACGTCTCATCAGTGACCCTATCCTCACCCAAAGGCTGTCATCCCTTGCCCACCGACGTGCCGTTGGTCACCTCTCTCTCTTTGATAATTATCTGCACAGACACTGCTCAGAGGAGCTTTCTTCCATAGTTCCTCCACCTACTGCCCCAAACAGATCTACCAGGGGAACAAAGCGGATGCACCCTTTTACTGTCCAGGTCACCAGACATAGAACATCTTGTTATGCCCGCTCTTTTGTCCCGAGGGCTTCCAAGTTGTAGAACTCCTTGCCGGCAAATGTTTTTGCTTCTCCTCCAAACCTTCAAGTCCAGAATTAACAAGTTGCCGCTTTCCTCCTTGTCGACACCCACGGTACAATAGTATTTAGGCTGTAAGCCCTCGTGGTGTGTTGTTGGGGAAAAAAAACGCCTACAAAATCGTTTTTAAGACCTACATTAAAGTGAAAAGTTTTGGAGTTATAGACAAGTGAAAATCACGTTTTTCAAATTTCAAAGCAATTCACAGCGGAAACGGCTTAGGATAAAGAAAAACGGCTTACATGTCCCTATCTTAACTTATACTATTCTATTGTATAGAAACATTTGTGAAATGTTAGTTCGCATTTTTCAGTGGGATGTCACGAAGTCTCAAATTTTTCATCTCCTGGTATGAGAACTACCTCCACACCATAGGATATTGCTTGAAAAGTTAAGTTAGGGATATGTAAGCCGTTTTCTTGCACTGTGAATTGCTTTAAAATTTTTAAACTCTATAAAAACCTGTCCTATTTTTTCTTCTGACACAATCTAAAAATATAATAACATAAAGAGCATTCCATTAAAAAAAAACTTAACTTTGATATGACACTCTGATGTGGAATATCCTGTCCAGTCCAAAATAATTTTAAATTATAGACCTTACAACCCAGTTTTTACATTTTTTTTAAATCGTACACAGTTTAGGCTATACAGACTGAGGCTTTCTTGGCGCACCACCCTGTAGAAATAAATGTATTACAGTTATTTTGTAGGTATTTTGGGAAACAATTATGTGCATGAGCACCGTAATTTTGTATTTTGAAAAAATACAAAAATTAAAAAAAGGATGTGCCGAGATGTGCCCACGATGTGCTATCATGTGCATATGCTGCACTTGAAAAAAAATCCTAAGGGTATGGTTTGTATAGGGTAACAGTTTTTTACGAAGTTAGCACCGCCTCTTTTCTTTTCTTAAGAACGCAAGTTGTGCCGTAATGTGCTTCTATTGTGCTGCCATGTGCTGCAGAGAGAAAAAATTCAGAGTTTGTAATTTTTATGGATCAAAATAGGTTTTGTTTTTGAAGTTACCACCGCCTTATTTTCTTTTCTCAAAAACACAAGTTTGGTTCTGTTTTAATCCTCTTAGCAATGTAAGCTGCTTTGAAAATGGAAAAGTGCTTTTTTCGTTTGTTTATAACTTCTACATTATTCATCAGAAACTTCAAATGTAAAAACCATTCATTTTTAATGTTCTCAGACAATACGAAAATGCAATAATATACAGGTGTCCTATTTAAAACAAAAAAGTTGCAATAACAAGAGCACATTACGGAACAACTTGAATTTTTAAGACAAGAAGAAAGGTGTTGCTAACTTCAGAAAAAATCATATTTTAGTCCATAAGAATCGCAAATTCACATTTTTTTCTCTCTACGGCACATGGCAGCACAACAAGAGCACATGACGGCACAACTTGCGTTTTTAATTATTTATTATTTATTTAGAGAAGAAAATAAGGCGGTGAAAAAACCTGGGAAGAAATGAGGAATCAATTCTTTATATTTGAAATTGTAATGTAGTATATAATTTAGTAATAGTGTAATTAAAATATTTTATTTTTACAATTTATTCCATGTTGGATGATTTCTTAGTTAAACCATTAAAATAACTTTATCAAGTACTCCTCCTCTGGCCTTATCAGCTGCCAGCCAGTATATAAGACTGTGTAGTTCACGAGACCAGGCAAAGTTGGACCAGTGTTGTTCCTGGGCTTGCTCTGCTTACCTGCCTTGAAGATGTGGTTGTTGTGTCCCATTCTAACGCAGCTAGGTGAGTGAAACGTCGTCGGGGTCCTCTTTAGAGTGCGGAAGTTGTGTCCCGTGCCTCTCCTGGGAACTCCTGATAGCCGCCCTGCTACGCATTAGAGTCTCTGCAGGGCACGGTAGTTGAGTCCCGAGCAAATGCGGTGAGCAAGCCTGGTACGACCTCCCTCAATGAAGCGGCCTTGCTTTCTTAAGTCGTGTGTCATACGCCGAAAGGGAGCTCTGGCCTGAACCCACTAAAAAGGCCGTTTGATAGTCCGCATTTCATGATTAGCATTTCTTTTTATTTGGTATTTACCGTAGGTTGACATTAGGACTATAGAACTTTGTACTGAATAATTTACATTTGTGTATAATTGTATGTATTATCTGTTTCTGTATTTGTAGATATTTGTAAATAATAAAACCCGATAAAATAATTCATAACTTCTACTCACTTGGACCCTGCACGTAACATTTCTTTGACTGGTTACTCGTGGCAAGAAGAGGAATAAACCTCTATAAAAATATAAGATAAAACAAAATTACCGACCGCGGGACGCAAAAAAAAAGTAGTCACAAAATTACTGAGGAAACAACCCTGTACATCGGATATTTTATTTTTTATTATAATACAGGCACTTGGCATTTTTATAAGTAGATAGAATACAAGTAGCCTTTTTTTTCTTCTCGAATGTAACGCTTAAGTATTTCAAAAGTAATTAAATATCGAATAACTCGAAAATCAAACCACTGCTTTTGGGATTTTTTTGTTGCAAATGACCTCCCCTATCACTGGGTTTCGTTTTATCCAGGACTTGTGGGACAACCTGTATAAAAACGGATACATGTTCATATCTTAACTTTTCATGTACATAGTACCATATTGTGTAGTTGAAATGTTTATTATTCGTTGTGATGAAAATTATCAGATTTTTCATCACCATGTATAAAACCTAAGGATACCACATGGATAATAATTCAGACAGGGGCATGTAAGCCGTTTTACTTTGTCTCGATGTAGGTAGGTACAGTGCTTTAAAGTTGAAGATTTTTCAACAATGATTTTCACCTGTTTATAATATAACTCATAAACTACTCAATCTGCATCCAATTTTCGGCCAATATAAATATTATATTATTAATTTCATTAAAAACAACGACGGTGATAGCAACTTCCGCTATAAATGGAAGTGTCATAATTTTGGGCATATCTCAACTACATAACTATATGTCCAAAGTCAATTTTTCCGAACTAAATTCCGACTATTTTATGCCTAGAAGCGCATAAACTTTTAATAAACCAGTTGCGTGACAGACCCTATACCTATAATACGAATTTTCTTTTTTAATTATATTTTATATTTTTTTATATGATGAAGTAGGTATACATTTAGGTAATTTTGCACATACCGTTATTAAGTATAGTTATGTTTCAGTAATTATTTACTTTGGTATAAATATGTATATCTATTAAAAATAGCCATTTATTTACACATGAGCAATAAAGAATTATCGATTAATAGTGACGTCCTATTAATACACCCCAAAGTAGAATTAACAGTGGCCTCCTGTAGTGTGATTCAATAACTTCGGCATCCTGTTTACACATTGCAGAAAGTTCATTATCTGTGACGTCGGATGCCACATGTTTGGAAATAGCAGGTTTCTATCATGGACTATATATTTCCATAGAGGGAGTGTAAAGATGTGCTGGTTAGATTTTTGTGTTGCCTACGCCTCGGGGACCACCTTGGCGCGGCACGAGCGCCAGTGCCATAATTGGGGATATTGCTTGGATAGCACAGCTAATGATATACGCGCTCGCGCGCGCCTGTGTGTGTGCGTTCGTGCGTGTGTGTGTGTGTGTGTTATTATTATTATTATTATTATTATTATTATTATTATTATTATTATTATTATTATTTATTATCACAGTTGGCTACATAAATCTTAAACAGTGCATATATAAAAACTGAGTTACAAAATAAAATTCAACCAACAAGAGTAGTTAACTTAGCTGGTAAGTCAAATATATACATATAAACATACACATATTAATAACAAATAAATAATAAATGAAATAAAATGAAATTAAATAAATAAATAATCATATAATCATGTCATACGCATAGGTGTTAAAATGTAAAGTTGATTGAGCCACTGTCATCAAGGGACACGAGCACATTATTACAACACCAGTTCTCTTCAAAAGTGTTCCGAGCGTTGTTGCCCAGGTACCAAGCATACTCTTTGATTATTCTTGTTTTTAGTCTGTAAGAAATACTACCAGATAGTCTCTGCACATAACACTGTTATTCATTTTACTGGACGTGAAAGTGTCATATATACTGGCTTTTGCTAAGTTGCATAAATAGTTACATAATCTTGTCTTTCGGTTAAGTGGCACTGAAAAACCCGCATATATTTCGACAATTTGTAGTCTTGAACTGAGCAAATTTTCCTTTATTGAGCTTACAAAATCCCAAATGGTTGTGTTTTTACACAGGAAACTATAATATGCCATGCTGTACCTTGAACATTGCAGTGCAGACAGTTTGCTGTTGTCGATTTTCCCCATCGCTGTAGAAACACCAGGTCCGCTAAACGATTCTTTGCAAACCTATACGAGATTATAGCTTCATGAGTCAAAGTTGGTGAAGCATAAAATGCATTCCAATTCACTATATCGTCCGTCCAAGCTCCATTCAAAGGCTCTTTTGCATCATATGACGTTAGCAGCAAATAATTCAGCACTTTTCTTGTTATATTATTCACACGAATTGTCGCATCGTCTAAATCTGTGAAAGCTACCTCCGATGGCCAAGACTCAAGGCCTTCTAAATTAATAACGTCGTCAAATCCAGCGTCCACAAATCTTTTCATTTCTATAAAGTTAATTCTCAAGTTGCTTTTTAGAGTTCTATCATAATTTTGAACTGGAAGCTGTTCAAAAAATTTAAAATTCCCATCTTGGATGATATTCCCAAGCGTATAAACACCACAAGAGAACCACAGATGCGAAGGTTGAGGAAACTCAAATGGCAACAGACTTGTTTTAGTGAGAGGGATATCCTGTAGACCTGTGGAAGTTGCAGGAAAATTTTGACGAAAAGGTCTGATAAGAGAAAATGCTTTGTGTACTTCTCTCAGAAATGGTGTTAACTCCAAGAAGAATGGTTGGGGGGTCATAAACAGAACTTGCCAACTTAGGTCGGCCTGCCGAAACTTTTGAAGTGATTGTTTAGTCATGATGTACCATTTGGCATTCTCGTCGTGGAATAGAAATTTCACGGCAAAAACCACTCTGAACACTCTCACCAAAAATGTGGAACGCTTCACGATTTTGCGTGTCATCCTTGCGTGTGTGTGTGTGTGTTTCGATATCCTTATGGTACTTTGTGTGTGCATAAAGCTGTGATCTGGCACCGTCCAGAATTACGGCACCATACACACGATGCCACAATGAAATTGGCTACATATTTCGACCAGATAGAGTTTTGTGTTCGATTTTCATATTTGTTTACTTCACACAATACTCTGTGTCTTGATCTGGCACCAAATATTTTTTTTATAACTTTTTTTCTTGTAACAGAAATATAAATTTTGGTATATAGTTTCCTTTTAATATCGTAGACTTACGTACCAAGTTTCGATACCATAGCTTTTCTATTTTTTTGAAATAAGAAAACCCAAAAATTTCCTGGAGAACCTGGTCCGATTTTTAGCCAACGAACTTGTTTAAGCCATTTACATACATACATATATATATATATATATATATATATATATATATATATATATATATATATATATATATATATATATATATATATATATATATATATATTTCTAAAAAAATTCACTGAAAATGCACAAGCTTCTGCTAAAATGATTTTCTGTTATTTAATTGTTCTAAAATGATGGTGTCAAGGGATTTTTTTATAAATAAAAACCCTCAATTTTCTTTGCTATTTAGAAAGATCATTCGATTATGACAACATTAAAAAAGGGCGCAGCAAGTGCCTTGTGGTACCGAATTTTTAAAGAAATAATCCAAATTACGAAAAATAACAAAAAAAAACTTTTGTCGGAAAGACAAATTTGTTTTGAAAAAACTTGTTTGTCAGAAAACTGCTTTGACTGGGTCGGCAATCGAACTTCTCCAAGTGATTAGCGAAATGTATAAATTTGGCAGGTAAATAGCTTATAGTAAATTTAAAAAACCGATACAAAACCGATACAACAAGCAGAATCACCCCAAAAGACCACAAAAATAATAACAAAGAGTTATGCGCTAGATGCGTATTTCGACAACAAAGTGGTCTTCATCAGTAGTTCTCGCTAAACTAGTTTAGCGACAGCTAACGACGAAGACAACTTCGTTATTGTAATACGTATCTAGCGCATAACTCTTTGTTATTATTTTTGTGGTCTTTTAGGGTCAAAATCACTCCAAAAGACCACAAAAATAATCACAAAGAGTTATGCGCTAGATACGTATTTCGACAACGAAGTTGTCTTCATCAGTAACTGTCGCTAAAGTAGTTTAGCGACAGTAGTTTAGCGACAGTAGTTTAGCGACAGCTACCGATGAAGACAACTTCGTTACCGAAATACGTATCTAGCGCATAACTCTTTATTATTACTTTTGTGGTCTTTTGGGGTCAGAATCACGCCAAAAGACCACACAAAAAATAACAAAGAGTTATGCGCTAGATACGTACTTCGACAACGAAGTTGTCTTCATCAGTAACTGCCGCTAAACTAGTTTAGCGACAGTAGTTTAGCGACAACTACTGGTGAAGCAACTTCATTGTCGAAATACCTATCTAGCACCTAACTCTTTGTTATTATTTTTGTGGTGTTTTAGGGTGATTCTGCTTTTGTTTTCAGTTTCCAGCCACAGTGTCCAACCTCAATCTTTAAAGAAACTGGTGTTGAACACTGTGAATTGAAACTTAAACGGAAAACAGAATCACCCCAAAACTATAGCTATCCAGCGTCAGCTATCTGGCGCATAACTCACTGTTATTATTTCTGTGGTTTTGAGGTGATTCTGACTTTTGATAAGTAAGTTTGTTAGCCAGCCCATTCGGAGCAGTTTTTCTGGGATTTTTTTTTATCTTCCGGAAAATTGTAATCTCGAAAATTAAAAAAAAAATGGTTTACTAAAATTCTGCACACAAGTTGCTTATGTAGAGACTAGTAGGTACATACCAATGTGAAGTATTTAGCTTCATAGAAAATTGAGGAATTTGCATAAATTTTTTGCCTTCTAGATTCCAAAAGAACACAAGAGTAAATATTTTTAATGATGAAAACACCTTATTCCATTTCACTGACCAAAAAAAAAAAACCATGTTCCTATACAAATTCACTCAAAAAAAAATTTCCTTGGAAAGGTGCATAACTTTTTTTTTTACAAAAATTCACAAAAAAGTCTCCAACATATGCTAAAACAATAGACTATATATATTTATACAATATTTTTATAGTAAAATTGCTAAAAAAAAAAATTGCCTTGAAAATTGGCAACTTTTTTTTTTCAGAATAACTCATTAAAAATATTTGTTTATTCAAAATCGCCACAAAAATTCGAAAAAAATATTTTTAGAAGAAAATCACAAAAATTTGTCTAAAAATGTTTTTCACAAAAATTCACTAAAAAAAGTTGTCTGCAAACATCAGATCCGGGATCACAAATCGGTAACCCATCTAGGAACTGACAGAGTCCGACGTTCCTTAACTCCAATTAAACAGTGTCGATGCGTATTTAAAAACTCAATGTACCGATGGCATAACATTGTCTATCAGCAAAGTTGAATGTGGCCCGCTTTTTTCGTCATAGTGGACGGCGTAAATCATTGGTCCGGTGTTCAGTCGATGTCGGTCATGTTAAAGGTATCTACCCTTCTTGCAGAAGAAAAGGGATTCGACAAAATTGCCAGGTTGGTGAGGTGACACTGCTCATTGGCGTTAGTGATTGACATTTGACGCGTAAATAGGTCCACGTTAAATAAATAAAGAAAAAAAATCAAACATCCCTTATCTTTATAAACATGTCACTCTTTCGTGAGGTGCTTTGTTTTAATATTAATTTGGCACCACCTTCCACAAGAACCAGCCACAAAACACAGTTCAATAATTTTTTGCTTTTTAGTGCATTCTTAAAGTCGTTTTTGCACAGCTAGAAATATTTTTGTTAAAATCTTTTTATAATTGTCTGAAAGTCAAACGCTAAATTGTCATAATGTATTTCTGTTGTTTTCCAATTGCCTATCTAAATAAATTTTATTTTATTAGAGTAAGTTTTTAGCTTCTGTTTATTTACACACACACACACACACACACACACACACACACACACACACACACACACACAGATATATATATATATATATATATATATATATATATATATATATATATATATATATATATATATATATATATATATATATATATATATATATATATATATTTACATTACCCAACAGGACAAGCCCAACTATTGGGTAGGAAATACAGAAATGACCAACAACAAAAAACAACTATGTAAACCTTACAATAAGGCAAAAAAAACCTCTTAAGTGCAATAGGGAAAAACAAGATTAAAATTAAAACTAAAAATAAGCATTTTAAACTATAATTTACAACTAGAAAACAGAATGTAACTAAAACAGAAAAGGATAAAAAATTACAACAATAAATAAAAAGTAAAAAACAATTAGAAATACAAAGCAGTCCTCTATAACTGTGAGAGTGCTAACCTTCTGAGCAACCTTGGATCCGACACAAAGATATCAATGGAAGACGCGTGCTGTTGGCAACAGAACACAAACTATAAAGTGGCGAGAATTTCAAAAGATTAATTCGCGGCGTAGGTAACCAAAAGGTGACCGGATTTCGCGAAGACATTCTCTGAATATTAAAGTTAAGTTGCTCAAATATACGAGAGCAGTCACAGGATCCCCTTACTAAAGCATTTAAAAAAATTAGTGCAGATTGTTCCCTTCTAGATTCTAGACTTGCTAGCAAGAAGTCCCACTGCATATACTCCGAAGGGTAACCCACAGAGGGATGTATACCATTGAGGCGGAAGTAGAGCTATTTTAGAAAGCGTCTTTGGATCTTTTCTAACTGGAGAATATGGTTCTGGTAACCCGGAGACCATACAATTGAAGCATACTCAAGTCTACTGTGGATAAAAGTACAGAAAAGCATTTTAAATGTGCCAATATTACTAAACTCGCGGCAATTCCTAATAATAAAGCCCATTAGTTTAAATGCACTGGATACAACATTCTCAATATGAGATAAGAAAGGCAATTTTCTATCAAATATTAGACCCAGATCACGGATAGATACTGGCCTAGCCAGAGACACATTATCAAGACAATAATAAAATTGTATGGGCACCAACCTAAGAGTAAAGGAAAGACAACTACATTTAGCAATATTTAGAGAAAGATTATTTATATTGCACCACTCCTACACCGCCTCTAATGCTACTTGAAGTCGAATACAATCATCTACCGACCGCACCTCACAGAAAATGTTGATGTCATCGGCATACAGGAGACATTCAACACTCAAACCACCAACGAGATCGTTAATAAAAAGATTAAATAACAAAGGACCCAAAATCAACCCCTGAGGGACCCCTGATGTGGCTGAAATATATTTTGATCTGCAGCCATCCACAACCACATATTGCTTCCTGTCCATAGGGTAATTTGCAACCAGTTTTCGGAGTGATTCAGATAAGCCAAATGCTTCTAATTTACGTAACAGAATAGCATGATCAATGCGGTCAAATGCCTTTGACATATCAAGGTAGATGACATGGACCTGATTACGATTATCTAAAGCTTCTGCAATGTATTGCGTAGCGCAAACTAAGTTTGTAACTGCTGATCTGCCTGGCATGAAGCCGTGCTGAGCAGGAGTGATGAAACTCTTTATATGGAAGAATATATGCCTGTAAAATAACATTTCCAAAGCTTTAAGGAAGTTACAGGATAACGATAACTGCCTATAATTATCTATCTCTTTTATCACCAGCCTTATAAACTGGACAAGATTTCGATTAGGTCAAAGTCTAAATTATCATAATAAGTTTCTGTTGTTTCCCAATTGCCTATCTAAATAAATATTATTTTATTAGAGTAAGTTTTTATCATATATATATATATATATATATATATATATATATATATATATATATATATATATATATATATATATATATATATATATATATATAGTGAGATAAGATTTGAATGTGCACATTTTAATATTAAAAAAAATGTGGCGTCATCGGTTTCGCAGATATGACGTCAATTTTTTTAAATGGTAACCTCTACTTTTGACAGTTCTATTGGAAAGAGCGGCTTTTCTGAGTACAGATCACCAAATTTCACGATATGTTACATAAGGATATTTTTGAAAAAATTGAGGTTAAGTTGTGAACACTTTAATCAATGTAAAAAAACAAATCAAGGGATAAGAAAATAATAAATTAAGTGTTTAAATTGTTCTCTATTAACTTTCTATCAATAGGCAAGACGATTTTCAAATTCCTGGATTACTTATTGTATCGTTAGTGGCGGGATTTGCGTTATTTTCATGGCAATCCTATTTGCACTTCTGCGATATTTCTGTTAATCAAAATAAACTTTAGATTTTATGTAATAACCGCACAAAAATCTATAAGGAGTGAGGCCCAAAGATCTAGCTGGCCATTCAATAAATCCTAAGTAACAAAGTGGGGACAAGCCAAATTAGCAATAATTGAAATTCCGTAAAAAACCGTACAGTAGGTAGTAGGTAGGTAGCCTCAGCGGGAGCGTAATACATGTCTTGAAGTAAGAGATATTTTTTTCTCAAAAATATCCGTATGTAACATATCGTGAAATTCAGTGATCTGTATTCAAAAAAGCCGCTTTTACCAATTGAACCGACAAAAGTAGGGGTTACCATTTAAAAAAAACAGACTATAACGCCGTTTCTGTGAAACAGATGACACCACAAACATTTTTCTATGTGCACATTTAAAACTTATGTTACACATATGTTTCAGCGATTTTTTTGCCCCCTAAGTATTTTACGGTATTCGTTTCATTCTATGCGGACTCACTGGATATATATTATTCACATTTATGTGTCAATCAATGTTTCAAAATTTCCTCAGAATTGGTAGTACTTATATTTTCGAAACTGGAAAAGATAAAAAAGAATGATTGAGTGTAGAATATATTAATAACTTAGTTGAAGTTTGCGAAATAAATGCACTGGATATAGTTAAGGATAGACAGATATATTAAGGAAGCAACATTAACCATTTTGGTATGTCAAAATTTAATTTAGCAACGCCATACAAGTTGTGCAAATTTAAGCCTAAAAACCCGAGTGTATTTATTTGATATTTGCCCCCGATTGATATCTCTTCACAGATTTCAGTTGGATCTAAATCCGGTCAATAGTGAGGCTATAATCACTTCTCAAACCCTAACGTACTTGCACTTATCTCTCAGATTTATTATTTTTGTAAGATAAAGAACACACTGTTTGGTGTGAAGATGAAAAGATAATCAAATACTTACTCAGCTTTAGTCTTGTTCTGCCCAAAGTCCTAGATTTTTGAAATCTTTGAGTCAAAACACCGGGACTGTGTTACTTAGTTTGAAGAAATCTTGATAATAGATATAAAGAATTTCCAGTTACAGCACTACCAGAATTGATAAAGGTTAAATGAGGAATTAATTATCCAATTAAAACAAATATTAAAACAAAAATATTTAAATGTATTGATACCCATTAATTACGTCGGAGTTGCCTAAATCAAGACTCCTGGTAAATTAAATATAAGTTGTACATTATAAAGAGGCAAAATAAATATTGAATGCAGGGTTAAAGGTTTTTCTATTATTAACTCTACCAATGCTCCTAATTTTAATTTATTAGATGATTTCTAGTTGATTTATCTGGTCAGAGGATGTTTTTGTCTTAAAAGTTTGTGAGAAAAATTCAGATATTGTAAAATAAGTAATTATTAACAGTAATTTAAGTAAAGGTTTTAAGCTATTTTTTGTTACTCTGAAACATGTTGAAAGTTTAATGATTCGTGAGCAAAATGCAATTATCATACTGGTCTTTCTAATTTACAGTTTTGACATAATACAAAAAGAAAATACAAAATATATGTATATAAGGATCAATCTCACCGACTAAGATTTTAAATTTTGACTAAGTTAAAAATTATGTTACAATTTAACAAGAAATTCTGTGGATGTAGAAAAGTTCATATCTGGCTAAAGTCTTAAAAATCACTCAAGAAAGTTTTAAATGACTCACATATAGTTCACTGGCACTTCCAGTGGTTTACAGGGTGAATGTCAGACCTTCGCCGGAAGTCTCCGCAGATGTTGCTTGCCTGTAGATGTAAATGTAAAAGCTGCACACGGTAGCATCAGCATTTAGCGCTTACCATATGCGCTTAATTAGCCTAAGAGAGGAGCTAGTAGTTGTCAGAAAAGCTCGTGGAGGTGGCGACCAGACGAATGTATACTTGAAATGTATACTCAAAAGGTGAGCTAGACACTGGGGTTGAACTTGAACTTGAAAATAAACGTGAAGATAGACGTCAAAGTAAATCTGAATCTGAACAGCAAAGGTGTATTTGAAGGGTCAACTCGGACAGCAAAGGTACATTTAAACGGTAGCAGTATACAAAGAAGTCGGGCATAAAGGTAAACTTGAATAGAAGACTGACACTGAAAACGTGAATCCCTTTTTTAAACGGGTTGTTACAGTCACTGAACTAAACTCAAACTATTTGAAGCACCTGCACAATAATTACACCAAACATACATGCCCTGAGGACGCTACGTTTCACTTGCCTGTCCGATAGAGTCTCTCCTTGAACCTCGTTGTCGACTGCTTTTGTTACAAGCAATTACCCTCTCGAGTTTGTCGCGCGTGTTTGAATCTGATTAGATCTGGGTCTAACCGCTTTATCTCTTGCACAGAGTAGGAGACAAATTACGCGGGAAACAGCGTCAACTGTCATGTTTTGTCGACATATTCCCCTGATATCCCTTTAAACCATTTGGAAATTTCCGTCTTGTTCTGGCATCTACCAGAGAACTACGTTTTAAATATTTAAATCGGCATTTTTAGATTTCTAAGAGAGGCACTATTGTTCTCATTCCATAACAGGCTGTATATTTTACTAGGAAATTGCAATACAAAGAGATCTTTTCCCCTAAGGCATATATTCCAACTGTGAATATTTAGCTTAATGTATATAAAGGGAATGCAGTAAGAGCGTGGTACGATAGTAATTGTCAATAGCAAATTTTCAACAAATCTTTTCAAAACCAAAACGTGAATTGTTCAAAAATGAAGTCACCTCTTCTTATTTAAGCTTCCCTTGAGGTTCTCGATATGTCAGCAAGAGAGTTACGGTAATGAATAAAGCATAACTGTTACACCTCTGCGTTGACGAATGGATAATGGAAAGGAAGGCAGTAGGGGCGCTACGATGGTACTTATTAATGGCAAATTTCCAACAAATCTTAAATGAAACCTTGAGTTGTTGTTCAATAACGAAGCCACCTGATCCTATTTAAGCTTCCTATGAGGCTTTCCTTATGTCACCAAAGGAGTTACGGTAATGAATAAGACAACCATTACAAAGTTTCGATTATACTACCTACTTTGGTTAAACCTATAGAATTATTTTTTTAACGTCAGTCTATTTCCGCGACTATAGTAAGTGTGAATGCCGAGACGAGACGAGCGACCTGACTGGGCAGAATGAGGTCACCCTCATCTGGGTGCCAGGTCACTCGGGGGGTCAAAGGCATGAAGAAGCTGACAATCTCGCGAAGAGAGGGTCAGCAGAACCATTTATGGGACCAGAACTGGTCCTGGACGTATCGAAAGGCACAACCAGGGGAACCATCAAGTCCTGGGTCAGGGAACAGCACAAGGCATACTGGGCAGATTGTCCAGGGCTCCATCATGGGAGGTCATTAATTGGGCAACCCAATCCAAAGAGAGCTGTGGAGCTGCTAAATCTTAGCAGAGGACAGCTCAGAAACATAACAGGACTCTTGACAGGACACATGGCCGTCAAGAAACACCTGCATAAAATGGGGCGGTTCGAGGGGAACCGGGCATGCAGACTCTGCGGCGAGGGGGGGGGGGGGGAATCAGCCCAGCACATCTTGTGCGAGTGTAAAGTTCTGGACCTCAAAGGGCAACTGATCTACGGTCAGCCTAGACCAGAGACAGAGCAATATAAAACTTCACCCTATCAATTGCTGTGCAGGCACAGTGATTTTGGAATGGGTGGAGTAGAGACAAAGGGCATGCACAATAAGCCAAAGGCTGCGATGCTATTGGGTCGGCAAAGACGCGGACGAGCCTCGAGGGAGAAAAAAAATTCCGCGAGTATGGCTAACCACCGACTTCAGGAAGCAATTTCACCTCACTATCCTGGAAATTTTGCCAAACCCCTGCCTTTCTGTAAGGGGGATAGGGATCTTTAACGTCCTCAGCATCGCATGGACACGGGACCGACGACTTTACGCCAGCTCCGAAGGCTGGAACGTGCAGGCATTCAACTTGCTCAAATTCAATGCCACAACTTCGATTGATGTTAATTATACAGTATGTACTAAAAAAAGTAAAAGCGTAACCCTGGGAATCAAACCCGGTACCCTCAGGTTCAGCGGCACACGTCCTTATTACTGAAACACCGAGGCTCTTAAGTTGTTAACTTATTTGTCAAAATGTTATAATGTATAATTATTTCAATTTCAATAAATATTGCTATATATATATATATATATATATATATATATATATATATATATATTTGTGTGTGTGGGTGGGTGCGTGCGTGCGTGCGTGTGTGTATCCAACTGAAAACTCAAAAAATTATCAATCGATTTTTATGAAACTTAGCACATGGGTTCCTTTTTTTAATAGCTTGGATTATTTCAATGTCCAGCCCAATCAGACCACTTTTTCAACAAAAAGTTAAAACTAAAAAAGTTGTATCTTGGAAAAAAAATACGTTATTTAGATCAAATTTGGTAGACATATTGCCCTGATTGAGGGGAGTATATACCGAAATTAGGATTCTAGGTTGGTGGCAAATTGAGTTTTGAATATGAAACATTTAATAACAATGGCTGACCTGACCTACCCTGACCTGACCTGACCTGACCTCGGGGTATTCTGAAATATGCGTTAATAATAATTCATTTTATAATTGATTCAAAATCTGTGCCTTGTTTGAGAAAATCACAAGATTTTTTTTCTTAATAGTACCTACAGTAAATGGTAGTATTATGAATGTGATAAAAACATATCTTCTACTTTAGACCTAAATCTCTTGAACCATAAGTTAATCGACATTTCTTCAGATTCCGATTAAATTTATTAAAATTAGTACAGGCAATAGAGAATTTTTTTCTGCATTAAACTACAGGAGTAATTTTTTTTTTTGATAGATAGGTTCAGAATTACGTACTGAATGTAAAAACACAAAATCCTTACAAATTAAGAGGGCGGAAGTGTCGCCATTTTGAGAAAAGCCGTTTCGGCCCATATCTCCGTAACCGTACACTTTAGACCAAAAATGGTAATGACCTTTATTGTAGATAATTGCATTTCTCATCTTTTTTGTAATTTTTTTTTGTATCACTCACCGTTTACAACTTATACGACTATTAGCATTCATTTATTGACTTTTTTACCTATACCTTTTTTTAATAATTGTTTAAAAAATAAAATGCTTAAACTTAACTTTTGAATCGACAAATTTTCTAGAACTCTTACTTAAAACTTTTTTTCTAAAATTATTATTAGCTAAGTGAAGATTGGAACCTGTGATGAGCACTGATAAGTACACTTGGAGAACCCAAATCACCACAACACATTTTAAAAGACCTGACGATCATTTTACTAACCAACTTGGTTAGTTAAAGTCGCGAATTAAAACGTCAAAATTGGCAACATTTACGCAAAGAACCTGAAACTAATATAAGCTATGGAAAGAAAATGTCTCAAGAAGAATGTTTGACAAAGCCTGAAGTCTTAGCTTCAACCGTCATTGTCCTTCATTTTACTAAAATATTTCCAGAAAAATTTGTCGATTGAAAAGTGCAACATTTAACGCGTTATAATTTTGAAAATATTGATTTTAGAAAAAAAAAGTTTTAAGTTAGAGTTCTAGAAAATTTATCGATTGAAAAGTTAAGTTATAAAGTTATAAGCATTTTATTTTTTAAACAATTATTAACAAAGATATAGGTAAAAATGTCAATAAATGAATAGTCGTATAAGTTGTAAACGGTGAGTGATCCAAAAAAAGAATATTTAACGAAAAAGATGAGAAATGCAATTATCTACAATAAAGCTCATTACCATTTTTGGTCTAAAGTGCACGGTTATGGAGATATAGGCCGAAACGGTTGTTCTCAAAATGGCGGCACTTCCGCCCTCCTAATTTGTAAGGATTTTGTGTTTTTACATTCAGTATGTCATTCTGAACCTATCTATCAACAACAACAAAAACTCCTGTAGTTTAGTGCATTATGGACAAGAATAACGGGCTCCTCTATTGCCTGTACTAAATGTATTACAGAGCTAATGGATGACCTGAAAAATGTGTATGCAATGAGAATCTAATGATAGATTCTGATAGTACAAAATAAAATAAAAATAATTGTCTCAAAAAATAACTACACACAAAGAGACTTCTCTGGCTTCACAAATGCTTGTTTTCTCATATGGAACCGGTTTTGCCCTTTATGGCATCATAAAATATGAAACTGGTTGCAGACAAGTAAACGAGCATTTGTGAAGCCAGAGAAAAACTTTCTACATCTGTATTTGGTACAAAACGGTTTCACCAAGTAAGGGGAAACAACATTCAATTAATCTAAAAGTAAATTCTAATGAGATGAGTCAAAACATACAGAAACACTACTGTTTGGAGTAATGTTTAATGAGAATCTTGATAGTAAGGGTGTTTTAGATTTGATCTGACCAAAGTATGACATATAACATCTGTTAAAGTAAGACAAAACTGACTTGTACATATGAGCAGCAGCTTTTTTTTAAATTTATATCTAATGATACTCGTTGGTCTGAAGTCTTTGGACGTGAAGGCAAAGTCTTCGGCCTCAAAATAGTAAACTAATGATACTCGCAACCCATTTTACCAATAAATACTGATACTATTTTTATTTATAACTGACGTGTGCTGTACTAGATAAAATAAATATATGGTCACTGAAACAACTAAAACAATGAGATAATTATTATATTTAGCACCAGAACAGTAAAAAGTCTGGACGCAGCAGGTGCTTTAGGGTAGTGAATTTTCATAGAAGTGATCTGGCACCAAACATTTTTTAAAATTAAATGCATATAACCTTTTTCCTTTTAACCTAGAAATATAAATTTTAGCATGTACTTTACCTTTTATACGTTAACGTACTTGCCAAATTTGGTTACCGTAGTTACCATTTGTTTTTGGAGATAAAAAAAATTCCGAAAGAAAACCAAAAATTTCCCGAAAAATCTGTTTCGATTTTCCTGGCTAACGTACTTATCCAAGCTATTAATACAATGAAGGTGCCTGTCAAATTTTATCAAAATCGGTCCATTATTTTTTTAGTTATCGGTGTGAAACACACACACACACACACACTATATATATATATATATATATATATATATATATATATATATATATATATATATATATATATATATATATATATATATATATATATATATATATATATATATATATATATATATAAACACACACACACACACACACACACTGTATCTCTCGTACAGTGTAGACGTATCGCGCGAGCTGGTGGTTAACTGGTTGTAACTTTTTGCGGTTTTAAAGCTTAAAATTGAACTTTAAATATATGTGGTTAATGCAGTGACCAGTATCATCCATACGTAAGTGAAACTAGTGCAAAAACAGGTATTGTCAATTGAATTCCATTTCTATAATTAATAATTCAAACCATATAGATCGTTAAATACATGTAGTGTAAATCGAAGGTAGATGAGAAGTTGATAAAGACGCCGGGGTATCGGAGCCCCGGTTTCATTGTATTAAACTTTCAATTCAAGTGCTGGTGTTTTACAGCGACCATGAATGACAGTGGCAGCATCGCCGTGGCTTCCGATCACGGAAGCGGCTCTTTCAACGAACCCAATCATATTGTTAAACCTACTGATTTAGCTGGTGTAGTAGCATCTACTTCATCGGCGACAGAAACCAATGTTTCTACTGAACAAGATTCTGTTACCGCTACCGTTCCACTCTTCTCGCATGTTTTGAAAACAAAAATTAAAACTGTTTTTCCTAAAAAGAATCAAGGCTTACTGTTCCCATCGCTTGAAGGACTCTCTATAAAAGAATATATAATATCTCTAGGTTCTATCATCGACCCCAAGAATATTTTGTTTGCTTCGAAAATCTCGAATAATAGAGTCTGTGTTTACCTGTCTTCCAAGGAAGCAGTTGACGACTTTATGTCACAACATGCCGGTATCTCAAAGAAGATGTCCATAAACCCGCAAGACTTCTCATAACACCAGTTTCTAGGATTGTGCTCTCCAATGTCTCACTGTGCATACCGCACGAAGTAGTAGAAGAAAGTTTGAGAAAAAATAATTTACGAGTCGTTTAACTGGTTTCCTTTGTGGGAGTAGGACTAGGAATGTCAAAGTTCTCTCATATTTGCAGTTTTAGACGTCAGGTATATATAGTACCTGAAGAAAATAAAGAATTGCCCACATCGCTCATTATTAATTTCGATGGGGATGCTTTCCGAATTTTTCTTTCTGACGATGAACTCAAATGTTTTATATGCAAGAATTTAGGTCATATTTCAAAAAAATGTCCGACTACCCAACTGGAAAATATAGAGCAAGCGCAAGACACAACAGATACTGTCACATCAAAGGAAACCTCTCTCATTACCACAGAGGCATCGTTTGCAAAGCCCAGAGATCTCATTGATTTAACATCGAGAAATACAGTGGGACTAAAACGGCTTGCTTCTGAAGAGGCCCAATCAGATCAAGAAAATGCTGCCAATGTTACCGACACAAACGAAACCTCAGGTCAAACAAGTACATGTTCCCAAAGTCGAAAAAAAAGAAACAGAAGAAGTCATCACTAGAGCCGGATTCATCCTTTGAGCCACTTAGACATGTTTTTGAAGAGAAGCGATACATTTTACGTTTTGAGAATTTTAAGTCATTTCTAAGAACAGTTAAGGGGCGAGATAATCCCACTATGATAGCAGGTGAATTCTGCACTGACATTCCAAGTCTGATTCAGATGTTATCTGAAATTCACCACTTCATAGAAGTTAGGTCTCTCAAGGAAAGGGTTAAACGCCTAATTACTGCACTAACTAAGAAATCAAACACTATTGGAGATTCGCAATCTGACTTTCCTTCAGACACCTCTGATTCGCAAGTGTAAACTTCTCTCTCTCTCTTATCTTCTATAATTATATAAAATTCATGGATTTGAGGGTCTTAACTTTAAATGTCAAGAGTGTTAGAAACGAACTAAAGTGGCAAAACTTACAAACGTTTCTAAGCTTGACACAGCCTCATATATTTTGCCTACAAGAAACCAATATTGACACCCTCCCCCCATCCTGGTTGGTTTCGGAATACATTTATTACATAAATCCTCCTGACCATGACTACACAGGTACAATAATAGGTCTTAAAAAATTCTTATTTTCAAAAGTCATCCAGCATGAATTATTATCTGAAGGGTATGCAAAAAAACTGGTCTTAAACAACGAAACTTGTTTCTTACATGTATTTTGTATCTATTTGCCTAATAGTGGTCCTGAAGCAGTGAACATACTATCTTTAGTCAACTCGAATTTACAGACAGCTATTTCTAATACCAATGATTACGTCATTATGGCTGGTGACTACAACTGCACTCTCCTGCCTGACAGGGACAGATTCATCTCTAAAGAAAGGAATCCTGAAGTGTCTTCTACTCTACGTGAACTAACAAATAGATATTCTTTACACGATGTGTGGTTAGCAACCAATCCAGGCAAAGAGGGATACACTTTTTATTGTCATACGTCTGCGTCTGGAATTGATCATATATACTGCTCAGAAAATCTGATAAGCCGCACATCAAGCTAAAAAGTACTGTCATCCTTCTCTGATCATTTAAGTCTATCCGTACAGATACGATCCACAGAATACAAGCGTTCCACACCTCACTGGAGGTTTGACAATTCGCTTCTAAATAATAGACGATACACGGACTGCATACAAACATATATCTCAGTCACCTTTGAAAACAAAATGATAATTGATTATAAAAGTGTGTGGGAAGTTTTTAAAGTAGGAGTGGCAGAACTAACAGAACAATTTGTGACACAAATAAAACACGAAGAAAACTGGAAGCTTAGTGTTCTTCAAAGATCCTTGAGCCAGACATTAAACAGGAGTGACGCCAACACCTTGGAAATATCAAGAATTATGATAGAAATTAGGGACATTTACGACATAAGTGAAAAGAGGTTAGACAGCTCCATGATCCTCAACATAATGCAACAAGACAGACCAACAGCTATAGCCATAACGTCAATTGTTAGTAAAAACAAAACACTGACCAAAGTATTGAATCAAAATTCACATGTCACTGATCCAGTAAAGATGTGCTCCCTTGTAAAGGCGCATTTCAACAAAATCTATGGAGTAACTACTACAAGAATCAATACACGGAGCCCACTGTTCAACAATTTACCCAAACTCAGTAGTTTTCAACAGTCATATTTAGATGAACCAATAACAATGGCGGAAATAACTTCCTCCCTTAAATCACTGAGAAAAAATAAAGCTCCCGGCATTGATGGCATAACACCTGAATTTTACCTAGAAATCTGGAGAGAATTAAAAGAGGTACTGAAACACAAGAGACCTATCATCAAAAATATTACTTTAAGACACTACGGAACTGAGGACATCCCACTTAATGAATGGTCTGACGATAGAATTAAGTGGTTGTCGTTTGGTGCTCCACCAGCACATGGACATGAAGCAGCTATTTCGTTCCGATTTGTTAAAAACAGACTCGCTGATGCCGTATTTCTGAACAGGATTGGGCAACTCCAACACAATACATGCAGGTGGTGCAGCACTCCAGGGACCGCATGGCATATTTTGATTGCGTGCAAAGAAGCAAAATTGGTGTGGGACTACATAGACTCGATTGTTGTGAGGGTACTGAATTAACATTTGCGTGTGGTCGATATATATGCTGGTTTCGAAAATTATTGGAACAAAAAAGTGTCAGTGATAAACTACCTTTGTATATTGGCAAAATATTCAATTTACAACTCGTTCATTGCAACCTCGAAGAACAATATACCTCACAGGCCATACCTCACTGTGTTTAAAACGCACCTGACAACTAGAATCATTAAAGAGTTCGCTTTCCATGGCGGTAGAGGTGTTCTAACTCATTTCGAAAGCAGATGGGGTCTTGAAGGAATCTTATATAAAACCGGAGAGGAATCCTTAACTTTCCTAATTTAAATATCTGCCAAAACTCAAATGGACATTGGAAACGGATTGTATTTACGCTGCTTTACCTGTAATATACGTGTGTATATATGTAGGGATATATGTGTATTCTTTCTGTGAGGTGTATATGTGTGGACATTATTTCATTTTAAGCAGTTGATTGTACATTACTAACTTCATATACTATGTACTCTTTATATAAGTTTTGATTTTTGAATATTATGTAATCCTTGGTTATTGTATAATTTTACCAATTGTTATAATAAATAATAATAATAATAATAAAAATAAAACACACACACAAACAAACACACACAAACACACACACACACACACACACACACACACACACACACACACACACACACACACAGAGAGAGAGAGAGATATATGTATATATATATATATATATATATATATATATATATATATATATATATATATATATATATATATATATATATAGTGCTGGGACATTGCACATTATAAACTGTTAGTGCATCAGAGTGTACATAATGAATTCCCAATAAATTTTTCTATAAAACAAAAATGAAAACCCTTACGGAAGCTAGTTTGATGACGTTAAGCTCCGATTATTGTATGAATTATGTAAATCGTCATCCCTACATGTTGGGGAGTCAGCTTAGCAGTGGGGAGTTATCTTTGGACCACTGGTCAGTAGCAAGTACAATACTTACGGTTTACACGTGATGTATATGGGTTCTCTGTAGATTGTGTACATATCCACATCGTTCGACAAATTTTTTCTTTACACTAAAACATAAAACAAAATAAAAACTTTAATATATAAGCATATTCTCTTTTATTGTTAGTCGGTGTTATTTGGATAAGCAATGACAGATATAAAGCCATAGTTTGTTAAAATAATCATTAATTAAACTTTTGAAATTTATAACTAGCAAATTTGGAAAATATCTCAGTTTAAATGAATTTAAAAGAGACAAAAATCTATATGCAAATAGCTTAAACTCTTAATCATGACATACAAACCAAAGAATTATGCTCTAAAACAATTACCTAAATGTAATGAAAAATCAAACACTTTGTATAATATAGATGTAAGTTTGTTTTTATGTAAACAGTGAACTGGAGTTTGTGAAAGATAGTGTTTTGTGTTGTGAGACTTTTCAAATCAATATTGCAGCAAATATAAACTTATTTTAGTTTTTATATTTATTATTGGTTATGGTTATGTCTAAGAAGTAAGTTTAGGCAAAATGTCATTTTAAGAATAACGATGTAGAATAATAATATTTGAACTTACCGGGTCTTTTCAAAGATGAATAGCTGTCAAAAAGGTATTAATTAATTTCAAGAGAGAATGCCTTGATATGAAACAGGAAACAACATTGGAGAAGATTTCCGTTTTTGTTCGTTAATTATGGTTGGTTGTTAAATAAATTGAGACGCGACTTAACTTCACGGTTAAGACGTTTGAATTTTTAAAACAATTTATTTAATACTTTGAACAATCAATACTCAATTACTTAGTTACAAAAAAATGAATAATATAATATACTAAAAATAAGATGATCAACCTACATGTGATCTAATTTCTATGCACTCGGTGTGCGAATGACTAACTCGGAACAAGAATGAACGGTTCTACCTCTGTGATTAGCCTCTTTATAGTCTTCCCTCCAGGCGTGGCACTATTGTCTCTGGATAACAAGGAATCTGCTGATGTAGATTCTCACAGTGATATTCCGTTCTACTTGCACTTTGAACCTGCAAAGTTCTTGGCTCCGTTAAGACGACGGCTGACTCAGCGGTTCTTACCGTGGGAAGGCGACATTGTATTATAACGGGCCATTGTTTGGGCTCCATTTATCTCCTCCCCTTTTTAAAGACGAAGCTATGGTTCGTTCCGGATTTTCAACGGAAATCCGGACTCGGTGGTTCCTGTTTTTGTTCCTTTATCTTCTTTGCTGGTTCTTCGTTTCTTCAACCCCATTCGGACTGCTATCGTTGTGATGGTTATTAAGACAGCTATGTACAGTAATATTGTCCATATACTCAGGTGATGGATTGGTATTGTTATAGGTCCTGGTATATTTTGTTTAATTTTTTGAAGTTGGTGTTGGATTTGATTGATGTTGTGTAGCTGTACGTTTTCTAATGATATTTCGGGTACTGGTCCTGGATTTGGTTGATCTTCTGGAATGGGGGTTTCTAGTGTAGGCAGGTTGAATAGTTGTTGTGTTTCTGCTGTTGCTGTGCCGGTCTTGTAGATTTTGTTGCCTATGGTTAATTGGCAATTTGGTTGCAGGTTGATTAATTTTGTACCCTTGATGATGTTGGTCCACTCCTGTTCCTTGCAAGTTATTCTGGCGTTAGTTTCTTCGGGTGCTATAACTATATACTGACTGGTTCCATATCTCGAAACTGTGGTTCTATTAATTTTGACTAATTATTGATTACAATTGTTAATAGGTTTTTGAAATTTTATTAGCTTTATTTCACATGGGTTTTGATCATTCATGGTTGTTGGATTGTCGTCTTTGCAAAAATATATCTGGTTCTTTAAATTTTGACATTCTTCATTACGATAGGCATATTGTTTACTGCTTAGGATAAGGTATTTGGTTCTAGGAATTATCATGGTAAAAAGGTGTGTCTTTCTAGGGACAGGTAATGTATATAATTGATAATAATCATATTCTGATTCATCTACCAGAGGTATTTCTATTTGAAATATAATTTTGAAATTGTTTTGGACGGCTTTTATTTTAAAGACTTTTTCGTATAGATTTAGATCAGTGGTTGTTATTACTTTAGCATTAGTTGCATAATTTTGTATTTTATTGATTTCTTTTATTATAAATGTTGGTTTTAGTATGGATGTATGAAAGATTCCTAATTTTGCAAAAGTGATGGCATTTTCTGTTGTTAATGCTATTTCTTGAATATTGTTTAATAATTGTCCTAGCTGCATGAGTAACTCTAGGATCTTGATGCGATGATAGTGAGCTAATTGTTCACTTCGCAGGCTTTCTACTGTATTACCTAATTCATTTATCCTATTTACTATCGTGCCTTGGTTATGACTCAATCCTACTATCGTGTTATTAAACTCGACTATTGCCTCGAGCATGATTGAATTTTGAGACCTAAAAAGTTCATGAATTTTATTTTGATCTGTCGTTAAGACTTCTAATGCTTGTTGAATGCGTTCCCCATCTTGTGAATCGAGATTCCCCGTGATTGACTTAAATATAGAACCTAGTCCGTTTATTAGGCCACGTTTTCGTCTATTAATAATATTGTTATTTGGAAAAATCCTATAAAATATATCGTCTACATTATCTATGGTGAAATTCAATGTCAATATGAAATTATGATATTCAGAATGGTAATCTTTTGTCATGAAGGTAACTGTATTTGCGTAGTGTCTTTTTATTTGGTTGTAGTCTCTATGTAATTGTGTCAAGTCATGTATGTGTATCAGATTCCAGTTGCTAGTCTCAGTGTATGCTGTGCCTAATTTCTTTGGTAACATGCCTGGGTTGTCTGTCAAGTCTTGTATTTGGGCTGTTATTCCCTTGGCAAGGAACCTGCAATACGTAAATTTCTTAAATGTGCTATCGTCTGTTCGTCATTTTTATGATTTATTAAAATAGCTTTGTTATGTTCTAATAGAGATATTATTGAGTAGGGTCCTGAAAATGGGTTTTTATGTTTTTTATGAAAGCCTGGTGGTATATTTTTATAGACAATATCACCTTCCTTGAACGGTTGGTTCGTGTTTTTATTTGTCCGTTGTAACGTTTTTATTTTTGAATTCTCTATCCTGCTTCTGACTATCTCGTAAATAATTTGTATTAAATCTTTATGTTGTACGTTGTATTCCTGTGTAATTATGACTTCCGGGTCATAGTTAAACATTTCTGGTATGTAGCCAAATATTAAATCAAAAGGTGGTTTTAGTGTCTGTGAGTGTATTGTCGAGTTGTAAGCGAATATACAATATGGTATTAAGTCTATGGGTTTCATATTTTTTAATTTCATTTTGAATAATCGATAATGTTCAATAATCGTGCTGTGAAATCTTTCGATAGGTCCATTGGATGTTGGGTTTTGCGGTGTTGTTATATGTAACTCTATCTGATATGTTTCTAATAGTTCTTTAATTACCTGGTTAGAAAACTCCGTACCTGGGTCTGTGATTATTATTTTACACGCTCCATACTGTGAAAAGTACTTGATCAAGTTTTTTGCAATTTCAGTAGCACTTTTACTTTTTATTGGAAATGCTTGGCCAAATTTACTAAATGGATCTATAATTGTTAGGAAGATAGCTTGTTCAATTTGGAATGTGTCAATGTGTAATATCTCTAATGGTTTAGATGCTGTGGGGGTGTGTTCCAATGCTATTTGTACCGGGTTCCTATTGTATTTGCACGTTTTGCATAATTCGCAATTTCGTACATATTCCTCTATATGTTTCTTTAAGTTGGGATAGTAGTATATTTGCTTCATTCTTAGATAAGTCTCATCAGCCCCGCGATGGTTACTCTTCCCCTCGTGATATTTCATTATAGTCTCGGTTAATTCGTCCTCGTTAATTTCATTCCTAATTTCCAGACATCTATAAAATTTGGGTGATTCTACGTTATTAAAGTTTTTATTGATTGCCGAACTTACTAGTTCGTAATCTTGTTCATTTACAAAAATGCAATAATATTTCCTTTGTGGTAAACAGTATTCTTTTATAAATTTCTCTATCTGATCCGGTTTATTTAAATTGAAGTTTGCATATATGAAATTTCTTTTGTCTCTTCTGACTGAGAATATGTCCGGTTTATCCGTATTTTTAAAAACTATCTGATTGGTTTTGCTGTTAACGATTTCTTCCTCGAGTATTGGTATGCCTGGTGCCGAATACGAGTCCGCATTCGAGTTTGCTGTGTCGTCATCGTCAATTTCTATGATTTCTTCCTCTTCGTCGATATTATTCGCCATTGACTGATTATCTATGTCTAGTGGGTTTATTTCTACTCTGGACAGTGCATCTGCTGCGCAGTTTAGCTTTCCTTTTTTGTATTCAATTTTAAATTCATATTCTTCCAATTTTAATCTCCAACGGAGCAATTTTGAATTTGGTTGTTTCAACGAAAATAACCATTTTAAAGGTTTGTATTCTTCGTCGTTCACGTTTATCTTCGAGTTTTTCCTTAAACATTTTGTTAGTGGTTTCGTAACGTGTGCGAAGTTTTCTATGAATTTACGATAGTATCCAACTAATCCTAGGAATGATTTTATTTCCTTTGGGGTTTTAGGTATCGGGAATTTCCTTATTGCGTCCAGTTTCTTTGGATTCGGACGAATCCCGTCTGGGCTGACCACGTGTCCTAAAAACTCTGCTTCCTTCCTTAGGAAATCGCTTTTATCTAGCTGGATCTTTAAGTTGCTTTGCCTGAAGCGCTCGAATACTAGTTTTAGTTTCTCAAGGTGTTCCTGTAAAGATGTGGAGAAAACTATGACGTCATCCATATATACAAGGCATGTTTGTCCAATTAGGCCTTCTAATACGTTTTGCATGAGCCTAGAAAAGGTCGCTGGAGCCCCAGATAACCCGAACGGCATCCTGGTGTACTCCCAATGGCCTGTATCGGTGGTAAACGCTGTTTTTTCTATGTCCCTGGGGTCCATTTCAATTTGGTGATACCCAGAGATCAAATCGATCGTCGAAAAATATTGGGCTCGCCCAATTTTGTCCAGTATTTCATCAATTTTGGGAATTGGGTGTCTGTCCGGTATTGTTTTTTCATTTAGTTTCCTATAGTCCACCACAATTCTCCATTTTTGTTTATTTGACTTGTCCATTTTCTTTGATATAACCCAAATAGGTGAGCTATATGGGCTGTGGCTTTTCCTAATGATTTTTTGTCTTAACATGTCATTTATTTGTCTGTCTACTTCCGGTTTATGTACGTACGGGTATCTATATAATTTAGAATGGACAGGTATGTCGTCTGTTGTCCTTATTCTATGTTTTATCGCATTTGTGTGCGTCAATGGTTCGTTTTTATTTAAAAATATGTCCTGATATTCTGATAATAAACTAAATAACAATTGTTTTTCCTCGTCATTTAATTCTCCTGTATCTATTTGTTCAATTAAGACATTCTCATTATTAATCCGTTTTTGATTACGCCCCGTATCGTAAGTGTTTAAATTATTAATATGAGTTGTACTAAAATTGTTATTTTGTATAACTACTGGTGCAAACGGACTTCGCCTTTGGCTGTATCTGGTTTCAGATGCATATTGTTTATTTAATCTGCTGAATGGCCGATCTCTTACATTATATAAGCTTGGTTATTATTTAGTACGTGATTAATTGTCTCAAGTTCTTCATTACGTACGAAATACTGCTGGGTTATTATATTGTTTAAATTTAAATGAGTCTCGGGTAGCCCTAAACCATCTGCGTTGGCTTCTGTTTGTCCCGATCGACTTACGCTAAGATCTGTGAATTATATTGGTATAATATTCTTGCCTATATACAGTTTGTGTTCCTTAAAATCTATTTTAGCTTCGTTTCGTTTCAGAAATTCCATCCCAATCAATCCCGAAAAAAATGTGTTAAAGTTAAACAGGCAGAACTCTTGTATTTCCTCTGAAATCGATTTAAGTTTAATACGTGCACGCTTACAGTACTTCGAAATGCCATGCACGGTGCGTATGGTAAAATCATGCGTAAATATGTTTTTAGGGAACTTATAACATGCTACAGCAGGATTCAAAAGATTTTTTGAAGATCCTGAGTCTAACAAAAATTTACCTGATATTTCGTTTAATTCTATATACGGTAACTTACATAATGTATTCATATTATTTATATCTATCACGGTTCTCTCGTTGAGGGCCCTGCAGTGGGAAAATTTCGCTGTTGGATATCGTATTCCTCGGCTGGCGAATTTTCGTAATTTAATTCTTCGTTTACATAATTTAAATCGTAATTTGATTCATTTACTTCGTTCTCATTAAATTCTATATTATTTACGTGAGCTGCTCTCCTTGGTAATGACAGTCTAGTGTTAGAACTATCTACTTCCATTGGTTCGTGATAATTTCTGTTAGTATTATGATTTACATTGGATCGACCCGGTTGATTATTGAAGTTGGGTCGCCTAAATTGACTCGAAAAATTTTGCCTTGGTACAAATTGTTGATTTTGTCTAGGCTGGGAATTTGTTTGATTGTTTTGATTATTATGTTGTTGAAATGGTCTAAAGTTTGTTTGGAAAGGTCTCTGAAATTGTACATTCTGAAAAGGTGGGTTATTTTGTCTCTGAAAGAACGTACGGTTCTGTCCTTCTAACTTATTACTATTGCTGAAATTCTTATTTATTGTTTTATCTCTATAATCGAAATTTTCCTCTGCGAATACGAATTTCAAAGCTTGTTCTATGCTCGAAGGTCCTTGACTACGCAGGACAAGCCCTAACGGATTGCGTAACCCTCCTAAGAACGCTTTTAATGTTTGATTCTGGTATATGTCTTTCTTAATTAATCGCACGCCTTCATTTTGCTCGTTAGCTATTAAACTCGAGATGAGCAATTGCTCTATATGACGGCATCTGTTCGCGAACGACAGTGCGTCTTCAGCATTACGCTGTTTCAAGGTTAACATCTCAGCTAATAAACTGTGATCATCTCTTTGGTCACTGAAATTCTGAACAATGGCCTCTCTCAGGTCTGCCCACGTATTAATTATCTTTGTATTTACTATAAGCCGGGCTGTTCCCGTTAGTTTAGTTTGAACATAATTTAGCAAGAAGTGATTCATATACAGATTCTCGTTTGGCACGTAGAACTGATTCATGACCAAGTCACATGCCTTTAAAAAGTTGCCTACGTTGGCTGGTTGCCCGTCGAACTCGGGAATAGCTTTTAAGAAAAATTCTTTGAATTGGTCTGTCATGTTGCTACTATTACTACTCTTATTAATATTTGAATAATTTACTGTTCTGTTATTGTCGCTAATGCTGATTGATCTAAATCTATACTCTATGTTACATAAACTTTGTGATTCTTCCTCTGAATCAGACATATAACGTTTCAATACAACACATATAAAAATTGGAAATGTAAAAATGGGATAGCAGTAAACTTACCATAATACGATGGTTGCTGCTTCCATTTGGCTCTGCTTGGCCACTATTTCTGCTTTAACTTGGCTCTGCTTGGCTCGAATTGGTTATTAGGCGTCGATACGCTTAAAAATCGATATGCTTTCGGTTTTCTAACCAATACTAACGACTGCGCCACTTAACTTCACGGTTAAGACGTTTGAATTTTTAAAACAATTTATTTAATACTTTGAACAATCAATACTTAATTACTTAGTTACAAAAAAATGAATAATATAATATACTAAAAATAAGACGATCAACCTACATGTGATCTAATGTCTATGCACTCGGTGTGCGAATGACTAACTCGGAACAAGAATGAACGGTTCTACCTCTGTGATTAGCCTCTTTATAGTCTTCCCTCCAGGCGTGGCACTATTGTCTCTGGATAACAAGGAATCTGCTGATGTAGATTCTCACAGTGATATTCCGTTCTACTTGCACTTTGAACCTGCAAAGTTCTTGGCTCCGTTAAGACGACGGCTGACTCAGCGGTTCTTACCGTGGGAAGGCGACATTGTATTATGACGGGCCATTGTTTGGGCTCCATTTATCTCGCGAGAACAGCGTCAGTTTTTGCTTCCCAAAGAATTTAAATATTTTAAAGTATATTTTGTGTAAAGAAGACCCATAGTATTCCTAGAACAAACAGAATGTGTTAAATGAAGTTTTATAGTAATAACTAAAATAGAAACAGTTATATATATATATATATATATATATATATATATATATATATATATATATATATATATATATATATATATATATCATAAAATCGTCACCAAAAAAATGTTTGGATACCCGTTGTGTACGATGTCGATGCCCATGGTGGAGAGTGCTGTCGACCGTCTCTTCCCTACCCACGACCCAGTAGTGTGGCAGCGGGTGCGCGATGGAGGAATTACAAGTTTCACACCTGAAGAACTGCTAGTAGCCGTCAAAAAGCTTAAAATAAATAAGGCACCTGGACCAGGATACATCCCTTCAGAGATCCTGAAAGTAGTCGCGGAGGAAAGACCAGAACTCATCTTGTCTGTCTACAACCACTTGGCAGCCGAAGGTTACTTCCCGACAAGGTGGAAACGGGCCAAACTGGTGCTGATACCTAAAGCAGACGGACTGTCGCGGAGACCCATCTGCCTGCTCGATGTAGAAGGTAAACTATATGAACACCTCATATTGGCGAGACTGAAGAGAGAGATTGAATGAACAGGAGACTTGGCAGAGAGACTATATGGCTTTAGAGTGGGCCGACAGACTGCGGACGCTATCAACGAAGTGTTAACCATCGCCAGGGAGGCCGCTGCCTACTCATGGAAATACCGAAGACTTTGTGCAGTGATAACTTTGGATATTAGAAATGCTTTCAATAGCGCGTCGTGGCAGAAAATACTGGAAGAACTAAGAAAGCGAAGAATCAACGAAGGTTTGATCAACATTATAGCATCATACTTGTCAGAAAGAGAAATAATCCTGGAAGCTGGGGAATCTATAACGAGTAGGCGAATGAGCAATGGCGTTCCGCAGGGTTCGGTCATTGGGCCCACACTGTGGAACTTGCTGTACGATGGACTGCTGAGGATGGCGCTACCCGCGGGGGTGACTCTTGTGGGCTTCGCAGATGATGTGGCTGTGGTAGTGGTTGCCAAGACCGAAGAGCTACTGATGAGCACGGCAAACAAGGCACTGAAAAGCGTAACAAAGACGGAAGCAGTCATACTTACACCTAAGAGGAAAATGGCTCCCATCCAATTTATTGTAGAGGGAAGCAAAATATTGCCGAAAAAAATCAATCAAATACCTAGGGGTTTGGCTGGACACCAAGCTAACGTTCGCTGAGCAGGTTAACCAAGTGGCTCAGAAAGCCGAAAAGACAGTTGTTGCCCTAACTAGACTACTACCCAACATCGAAGGTCCCAGGGCATCAAAGAGGAGACTGTTAATGAGTGTCGCAATGTCGCAGATATTGTATGCTGCCCCCACGTGGCACAGTGTCATTAAAAACAAAAAGCTTGTACAGAGACTCACAATGGTGCAGCGAATACTCTCCATTAGAATATGTAGCGCCTATAGGACAATTTCAGCAGAGGCTGCGGCTGTGATTGCAGGAGTGCCACCAGTGGAGCTGCTCATCCAGGAGAGACAAGAACGATATGGCGGTCTAACACGAGAAACTGCTAGGTCTCAACTGATGACTAGATGGCAGACGAAATGGGAGAACAGCACAAAAGGCCGCTGGACATGGAGGATTATTCCAAATATTAGAACCTGGAGTGAAAGAAATCACGGAGAGGTGGACTACTTCTTGACCCAAGCACTGTCGGGCCATGGCTGTTTTGGCAAGTACCTGTACGAGCCAAGGATG
This sequence comes from Tillus elongatus, assembly GCA_964006375.1. Taxonomy (NCBI): domain Eukaryota; kingdom Metazoa; phylum Arthropoda; class Insecta; order Coleoptera; family Cleridae; genus Tillus; species Tillus elongatus. The sequence continues at coordinate 41,398,018 of OZ023270.1, read as the reverse complement.
AGGGATACGGAGTCTTGTGACTACTGCGGGGCGATTGATGATGTAGAACACACTCTATTCGCCTGTCCAAGATGGGAGAATGTCCGAAAGGAATATGCCCAAGCCAAGAGGGAAGTGTTTAACGCCAAATCTATGGTGAGCAGCTTGCTGGAATCCCAGGAATGCTGGAACCTAGTGCACACAGTGGTCCGAAAAATTATCGAGACTAAAGAAAGGGGGTCCAAGAGATGAAGAAGGAGGCAAGGCAGAAAAGAAATGTCTCTTGCTTACAGTAGTGGCAAACCATTTTAAAACGTGTTGTGTTTTATTTGTTTATGTGTTGTATATAGGTATATGTTGTGAGTATGATTTGTATGTATTGTATTATATATTGTATTACCTATGTTATGTATTATATTAAAGCGAAGACAGCCAATGCCTCGAAGTAATGCAACAGCGGTTCCGAGGCTGCGGCGGTTCAGGAGGGCCACTTGTTTGGTTAGCCCCTATTGGCGCCAACTACGCCCTCAAAAAAAAAAATATATATATATATATATATATATATATATATATATATATATATATATATATATATATATATATATATATATCAATAATAACCACATACAGAAATACTTACCACAACTAGCGAGGAACTGTTGTAAAAAGAACTCGCAATGAAATTGTTTATTGTGTATGAAACGATACAAATCTTTATGTGTATGTATGAAACGATTCTATGGTTATATTATAGACATGCGCAGAAAGTAGTAGACAACTCGAGAAGTGAGAAGTTGGTCGTTACGTTGCAAAATTAATTGTATCAATTATCATTTTACCTGTTACGTTACTGTTACTAATCATATATCAATATATAATACTGTTCCTTAAGTCGTTCGCATTTATTATTAACAGGTTATGGACCCAGAAATTAAGGAATAGGATAGTGAAAGTTAAAAGTTAGCAGGAAACACGAGAAAGTAAAATCATGGAGTACCACGCCATTAAACTTAATGGACGAAATTGGCCTGCATGGAAATTCCAGGTGTCGGTGATTTTAAAGTCAAAGAAGTTATTTGATTTAGTAACAGGGAAAGTGAAGAGGCCGGTTGATAAAGTAGAAGAATGGGAGGGGAAAGATGCTCTAGCTCAGGAAGTCATTGCAACTAGGGTAGATGAAAATATTCTCACACATCTATTATCTTGTGACAGTAGTCTTAAAATGTGGGAGAAATTATTAACAGTTTTTGAACCAAAATCAAAAGTAAGTGTGCATTTAATACAACAGAAGTTTTTTAGTCTATCATTTGAGGAGCCATTGTCTGTGTTTATGGCAAAACTTGAGGAATTAACTAGCAGATTAAAAGCGATGGGAGAAGAAATATCAGAAAATATGATAATGACAAAAATATTAGTGACATTGCCCGATAAATACAAGCATTTTATCTCAGCTTGGGAATCTGTTTCTACTGAAGAACAAAACTTGCAAGAGCTCACCTCAAGGTTGTTAGTCGAAGAAGAACGAGATAAACACAATAGAGAAGGTAATGGTACATCAGAAGCTCTATTTACTGGAAAACTTTTAGAAGGAAAGAAACATCCAGTTCAAAACATGTATCAAAATCAGTGGCGAAGTATCATCAAGTGTTATTTATGTGGGAAAGAAGGCCATATCAAGAAATATTGTAAAACTAAGAAGCAGTTTGTGTGTCATTTTTGTCAGAAACCAGGGCATTTCATTAAAGACTGTAGAATTTGAATACAAAAGGAAAAAGAAAAGGGTTATCAACAAAGTACATCGAATGCATTTATAGTAAATAGTACAGAAGATAATGCTTGGATAATGGATACAGGTGCAAGTGAGCATATGTCAAAAGAAAAACAGTTATTTACAAATTATAAAGAATTAACAGAAGAAAGATACATCACTGTAGGAAATGGAGAACGTTTGAAGGTACAGGGTACAGGAACAGTAAAGCTGTTGGCATACAATGGATCAGACTTGGTTCCCTCTATATTAAACAATGTTTTACATGTACCCAGGCTAAAAGTAAACCTTTTCTCGGTAATTTGTGCTATGGATAGAGGTTATGTGATGGTGTCAACAACTAATGGGTGTAAGTTTGTTAAAGGAAACAGAGTATCAGCTGTGGCAACAAGGTATGGTAGAATGTATATTATGAATTTTAAAGTGAGTGAAGATATAGCATTAACAACCTTAACCTCATGGCATGAAAGATTTGCTCATCAAAATTACCAACATGTAAAAGATGTGTTAACTAAGTACAACATCAAATATGAAGGTGTTAAAGAACAATGTATACCTTGTCTTAAAGGGAAGCAGCACAGATTGCCATTTAATCAAAGTGAAAACAGGGCTAACTGTCCCGGACAGCTTATTCATGTAGATTTGTGTAGACCAATGGAGCAGACTTCGTTAGGGGGTTCAAAATACTTTATCATTCTCAAGGATGACTATAGCAGCTTCAGGTATGTGTATTTCTTGAAAACAAAGTCAGAGTGTAAAGAAAAAATAGAGAATTTTATAGTGCGTTTTGAAAAAGAAGTAGGATGTGTTATTAAAACAATAAGATCAGATAATGGAACAGAAATAGTTAATAAAGAGGTAAAGGATTTATTTGCAAAAAGGGGAATCATTCATCAAACAACAGTAAGTTATACTCCAGAGCAAAACGGAAGGGCTGAGAGAGAAATCAGGACAGTGGTAGAAGCTGCAAGAACTATGTTACAGCCTAAAAACTTAGAGAAAGAATTGTGGGCTGAAGCAGTGAACACTGCAGCACATATAATTAATAGAACTGGAGCCAGCAGAGTGAAAGGAAAAACTCCGAATGAATTATTATACAATAAAAGCTATGACATAAAAGAACTAAGAACCTTTGGTGATGAAGTGTATGTTCATATACCAAAAGAGAAACGATTAAAATGGGATTCGAAAAGTAAGCAAGGAATATTTGTGGGATATGGTGTCGACTGTAAAGGTTATAGGATATGGTTACCAGGTACTAAAATTATGGAGACATATAGAGATATAGTATTTACACATCGCAGTTTAAACAGAAGTGGATCAAGAGGTGCACAAAGTTTATAGTGAAAATGAAAATCAATGCATAGGTACAGTAAATGAAGAGGCTGTAAGTGGCGACAGAGACAACATAATTCAAGAATATGACACAAACAATGAAATAAAAAATGTCAGTGAGCAAGACACAGTGGAAAGAATGTACACGTCAAGAAGAGATGAAAATGAAATTGTTCAGACAAGTGACAGTGAAAGTGTTTGTAATGAAAACATAAGTAGTGACATAAAAGCAGAAGAAATTGTCACCACCAACAGAGGACGAGTATTAAGAAGACCAACTTGGATGAAGGATTATACATGCTTCTTTACAGCTGAAGAGGAGCCGTTATCCTATGAAGAAGCTGTGACGAGTGAAAATGCTGATAAGTGGGAGGAAGCAGTAAGTAAGGAGCTTAGTGTTTTAAAGAAAAACAACACATGGTGTGAAGTGTCATGGCCAGAAAATAAAAAGGTTATTGAAAGTAAGTGGGTTTTTAAAGTTAAGAGTGACGGTGAATTTAAAGCAAGGCTGGTGGCTCGAGGTTTTCAGCAAGACCTCTCCAAGGAGTTATATGATGTATATGCACCAGTAGCTAAGCTGTGTACATTTAGAATTATTTTAGCAGTAGCAAATAGGTTAAAACTACCTGTATTTCAGATGGATGTACAGAGTGCTTTCTTACATGGAGATATAACTGATGAAATTTATATGTCATTACCAGGTAAAAATATAAGCAATTGTCAAACAGTGTGTAAACAAAATAAATCAATATATGGCCTGAAAAAGTCTCCAAAATGTTGGAATTCAAAATTTGATTTAGTAATGAAACAAGAAAGTTTCACCAGATCAGAAAACGATTATTGCTTGTATTTTAAGCGTAGTGATGAAACTGAATTGTACGTTTTATTATATGTAGATGACTTGCTTATTTTAGGTTCAAATATAATTGAGGTTGAAAGGTTCAAAGCCACATTGAATAAGAATTTCTCAATGAAAGACTTGGGGCTTGTGTCAAATTTTTTAGGAATAAGAGTAACTCAAAATTTAAATAAGGGTTGTACCGTTTTGGATCAAAGCAAATATTTGAAACAAACTTTAGGCAAATATGGAATGGCTAATTGTAAGCCTATAAGCACACCAATTGATGCTAATTGTGATTTTAGATAGTTATACAGCACTCAGAGTAATAATGATAGTAAATTGAGCAAACTGTGTAGACAGATTATAGGTAGTTTGATGTATGCTGTTTCAGGTTCTAGGCCTGATTTATGTGAAAGTGTTACCTTACTGAGCAGACTTCAGGAAAACGCAAGTGAAATACTGTTAAAGACATTAAAAAGAGTGATGCGTTACATTAAAGGAACACTTAATTTACAATTAGAATTTGTTACCGATAAAAATGTAGATATTCTTCAGGGGTATGTAGATGCTGATTGGGGAAATGATGTTTATGATAGAAAATCTACCTCAGGTTATGTCTTTAAGTTATTTAAGTGTACAGTTAGTTGGGCAAGTAGAAAGCAACAAACTGTCTCAATTTCGTCTACTGAGTCTGAATATGTTGCTCTCACCTTAGCCATAAGTGAGGCCTGTTGGCTAAAAAAGTTGTTAAATGATTTTAATCTTGATGTTAAAGCAATCCCCATATTTGAAGACAATCAGTCAGCAATAAGAATAGCAAATAACCCAGAGAATAATAGAAGGCTGAAACATATAGACATTAAATGTAGCTTTATAAAAGAGAAAATTGATAATGGTGTTGTTAAAATAATTCATATAAAAACTGAGAACCAGTTAGCTGATGTGTTTACAAAACCTTTATCAAAAGTAAAGTTCATGAGATTTGTTAAAGAATTAGGTTTAGTCGCAAATTAAGGCTAAGAACTAAAAGTATTGTTTTAAGTAGAATTAAGTTTTGTTTTGTTTATAAAACAATTTTATTGAGGGGGAGTGTTGTAAAAAGAACTCGCAATGAAATTGTTTATTGTGTATGAAACGATACAAATCTTTATGTGTATGTATGAAACGATTCTATGGTTATATTATAGACATGCGCAGAAAGTAGTGGACAACTCGAGAAGTGAGAAGTTGGTCGTTACGTTGCAAAATTAATTGTATCAATTATGATTTTACCTGTTACGTTAATGTTACTAATCATATATAAATATATAATACTGTTCCTTAAGTCGTTCGCATTTATTATTAACAGGAACCAAGATTTGAAATTCATTTTACTTTGTTTAAATCAGAACAAGGGGGCAAATTACTTCAACTAAAGACAGTCGATACTGTCAAACATACATCAATCAGCAAAAGTATTCATGGGAAATAAGATTTTTCTACATAAACAGAAATCTTAATAGCATTTTACAACAGTTCAAAGTTACAAACTTAGAGGGCGTGAGGATCGCAGTATAAAAATTCGGAAAGCCGTATTAAATATTGTTTATAAACATTTGCAAACCAATCAAAATTCTGTCATTTAATTTGTTAGTAAGATTAAGATTTGTACTAAGGGATCCGATTGGGTTTAAATTTAAAATTCTGTCAAATAAAACTTGTTATAAAAATTTTACTCAAGACATAATTCTTTGCGAAAAATAATCAGACCTAAAATAAGATTAATTGCATATTAGCAGGCTATTTCTTTTCCCTATTTAGCAGAATCCACGACTGAGAGAAAGAAGAAGAAACTAGGGCACAGCAGTAAGTAAATTAATAATTTGATTTCAATAAATTGTCATAATTATATTTGACTGCCGAATAAGAGGGATATGCAACCCATAGTACACTGAAGTTAATTTATAATATAACATATATATATATATATATATATATATATATATATATATATATATATATATATATATATATATATATATATATAAAGGTATAAATTCGAATAATAGAAACACCACATCATTAAACATTTATTCAATAAATACATTAATAAAATTTATACAGGGTCATTCATAAATATTGTGTAAATTGTCAATATAAAAAAAGTTTCTATTTACATTTAAAATTACAATCAATAAAAGTAATATCATCCTAAAATTGTACCAATTTAAACTATAAAAACAAAAGGATTTACATTTATACAGGGTGATTATTTATATGAGATAACATAAAATTAAACAAATCAAAATAAAATATATAAATATAATCAAAGTATTAATCAAAATAATTGACGCACAACAACTTTCGGGCTTTTTCTGCAAAACAAATATGTAAAAAAATATATACATAAACTAAATATATAATAATATAAATAAATAAATAAGCCCAAACCAACATATATATATATATATATATATATATATATATATATATATATATATATATATATATATATATATATATATATATATATTTGTGTGTGTGTGTGTGTATATCTTTTCATTTTTTCCTTCAAATAATTTTATCACACAATTATAACGTGTCAGAATATATCCAACAAATTTTGCCTTTCTCTTAATTTCTCTTAGCAAGCATATTTCTTCTCTTACCTCTTCTAGTATATTTTTCTTTGTCTTTCCGTCGATGTAGCTTATCTTCGTCATTTTTTCAATTTACATATTTCTAGAGCTTTTATTCTTTGGATGTCTAGCCTATTTGAAACTTAGCTTTCTATCTCATGCATTATAACACTACATATGTATGGATTGATGAACATCTTCCTTAGGTCCAAGTTAAAATGTTTATTAGTGGGAATAGTATTTTGTCTGTTGAATTGCTTTGCCATCGCGGTCAATTTATATAAGACTACCAAGGCATGTAAACATTTCTACTTATTCAAGTTGTTGGGCGTTTAGCTTTATATTCATTTTCGTATATTTATGCTTTTTTTCCTTAGGGCTCGTCTGCGTCTTTGCCGCCCCGATACCACCGTAGCCTTTGGCTTATTGTGCATGCCCTCTGTCTTTTCTACGCCACCCATTCCAAAATCACTGTGCCTTAAACTAGTCTGCACAGCAATTGGTAGGGTGAAATTTTATATTGCTCTGTCTCCGGTCTAGGCTGTTTGTAGATCAGGTTTCTTTTGCGGTCCAGAGGTTTACACTCGCACAAGATGTGCTGGGCTAATTCCTCCCCCTCGTTGCAGAGTCTGCATGCCAGGTCCCCCTCCAGCCGCCCCATTTTATGCAGATGTGTCTTGACAGCCATGTGTTCTGTCAAGAGTCCTGTTATGTTCCTGAGCTGTCCTCTGCTTTGAACTGGGATGCCCAATTTGTGTCTTCCCATGTTTGATCCCTGGACAATGTGCACAGCATGCCTTATGCTGGTCCCTGACCCAGGACTTGATGGTTCCCCTGGCTGTGCCTTTCGATACGCCCAGGACCGGTTCTAATCCCATAAATGGTTCTGCTGATCCTCTCTTCGCCAGACTATCAGCTTCATCATTGCCTTTGACCCCCGAGTGACCCGGCACCCAGATGAGGGTGACCTCATTCTGCCCAGGTCGCTCATCTCGTCTCTGCATTCACTAACCAGCCTGGAATTTCCCTGTGGGCTACTTAGGGCTTTAAGGGCTGTCTGTGGCTATGAGGATCTGCTCGTTGGTGTAGCCCTTCTATATTTATTCTTGCTTATCTTCATTATTTCTGTTTTATTTTTCTTAACACATTCAGTACACTGAGCATCATTCAATTGTTTTTCGTTTCGTCTATCAACACTATGTCATTTTCGTACCTTATGCAATGGTAAGTTTTTAATTTACGTTGATTTCTGCTGCCCATTCCTTTATCAAATATCTGTATTGATGCAGGAGTTTAAAAGTTTGATCACCCCCTTAAATTTTGCGGATAAAATCTGACTCACCTGTATATTCAGTTTACTTTCACTGGTTCATGCTAATGAGCATAATGTTACTTAATATATAAAATTATACCATTATTTTAGGGATCAGTGGTTATTACTAACAGAAGAGAAAAGTAATAGTACACATTACTAATTGGTGGTCTCTTTCTAGGGTGTAATAAAATTTTAGTATCCTTGCTAGCAGCGCAAGCTGAAGTCTATTATGATTCTTCATCAGTTTGCCCTGACGAAATTGCTTCATCTATAACAGATCTTGGCTTTGATGCATCTGTGTTAAAAAAAGGTGATATAGGAGAAAGTGAAGTCGATTTGGAAATAATGGGCATGACTTGTGCAAGCTGTGTACATAAAATTGAATCAAATATCTCAAAAATGCCAGGAATAACTTCTGCCTTAGTTGCTCTAACGACAAATAAAGGGAAATTTAGATATGATCCTGAAGTAACTGGCCCACGAAATATTATTGAAGCCATACAAAAACTCGGATTTGATGCTAGGTTAATAACTGCACAGAGAGGAAACGATTATCTGCAACACAAGGAAGAAATAAGGAAATGGAGAAACTCTTTTCTGTTTTCTATAACATTTGGTGGGCCTTCAATGTTGGCTATGCTATATTTTATGCTTTTGATGTCAACTGGCAATGTTTCACATGAAGACATGTGTTGTGTAATTCCAGGTAAGCTGTTTTCTCTAGTGATATTTTCAAATGTAACGTTGAAAAGTGATCTTGTGGTTCGGAAAAAGTTAATAATGTAATGTAAATAGGTTAAATGTTAAACAGAAATCATTTTCCAATTTCCTTTTAAAAACTTGTTTAGCCAGTATTCTAGATATGTCAATAAATTAATGTCTAGATATGTCATTAAATTAATGCTTCTACTCAATCCTGTGCAACAACAAAGCAATCTGTAATAACGGTTACATAAACATGCTTACTTATTAGTGTTCGGATATTATTTTTTATTAACTTTAAATAATTCTGATTTTTTGTTGCCTTTGTCTCAAATTTGCATTCTACATTTCAATTTTAATCTTAGATAAATAATGTTCATCTTTGTTTAAGGTCTATCTTTAGAGAATCTCATAATGTTCTGTTTGTCAACACCAGTCTTGATTTTTGGAGGTCGTTATTTTTTTATACAAGCTTATAAAGCTTTAAAACATGGTACAACCAATATGGATGTATTAATTGCTATGGCAACTTCAATATCTTATGTGTACAGTATCTGTGTTGTACTTGCTGCTATTATTTTGCGGCAGCGTTCATCACCACAAACATTTTTTGACACCCCACCTATGCTGCTTGTTTTCATAAGCCTTGGAAGATGGCTTGAACATATTGCTAAAGGTAAAACATCAGAGGCTTTATCCAAACTTTTATCTCTAAAAGCTACAGAGGCTATATTAATTACCTTAAACTCAAATGGAGAAGTTATTAAAGAACAGCAAGTGAATATAGATCTTGTTCAAAGGGGTGATCACTTGAAAGTTCTACCAGGATCAAAAGTTCCTGTTGATGGTAAAGTTTTACAGGTAAGGCGCATAATATGTGTTTAATACTTAAATAGTTAAATTTAAGGTCTGACTACAAAACAAAAAAAAAACAAAAAAAACTGGTGGACCCCAATTTGATTCAAACATTGTATAGCAAAGTAAATCTAACCTTGGGTACCTCCAGTGCTTATATCATTACAGATGTAATTTTTTTTTAATCAAATTTTAAATTAAACAATTATTTTTTTGGGTTTCTGGAATTCTAAGGTTAAAAAGTATTTAAATTTTTCACAGAATTTTCAGGAAAATTGGTATGACCGTTATTATTTGATCATTTCTTGAGATAAAAAGTACTTTCAACTGAGAATTGAGAAATAGCAAATTGGTAGTCTTTATTTACTCGTCTCTAAATTTAAGTATTACAAAATGGCAACCAGTCTATGTGCAATTAAGAACTATTTTGTACACATGGAAGCCTGAGCAAGCCCTTAGCTAATGACTTCAGTTTTGGTAAATACAATCCTTGTAACCGTGAAAGGCAGTGGTTAAAAAAGCAACAGGATGGAAGTACTTCAAGATGCCCTTGCATTGTTTTTTCCCAAAAAATTTTCCAACAAAATATTATCTTTATTATTTTAAGAGATCGTTTATAAATGTACTAAGATCATTTTTCTTGTAATTTTTTATTAAACCTACACATTTTAGAATGGCAATCACTTTTATTGATCAACCAAATTATAAGATCCTAAATGTTTAGAAATGTCAAATCAAAGTATATTTGTCTATTATAATTTTGTAAACATCATAACTTTTAAATGACAAACTATTAAGTTTATTTTTGATACATACAATCCTTGTTCTTTATGGACCTGACACTGCACCTGTGATGTCCAACATAACCCTTTTTTTTTCCTCGGCTCGTCCGCAGCCTTGCCACCCCGATAGCACTGCAACCTTTGGTTGATTGTGCATACCCTTAGTCTTACTCCACCCATTCCAAAATCACTGTGCCTTGAACTAGTCTGGACAGCGATTGGTAGGGTGAAGTTTTATATTGCTCTGTCTCCGGTCTAGACTGACCGTAGATCAGTTGTCTTTTGCGGTCCAGAGCCAACATAACCCTACCTTCTGGTGAATGAGCAACAACGAATCGCTGAGCAACCATAACTACATAATGTTTGAAATTACTGAACAAAAGATGGCCCGAAAAAATAGACAGATCTAAACTGTAACAATTAATAGCGGAAACTGATGGGGAGAGCCGAATTTGTACCTATGGCGGAAGCCTTTTCTGTGGTGTTTGGTCAGTTTGTAACAAGGTAATGCTATGTAGAAGAATTACGATGAGGAACCCACCGTTATACTCTTGGAGCAACAACATCGCTAAGATAAGAAGAGAGTGTGTCCTTAAAAGAAGGGGATACACAAGGAATGCTAGAAGAGTCGCAGCCCAAGAAAAACAACGCCCCTGGGGAGAATATAAAGACGCAAAAAGACGCTGAGATCCGGTATTAGAAGGAAAAGAACCAGCTGGAGGGCTGTAGGTAACCCCGTTGACGGAGACATCTGGAGAGATGGTTATAAAATCATCACAAAGAAAATACTGTGACCCGTTGTCAGATGTCCATGGTGGGGAACGTAGTCGAACGTCTCTTTCCTACCTAGGACCCAGTGGTATAGCAGCGAGTGTATGCCAGTGGAATCGCATGCTTTAAACCTGAAGAACTGTGCGTATCAGTCAAAAGGCTTAAGATGAATAGAGTACCTAGACAGGATACATCCCTTCAGAGATAATGAAAATAGTCACTCAGGAAAGACCAGGTTCATCTTATCTGTGTACAAACACTTGGCAAGCAAAGGTAACTTCCCTGAGAGATGGAAGCGGGTCAGACTGGTGCTGATACCCAACTTTGTATATCAGAAATGCATTCAATACCGCATCATGGCAGACAATACTGGAGAACTAAGAAGGTGATGGCGAAGCATGGATGAAAGCCTGATTAACATCATTGCATTGTACTTGTCAGAAAGAGAGATAATCCTGGAGGCTGAGGTAACTAAAAAATAGGAGAATGAGCGGTAGCGTTCCTCAGGATTCGGTCCTGAGGCCCACGCTGTGGAATGTGCTGTATGACAGAGTGCTGAGGCTGGAACTGCCCGTGAGGGTGACTCTTGTGTGATCCGTGACGATGTGGTTGTAGTGGTGGTTGCCAGGCCGAACAGCTGCTGATAAGCATGGCAAACAAGGCACTAAGAAACATGGCAGCTTATATAGGAGCGAAACGACTCGAACTGACGCCTGAAAAGGCGGAAGCAGTCATACTCGCACCTAAGAGGAAAATGCGTCTCATTCCATTTAATGTACAGGAGAGAGAAGTAATGTCGAAAAAGTCAACCAAACACCTTGGGTTCTCTCTGGACACCAAGCTTACATTTACAGAGCAGATTAACCAAGCAACACAGACAGCCGAGAAAACAGTGGTACCCCTGACAAGATTACTATCCAACATCGAAAATTCCAGGGCATCAAAGAGGAGACTGCTGATGAGTGTCGCGATGTCACAGGTATTGTATGCTGCCTCCATGTGGTACACAGTTATCAGAAATAAGAAGCTTGCCGAGAGAGTGACGACAATCTATTTGTATTTATATTAACAGGGTTTTGCAGGACACAGTCACATCTGACCGCCAGGAGAAAATTATCCTAGGAAATTCGCGGAACAGTGTTCAGGGGACGAACAGTCGCGTTAAAATTGCAGGAGAATATATTAACTGGAGGTATGTCTTATTAGGTAGCTATAACGTTTTTGATAAGAGATTTGAGTTCATTTAAAGTGGTAATTTTCTAGTGTTGGTACGTCGACAAATAAGGGTGAATATGAACGGGGTTCCCGTGAGACGGTCATGTCTGACCGCCTGAAAAAAATGAACAAAGAGAATTAATTTGCATAACTGAGTTCCTGCGACACTGTCACGTTGGACTGGCAGGAGTAAACTATTTAAGAGATTAATTCCCAAAATGGGGGTTCTCACAAGAAAATTATTGGGGGTACAGTGTTCAGGGAGTCGGTCATATTAAATGGTCAGGTTAATTATTAACTGGAGTCTGTCTTATTGGGTTGATTTGTGGGTCCAGTAGAGATTTTAATGCAAGTTTATTTAAAGGGGTAACTTTCAAGTGTTGATGCATAGACGAAAAAGAGAAAAGAGGCTCAAGAAGTAAGATAAGCTTGTTTTCGCTTAACATTGATCTGTCTGCTGGACAAGTAACACTGAGCTAAATTCATTATGTTGAATATAGTTACATTTTCCATCTTGAAAAGTGTAGGTTATAGTGTGTTATATTTTAGAGTGAATTCTTAATTATTTTTGATGAAAAGGGTTTTGAGATATAGAGGTAGAAATAGATAGAGTAACTAAAACCCAAGAAAGGACGGTTAGAAAACAGTATCATAGTTTAGCCTAAACCTTTTAAGGTTTTTACATTCCTTTATATTGAAGAGAATACTATTGAACAATTTGGGACTCATCTATGTGCAATATTTTTAAGCATTTATGGTATATAGAAGACACATATTTGTCAAGTGTTTTGAGATTGTTATTATACGAATTCTCCTCTGTACTTATTCTGCCTAATCAGTGGGTATCTGTGGCACTGTATGTGGAACTTAAAAAAAAGTCAATTTTTTGTTTGTTTCAATGTCAAACGTCCTAAGGGTGGTATTTAGGTATCACTTTAGTATAGGAAATGCAGCCTCCTTAAATTGTAATTATTTCAAGAAACAGTAAGTATACTGGAACAATTTCAAAAGCTGCATAATCTAGACAAACCACAAATGGTGATGAATGCAAATTTCAAAAAATATTTTGTGTTATTAGTTATCAATAATTGAAATTCATTTAAATATTCCAATGATTTGGAGAGATATTATATATATATATATATATATATATATATATATATATATATATATATATATATATATATATATATATATATATATATATGAACATGTGCCAAAAGATATTACTATGACTATTCATTTCCCACAGGAACATGTAAAGATTTGATTTCAATAAAATCTAAATATGTAACTCTTCTAGTTTTTTAAGTTACTTTTTTATTAAATGTGCAATAATAAGTTTGCCACCATTGCCTTAGGCAAATTCAGTCAAACTGTAACTATTAATTTCACTGTGCTGTGGGATGACAGCTTTAGCTGTTGTATACGAGATGGCATCAGCATCAGATACAACTCATTCACTAATATTTATTACTTTGGAAATAAGCAGTGTTGTCAGTATTACAAAACCACCTTGACCATAAACCGGCCGGACTATAAATCTATTTCTTCTTCTTATTGAGTGGGTTTTTGCTGTATTTTCTATAATTGTATCTTTACTAAACCATATACAGTTATTATATTGTTAAATGTAAATATAAATAAATGATAACTCATAAAAGATGTTCGATGTGTTCGCCATCATTGTCAATGCATAATTGATAAGGTCCTCTCATATTTATAATTACACCGGAAATGGCTTCATTATTGGCATGCCGTTTGTTTATTTAAAGTCTAATCCTGTCTTTAATGACTTGAATACTATTATTATTATTATTATTATTATTATTATTATTATTATTATTATTATTATTATTATTATTATTATTATTATTATTATTATTATTATTATTATTATTATTATTATTATTATTATTATTATTATTATTATTATTATTATTATTATTATTATTATTATTATTATTATTATTATTATTATTATTATTATTATTATTATTATTATTATTATTATTATTATTATTATTGACTATGTATTTTAGAATTCCCCCACAGAAATAAATCCATGGGGGTCATATCCGGACTGTTAGGCGGCCATTAATAGTTCCATTATTCTGTATCCATATTGGGAATACATTACTCAAATGATCTCGAACAGGTCATATCATCAAGTTCAGCTTCCGGAAAATTTGGTAAAAGAATATTTTCTCCTTCTGAAATAAGTATTTCCAAATATGTAACTTCAGTTAAAGTATAATCATAAAATATAGGCCCAACAATTTGTTTCTGAAAATTCCACACCAAACGCTAACAGTTTTTCTTCCTGATTTTTGTATTTGTCTTACCAATCTTTTTCTGTTGTGCTTGTTGTCACACGACCGTCAATTTTTCCCAGTAAAAACTCCTGCCGTAGAAATGGATGATTCATCAGTCCATAATATTCTAAGAAAATGATCGGGATCTTCATTCAAATTTTCAGTCATCTGGTGGCAAAATTCCAGCCTTTTCCTTTTATGAGCTTCTGTTAAAACTTGTACGGGTAAAATTTTATATGTTCTCTGGTTGTTATTTTATAGCGTACGTTGGATTTTGGAATAACTTTTACCCAATTCATTGACTGCATTCAGAATTTTCTAAAAAATAATACAATATTTCAAAAACGTGTATTTGTGAATAAATATGGATGTGCTTACCTTCGAAATGAAGCAGAGTGTCTAGCTCTTCTTCCTCATTTGCTTGTACTACACACTTTTTTCTACTAAAACTGGAGGTATTATTCACCTTTCGGTAAATATTTTTTAACGTATTCTCTGATTGTGCTGGACGATTTGGATATGACACCCTCTATGCTATTTTTGCCGCACGTTTATTTTTGTTATTTTTTATATAACAAGTAAATATTTGGACTTTTTCTTCTTCACTGTAAACCATTTTGATTATTTCATGAACCAAATGTTACTTATCAAACATAATTGCTGTTATTTTCAAAGCCTACTTTCATAAAGTTAACTTTTCCATATATACACTAACTAGTTTTACTAACATATTTGACGTTTAATAACTCCAAAATGGTATGAGTTGGGAGTAGCATATGGTATATTTTTGAAATCAGGAAAAAAGATCATTCCAAAAATTTAATAATATACATGCTATCCCATAAAATAATATTTTTTTGTATCTCCTGAAATCTGCATGCCACTGTACTTTTGATAGCATTTTGACAAAATTTAGTCATAGCCACAACTTTTTTTTTTACTTTTTCTATAGGCAATAATATGTGGGTAATTTATAATGAATAACCCCGCATAGAAATAATTGATTGTATTTTGGTAAAACTGGACATTTGTGTTACTTAGCTTAGATGAGTTTATTTGCGAGTAAAATAAGAGTCGCGTTTTCATAAAATATTACTTAGACTAATGTACCTATGATAAATAACATTTCAAAATGTTTAATCTCTTTAAGTATATCAATAAAATAGCATTCCGTACCTTGCTTTTACTAAGACAATTTGTCTAATTTAAGCTATTTGGATAAATTGCACAAATTGAAAGAATTTTTTTTTTAAATTCTATTTTAACAACACACCACGAGGGCTTACAGCCTAAATACTATCGTACCGTGGGTGTTGACAGGGAGGAAAGAGGCAACTTGTTAATTCTGGACTTAGAGGCTCGGAGGAGAAGGAAAAACATGTGCCGGCAAGGAATTCCACAACTTGGAAGTCCTCGGGACAAAAGAGCGGGCGTAACAAGAAGTTCTATGTCTGGTGACGTGGACAGTAAAAGGGTGCATTCGCTCTGTTCCCCTGGTAGATCTGTTGGGGGCAGCAGGTGGGGGAACTATGGAGGAAAGCTCCTCTGAGCAGTGCCCGTGTAGTTATCTATAAAATAGAGAGAGGTCACCAACGGCACGCCGGTGGGCAAGGGATGGCAGCCTTTGGGTGAGGGTAGGGTCACCGATGAGACGTATAGCTCTCTTTTGAATGGAGTCCAGGATAGCGAGTGTAGAAGCGGCAGCTGCACCCCAGATGGAGCAGTATTCGAGGTTTGGCCTTATTTGTGAAGTATATAAGGTATAGAGATTAGCTGGTGAAAAGTATTTGCGAGTGTGAAATGCTCCTGTTAGAGAGAAAATTTGCTGTCCAGGTACAAAGTTTTGTGGTAGGCCATATGCCGGGAGTTTATTAAGCAGCGTTGCATGCCAGACCTGGTCGAATGCTTTGGATATGTCTAGAGCGACAATCTGGGATTCACCGTGTAGTTTCATAGACTTATTCCAAGAATGGGTGACAAAAGAAAGGAGGTCGGCAGTCGATCTGCGCTGACGGAATCCATACTGCCTGTCGTGGATTAGACTGTGTTTTTCAAGAAATTTTAGTAATTCTGTGTTTATATACTTTTCCATCACTTTAGAGACAACTGAAAGAAGAGAAATAGGCCTGTAGTTGCTAGGAAGCGCTTTGGATCCTTTCCTGGGGATGCGTTGTACTCGAGCAGTTTTCCAGTTACTAGGGAATATGCCTTTATTGTAAGATATCTGAAATAGACGAGTCAGGACAGGAGCAAGTTCTGGTGTGCATTTTTTGGGAACAATTGCTGGGATCTCGTCAAGGCCAGAGGCTTTCCTGGTATTAAGAGAAGAAAGCATCTTTCGTACCTTTTTAGTTTTGAAAATAATATCCATCATATTATGCGCGACATTGGGGACTGTTGGTGGTTGAACATTTGGAGGTGGGTTGAGAGTAGAATTGCTGGCGAATAATGAAGCAAAAAGTTCAGCCTTGCCCAGGGCGGTAGAAACAATTTCATCCCCTGAGACAAGAGGTGGGAACGTGCTTTTGCAGAAATTATTCCCAATAGATTTAGCAAGAGTCTAGAAGGGTTTGCCGCCGTTGGAGCTTAATAGGACTTTGTTTTTGATGTGGTTATTAAACGAGTTTTTTGTCTCAGAAAGAATGCGGACATAGCGGTTTCTTGTGTCGTTAAATGCTTGACGGTTTTCTTGACTGGGATTGTGTAGAAGCATTTTGTGAGATTTGACCTTTTCAAGTCTGGCCTTGTCAAAGGATTTAGAGAACCAGGGCTTTTCATTGGCTGAAGAGGTTTTCTGTGTACGTGGAATAAATAACTCCATGCCAGCTTGGATAATTTCGGTGACGTTTTGTGAGATATCAGAGGGGTCAGGATGCGAGAATCAGACAGACGCCCATGGAAACGAGGAAAAGTAATCCCGCATTTCGTCCCAGTTTGCGGAGTTGTAGTACCAAACGATACGTGGGAGTGATGACTGTGTGACCTCGGGTTGCATTGCGCAGAAAGCAGTGACCATGCTGTGGTCTGAGCGGCCAAGGGGGGCAGTGACTGATATCTTATAGCATTCAGGTTTTGTAGTAAGAAGGAGATCCAGAGGATTTGAGCTGTGTGTTGGGATACGAGGAAAGTAAGTAGGTTGCTGAACCATATTGGCTAAAGAATTGCTGACTGCAAAGGCCTCTGCTGCTCTCCCTTGTGGATCGGTTTTTGAAGATCCTAGCCATTCCTTATTATGGACATTGAAGTCACCAAGAATAGTGACCTCGGAGGAAGGATGTTCAGAAATCAGATAGTCGGTTTTTTCAGAAAGAGTCAGAAGGTGACCGGTAAATGCAACAGATGAATTTAGTTGCAGCCCTGAGAGAGAGTTTTATCCATAGTATGTATTTTCTTCCGGCATCTAAAATTGGGGAGTCTGGTGCAGGGTAGATTGCTACGGACGTATGCGCACACGCCTCCATGCAATATAAAGGGTGTAATGGGCTCATACCCTGGGAAATTAAGGTGATTAGTGGCTGTTTTGGCACTGTTTTGGGTTTCGGTGAGGAAGAGGAGTTGGGGCCTGTTAGCCTGGAGGAAATGGTGGACGGAGTTCAGGTTAGAATTTAGGCCACATACATTTGAAAAGGATATGTTAAATCTTGATGTTGGCGCCCCCTGTACACCCCTCTCCCGGAGATCCGAATGGAGGGGTATTTTGCCTCCGGAATCTCTTGTATAAGGAGGAGCCGTCATCATTTTTGCTTAAAAGGGAAACCGACTCATACACCAGAACCTGAAACGTCCGTTGGGACTTCACCGGCCCCTTGATGTAAAGGGTGGTACCTCCTCGGGCGTGAAAAAATCCTTTACTATTACGTAAAGGAAAATTCCGCTACCACCTGCTATGGATTGGATCAATGTCTACCCCTTTAAAAATAAGATTAATAAAGGGACTATCAATTGTCCAATAGTTATGCTTTTCGACATAGTAGAAGGATACAAGACATTATCATTTTTCATCCATGCCTATTGTCCTCTGATGACGCTAACTTTGTTAGCGAAACGATCGTCAGGTTTTTAAAAATATGTGTTGTGGTGATTTGGGTTCTCCAGGTGTACTTATCATTGTTACCATATCTGTTCAATTTATGCATAGAAGATACATGAATAGGCTAAAATAAGGGACAACTAGAATCAAAATAAATGGACGTTTCCATTGCATAGGGTATGCAGCTGGCATAGCATTAGTAGATGAAATAGAAAAACTCTGGACGCAGCAAGTGCGTTATGGAAGTGAATTTTCATAAAAATGTTTTTAATTACAAATATATCGCTCTAATGCGAGCAGGCATCAATTTGGTTACCGGAACAGTGTATCATATTTTATCAAAATTACTTATTGTTTGAAAATGTACAAATATTTTCGGAAAATAAACTTTAAATATTTCTGAGAAAACTGGTCTCCTAGCCAATGAACCTTAGGTTAATAGCAAATTGAAATTTGAAACATTTAATGAAAATTCGCAACCAAAACGCCCTTGCTGCGTTCATACAAAAATTTTCCGAAAATACAGTTAAATGTTGGTTTCCTAACCAACAAAACTTACGTTATTAGCAAATGAGTTATTGAAAATTGGAGGATTTAATGAAAATTTGCTACCAAAACGCACTTACTGTGTCCAGATTTTTTCTTACAAACATGCATCATATTTCGATAAAAAATGCTAAAATGCAGTAACGAATTTGTTCTACGAAAATTAGCTAAAAATTATAGACCATTAAACCATAAACTTCACTGAACCTACAGCGAAAGCATCAACTAACTTAAACCGACAGCCAAAACATCAGAGAAAGGGTCTATTTGAAATGAATTTTCTGGGAATATTTTAGTAAAATGAAGGACAATGACGATTGAAACTAAGACTTCAGGCTTTGTAAAACATTATTCTTGAGACATTTTCCTTCCATAGCTCATATTAGTTTCAGGTTCATTGCCTAAATATTACCAATTTTGACGTATAAAATCGCGATTTTGACGTTTTGAGGAAAAGCCAAATTTATTTTTCTTTGAATGCCTGTAACTTCTACGGAGCTAAATTTTGGTAGGTAACTTGCCTATAATGATATAAACCCGCGTATGAAATTTGGTTTCCCTCACTTTGTTAATTTTGGAGATATAATTTTTTTTTGATTTTTTTCGAAAGAAAACACAAAATTTTCCGGGAAAACCTCGGCGGATTTTCCTGGATAACGAACTTATCCAAGCCAGTTGCAAAAGGAAGGTACGCACCAAGTTTTATCAAAATCGGTCCATTATTTTTTAAGTTATAGGTGTGACACATAAATATATGTATATGTATATGTATATGTATATGTATATATATATATATATATATATATATATATATATATATATATATATATATATATATATATATATATATATATATATATATATATATATATATATATATACATAAACATATAAAGTCTGAAACTGACCTCAGATTTGGGTTCCGGGGGTCATTTGAAGAAATTTTTTCACAATTCAAAAGTCGGGAATATACAAAGGATGCTACCTGTGGTAGATAGTGGGTAAAAAATGTAACTGAAAATGAAAATGACAAAAACAAAAATAATATAGGTAAGTAAACTGTGAAAGAGATATAAAACCAAACACACAACAACTTAAACAAGTAGAAATGTTTATATACCTTGAAAGTATTATTGTGGATAATGGTAAATACAGCAAATAACTAAGTAGGAGGATCTCGCGATGGCAAAGCAAGCATTCAATAGGCAAATAACTCATCTGACTAATCAATATGTTAGATTGGAGCTGAGGAAAAGGTTTATCAAGTCATATGTGTAGAGTGTTATTATGTATGTGACTGGAAGCTGTCGTTGACTGGATGCGGCGACATCGCCTGAAGGCTGTGATGATAATATATATTAAAATGTTGCAGGTCATAAATTTGAGTTGTTATGATTAAATGCAAGCTCATGTGAAGAATGTATTTCCTATTCTGGAATTTTTTTATGAAAATTTGCTTAATTTGCAGTGGTGTATATATAATATATATATATATATATATATATATATATATATATATATATATATATATATATATATATATATATATATATATATATATATATATATATATATATATCAGATTACATAAAAACTCCAAAATGTGAAATTGATTCGCCGTCGGTATCACATAAACTGAGTCCTTAAGTAGGCTAACGTGCCAAGTTGAATTAAAATCAAGTTGAACGTTTGAAGGCAGTAACCTCACATGCGATTTTCTAACAGAAAATTCACCAGAACACAGTATATGTGTTTTAGATAAGTCCAGAGTTTAGGCATAGCATAAGAATTGTTTGTTATGCTGTGTTTTAAGGTTTAGGTATCAATCCATGTGGATTGATCCCCTGTTCTGAAATTGATGAATCACAACATAAGAAAATTGTTTCTTTTGCTGTGTGTATACTGTATAATATTATAGCCTTCCGTCCTTTCTGAAAACTGACGACTTGTTAGTTATACACACAAATATTGTTGCCAAGTATTGGTTCTTTGAAAACACAACAATAGAATTATTCATCACGCATAAGGCGAGTTTAGAAACTTGCCCTTACCCCCGCCGGCCTACCATATGGCGAGTTAGACAAAGGGGAAATAAACGACAACGTTGTAACTTAGTGAGGGTTTCGATATAATCACACACTACTCAAGAAAATTTGTAGTTCCTTATCTCTGGAGCCACTTGTCAGGATCATATTCTCTATCTCCCTCGATGGGTGATTCTTCTTCTAGAGTATGGCACTCTTAAATTAAAAGTTCGAATAAGTGAGATTGGTATCGAATAGCCTTAAAGAATAAGTTTCATTAATTCCATTAATGAAACATTTTCAGTCCTCGACGACTTATTGTGGCCAGTCTAATAAAATAAACTTCAAACTTGCACCTACCTGAATAAACTGAATCAGTCTGATCCTTAGAAACACAAATCACAATGCACAGCAACACAAAAACAAATAACGTTTTAACACAAGTTTAATTATTCTAGCTTCATAAAAATCCACAAAAGCAAAAAAAAAAAGAAAATGATATCACACAGTACACAAATACTGCCACAGGGCTATATAATATAGAACAGATATACCTAGGAATACTAGTCAAAACAATAACAGAATGGCAGAATAACAGAGGCCAATAATGTAACGCAGTTGCCATTTCTTGTATCCACGCAGCCACTTTTATGGGAGTTTATTAAGCTACAGATTTCAATCGCGGCAACACTGCCTATCAGTAGGAATCTCTGGTGCTGTCTCCGGCACAGCCCCAGCATACAGGAGAGAACTCGTACACTGTGTCTGCCGTCTTTATAGGTACACAAACATGGTACACTAGACGTAGACATCATAATGATTAGTGCGGTGTTGCGTTGTGTGTGGACCTTTGCATCTTAATGTATAGAAATAATGATACATTTAAAAAAAAATTATATTATATTATTTTTAATAGTACTTATTTGATAAAATAAAAGACTGCATTTTCAGGCAAATTTTTGGTGGTGCTGCAGCCCTCATGTAGAAGCCGCTACTACTGTGCCTAAGGCACATTAAAAGCTAGTACAGTGGTCTCAAATACAGTAGATTAGTACAGGCAATAGAGGAGCCCGTTACTCTTGTCCATAATGCATTAAACTACAGGAGTTTTTTTTTGATAGATAGGTTCAGAATTACGTGTACTGAATGTAAAAACAAAAAATCCTTACAAATTAGGAGGACGGAAGTGCCGCCATTTTGAGAAAAACCGTTTCGGCCTATATCTCCATAACCGTGCACTTTAAGCCAAAAATAATAATGACCTTTATTGTAGATAATTGCATTTCCCATCTTTTTTGTTAAATAATTTTTTTTGTATCACTCACCGTTTACAACTTATACGACTATTAGCATTCATTTATTGACTTTTTTATTCATATCTTTGTTAATAATTGTTTAAAAAATAAAATGCTTATAACTTAACTTTTGAATCGACAAATTTTATACAATTTTTACTAAAAACTTTTTTTTCTAAAATCAATATTTTCAAAGTTATAACGCGTTAAATGTTGCACTTTTCAATCGACAAATTTTTCTGGAAATATTTTAGTTACATGAAGGACAATGACGGTTGAAGCTAAGACATCAGGCTTTGTAAAACATTCTTTTTTGGGACATTTTCTTTCTATAGCTTATATTAGTTTCAGGTTCTTTGCGTAAATGTTGCCAATTTTGAGGTTTTAATTCGCGACTTTGGCGTTTTGAGGAAAACCCCAATTTATTTTTCTTTAAATGCCTATAACTTTTTTGTCTTTAAACCTACAGACCTAAATTTTGGTAGGTAATTTACATATAATGACATAAAACAGTGTTAGTTGCCCTTACTTTGTTATTTCTGGAGATATGATTTTTTTTCGAAAGAAAACACAAAATTTTCCGGGAAAACCTGGGCCGATTTTCTTGGCTAACGAACTTATCCAAGCCACTTACAAGAGGAAGGTACTTACCAAATTTAATTAAAATCGGCACATTACTTTTTGAGTTATCGGTGTGATACATATATATATATATATATATATATATATATATATATATATATATATATATATATATATATATATATATATATATATATATATATATATATATATATATATATATATATATTTGTGTGTGTGTGTGTGTGTGTGTGTGTGTGTGATGCAATGATTATGACAACCTGTGTGAGAATAGTACTATATTGTGGCTACCGCTCAGATTGTGGCAACTTTTTGGGGTTGCCACAGATGAAAATCACCGAATGATATGCATTCCTCGAAAAAAGTATATGCGTCATGATTCTTCATCGCACCACGGATGTGTAGAAACATTCAGAAGGTGATTTCATCAATTCGTTGAGAAATACTTAGCAGTTTTATATTTTTTGTGTGAGTTGCCATTTATGGGTCTTGTGCATACATGTAATAAGCCAACTTGTGGCTACTCAGGAAAGACTGGTTCCAGCGCACCCTTCAGTATACACTTTAAAGCTTATTTAAAACGAATTTGATGCCGTGGGCTAATCCTAGCTTGTATCGCAATAAACAGTGACTTGAGTTTCTTATTTTAAGGCGAGGCTGAGAATGTTTTAAATGGACACCATATGTTTTCACACCCATTGTCATAACTAACTAATGGAACACCGAGGATTTCTTAGTGTTAACTCACGCATGCACATTATGGTTTTTCCTTAGTTATAATATATGTATATACTGTAAATAATTCGTTGTAACATAATCAAAATTATGAAAATTATCAAAAAAAAATTTAGATGTCTAATTTTATATTTGCATTTGCTGTACACATATACAATTTATATTTAGCTTCCAAACTTTGACAAGGTCAATGTAATTTTGACATGTCTAAAATAACCACTCATAATTTTACGAAGACTTGCCTCATCTAAAATTTACAACCATATCCATTTCGGTTTCAACCACCTACATTATTTATTGTATTATACCGCCTATACCTAAAGACTATAGTTTTGGAAATATACGTATTTATAATCGCATACCGTAATTCATTTAGCAATCA
Organism: Tillus elongatus; assembly: GCA_964006375.1. Taxonomy (NCBI): domain Eukaryota; kingdom Metazoa; phylum Arthropoda; class Insecta; order Coleoptera; family Cleridae; genus Tillus; species Tillus elongatus. The sequence continues at coordinate 41,373,907 of OZ023270.1, read as the reverse complement.
GTTGAACACATTTTTTCAGTTTTTTATTTGATTATATTAACCGATCAGATTATGTGATAATTTTACGAATTTTTGAGGAAAAATATTGAAATATTTAAACAAACTTTGGTGCAAAAAAGGTAGGAAATAATTAATCTGATTATCTATACATATTTACATTTTCGTAATTTTTTTTACAAATGTCAAATGGAACTTTAAAATGACAGCCTTAAATACCGTTGTTATTTTTGACAGCTTGTGATATGAAACTATGAGTATTTAATAATAATAATAATAATAATAATAATAATAAGTCTGGACGCAGCAACGGCGTTATGGTAGTGAATTTTTGTAAAAATGTTTTTAATAGGAAATATATCTTTTTTTTAATAAAATCTGGCATCAAATTTGGTTAACAGTATAACCCATATAGCAGAAACAATGTACCATATTTCATCAAATTAACTCTATTGTTTGAAAATGTACAAAAATCTTCGGAAAATAAACTTAAAATGTTCCCAAAAAACTGGTTTCCTGGCCAACGAACCTTAGGTTAATAGTAAAGTAAGCTATCGAAAGAAACATTTTATGAAAAATCGCCACCATAACGCACTTGCTGAGTCCAGAATTTATTTTCTTACAAACATGGATTATCTTTAAATAGAAAATGCAAAATGAGCAATAATATAAGACGTGTTTGATTAAGAAAAAAATTGTATGATCAGCGACTTATGGGCCAGCTTGTGATTGTAAGAATAATTTTATAAGATGCAGTTCCAGACACCGTATAATTAACGTATACAATTTTTTCTCATATCTTGTATAATAATGGATATATTGAGCTTTACCCTAGAAATGCGTCACCCTGTATATATGAAAACAGATAAAAACTGAAACTAACCCAGATATGGGTTCTATAGGGCCTAGTTTGCGCTCATTTGAAGAAATCTTTCAAAATTCAAAAGTCACTAAATTTTTTTGATTTAAATGCCTATGGCTTTTTAGTGAATTTTTATTTTTTTTAAATCACTAATAAAGAGGTATCGATGGTGAGACTGCAAAAATTTTTTCAAATGAGCGCCAATTTGGGCCCCTAGAACCCATATCCGGGATCAGTTTCGATTTTTATATGTTTTTGTTTCGATGAAATTTGGTGGACATGTTGCTTTTGGAAAGACCTAACTAGTACCAAAATTCAGCTTTCTAGGTTTACAGAAAATTGAGTTATTCAAATTTAGAACATTTATTTTTAATGTCACCGCTTTTTGTTGACAATTGTAAAAACTGGTTTATAGGTATATGAGATCTAGTATGTCTGAGTCGTTACCTAGCAGTGGAACATTTGATATCATTGCGGAGGTCAATTACACGCTATAACTGACGTTTATCGTATATTATTAGATCGTTTATCTGTTTTCAATTTCAGTTGACAAATTGTTTGCGTTATTTGAGAATTTTAATATACAAGTGCAAATTATTCCTTAACCATTTTATTAATGTTAGTGGGTGGACTAAACAGTGTTGGTTATGTTTTATCAACAGATATAAAGGATCGAAGTTTTATAAAAAGGGCTGATATGCAACAGGCTAGTTATTTTCTCTCTGATGCTTTGGTGGTAGTTTATGGTTCAACGGTCCATAATTTTTAGCTAATTTTCGTACAAAAAAATCGTTAATGAGGAGACCGCGACTTTAGAATTTTAAAAAGATTTCTTCAACTGAGCGCAAACTAGGCCCCCTAGAATCCATATCCGGGTTTACGTTCAGTTTTTATCTGTCTATATATATATATATATATATATATATATATATATATATATATATATATATATATATATATATATATATATATATATATATATATATATATATATATATATACACAGGGTGATGCATTTCTACGGTAAAGCTCAATATAATTATTATTATACAAGAGACGAGAAAAAATATTATAGGGTGTCTTGAGCTGCATCTTATAAAATTATTTTGACAATCACCGGCTGGCCCATAAGTCGTTGGTGATCCCTACAATTTTTTTCGAACACCCTTATTTTATTGCATTTCTTATCGAAATATGTTTGCAAGAAAAAAAATCGAGACTCAGTGAGTGCGTTTTGGTAGCAAATTTTCCAACATTTAAAGTTTATTGTCGGAAAATTTTTGTACATTTTCAAACAACAAGTTGTTTTGATAACATATGGCACATTGTTTCTACTATATAAGTTATACCGGTAACCAAATTGATGACTGATTGCATTAAAAAGACATATTTGCTATTCAAAGCATTTTTATAAAAATTCACTTCGATAACGCACTTGCTGCGTTCAGACTTCTTTTCCTTTTAACTAAGAAATCTAAATTTCGGTACATAGTTCAGCTTTAACGACGTAAGCCCGGCTACCAAATTTTAAAGCTATAGCTTTGTTATTTCCGGAGATATATAAATTTTTCGAAAGAAAACACAAAATTTTTCTGGAGGAACTTCCAATTTTCTTGGCTAACGAACCTATCCATCCTCATCATCCCCTACCCCCTAAAGTGATTTTACCCAAAAGCAATCCGAACCGTTCGTTTGTCTAGTACTAACTGTATACCAAATTTGAGGACGATATCTCAATTCGTTCTAAAGTTACTGTGGCTACAAACAGACAGACCGACAACCCGACAGATCGACAGACTGACAGCCAAAAAAAAAATCGTTCCCAAATGATGTTTTCTAGATGTTTTGATACCTTTTATGACGTTTAAGCGAAAAGAAAATGTTGAAATTTTTGTCGCCGATGCGAGGTTTACACACGTTGTGACTATATTGAAGTAATAATCAGCAATATGAATAAAAATGTTTTTCTTCACTTCGTAATAGCTTAGCCTATTTATTTTCAAGCATTTTTTCGTTCCTTCTATGGCTATTTGAGAAGAGGTGTCATCCCTCTGATGACGCTAACTTTGTTTGCGAAACGATTGTCAGATCTGAAAAATATATTGCACTTATAAGAATGTTCTCTGTAAATTATGTGAGAGACAGCAGCACCCCTTATTACCGTTTAACTCATAGGTACCTCCTAATAAAGTTTCTAATATATTGTTCCATTTCATTTTTTCTAGGATGATGCTAAAAGCAAATCTATGACACATATTCTATAGAACCTCAAAGGTATCAGAAACTTTCTGTCTAAATTATATCAAAGATTTACGACACCACATGCCTTTTATCTACTTAATTTGTGCTGATGAAATTTTGAATGTATATATTTGTTAAACATTTTAATAAAAATTGGCTGCCATATAACATCTTTGCCACCAGAATTTTATATTTACCTAAGTATACCAATATTCTTAGGATTCTATTGTTACTATAGTTGACAAGATGCTCAAGGGTACCCATATTTATTTCCTAAATACTACCTGCTCTCTTTGTTTGCTGCATAACAGTAATTTTACAGCTGTGATCTGTTGTGGGGTAGAAGAATTTCTAAATATGTATTATATAAAATAAGTCTTTTTTTAAAATAAAAATCACTGGGATGTTTACCTGTAGTTATTAATCAAAGTTGCTTTTTTCTACAAGGGACGTTCGTTATAAAAATCGTAAGATTTCAAACAATGCCTCAATTTGGAGGCATATGCTAAAGGTGGCTCGTATATGAGATGAAGTCCGCCAAATAGGTTGTGATTATAATCAATTATCGATTTAAGATTTAGAGAAACAAACTTTGCTGTTAAAGCAAACCTCATTTTTTCAGAACTTTTTATGTTGAAGTAAGATGATAAACACATTGAAACAAAAATTTACACATTTCTAGTGAAGTAATGATTGTAATCTTTTATGGGCTGTAACTACCATATATATTTTATGTTAATTGGGGCCTATATAATGCATTTCGATCGTCACTTATTCCAGTTTTTGTATGTTTTGGTTTTGTAAGCTGATAATATCATGCCAAAATATATTGCGCAAATCTTAAGGCTTATTTATATAGATATAAAGTACCGGTATAATTATTTATCAATAAATAAAAATAATGATAACATATATGCATCGGTCCAGTGAGTAATGAATAAATAACTAATCGAGTTTGCTGAAATCTGGATACACCTTTCTCTAAGTGAAGATTGGAACATGTGCTGAGCACTGATAAACGCACTTGGAGAACGCGAATCACCAAAAAAAAAATTAAAAACCCGACGATCGTTTCACTAACCAAGTTAGCGTCATCAGAGGATGAATAATTCTAACTAAGAATTATTCATCCTTTAATGACGCTAACTTGGTTAGTTAAACGATTGTCGGGTTTTTAAAACTGTTTTGTGATGATTCGGTTTCTCCAAGTCAGCTTATACACATTTCTGTCGAAAAGGTTAAGCAGTTCAATCGAACCAGTTTTTTCACGAAAAAATCAATTTTTTGAGGAAATTTTTGTATCTTCGAAAATAGTTAAGGTACTTTAAAGAACTTTGGTGGATACGTTTATGCTTTATAGAGACTATACTGTGCACCAAATCTCAAGTTGCTAACGTTATGGAAAATTCGGTTATTGTCATGATTTTTTTGTTTGCTTCGTCAGGAGGCCAATAATAATAATAATAATAATAATAATAATAATAATGCTTTATTTCACAGATACTCCTACATGAATGTACACATAGGTAGTTCGTGACATCGTCATTACAAACATTAGAAAACATAAAAAGTCAACACAACAATACAAAATATAAACACAAATATTAAATTATAAAGCACACAAATAAAATACAATACAAAATATAAAGTATACAAGTTTAAAATATATAAATATAAAGTATATGACTCGACAATGTTCACACACTAAAAGAAAAAAACTCATGGATAGTGTAACAACTGATCTGACAAATATAGGATTTAAGATTCTTTTTAAATATCTGAAAACTGCCAGACCTCTTTATTGTCTCAGGAAGGTTATTATAGAATTTACACCCATTGTAGAAGACATTCTTCTGATAGAAGGCAGTGGAGTGCGCATCAGGAACCAAGCAGCCCCTAAATCTAGTATCATAGCTGTGGCCGACCTCGATTTTAGAAAAGGCTTCATAATTTTTATACACGAAGCAACAAATCTCAAAAATATACGTATCATAAACTGTCAAGACACCAAGTTGTCGAAAGAGAGGCTTGCAGGAATGACGAAAACCAACTCTAGCAATAATTCTTATGATGTACTTCTGAATCAGGAATATTCGCTCCGCGCCAGAACAGCCACCCCAGAAAACAATACCATAACGAATCACTGAATGAAAACATGCATGGTAAACATTCATGACAACCCTTCTACTACATACAGCCACCACTGACCTCATAGCATAGCAACACCTCCTCAACTTACTGGAAAGATATTCAATATGAGAATGCCAGTGCAAATTACAATCGAGAACCAATCCGAGCATCTTAGCACTGCTTGATAAATTGTAAAGCCTCCTATCAACACACATGAATTTCGGAGAACTGAAGAGGAGTTTGACTGTTTTTCCCTGGTTTATGTTCAACTTGTTTTTTGGTGGCCCACAAGTCTACTAATTCATACACCGAATTACCTTTAATTAGCAACTGGTCTAAACCAGCTGATCTGACCAAAACGTTAGTGTCATCTGCATAGCATACAACTGTTAATTCTGGAATATTGTGAAGAAAGATGGGAAGATCATTAGCATAAACTAAGTAAAGTAAGGGCCCTAAAATAGAACCCTGTGGCACTCCTGTAGTTACAGGCATAGCCTCACTCAAAGTACCATCAGATAACTTTATCCTCTGGGATCTACCCTCTAAGTAAGATGTCATCAATTTCAAAGGTATTCCTCTAACACCACATCTAGACAATTTATGTAAAAGAATACCATGGTCCACACAATCAAATGCACAAGAGAAGTCGACAAACAAACCCAAGCAACATTCACTCCTATCTATCACATTTACAACCCGACAAATAAAATCAAATAAAGCAGTGCTAGTACTTTTGTTGCTTATAAATCCATGCTGAGAAGACTCAATCACACCATTCCCAATCAAGAAGTCTCTCAACTGACCATTAATCGCATGCTCGAAGACCTTGGAGAAACAGCTTGGCACACTAATTTGGCGATAATTTGAAAAGCTTTCTGGATCACCACTTTTAAAAAGTAGACGTCCCACGGCCTCCTTAAGCTTTGCTGGAAAAATACCATACTCAAAACTCAAGTTAACAATAAATGAAAGTGGCTTGCAAACGAGATCACCTACACCCTTCAACAAATTATTAGATATTCCGTCAAATCCCGTGGAGTTAGAAGCCTTCAAATCTTTAATAATGTCCAGGACACAATCCTCACTTACAGGAGCCAGAAAAAAAGAGTTACAAAGGGGAGGAATGAGATCAAAAAATTCCCAGTCAACTGGACTGTCACTACAATGTACTGTGGTAAATCTGTTATTAAGTTTATTAGCAAGTTCTAGATGAGACTCACAGTTCATGTTTATATTCAAATCATTCTGACATACTTTCTTATTTCTAAGCTGGTTAACAATAGACCACATAGCCTTTGCTTTATTTCCTGAGCATTCAATTTGGGTATCATAAAACTTTTTCTTTTTAACCTTCAAGAGATCATTATATTTCTTACACAGACATTTCCTCACCTCATTAAATTGGGGATATTGCTTTGATAGATCAGTGAACATTGTCAACTTATTTCGTAAGTCAGACACTTCCTCAGACAGCCACCAACACTCATTGTGTACATAATCTCGTCCAGCAGTACAAATGCGACGCCTCCTCAAGGGAAAGCAAATGTCAAAATAAAAATAAAACGTGCTAAAAAAAGACTCAAAGGCCTCATCAGGACAGCCAGAGTTATAAACTGCAGACCAAAGTTCTTTCTCCAGATGAGAGCGAAAACAACACACTGAATCTGCGGTGATATTCCTCCGATACACATATGTTTTCTCCTCAATTTTTTTGTCCAAAAGAACTGTGACAATCTGACAAAAATGATCAGATATAAGAGGATCAATGTTCAGAACATCACTGACATCTATATGATCGCTAATTAAAACATAATCAATACATGTCCCAGAGGTAGCCGTTACCCTTGTTGGAGTATCAATCAAACTGGAAAAACCAAAAGACTCCAAAAAATCTTTAAACCTAACAACATTAGGAGACTTACTAAAACTGTCCAAGTTCAAATCACCAGCAATCACCACTCCGCAATCCTGAGAGGACAACCAATAAACCAACGAAGAAAATAGCTCAAAAAAGGCTTCAAAGTTTCTACTAGTCTGAGGGCAATAGATGACAACTACAGTTATATCCACATCAATTAAGTGCAGTCCACAACATTCAAAAATCCCCTCCTTACAAAACTGTGAACAACTTAAAACTCTTGCCCTTAATGGCAACTTCTCCCTCACATAAATTGCAGTACCACCGTGAAGTGCGTTTTCCCTACAAAAATGTGCTGACAAAAAATAGCCTCTCAAATGAAGCAACTCCAGCCTCTCATCGCGCTGCCAATGTTCTGTGAAAAGCAGTATATCAGGCAAAATTCTGAGAGAGTTCAAAAATACTTCTAAAGGTAAAAGTTTGTTAGAAAGGCATTGTACATTCAAATGTAGTATAGATAAATCAGATTCTATGGTCTCTCTTGGTCTAAAAAAGGTATACTCGGTTTTGAAACATTCCCGAGATCTAGTTTTTCCCTGTTACATGTAAGGCAGTCAATGAAGGCAAGAGTCTTATAAATCCTATTCCCCAAGCCACTTAAAATTTTTACAATATCTAGCACAAGCTTATATGGTTTTCGTTTACCCAAATTAACATCAACATAATTAAATTTACCCCGAGCGAATTTGTTCAATCTAACTATCATTTGCTCAAGTTTAGCATTGTACCTACTTACTAAAGAATCAGTCCTTAAGTCATTAGTGAATGGAACAGAGAGCACAATGACATTAGTTTGAGAACAGTTTTTAAGAACATCATACAAACCCTGAAGGGAAGGCAGTTTTCCATCAAAAAAATCATTTGAGCCACAGGACACTATAACACAGTCTTTGAGACCAAGTTTAGAAGCTGTAGATTCCAGTCCTCCAATCACATCCAACAAAGAGGCGCCTGGTTTGATGAGAGAGAATGTGTCAAATTTACTCAAACTAATCATCTTCCTAATTGGTAATATCAGATTCCTACCAGTCTGATCAGCCAAAAGATATACACTTCCCTTGACGGCACCATCACCCGGTGAAGACACCCTACTATCGTCAGCAACCATTGTTGTCTTCTTAGGTATTCTTAATTTGTACGGGAATGAACCATCAAGTTTGGAACCATCTACCTGATGATCAGGGGGTTTGCAATTATTGTCACTCAATGTTCCTTTAAGAACTTCCAATTCTTTGAAGTACATGCTATTTTCAGCCTCCAGGGTTTCAATAGTATTAAGCATGTTATAATTTATTTCATTGAGTTCCTTCAGACTATTTTCCAGTCCGCCAATTTTATCAGCATTTTTTTCCAATTCACTCTGTAGAGCACATCCTCTTTCATGCATCTTACTCAGTTCTAAATTCAACTCATTCAACTTTTTTTTCTGAATTGTAATCACATCTACATATTTTTTTTCAGATTCAATTACATCATCTTCAAAATCTTGAGTTCGTCTCTTTAATCTATTGATACAGGTATCCCTTCCCTTGATTTCTTCTCGTAATTTTGCATTCTCAATCTCTAAGCACTCTATCTTTTTAATCTTAGTATCAGATCCTTCCAGACATTCTGCAGAGCAATATATGCCAAAGCCTTCAAGATGGGTAACACTTTTTTTCCTCTCCAGGCAGGCTGGATGGAAAACACACAAACAAGACAAGCAAACATAATTATTAAAATCCTTTTTGCAGCATTTAAATTTGGGATCCATATCAGTTTATATTTTGATGACACCCTGTATATATACTTTCACTACAATATTATGTTGATAAGGAAATAAATCCTCTTCACACTTTGTCCAGTACAGATAAAAATTATCAATACACTGATTAAAATGAATATCATTCAGAAACTATGCATTACATTCATCAGCAAATAACAATGCAGTTCCAAAAAACTCCCAACAAGCATTATTGTTAGTAGGATCTACACAATTCTCTCTGCAGAATGATGTAAAATATATACAATAATTATCACTCCATCCCAATAAATCAGCACTTTTTCCAGAGCAACTATCACTACCTAAAAGTCGGCGATTTTTTTTTGTATGTCAATATGGCTACAGTGTTGAGAGATTTTGCTTGATTAACGAAATTAATTTAATTATATAGACCAAAGTAACGTTATTTTAAACTGGACGACATCTATTAAATTTTATGAACCAAAAAACCTTATTTTGAGCTAAGAGGCCAAAGAGTAGATGCCAAAGCATTTAAAAAACGTTCTTTAACACACACACACAAAAAAAAACACCAAAAATATTTATTTAATTATATATTCATATATAATATGATGAATAGGCTATATATATATATATATATATATATATATATATATATATATATATATATATATATATATATATATATATATATATATATATATATATATATATATATATATATATATATATATATATGGTTATGTTGCTTCTCGTATGTGAAGTTTCTACTACAATGTCGGAACTAATGTCAAGTCGAAGGATTTAACCGTTGAACAGCAACGTGGAGTCGTCGGCGACCAAAGAAAATTTAAATGCATTAATTGCTGTTCTCCTTACTTGGTGAAACCATCCCATACTAAATTCAGATGTAGAAACTTCTTTTCTGGCTTGACAAATGTTGGTTTTCTTATTTCTTACCGGTTTCGCTGCTTGACAGCATCATCACATAGGAGAAAATTGAATTTACTCATACGTATATCTGACAACTATAAATAAAATCTCGTTGCTATGTTATGGTGTTTTAATCAAAAAGCAAATATAATAAAAATGACAGATGACGTCTTTAAAATGTCTTGTGATGTATGTCAATATTTAACATGAAAGTATAATCAACTTATAACAGTTCATAATAAGAGACCAAAAAAGATAATAAATATGTTTCGATCACTCATTTTGGAAATATTTCAGAAAACATTTTAAAACTTTTAAATGCCAGTAAAAATAAAAAGGACGCTTTAAATCTTACAACACGACGCGTAACCTCCTATCTAACGTAAAAGAAAAATTATGTTTCCTAACATATTAACGCACATCACATAAATACAGTTGACAAAATCTGGAATTCATAAATTGCTTCTACACATTGTAATGCAATCTACATAGGCGAAACTTCAATACGAGATACAGAGAAGATATGTCTGCATTTTGAAATAACGATGCTGACAAATCTGCATTTCAAAAATCTATTATTCAGACTTAACATAGTACCACTGTAAATAACCGCATAGAGCCACTACATGTTTGTAATGAAAAGCACAAATTTGACTTTTCTAATCTTTGGAAGTAAAAAGGTACATACGCGACAATAACTACCTTGTTTAAATCAGCAAACTGAGTATCTATAGACGAAATTGACAATGGTGACGATGACGATATTGTAGAAAGAGAGGGCAGCGAGAATGGAGGCTTTGAAGAAAACGAAAGCTTGGAAAAAGATGAATTTGATGCAGTTGCTCCAGAATCAACAAATTCTTTTTGGCAGAGCTGTGCCATCCATTAACCTCCCAGTAGTTAGAAAACTGTATATTCGAAAAAATGGACATAAATTATATCTGCATAACTTTCACCGCAGAAGCACAAGAACTGTAAAAAGATATTTATATTTGACGTAAAAAAATATGAAATATTTTTTACACAAAACATTTTGGATATAGTAATTGTAATATAATTATATACCAATGCTGAAATTGAAAGTATGAAGACTCGTTACAAAGCTAAGCAACATTATACTGGTGCCACAAATAATGTTGAAATGTGTGCCTTATCCGGATTACTATATCTAAGTAATAAAAAAGGTTCATATTACGCTGACTGATATATGGTCAACTCAATTTGGACCACCCATTTCTAGAGAGATTATGTCCAAAAATCTATTTGAGTTTTTGATCAACTGTTTGGGATTGAACGATATATCCCATATATTCAGCCAGTCGCAACTAAAAAAGAAATTATTGGCGAAATACAAGAAAGCTTGTATGAGCCATTTAGGTGTGAAGCAAACCCAGAAAAAGGCCAATGAACACATTTGTTATAAAGAGCTGATGCCGACGAGAAAAATAGGGCCTGCAGAGATTTTTGTTGAAGTAGAAACACCAGGTTAAGAGCAATTGGGCGGAAGAACCAGTGCAGTGTAAGAGCTTCGCTTAAAGAGAGCTCCTATATAATGAAGAGAAGACATATAGGCTACTCATTCACTCTGAGAATGAATATACGAGGAGAAGGCGACCGCATGAAGACCCGTAATGACGTGCGAGCTAATTCGACTGATTTGAAAGAAGGAGATCGGGTATGATTTTACAATCCTGTACGATGCAGGAACGGTCACCGAAAGTATATAAATCATAGAAAGGTCCGTAAAAATTAGTCAAACGGATCAAGGACGTTGTCTATCGCATTCAGAGTAGCGCAAAGAGCCAGATGAATGTAGTCCATATGCACAGGCTTACGCCATTCAGAGAACTGTCAGAATCCGAACGAAGGGGTCGAATGTAAGAAGAGGGCAGTTTCACATCCGTCTCTATGAGAGTTTAGTTTATGAACTCTATGGAGCATATGACTTCTATGGTCACAGACAGCTTACAGAGTGTGTTGGTAACAGTGAATACTCTAGAATGATATTTCAAGAAGGCACTAGAAGTCACAGATATGGAATCATGTAGAACTATATAGAACTACTATAGACGGTATTAATAAATGAGCCGCAGATAGAGTAGTCAGTAATTAAATAGGCGATTGTGCGGAATAATAGAAGGCAACAAATAAACTATAGACATTTGGTAATAGAGAAATATCTTAGTTGGGGTGTTTATTATTAGAAAATAGTCAGTTATAATAAATTAGTGGTTTGGAAAGCTGTGTATGGTTAATCAGCAAATGAAGAACCCCGAAGAGTGTAACAATATGCATACCAAACAAGCAAGACAAGTATGGTCTGAAATTTTATTTGTGATCAGCTAAACTTTATATCAATAGAGAAGATAGAGAAAAACAACATTCAATTCCTACACAATAGGTCCTCTATCTTACAACAGCCCTTCAAGGTTCAAACAGAAATTGTACCACAGATAATTAGGCTAGTTCTCACGATGTCGCGGAAAAATGTTATAAAAGAAGCTAACCTTGATAGGAACAATGAGGAAGAACAAACGTGCCAAAGCATTTATTGGAAACCATCAATTCATCTATTTTTGTATTTGATGAAAAGAGTAGGTTAGTCTCCCATGTGTGAAAAAAAAATAATCATTTTATTATCGACTGTGCATATATAGCGTGATATACTAAGTGAAGATTGGAACCTGTGATTAGCACTGATAAGAGAGAGAACCCAAATCACCACAACACATTTTAAAGCACCTGACAATCGTTTCACTAACCAAGTTAGCGCCATCAGAGGATGAAAAATTCTAACTACTTCAAAAACTAACATCACTTTATATACCGGATCTTAGGTAAAGAGACCGAACTGGGAGGGGAAGTAGTCGCAGGCACATTCTGCAGTGTATTGTATTTTTTATCGCCGAACGACGTCTTTGAACTGTCTTTATTAACTTATCTAAAAGGTGTCCATCTCTAATAATTTTGGGAAGGTTCAACGACAACTAAGTTAACAGTTTCCTTTGGCGGAAATATCTGTATTCTTATGTTATCTCTAGGAGGTGTTGAAACGAGGGAATTTATTTTACAAAGCAATCGATCAGGTGACTCGTAATCGGCGGTGGTGAAACGTTCATACATTTTTTATTGTAACTATATTTCGCAAAATATATACTCTCGAACGCGTTTAGCTGTCTTTGTTGTCTAACATTTTTTTTATTAATTTTAGACTATCTTCATTAACGTGATGATTATTATCCTAACTAGTTCAGGCGACGGAAGATCTATCTATAATACCGTAACGTAATTGGGCTAAGTGTTCTTTGAATCTAATTCCAATCGATTTTTTTGTGTGTCCGACGTTCTTAAGATTACAATATTTGCAACTTATTTCATAAATTCCCGACCTTTTGGCCGTTCTATCCTTGTCTTTTAGATTACTTAGCAAGTTTTTTAAGGTATTTTTTGTCGAAAAGGTTAGCTGCATGTTGACTTTTTTTAAAATGCTATCTAGACCCCTCGTGATTCGAGGTTCAAATGGTAATCAAACAAAGTTTTTTCGGATTTCTCTCTTCTAAACGTCGTTGATTCCGTCAACATTTTCTTTGTTGTCTGTTTATTGAATAAGTTTTCCACTAGGCAAGCACTGTATCCCTTATATTCGGCCACGTCCTTAATATAATTTAATTCTTTGGTATATGTACTTTTGTTTAAAGTAAAATTAATTAACCGGTTTACTAAAAAATTCAGATTGGCCATTTTTTGTTCGTTCGTATGATGTGGGTCGTTCGGAATGTAGCTTAGAATGGTGGTTGCCTTTCCATAGACATTGAATTCTAAAGTGTCTTTATTCTTGATAACTAGTACATCTGGAAAGGCTAATTTATTATGAATTTTTAATTCTTGGGTAACATTTATCGAATCAAATTTATTGTTTAATTTGGCAATAAAATCTTCTATTCTGAAAATGTTTGTGTTAAACACTGCGAAAATATCATCCACGTAACGAAACGACAGTCTAAGGAAAATAACCACTTTCACTTTCAAAATCTGTTTCAAATCTGCTTATGAAAAGGCCCTGCAATAAATGGCGATAGCGGATTGCCTAGGAAAAAATAATCAACAAACCGACAAGTTAGATATATATATATATATATATATATATATATATATATATATATATATATATATATATATATATATATATATATATATATATACATATATATATATATATATATATATATATATATATATATATATATATATATATATATATATATATATATATATATATATATATAAACATAAACATAAAAATTTTAACTGACCCCAGATATGTGTTCTAGACGGCCTAGTTAGCGCTCATGTGAAAAAAATAATTTCAAAATTCAAAAGTAGCCATCTCCTCATTAGTGATTTTTTAAAGAAAATTCACTTTGCTTGCTGGCAAACCATGTTATAACTTGCACACGATCTCAATCAAAATTCCTAATTTCCATGCTCAAACTCCTGTAAATATAGATGCCGCATGTTGCTACACAGTCCAGCTTATGACTTGAGAATACACACGTTTACCTTCTTAAACACGAAGCCACAACAACGCATAGTCGTTCATAGTTATATACAGTTGATACAAGAAGTTGTCATTTTCTTGATATATATATATATATATATATATATATATATATATATATATATATATATATATATATATATATATATATATATATATATATATATATATATATATATTCACCTGTCATACACAGAATTTGTGACAACCGATGACACAATGTTGTTAATAGTTCACACATAAAGTTGTCATTTTCTTGATATATATTTACATTCATACACAGAACTTATGGCAACCGATGCCTCAATATTGTCATATAGTGTACACATAAAGTTTCCATTTTTAGCGAATTTTTTTAAAAAAAATTCGCTTATGGGGAGATCTGTGTTTATATATATATATATATATATATATATATATATATATATATATATATATATATATATATATATATATATATATATATATATATCCGACCGATAACTCAAGAAATAATGGACCGATCTTGATAAAATTTGCAGAGTACCTTCCTTTTGCAAGTGGCTTGGATAAGTTCGTTAGCCAGGAAAATCTGACCAGGTTTTCCCGGAAAATTTTGTATTTTCTTTATAAAAAAATTCATATCTCCGGAAATAACAAAGTAAGGGCAACCAAATTTGGTACGCGTGTTTGTATTATAAAGAGCGAACTCTGTACCAAAATTTAAGTCCATAGCTTTAAAGACAAAGAAGTTATGGGCAGTTAACGCAATAAATGTAGGAGTTTTCCTCAAAACGTCAAACTCGCAATATTAAACGTCAAAATTGGCAATGTTTAGGCAAAGAATGTAAAACAAATACCATTTGTGAAAAGAAAATGTTGCAAGAAGAGTGTTCTGCAAACCCTTAAGTTTCAGATTCAACCGTCATTGCCCTTCATTTTACTAAAACGTTTACAGGAAATCCATTTCAAATAGACCCTTTCTCTGGTGCTTTGGCTGTCAGTTTAGTTAAGTTTGGTAGCTGTTTGGATATTTATTTGTAGGTTTAGTGAAATTTATGGTTTAACGGCCTATAACTTTTTTTAGCTAATTATCGTGGAACAAATTTGTTAATGCATTTTTGCATTTTTTATCGAAATATGATGCGTTTATCTTAAAAAAAATCTGGACGCAGTAAGTGCGTTTTGGTTGCGAATTTTCGGTTAATTTGCAGTTAAGCTCCCGAACGCTTTTCAAAACACTGTTTTCAGAAACCTACCTAGAGCCCCCCGTGGATCCACAAATCCCAAGAAAAATTTGTTGTTCACACTCCCCAAGGAAGTTACGGGACCAGGAGTGAGTAGGGGTGCATAATTTTTTTAGCTAATTTTTTTAGAACAAATCCGTTAATGTAATTTTGCATTTTTTATCGAAATATGATGCGTTTATAAGAAAAAAATCTGGACGCAGTAAGTGCGTTTTGGTAGCGAATTTTCGGTAAATTTGCAGTTTAGCTCCCGAACGCTTTTCAAAACACTGTTTTCAGAAACCTGCCTAGAGCCCCCCTGGATCCATAAACCCCAAGAAAAATTTGTTGTTCACACTCCCCAAGGAAGTTACGGGACCAGGAGTGAGTAGGGGTGCATAATTTTTTTAGCTAATTTTTGTAGAACAAATTCGTGAATGCATTTTTCCATTTTTTGTCGAAATATGATGCGTTTGCAAGAAAAAATCTGGACGCAGTAAGTGCGTTTTGGTAGCGAATTTTCGATAAATTTGCAGTTTAGCTCCCGAACGCTTTTCAAAAAACTGTTTTCAGAAACCTGCCTAGGCCCCCACCCCTCTGGATCCAAAAACCCTAAAAAAAATTTCTTGTTCACACTCCCCAAGGAAGTTACGGGACCAGGAGTGAGTAGGGGTGTATAATTTTTTTAAACTAATTTTCGTAGAACAAATTCGTTAATGCATTTTTGCATTTTTTATCGAAATATGATGCGTTTGTAAGAAAAAAATCTGGACGCAGTAAGTGCGTTTTGGTAGCAAATTTTCGGTAAATTTGCAGTTTAGCTCCCGAACGTTTTTCAAAAAACTGGTCAGAAACCTGCAGGTGAGGTCCTAGTACTGTCTCTGAAAACAATTTGTTGAAAAGCGTTCGGGCGCTAATCTGCAAATTTACCAAAGTTTCATTAAATCCTTCAAATTTCAATAACTCAATTTGCTATTAACGTAAGCTTTGTTGGATAGAAAACCAACATTTAAGTTTATTTTCGGAAAATTTTTGTATATTTTCAAACCATAAGTAATTTTGATAAAATAAAGTACATTGTTCTAACCACATAGGCTATACCGGTAATCAGATTGATGCCTGCTCGCATTTGCTATTAAAAACATTTTTATGGAAAATCACTTTCATAAGACATTTGCTGCATCTAGACTTTTGAAAAATGTTTATATATTTTCAAACAATAAATTTGTTTCAATGAAATATGATACATTGTTTCTACTATATAGGCAACCAAGTTTGATGCCTGCTTTCATCAAAGAAAGACATTTGCTATTAAAAATATTTTAAAGAAAATTCGCTACCATAACGCACTTGCTGCGTCCCGAGATTTCTTAATATATATTTACCTTACATACACATAATTTATGTCAACCGATGTCACAATGTTGTTAATAGTTCACACATAAAGTTGCCATTTTCTTGATATATATTCACATTCATACACAGAACTTTTGGCAACCGATGTTACAATGTTGTTAATAGTTCACACATAAAGTTGCCATTTTCTTGATATATATTCACACTCATACACACAACTTATGGCAACCGATGCCACAATGTTGTTGTATGCACGCTTGCTCATCTCGAAATATCTCACCAATCAGCAAGTGTATAGATGATCTGACGATATTTCTAGCATTATAACGTCAAACTGAGTATACTACAACTCAGATCGTTTGAGTCGCCATTTGTTGGTACATTGCACAGTTGCCATAATCATTGCAATACGTGTATGTGTGTGTGTGTGTGTGTGTTGTCTTCTTTCATGGCTGCGGTCGTCAGACTATATATATATATATATATATATATATATATATATATATATATATATATATATATATATATATATATATATATATATATATATATATATTGAAACTGACACTGGATATGTGTTCTAGGGGGCATAATTAGCGCCTATTTTAAAAAAAAATTCAAAAGTCCGGGTCTCCTCGTTAGTGAATTTTTTTAAAGAAAATGCACTAATAATAATTTAGAAAAAAAGTTTTAAGTTTAAGTTTTAGAAAATTTGTCGATTGAAAGTTAAGTTATAAGCATTTTATTTTTTAAACAATTATTAACAAAGATATGGGTAAAAAAGTCAATAAATGAATGCTAATAGTCGTATAAGTTGTAAACGGTGAGTGATACAAAAAAAATTATTTAACAAAAAAGATGAAAAATGCAATTATCTACAATAAAGGTCATTGCCATTTTTAGTCTAAAGTGCACGGTTACGGAGATATAGGTCGAAACGGTTTTTCTCAAAATGGCGGCACTTCCGCCCTCCTAATTTGTAAGGATTTTGTGTTTTTACATTCAGTACGTAATTCTGAACCTATCTATTACAAAAAAAATAACTACTGTTGTTTAATGCAGAAAAAAATTCTCTATTGCCTGTACTAGATGTGTTTCATTGAACATCTATATTATAATGTATTGGCAAATACTATATAATGACAATACGGGACACTCATATGCTTTAGCATTGGTGATATTTGTGACAAGTACACTAGCGCCACCTCGCATGAAGTACTGACAACTAAGCGGGCAATTTGAATTGTATATTTACCTGCGTATTCTTAATTTAGACAATTGGTTTATTATAGATGAATATAAAAACTTGTACATGACAAAACAGTTAAAATTTTCTGATTATATAGTTATAAATAGAATTTGTATCAGCAATCAGCTTGAAACCTAAATGAATTCAGCATGAATAATTCTGCAAATTCCTCTTACCCATAATCTTATTTCATCATAATTTAAAGTACTATGTGGAAACCGTCGTTAAACTATTATTTCAAGGGTAGGTATAGGAATATACTGAAAGCTGTTTCTGAGGATAGTAAGTTACAATCTGTTCTTACATATAAATAATTGTTCTAGGTATAAATGGTAGCACAGTACTCAATTTGCTATATCTCTACATGAAAACTGTCTTATTAATCTAATATTTTAAAATAGGTAACTGATATACTTAGTACATAATTAAGAAATTGTGCAGATGAAAGGTGAGACTAACTCTTACTTCCGTGAATAAATCTATTATAGGGCTGAATCTGCTATTTCTACTCGTCTCTTTGAAAACTTGTCTTGGGAAGATAATCAAAAGCCTTTACCAAGTAAAATAATTGTAAATGTGAAAAAATGTGACAATTTATGCCACACTGAAATAAAAAAGGACACAGAAGAATATATAAAAACAGTTTTCTTATACCATTTATTATTAATGCAAAACTTTTTTTGTCTTCATATTTTTTTTTTTCGATGCACTGAAGACAATTTATGATTGAAGCATTTCAACCATTCGTTTTCGAAGTTTATCTATAAATAGGTACATTATGGTAAATATTACACAATATTCTGCGAACTGTACATATTGGCAGTGCTTCTGAATTTGTCTTCTGCTTCAAATCATATTCACGTTTCGCCATCCTTTGGAAACCTATGAAATGTCTTTGATAGATTTAGCACGTTATAATTCGAACAATTATAGATTGCACACACCCAACCACTAACATTCATTGTGAAAAACACAGCTCAAACCTAATTATGCAAAGTTAAACACCAGCAATTGCTAGTGTTAAACGTTCTCGAGCGATGTAACATCAGTACTATCCACTAGTGGCGCTGATATTTTTGAAACACGAAATCAGCCGGAGTGTCCTGTATTGTCATTATATAGTATTTGGCATTAGTATATCATACATAAGCTTTATAATGTGTCATTTCATTACGTTTAAGTACCTTGCGTGAGACTTCTACAGACTACTACAAGCAACCAGTCTATAGCAAAGTTGTGTGGCATTTAAAATACTCTTAATGCATTTAAAGTAGTACATTAGGGGAGTCTGTTTTTCAACTAATTTTTAATAAAGATAGCCTAATAAGAGACATATTTTATAAGTATTTCCACGCAAGCATCAAACTTCAAACTCTATCACCAGTTAGCATTTGATGAGCATTGACTGGCATGAAAGTCACTTTGCTTAGTAAATATTTTCTGTTCTGTTTTTTAGATTATCTCATTATTAATTTAACAATTTAAATAAATAGAAAATTGATTTGCCATGACAACTCTTAACAAGTGACATTTGTTGTAATGTTTATAGTTCTATCATATTTTTATGTTTCTTGTCAATGTTCTTCATAGTGTACTCAAAGTCCGAGACTATGATATTTATTACATTTCGTATACTCAAAATTTGTTTAATCTTTAAAACACATAATATTGAAACATGTGTTTATATTTGAATATACAATTATATTTTCAGGGACAATCAATGTGTGATGAGAGCTTAATTACTGGGGAAAGTATGCCAGTTCATAAAAAAATTGGTAGTAATTTGATTGGTGGTTCAATAAATCAACATGGCTTGTTAATCATGGAAGCAACGCACACTGGAGAAGCTACAACTCTTTCTCAAATTGTAAAGTTAGTTGAAGAAGCACAGACCTCAAAAGCTCCTATACAGCAGTTTGCTGATAAGATAGCGGGCTACTTTGTTCCTGTAGTAGTTTTTTTATCTGCTCTTACATTGGTTGTTTGGTCAATAATAGGTTCAGTTAATATTGATTACCTTCCCATATCAGACGCAGAGAAAAATGGATTTAACAACACAGAAATTATACTGCAATTTGTATTTAGGTGTGCTCTTAGTGTTCTGGCAATAGCGTGTCCCTGTGCTCTTGGTTTAGCAACACCTACAGCTGTTATGGTAGGAACTGGTGTGGGTGCTATGAATGGCATACTTATAAAGGGTGCCGAACCACTTGAAAATGCACATAAAGTCAAGGCAGTTATGTTTGACAAAACAGGCACGATAACAAAAGGTATGTTGGTATCATAGTTTTTTTTTATTGTTTTAATAAGACCACGTTAGCAACAATGACCACTAATTGTTTTAAATATTTTTCTAGTAACGAATTTGAAGGTTTTTGAGTATTTGCAAGATAATTTATATATTTTTTTTAATAATAGTGAGAACTGATAAAATCGTTAAATGTTTAGCCTTTCTTTATGGTTAAAAAACCTTTTATGTTACCATTAAAGTGTATCTTCTTTTATGTATCCTTTTTAGCAGTAAACTCAGTGACAATTCATTATTCTCTCACTAAGGTGATAACATTATCAGAACCATTGTAACAGTGCAATTATTCCCCAGTTGTTAAGGCTGCGATATTCTAGACGAAGAAGTACCTCCAATAGAGATAGAAAATATTATTCTGAGAGGTTCTGCTGAAGATTAGTGAAGGTCTTGAACTAGCGATTTCCTTGAAAACTGTATTATTCTTTCGAACGTTTTACTAAATTGAACTACTTCTCAGGAGGTGGCATCATATTCGGCTTTAGTTTTGCAGAGAACTTGTAATATTTAGAAAAGCGACGTTGTCAGTTGTCTACTCTTTTGTTTACATACCAAGCTTATGGCGCGGGAGGTTGAAGAGCGGAGGGTGGGGAAGATACGAATTCTATTGTTACCGATGCCTTTAGACGAACTTGGAACAGACAATATTTGTAAGATTTCTAAGCGGTCGAAAGTTGAATGAATGAAGCGTCTATTCGGCATTTCTCAGGCCAGAGAATAAAGTCACGTTATGGATTTTGAAGTCATCTAATCTTATACAGAATCACTGTGTTCCCGCAAATCTTTATAAAAATATTTGATTATGAAGATCAGGCTGTTTGTACTTTTTGAAACAACACAGCTATTTTAATGAAATGTGGTACATTGTTACTACTATATAGGTTATACTGCCAACCAAATGTCTTTTTAAAATCAAGGTATATTTGCCATTAAAAACATTTTAACGAAAATTCGCTACCATAACGCACTTGCTACGTTCAAACTTTTTTTTTTTTAATGGGGCACCTGTATACAAGAAATTAATTTACATTTTCACAAGCTTCTCACAAATATATACCATTACGAGTCTATTTTAATAAACAACCAAAAAACTCCTAATTTTCATAATTCGAAATAAAAATGTTGCGCTATGCTATGCAAAAAATGCTGCTGTTTATCGTTTACTTGGAAGTAAGTCAGAGTTCCCAAAATTTGTTCTATGCCGCGTCTCTGTTATTTAATTGTTGTGTTTCATTTTCAGATTTGTCTGTTTTTTTTTTTTTAATTTATTTATTGTGTGAAGTTATGACTATGGCAGTAAACGAAACTTTCGAATATTTTGAGAAATACGATATGTTAGCTTGTTAAGACTACACTAAAAAAAATGGAATACAAATTTGCATGATCAGACATTGTTAGCTTGTTTAGACTACACTAAAAAAATTGCATACAAATTTGCATGATCAGTCATTGTTTATTGGAAATAGTTAATCGAGTCTGAATTATCATATGTATTTATTTATTTACACCAAAACTTGGGTCGTAATAAATTTACATTTTCATACCTGACTAATCGTTTCCAAGGAAATTCATTCCTCCTATGATAAAGGCATGCTTTTGTCTGCCAAACGGTTGTCACAGGCCCAATAAATTAAATGTCGGTCGCATCTGGGCAGTAAATCAGAAGACATTTTTATCATTATATTTACAGATGTTTACGTGTGATCTTATTGTATCACAAGGCATTGGGCTTATTTAAACTTTGTAGATACAGATGTAAAAATGAAAACTAACGGGACGTAGCAAGTGCGTTAAGGTAGTGAATTTTTATTAAACGCTTCAAATTTCAATAACTCAATTTTCTATAAAGTTAGAAAGTTTAAATTTGATGTGTAGTAAGGTCTCTCCTAAGGCACGATATCCACCAAACCTCATTAAAATAACTTTGTAATTTTCGGAGATAAAATTTTTTTTTGAAAGAAACTCAAAATTTTCCCGGAAAACCCCGTCCGATTTTCCTGACTAACGAACTCATCCAAGCCATTAATAAAAGAAAGGCACTTGCCGAGTTTCATTAAAATCGGTTAATTACTTTTTGAGTTATCAGACGGATAACTATATATATATATATATATATATATATATATATATATATATATATATATATATATATATATATATATATATATATATATATATATAAATTCAAACTGACCCCGGATATGGGTTCTAGGGGTCATAGTTCGCGCTCATTTGAAAAAAAAATTTGCAAAGTCTAACCATCGATACCTCTCTATTAGTGAATTTTTTTAAATAAAAATTCACTAATAGTGATTTTTTTAAAATAAAAATTCACTAAAAAGTGAAAGGGCAACGCTATAAATTGAACCCAGTACCCTTATGCGGTTCACAGGCACAGGTTCGTACAACTGAATCATCGAGGCTCTAAGTACGTTGGTGTAACTAATGTTTTATGAACACACTACCCTTATTTTGCTCGAAAATAAACTCATCCAAGCTAAAGTAATACACCTGTCAAGTGTTCCCACAATTGATGACTTATTATTTTATTCAATTATATATATTTTGTCTATGAAAAATCGCTAAAACATCTTTCTAAACTGGCAAGATTTCAAATACTTATTTCGTTTTTTTCATCCAATATAACAACGGTATATGCATTGTAAAGATACAATAGTACAGAATACGACACAAACCTAAGAACAGGAAATAGATTTATAGTCTGTAGTGTGTCCTTTGCATTTGTGTTATGGTCAAGGTAGTACGCCTTGAAAGGCGTTTGACCATTTACCCTGATAAAGCAGGCACCTAATAACACATCATAATAAGCTAGAATTACATAAAATGTAGACAATTACAGAACTAGAAACTGTTTGAGATAAAATGACAAAACTGCAACAGGGAGACATGATTCTTATAAGGCTCTTTCATCACATATATTTTATCTATTTGAAAATTGCCGTGACCAACTGTTTGATGATAGGTAACAATTTTATACAAGTAATAGAAATTAAATGTAGGGACTTAATTAGTCATTCATATATTTTTTGACTCAAGGCGATATCTCATCTTTTGGGTCGTGAATTAGGAATTTATTTTTTGTTAAAATTCAATTTATTTTTATATAAATGTTTACTAGGTTATTGTGCATTTTTGTTTCCTGAACCTCGGTCTATTTCAGCGACTATGCCCAATCACCGTCGCCAGGGAGCAGTTTCACCCCACTATCCTGGAAATTTTGCTGAACCCCTGCGTTTCTGTAAGGAGGGTATGGATATTTCATGTGCCTGACATCGCATAGACATGGAACCGAGGGCTTTACGCCCCCTCCGAAGGGTGGAACGTACATACATTAAACTTACTCAAATACAATGCCACAACCTCCGTTGATGTTAAGTGTGTACTAGAAAAACGAAATACCCTCTGCTTCAGACGCACACGTTCTCACCACTGAACTGAACCACCGAGGCGAGGCGTATATATATATATATATATATATATATATATATATATATATATATATATATATATATATATATATATATATATATATATATATATATATTACATATATATATATATATATATATATATATATATATATATATATATATATATATTACATATATATATATATATATATATATATATATATATATATATATATATATATATATATATATATATATATATATATATATTACTTACTACTATTATTTGTCAATCCAAATCGGTTACTGCAATGTCCTGAATTTTAATGAGCAGCCTTTGTATTTAGTGTTGTAATATCTGTTTGTTTTCTTTGGCTTATCTTTTTAAATTTTTAATACAATTTTTTGTAGAATCCGAGTGACTTGCATTTTTTAGGTAAATCATCATAGCCCAAAGGTAATATTGTCTCGTCGTCACAACCACTTTTTAACTTCCTGTTCTGCTATCAAAAGGCCAGCTTTCAGCCCCATACATTTATACATATCTATGTATTTTCTTTATTGAATGCTTTTTGGTTCATTGTAATCCTGCCTGTTAGTTTTAGCCATATTTACCATCATGCATAAATTCATTTTTTAGGGGATGTGACTCTAAATGAACATTATGTAATTTGGCTAAACATCATATTTTTGCATTGGGATTATATGGATAAACCTCTACACATATGTGTGTACCGGTTGCAAATGAAATTGATTTAAAAACATATTATGCGTCTTTTCATAAAACTTCACCAAGTTTGTAGAATAATACTTGAGTGTGTTATTTAAAAATAAATAACTTAATTTAAAAACTAATTAAAATTGCAAAATTACATCTATGCAGATCAAAATGATTATTGTTTCATGGAAAGTTCCGTTTTCTAATTAATAAAGTACACTAGCACATATGCATAGTTGTTTCCTTTTCTTCTTAGTTATTCAGTGTTAGAAATTGCTTTATATATTAATTAGAACATTTATTATAATTGGGGAGAAACCAACACGGCTTGATGGCAGCAAGTGCGTTTTGGTAGCGAATTACCCCCCCCCCCCCCCCAAAGGTCACTTGGACGTATATAAATAGTTAACAAAGATTTCTTTTCTAAATTCTAAATTTCTTCTAAGAAAATTAACATATAAGTAGGTATATGAAATTGTGGGCAACAAAATTAATAGGCGTAAGAGAAAACAGTTCTGTTTTGTTTTTCTCGTACGAAATGTATGTCTGGTGTATTGCAACTTTTCGGCCTCCTAGCCCCGAATAACTCTTTTTGTGTGTGAAAAGGAAAACTTCATTTATCATACGCAAAGTTTGAGTCATTCTATCCTTCTTTGGTCTCCTGGGGGAAAATAGTTATGTCCATGACTGAATTTTGGCTTAGCTAAGAACTTAGAATTTGGTTAATATTATTGTAGTCTATGTCAATGCAATTTGCTTATCAAGTTTTATTTCAATAACTTTAATATTTTCAGAGATACATTTTCCAAAAAGATACTTTTTTCACAGAAATACTGGTGCGATTGTGCTGGCTAACGAACTCGTGAAAAACAATATTATATGACACATGCCAAATTAAAAAAAAAGTAATTGTTTTGTAATTGAGTTGTAGTTATATATATATATATATATATATATATATATATATATATATATATATATATATATATATATATAATTATTTTTATAAACATTAAAATGCGAAACATATAACCCATATATTTGCAGTCATATCCAATATCTTTACTGTAGTGCGAAATTAGTACATATATTGTACTTACTTATTTACGCCTACCATAATATTTGTAACATTATATAGATACTAGCAACTAAAAATTAGTGGATGAACCATTAAAACAATTTATTCGAATTATGCTAGTTTTTACTTCAATATAAGTAATAAGATTTTTAATGTGATTAGGTCCTAATAAAAGTGTGAGGATATCCTTATATCCTTTTTTTCTTAAAGTATAATTTTCTCTGTAATAAATTTGTAAGCTTATTGCACGGGATTCATAAAATGCTTTATTTGAGAAACGAAAAGTTAATGTTTAGGCACCCGATTAAATTGTGGCAAATTTTGCCGTTATTTTCATCATTGTTATTTATTTTACGTTGTCAAAAGCGTATGGTTATCGAAGTATTCAATTTCAGTGAGTTTTTATAGCACTGACAACACTGCTTATGCCGGATGTAGCGACTAATTGGATCCGATGCAAACGCCCCCTGTTATACAATTGCTCCACTTGTCAGATCTCAGCTTAGTGACAATACAGTTGCACTTGTACAGAATTTGCCTCGGGCAGCCGGACAAATCGTTTTGTGTGGACATTTAATAAAAACACAATTTAAAAAAAACTAGAAGGGCTACATACTTATATTTTATTGCAATCGAATCTTTACATGTTCCTGCAGGTAATGAATAGTCAAAGTTATCTCTTTTGGAACATCTTCGTACATATAATTTTATCTAAATCATTGGAATATTTAGGTGAATTTCAATTAATTATAACTAATAACACAAAACAGTTTTTGAAATTTGTGAACATTCATCACCACTTGTGGTTTGTCTAGATTATAAAGCTTTTTAAATTGTTCCCGTACACCTACTATTTCTTGAGATAATCACAATTTAAGGAGGCCTTGTTTTCCTATACTAAAGTGATAGCTAAATGCCACCCCTAATTGTTTTTGTGTTTGGAAGTTAATACCAGATCTTTCATGTATTAGCTAATATTATGTAAGACAGTAAGATATAGCTATTATAATATTTGACTAAGGTTTTTAACTAAATTAAATAAAGAACTCAATATTAAAAAAGTCTGGATGGAGCAAGTGCATTATGGTAGTGAATTTTCTTGAAAATGTTTTTGATGTCAATTGTCTTTTTAATGAAATCGGGCATCATACTAGTAGTAGTAGTATAGTATGTGCTACTTACTTGATTGATATATTACTTGATACTATACATATAGTACTTGACATAGTATCAGATGAACAATCTATGTCTGACCATCAAACCATAAGGTGTGACATGGAGGCAGCACTTAGGTGTATGGAGGAGTGCAGGGTACCAAGGCTCATCGACTGGGAAGCCTATAAAATGCATATTCAGTCAGGAGTTCAGGGGCTAAACTGCGATCTGGATACTGCAGATCAGCTTGAACAAGTCTCAAGTCACATAAATCAAATTATAAAGTTTGCCTGCGGAAGTTGTTGTCCTGTTAAGCGAAAGGCCACCTAAAGAGACTTTTCTTGGTAGAACAGGAAACTGGGTCAGCTTAGAGTGGAGGCCAGAAGGCTGTTTAATGGGGCAAAAAGGACTGGGAGGAATGGGCTGAATACCAACAAACTCTAACCTCATATAATAAAGAACTTAGATGATCCAAAATAAGAACTTGAAGATCGTTTTGCGAAGGGATAAATGAACTGGCCCCCGCACAGCATCTACAGCAAATCCCATCAAAGGATCATTCAAATGGCATTGGTCTACTTAAAAATCCAAATGGTGAACATACAAACAGCCCAGAGGAAATCACCAGAGTTCTCCTACCAACTCACTTTCCAGGCCCTTGAAACACAGAAGATAATTTGCACCAGAGCAGCCCAGCTGATCAAGGGATGAGAAACCATGTGAGAGTTGGGAGAAGGCATGCAAATAAAATCTTCAATATTAACACAATTAAATGGCCGATAGACAGTTTCAAACCCTATAAACCCCTGGAGATGACATATTTAAACCCCCACCTGCATGAATATTCAAAACAGGTTTAATCCTAGGCTATATTCTGCAGGCATGGTGAGAGGCAAATGTGGTGTTTATACCAAAAACAGGATGTCACCCTATGGACAAAGCACAGTCTTACCGCTCCATTAGCCTCACATCCCTTCTCCTAAAGACGGTGGAGAAGGCATTAGATCAATGCATTGGAACCGAAACACTAACAAACAAAAAACTGCTGCATGTACAACAATTCGCCTATCAGGTGGGCAAATACACATTAGATGCCCTACACAGTTTAATGAGGGGTATAGAAAAAACTTTTGTGGCCAAAGATGTAGCTCTCAGTGCATTCATTGGCATAGAGGGTGCCTTTGACAACACTTTGTATCATCCATCAAGAAAAGATGGTTTGAGTCAATTCTAAAAAGCTGTGTAATCACTGCTAACACTAATGACACCAACGCAACAGTAACCATGGCAAAAGGTTGCCCTCAAGCAGGAGTGCTATCAACCTCTGCTGTGGTCCCTCATTGTTGATAAACTTATGACTACATTGAGCATAACAGGATTTATAGTCCAAGGATACGCAGATGATATTGTCATAACAGTAAAGAGCCTCAGTGGTTCAGTGATAAGAATGTGTGCCACTGAACCAAAGGGTATTGGGTTCGATTCCCAGGTCTCCCCTTTCTCGTTTTCAGTACATACTCTAAAACTAATATCAACTGAGGTTGTGGCATTGTATTTGAGCAAGGTGAATATCTGCACGTGCTGCCCTTCAGAGGAGCCGTCGGTCGGTCCTGTGTCCATGCGATGTCGGTCCCGTGTCCATGCGATGTCGGGCACGTTAAAGATCCCTACCCTCCTTACAGAAAGGCAGTAGTTTAGCAACATTTCCAGGATAGTGAAGTGAAACTGCTCGCGGGCATCGGTAATTGGCCATAGTAGCAGAAATAAACTGACGTTAAAAGAACAAACAAAAAACACACACACACAGTAAAGCTTAATGCAAGCAGCCCTAAATATAGTAAGGAACGGGTGTAAGACAGAGGGACTTAAAGTCAATCCTTATAAGACAGTTCTTGGCCCATTCAGGAACAGAAAGAAACTATATTTAAAAGGTCCCACTCTGAAAGGAACAGATACTGTTTTCCAGTGAAGCTAAATATTTAGAGATCTTCTTAGACCAAAAACTGAAATACACACTTCAAAAACTCTTTCGAGAGGCACAATGGCAATCTGGGC
The DNA here is from genome assembly GCA_964006375.1 of Tillus elongatus. Classification (NCBI taxonomy): domain Eukaryota; kingdom Metazoa; phylum Arthropoda; class Insecta; order Coleoptera; family Cleridae; genus Tillus; species Tillus elongatus. The sequence goes on along the minus strand of OZ023270.1, from coordinate 41,344,990 downwards.
ATGCCGTAGACTTGTAGGAATGACATGAGGGCTGAATCACAGGATGCTATGATGGATGTAACACACTATGCTATATTGGATATAACAAACTATGGTTAAACTGATGGTCACATATGCATCTATAGTATGATGGCCAAAAAGGGCACAGCTGCAATAGAGGCAATGCTGCATATTACTCCACTGTAGATATGCGTTAAGAGGGAAGCAGCAATAAGTGCCTCAAGACTATATTAAGCAGACCAATTCAAACCAAGGGATTTGGTTGGTCACTTAAATATCCTGGAAATTATTACATTTGAGTCACTCTCCAAACCAACAGATCAAATGCCAGTTAAAGTGGACTTTACAGTTCCATTTAAAGTGGTCATAAATGACCGTCAAGTATGGGACAGAGACAGTAAAAGGCTGGCAAACCATTCATCTGTATGGTATACAGACGGATCTTAACAAATGGAGGGAGCAGAACTTGGAATAGGAGGACCTAACTTTAGACTCGCTAAGGCTTAAGGAAAAACTTTCACCATCCTCCAAGCTGAAATGCTTGCTATAAATCTGTGTGCACAGGAGTACATACAAAGAAGACTCAGAAATAGAGAGATATAAATCCTCTCAGACAGTCAGGCAATACTAAAGACTTTGAAACCAAGTCTAAACTGACCTGGAACTGCAAAAATCCTAGAAGCTTAGTTAGTTTATTGATCACCTGTGGGTACATTAATATACATGAGGCACGTTAAATGAAAATACATTTCGCCAGAATATAATACAAGCTGCAAAATTACACAATAAAAACAGACATCTTAAAAAGTCTAAAAAGACAAATGCTGCCATCAAAACAAATCAAATGTTGCAAGTAAAACACACATTAACACTCCAGGATGATTACAGCCAGAAACATCGGCAAACAAGTCACTTATCTACAGCGTCCATCACCAGATTAAATAATTTATTTTATTGCTCCTTCGTTACATACAGTTGGTATAGAGCATGTCAAAATCAATAATTCTACAGTGTCAGCATAATAAAACGCACACATGTAAATACCACGTGTATTTATTTTATAATGAATAACAAAAAAAAACAGAACAAATAGGGCACTGACAATAAGCAAAGTTACCTACCTTTATTCTCCAATAATGCAGGAACATAAGCTTCGTTTTTCTGTATTCACACACAACACCTCTAGGGACCTCGTGTCTCCCAAAGGACTTACAAACAAAATGGATATTTAGAGACCTCGTGTCTCTTCAAGGGGTTGAAAGCAATTCGCTTTCTCGAGACCTCTTGCCTCTTCAAGGACTCAAAAACAAGTGGCAGAGGGATGCAAGCTTCTCTCCCTTCTCTCATTCTTCTTCCCCCTCTCTGGTCTTCTGGCGGAAACCATTAGTAACACTTACTCTATGTCAGTGTAGCGCGCGACATTTGAATTTAAAAGTGACAGAACAACGAGCATGAACATTCCGCCCACCAAAATAAGGATTTATTTTCACAATTATATTGTTTCTCAAATAAACAAACAAAACAAAAATTTACAATAAGCACAAAAAACAAAAAACTGAAGCTATTGGATTTATAATTAACTGTACAAAAATTTTCAAGGCAGACGTATTACTGCGATGGCAACAGACATAACTTCGTCAGAGGCCTATCAAAAGTGCCACTACTAGTGCGAACTTGAGCTACCCGAGCTATACCATCACGGCCTGGGTATAGTTGCATAATGCGTCCGAGCTTCCAAACAAGAGGTGACGAAGTCTCATCTTTAATCACAACTAAAGCTCCGATCGGGGGGGACGTTTGCACAGTATCCCACTTACCACGCTGCTGCAGTGTATGCAGGTATTCGTTCTTCCAGCGGCGCCAAAAGTCCTGGTGGATCCTTTGCACCAGCTGCCAGCGTGACAAGCGATTCATACTTAACAAAGTCAAATCAGCATCAGGAGGAGCACCTAACGGTTCCATTGTAAGAAAATGTCCTGGGGATAGGGCTAACAGATCATTTGGATCAGTACTCGCACTACACAATGGTCGAGAATTCAAAACTGATTCCACTTGAGCAAGCAACGTGGACATTTCCTCAAAGGTCAGAATCTGCAAACCGATCACCCTTCGCAAATGAGTCTTGACTGAGCGCACTCCTGCCTCCCACAGACCTCCAAAATGCGGAGCTGATGGGGGGTTGAAATGCCACTTAATGGTACAAGCATCTGCTGCCCCCTTTGCATAGTTTAAGAGCTGCTTATTTGAGCCGACGAAGTTGGTACCTCTATCGCTATACAAATTGCCACATCTTCCTCTGCGAGCCACCAACCTCCGAAGAGCTGCCAAGAAGGCTTCAGCTGAAAGATCAGACACTACTTCCAAATGGAGGGCCTTCGTTGCCATGCACACAAACAAACAAATATATGCTTTCACCTTTCGGACACCTCGATATCTGCCCTGTGTCACAAAAACTGGACCTGCAAAATCAACTCCGCTGTGTGAAAACGGCTTCAACTGAGAAACCCTGGCAACTGGCAAATCAGACATCATCGGTGCCATGGGAGTAGGATTCACTCGAAAGCAACGATAGCACCTTGACAAAACATGATGAATAGCTCTCCGAGGGGACAAAATCCAAAACTGTTGCGAAAGCAAATGAAGCAATGTGCGAGGACCAGGATGAAGATTGACATGGTGTGTGTGTGCAATGATTAACTCGGTGAGACGATGTGAGCGGGGCAACAATATAGGGTGTTTCACTTCAACTGGAACATCAGCTTGACGAAGGCGACCGCCCACCCTGAGGATACCCTCTGTATCCAGAAAGGGGGCTAACTTATTTATTGCCCTCGCACACCTCTCACCTTTAACCAAGGATGCTATTTCCCTTTGAAATACTTCACCTTGAGCACATTTGATAAGCATATGAAGCGCCTCCTGTAATTCGGTGGCTGTCAGAGATGCAGTAGTTCGGTCAGATGGAGACACCCTACAATTTCGCACAAACCGCTGACAATATACAACAACACCCTGAATTTTCCGTAGATGCGAAAAGCGATTCAAAAGTTTACTGAGCCACTCCTCATTTGCCAAAGTAACTAGTACGGGGAGAGTTCGTTGCTCCGCCAGGCACTCTTCTGGCGGCTCAAAACGCAACGACTTGGGCCAATTTTCTCTTGCCAATTTTAGCCAGGCGGGTCCCGCCCACCATAGTGGATGCTCACAAAACCCAGAAGGTAACATGCCTCTCGATGCACAATCAGCTGGGTTTTCTTGTCCACTTACGTGATGCCATGACTCTGGAGGAATCTTCTCTTGTATGCTTGCTACTCGATTCCCAATAAAGGTCTTCCACCTATTGGAAGATGATTTTATCCAGGCAAGTGCCACCATAGAGTCTGACCAAGCATACATAGAGTTAAACTCAAAACGACCTTCATACACCCGACACACAAATTCCAGAAGCTTTGCCAACAATAAACACCCACACAATTCGAGACGTGGAATCGATATTCTTTTTAAAGGTGATACCTTGGACTTGGCACACAGAAAATTGATCCAAACTTGACCCTCCTCTGATACTTGTCTTAAGTAAACAACTGCAGCATACCCTCGCTCCGATGCATCACAGAACCCATGGAGTTCTGTACTGATGATATTATCGTGTTTTACGCCTCTGGGAATTGATAAACCTGCTAGCGCACTGAGTTGTGATTTATACTGAGACCACTGACCAACAATATCCTTTGAGGGCTTATCATCCCATCCCACTTTTTGCTCCCACAAGCACTGCATAAGATATTTTGCCAACAGGGTAACAGGAGACAAAAAACCCAGGGGGTCATAAATTCTTGCCAATTCCGAAAGAAGATTTCGTTTTGTGCACGGACGATCAATAGGTTCAACATTAAAAGAGAATGTATCACCTATGGGACACCACTGCAATCCTAAAATTTTCAACACTGATGGATCATTTAAATCTAACGATCGAGGTTGCTGACTATCAGCTGATACTGTGGACAACAGTTTCGAAGTATTGCTGGCCCACTTCTTCAATTCAAAACCCCCCTTAGCAAACAACCCAATCAATTGCCGTTGCAACTCAAAAGCCTCTGACAATGAGTCGACTCCACTGACTACATCATCCACATAGAGATCGGACCGAACTAGCTTTGCTGCCAATGGAAAAGATGATTCCTCATCATCACAAAGCTGCATCATTGTTCGGATTGCCATGTGTGGGCTTGAGGAGACCCCATATGTGACAGTATTAAGGCGATACTTCTGTACAGGTTCCCCCTTTGAGAACCTCCAGAGAATTCTTTGATAATCCCTATGATTATCTACAACCAAAATTTGTCGATACATTTGCCGAATGTCAGCAGTAAATGCAATTTTGTTTGAGCGAAATTTCAACAACACAGTGGCAATATCTGTCTGCAACTTCGCTCCCACTAACAACGTATCGTTCAGAGATACACCATTCGTACTTTTGGAACTAGCATCAAATACCACCCGCAGTTTGGTCGAAAGGCTGTGAGGACGCAACACACAATGATGGGGAATATAGTATGCATCAGATGGTTCCACAGCTACATCTGATACCAGAGACATATGGCCAGACTCATAATAATCCCTGATAAACTCCGAATAGGACTTGTGCAACGCTGGATCCCTACTAAGACGTGCTTCCAGGGAGTAAAACCGCCTCAATGCAACACTGAAAGATTCTCCCAAACACGGAGTACCCTCACGAAAGGGCATATTTAAAATATATCTCCCAGCACTATTTCGGTGCTGAGTCTTCTTGAAGATTTCCTCACATTTTTTATCTTCCGGAGACATAACTAAACCTTGTGGTACCTGTTCCAAGCTCCAAAACTGTTTCAAGGTATGATCCAAGTCGACCAACGTGCATAAACTATTCACAACAGAATGAGACTTTGACTGTTCTACACTGCCCATAAGCACCCAACCAAAAACAGTATTGATGGCCACTGGTGCACCTCGAGGCCCTCTCTTTATTCCAGGTCTAACCACATGAGCATAAACGTCAGTACCCAACAAAATTTCAATGTCCCCTGGTATACCAAACTCTGAATCTGCCAACTCTAAGTTCTGAATATGTTGCCAGTGGCACTGCTCAATTTTAGCAGAAGGGATCTTGGAACAAATGTTCGGAATCACAATCATGTCCAACTCTAACTTTGTTGGCTCATAAATGGACTCTACTCGACATTTGAGAGTGCCTTGGCTAGCAAGCGAGCTCATTTGGTTCAAGCCTTGAACCATCACTGAACGAGATGAGGTGTTGAGCCCCAATTTTTCAACACACTGCTGCGAAATGAAATTAGCCTCACTCGCACAATCCAGGAGAGCTCGACATCTCCTAACCTTTCCATTTTTATCTCGTACTAATAGCATTATAGTTGCCAGTAACACGGACTGTTCCCTTTTTACCACACTTGCCAACACACGCAATTGCTCTGCACCTTGTGGCTCTTCCACAGGTGGCTTGTTTGAGTCACTCTCATCTCCCGATGCCGGTGCTTTTGGGAAGTGCAATAATGTATGATGGTGTTTATTACATACACGACAACTTGATGACTTGCACTCCCTGCTGGCATGCGAGTTGTTTGATAAACAGTTAAAACAAAGATTATTCTTTTTTGCGAACGTATACCGTTTATGAGAGGATAAAGATAGAAATCCATCACACTTGAGCATGGGGTGCTCCTCCTTACAATAAGCACATACAAGCTTTGTGCTGGTAACAAAGGACGAAGCGGGCCTAGCAGTGGTTGCTGAAACATGCTGCCTTCTATTAGTCACATAATTGGAAGTTAAGGCAGTTGTCTCCATTGCTTTACACTGCTTTTCCAAGAATCTACATAAACTACTAAAACTGGGAATGTCCGATTCGCAAAACTCAAGCTCAAATTTTTGCTTAAGACTCATATCCACCTTTTGCAGCAACATGTTGAATTTAGTGAAATCCCACATGTCATGTTCAAACTGCTTCAACGCTTCCAAATTTTCACTGAATACAGACAACAACGTTCGTAGGGAAGAAGCAGATTCACTATTTGCTTTGGGGGCCTGTACAATACCCTGCCAATAATTGGTCAACAAAACCCGGGTATTGTGATACCTTGAGACCAGAGACTTGAATGCAATCCCATAATTGCTTCCCGTTAGCGGTAAATTCTTGATTAGGCCAGCTGCATCCTTCACTAACGAAGCACTCAAATATTGGAACTTTTCAATATCTGACAATGATTCGTTCTCATGAATCATTGTTTTAAACAGATCATAAAAGGTTGGCCAGTTTTTCCAATTTCCATCGAATTTTGGCATTTCGATTTTCGGTAACCTCAAATGTCTGTTTAAATTTGAAGTTGACATAATCGCGTTTGCGTTCGTTACTTCCTTTTCACTGAGAGATCGAGCGTTCGATGATTTGACAGAACACCGCGACTTACTCGATGCTCGACTCGATTTCGAACTACCGTGAAAAACGGATCGAGCTTGATTCTCAGCGGCTTTATTTGCATAACCTCTCAGTTCTCGATAGATAGTTTTTATAGAGTATTGCAGTTCATCGAATTTGTTCTGCATTTCATGCTCGCTCTCCAACTCTGATCGATCAACTACCGACACGATGTCCAAATGCAATGAATCAAATAGATTGACCAACTCATTCAACGCCTCAAAACGAACCTCAAATCTATTCAACCTATCTAAATCCACTACTGCGTCTATTTTGACCTGTTGAGCCACGTGCAATATGGCTTCTACTCGTCTATAAACGCTTTCGCGCTTATTTTTTAGCTGAATCAACTCCATTGTTCACCGCAAAAAAATTCCTAAACGCGATTTAAACAATATGCAAACGTGATTTCAACAATATGCAATTCGAGTATGTACCTAGTTATATACAAGCAATAACGTCACCTTGAAATTAAATGACTCAACACGGCAATAAACAATTACAAATTTACTAGACTAAAGGAAACAAGTAAAATTACTTCAAAAAATGGACTGTATCAACTAATAACAAAACAAAACAACTATAAAAATCCGGTCGATGGGCCAAATGTAAATACCACGTGTATTTATTTTATAATGAATAACAAAAAAAACAGAACAAATAGGGCACTGACAATAAGCAAAGTTACCTACCTTTATTCTCCAATAATGCAGGAACATAAGCTTCGTTTTTCTGTATTCACACACAACACCTCTAGGGACCTCGTGTCTCCCAAAGGACTTACAAACAAAATGGATATTTAGAGACCTCGTGTCTCTTCAAGGGGTTGAAAGCAATTCGCTTTCTCGAGACCTCTTGCCTCTTCAAGGACTCAAAAACAAGTGGCAGAGGGATGCAAGCTTCTCTCCCTTCTCTCATTCTTCTTCCCCCTCTCTGGTCTTCTGGCGGAAACCATTAGTAACACTTACTCTATGTCAGTGTAGCGCGCGACATTTGAATTTAAAAGTGACAGAACAACGAGCATGAACACACACATGCTCAAAATTTAATCAATTATACAAAAACAACATACAAGATTATACAAATAACAATGTAGACTAGACTAGATTATCTATTTGCTTTTTCCCCCATTGTTCAAAAGCTGTCATCAAAAACTCCTGCACAGAGTAATATGCTCTCGACATCAAGAGAGTCTTCACTCTGCATTTGAATGATCTTAAGGGCAGGCAACTAAGCTCCTGTGGTATCTTGTTGAATACTTTAACTGCTAAAAGGTGCACATTTTTCTGAATGTAAGTAAGTTTTTAACAATGATTTGTGCCTAGATACATATGTGTGATCCCTTGTGCACTCTGTCGATATGTCTGCATTATCTTTCATGAATACAGCACATTCATATATCTCTCTCTCTCTCTCTCTCTCCTCTCTCTCTCTCTCTCTCCCTCTGTGCGTGTGTGTGTGCGTGCGTGTGTGTGTGTGTGTGTGTGTGTGTGTGTGTGTGTGTGTGTGTGTGTGTGTGTGTGTGTGTGTACGCATTAACATATATGTGGCAGACTCTGGCAAGTATAGTACCAGTTTGTGACGGTTCATCAATTTGTGACGGATTTTTTGGTCCGCCACAATTTTTATAGCTAAGAAACCGAATTACGAAGGTTAGTTTTGTACGAAAAACATAAAACTATGAGATCCGTTATAATTCGCTTACGGGATAGCAGTACTTACCTTGCTTAGATAACCATATTTGTGACAGTTTGAATAAAACTAGCAACAGCGCCCTCTGCATGAGTGTTTTAAAATAAGCATTACCATATTTGTGGAAGATTTTTTAAACACAGACACAAGTTTGTGGCGGATTTCTAAAAATAGAATCTGCAGTGTTGCCGATTGAATACTGGCTCTTTGGAATGGGAGCAGTTCGTTTGTTGTGTCTTGAGTACAATCTTGTATGACTAAAAGGTTCAAGCAGGTAGTTTCTTTTGTCATCATGGAATAATACGGATTATATTATACTGCTCCTAAGGCAAGATATCCACTAAATTTCATTAAAATAACTTTGTAATATACATGGTAAGGTCTCTCCCAAGGCAACATATGTAGTAAATAGCCATCAATAAAAGAGGCACTTGCCAAGTTTCATCACAATCGGTTAATTATTTTTTGAGTTATCGAATGGATACCTATATATATATATATATATATATATATATATATATATATATATATATATATATATATATATATATATATATATATATATATATATATATATATATATATATATATATAAACATATAAAAATTGAAACTGACCCCGGATATGGGTTCTAGGGGTCCTAGTTCGCGCTCCTTTGAAAAAAAATTTGCAAAGTCTCACCATCGATACCTTTCTATTGGTGTTTTTTTTAAATAAAAATGCACTAATACTTGACATTTGTTCGTTAAAACTCGAATAATATAACGTTTCATTAAAACAGATTTGTTATTTTCGGAGAAAAAAATTTTTTCTAAAGAAAACTCAAAATTCTCCCGGAAAACCATGTCCGATTATCCTGGATAACGAACTCATCCAAGCCATCAATAAAAGAGAGGCACTTGCCGAGTTTAATCAAAAAACTTTTAATTTCATCAAACAGCTGGTATTCTGTGCTGAAATCTTTAACGTGCCCAACATCCCATGGTACATGAGACTGACAGCTTAACGCCCGCACTTAAGGGCTGACCGTGCAGATGTTCAGATTGCTCAAACACAATACCACAACCTCGGCTAATGTTAATTTACAGTATGTACTGAAAAATAATTTGGCGTTTCTACTGTGAGTTGAACGCGGGAGGCTTAGGCTTGAGCTATGTTGTTTATGTTTGCTGATTTTATTGTAAAGAAATACGAATCTGATTTATTGTACAAAGTAATGCAAACTAAAAGCTCGGTTTTTTGTTAGTTTTCGATTTAAAAAACATAATCTTTTCAACGAGGCATTGGCTGTCCATCCGTCGGTTCTTCCGTCTGAATGTTACACCTATAGTGTCCACATTCATTGACATAGTATTTTACAGTTCACATACAGATGTACTTTCACACTTAGACCTAGGGGAAAGTAGTTTGATCTCCCTGTTGTCAAAACTACCCATGTAACGGGAAGGGAATGCCAGAAAAAGAAACTTGCGTAAATAGTGAAACTAATAGTCCCTCCAAAGTTAGAAAACTATGAATACTGGCTCTTTTGTAATGGGAGTAGTTCATTTGTTGTGTCTTGAGTATAATCATGTATGACTAAAAGGTTCAAGCAGGTAGTTTCTTTTGTCATCATGGAATAATACCGAATATATTATACTGCTCAGGGTAGTGTTGTGTTTGTAATAAAACCTTTAAGGCAATATCTGTCTTTTATAATAAGAATATATATTTTATACTTATAAGATGTGCATTTTAATAATAAATCGAATGCCCAAGTATTGAAAACAATACCGAGACGAAGCTTCATATATAAATAAATTTAAAAAGTTCGGGACGCAGCAAGTGCGTTATGGTAGTGAATTTTTATTAAATGCTTCAACCTTGAATAACTCAATTTTCTATAAACTTAGAAAGTTTCGTTTTGGGATGTAGTAAGGCCTTTCCTAAGGCAAGATATCCAGTAAATTTTTTAAAAAAGCTTTGTAATATTCGGAGAAAATAATTTTTTCTAAAGAAAATTTAAAATTTGAATAACTCAATTTTCTATAAACTTAGAAAGTTGAATTTTGGTACATGGTAAGGTCTCTCCCAAGGCAACATATGTAGTAAATTTCATTAAAACAAATTTGTTATTTTCGAAGAAAAATTTTTTCTAAAGAAAACTCAAAATTTTCCCGGAAAACCATGTCCGATTATCCTGGATAACGAACTCATCCAAGCCATCAATAAAAGAGAGGCACTTGCCGAGTTTAATCAAAATCGGTTAATTATTTTTTGAGTTATCGGATATATATATATATATATATATATATATATATATATATATATATATATATATATATATATATATATATATATATATATATATATATATATATATATATAAATAAATTGAAACTGACCCCGGATATGGGTTCTAGGGTTCCTAGTTCGCGCTCCTTTGAAAAAAATTTTGCAAAGTCTCACCATCTATACCTCTCTATTAGTGATTTTTTTAAAATAAAAATTCACTAAACCTTGACATTTTTTTGTTAAAACTCGAATAATATAACGTTTTAGGGTTTGTTTATTAGAAAACTTTTAATTTCATCAAACAGCTGTTATTCTGTGCTGAAATCTTTAACGTGCCCAACATCCCATGGTACATAGGACTGGCAGCTTAACGCCCGCACTTAAGCGCTGACCGTGCAGATGTTCAGATTGCTCAAACACAATGCCACAACCTCGACTAATGTTAATTTACAGTATGTACTGACAAATAATTTGGTGTGAGTTGAACGCGGGAGCCTTGGGCTTGAGCCCTGCTGTTTATGTTTGCTGATTTTATTGTAAATAAATACGAATCTGATTTATTGTACAAAGTAATGCCAATTAAAAGCTCAGTTTTTTGTTAGTTTTCGATTTAAAAAACAAAATCTTTTCAACGAGGCATTGGCTGTCCATCCGTCGGTTCTTCCGTCTGAATGTTACACCTGTAGTGTCCACATTCATTGACATAGTATTTTACAGTTCACAGTTCACAGACAGATGTACTTCACACTTAGACATAGGGGAAAGTAGTTTGATCTTCCTGTTCTCAAAACTACCCATGTAACGGGAAGGGGATGCCAGAAATTGAAACTTCTGTAAATACTAAAACTAATTACCCTCGAAAGTTAAAAAACTATGGACGCAGAATGTACGTTATAGTAATGAATTTTCATGAAAATAATCTGGCACCTAACATTTGTTTTAATTCAATGCTTAGGTTTAATTTTCTTTCTTGTAACGCAGAGCTCTAAATTTTGGTGTATAGTTTATTTTTATAATGTAAACCTATGTGCCAAATCTTGTCGCTATAGAGTGTATATACAGTGTGATGATAAAGTTTGGAACATGATTTATAAATGCGTTATTAAATTTTTTCAAGAAAAACGCTCGGACAGGTCAATTTCATCTATTCAATTTTCAACTTATGACATAAAAATTACATTTACGACACCTATTTCTGAACGGTGAAGTCATTATAAGTTTTTTAAATTCAAGCATATTTTTTGCGGTTTTTGCATAGATCTGCTTACTACTTTCATGATGATGAAAACATCGGTACCTGACCACATTTTTTAAAATAGTGTTATTTACTTTAAAATTAGGAAACGTGAGTTTAATGGAAAAAATATTGAACCAAGGAAAACAAACAAACTCTAGCGCAAATGTTGAAATTGTTCTCCACCTACTATTTGACATTGACCGATACGAGTGCAAACACTTTGTGTACTGCGCTAAAAAATGTCTGGACTAATTTGCTCCAGTTCAGCACGAATTCTTTGCTGTAGCTACTCCAAATTATTTGGTCTCTTGAAATAAACTTTCGATCTAAAATAACTCCATAGAAAAAATCCAAGGGAGTCAAGTCTGGGGATCGCGGTGGCCCCACAATGGCTCCTCGACGGTCCATCCATCTTTTACGAAATGTGGCATCTAGTGTGTTAAAAAATGATTTTGACTTTACTTTTTGTTCCACCTGTTAAATAGTTACATGACAACGTATCAAAAATCACAAAATCAAGTTTTCATTACTTTCTAAAACCTCATTATTCTAACGAAAACTCGTCCTAAATAAAAACAGTGAGAAATATTTCTTATTTCTTATTAAATTTACGTTTACATTTTTTAAAGTAAATAACGCAATTTCTTCAAAAAAATTGTCATGTCAGGTACTATTTTGTTTTCATCATCATTTAAGCAGGTCTATGGAAGAGCAAAAAAATATGATTGTCATTTTAAAAAAAATGATGACGTCATCGTTCAGAAATAGGTGACGTCATAAATGTAATTTTTACGACATAAGTTGGCAATTGAAAAGATAAAATTAACCTGTCCGTCTGTTTTTCTTGAAAAAATTAAATAACGTATTTATGAATTATGTTCCCAACTTTATCATCAGACTGTAATATATATATATATATATATATATATATATATATATATATATATATATATATATATATATATATATATATATATATATATATATATCTTTCTTATGTTGTGGGGACAGTCCTCACAAGATTTTTATGTCTTTTGTGTATTATGAGGACAATTGGCGGTTTGTATAAAATGTGTCTTTTCTTTTTAATGTTTCTACACTCAAATATGTTTACATATTAACTTTAATACATTATGTTGTTAGCTCAATAGTTATAATTTCCCTTACACGTTAGCTTCCATCCAGGGCAATTAGTCTATTGCAGAATAAATATCCCAAGTACATTAGCAAAAAAATTACAGGCCCTAAACACGTGGTGAATTAAGTTCTATAGGCTCTACTCGGTTAAGAGTGGAACCTGTAATGGACACTGATAAGTACACTTGGAGAACCCAAATCACCATAACACATCTTTTTAAATACCTGACGATCTTTTCACTAACGAAGTTAGCACATCAGAGGATGAAAAACTTCTTTTCATCCTCTGCTGACGCTAACTTTTGTTAGTGAAACGATCGTCTGGTCTTTAAAAAGATGTGTTGTGGTGATTTTTGTTCTCCAATTGTACTTATTAGGCTCTAACATGTTGAATTCCTAATAAAAATATATACGAAACTCTTAATTCACTGTTGCCTATTTTGTATGCCTCAAATTGTCTAGCATTTTATAAGTTCGTTTATTTAGTATAATCAAAATATCTTAACAGCTGGTGTCATTATTATGATCATCTATAAAATGTCTTATAGTCAATCAAGTTAGCTCATATACTTTTTTTTTGTAATTGGTTAATACGCCTGTCATAAATAAATCTATAATGCACATACTTTGAAGAGTTTAAATTTATTTGTAAGATATTTGCAACTTACAAACTGTATTATATTTAATAAAAGTAACAAAATGTTATTTTTTTGTAAAGTGAAAGAATATAAACGCTACATTATATATTGTTGTAGTTCAGGTGGAAATACAGCAAGCACTAGGTAAAGACTGGAACATGTGATGAACACTAATAGGTTCACTTTGTAGATTCCAATTCACCACAACATATATTTCCGACCTGACGATCGTTTCATTAACAAAGTTATGGTCATCAGAGTGATTAATAAACTAACCGATTAGTTGATTCATCCCTCTCTAACTTTGTTAGCGAAACGATCTCAGGTGAGAAAATATATTGTGGTGAATTGGGTTACCCAAAGTGTACTTACCTATTCATAAAGCTGTTATTATCTTATTATCTGACCAGACCTGAAGATCGTTTCGAACTAAGCTTGCGTCATCAGAGTGATTAATAAACTAACCACTTGTCTATCCATCACTCTGATGACGCTAACTCTGTTAACAAAACGATCGTCAGGTCAGAAAAATATGTTGTGATAAGTTGGGCTCTCCTAAGTGTACTTATTAATCAAGCAAATATCTTATTACATTTAATAACTTACGCGGCTTGCTGGACACTAACTATATATAAATGCTGGGTATCCAAAAAAAGTCTAGTGAATCTATCTCTTAAAAATTATTTAAAAAGTAAAAATTTTCTTTGGAGGTGATTATTCATTAAAAGTATAAACATGAATATTCTGTATAATATTATCTACTGCTTTCTTAAATTTTACATATTGAGATTTCAAGCTCATCTTCTTTTATATTTGACATTTCTAAAATTGACAATTTTAAAAGCAAATTTTTTATAATTTCTAAGAGACGAAGTCAATTTTTAAACAGTCTATATCTTGGCTAAATAAGGACTTTAGAAACAATCAAACTTACAGAGTTAGCTAAAATATATTGATTTTGATAAAAAAGTAATCAGAAGATGTTTCTATACGAAGCGCTAAGTTTATATTACATAAAATAGTTGTCATTATCTCTCTCACAAACAAAAACTTTTTGCAGCAGACTATATATTTCGTCACACTTAAATTGCTCGGAAGGCGTAACATTTGACATCTGATGTTGAAGGCACACAATGTCTTACATTGGCGCATTGACCCTTCATTAGGAAAAAAGGCTTAACTGAATTATTTCCATAAGTTAGCTCTTATGCGTTATTTCTAATTACCCACTCATTAAAAATACTCCCATTGATATACAACTCTCTGTCTAGCTGATATTTGCTATCCAATTCATTATTTTAAATAGAACAATATAGGTAATGCATTTTTAGATTTTACTAAACATTTTAAGAGACTTGTAGGACAGAGAAATGATTAAAATTGGCGGTTTTTAAGTCATTTAAGTTTTAATGGTATTTTTAGAGTCATTTTTTTAAGACAATCTTATGGCCACTCAAAAGAAAATATATATAATATATAAAAAATTGTGTTGCATAAAGTAATTTGTAGATTATAGTTTAATTTAGAAGCTTAAAATGTCAGTTATTGCATTAATATTACCGGGTGAAATCACTTAGCTAAAACTTAGTAAAAATGTAATAATATTGAAGATACACTCTGTATGATCAAGTTAATTTTAGAGTGCTGTTTCCTAGAGTACTTTTTTGGTCGGTGTGTTAGCCTTTTAGTTTAAAGGCTTGTGGCCCTAGGGATTACATCGTGGGTAAAACACTAAGGTTCATCAAAACCGTGTATGAGACCGAATTATTATTTGTTACAAATTGGTTGAATTTTGGAAAGTGTATTTGTTATATTGTCAAATATTTGTAATTAAAATGCACCCGATAATAAGTTATTGTTCTTATTTGATATGAATCGGCATAATTATTTGAACAAAAACTTGCATGCCCAATATAAGTATTTATCACCAAAAAATTATCATAATGTTACCTTAAGGTAAGTGGTCTTATGCGTTAATTTAAGTTTTACTTTAAGGGTTGGGCCAGTTATATGCCTTTTTGTTGCAATAAATACCACAGGATATATGGTTTATTATTTTATTTAATGTAAAAAAGTAAACAATTTACTGTATTGTCTGGTGGAACGTAAACTTAATATATTACGAAAACACAATAATTGTAAAATTTTAAATTAAGTGTCCAGGAAAACTGCGACAGATGTCCAAACTTAAATAACTCAATTTTCTATAAACTTAGAAAGTTGAATTTTGGTGCGTAGTAAGGTCTCTCCCAAGGCAACATATTCGTTAAATTTCATTAAAACAGCTTTGTAATTGTCGGGGAATTTTTTTTTTTTCTAAAGAAAACTCAACATTTTCCCGGAAAACCCTGTCCGATTTTCCTGGATAACGAACTCATCCAAGCCATTAATAAAAGAAAGGCACTTGCCGAGTTTCATCGAAATCGGTTAATTATTTTTTGAGTTATCAGACGGATACATACATATATATATATATATATATATATATATATATATATATATATATATATATATATATATATATATATATATATATATATATATAAATTGAAACTGGCCCCGGATATGGTTTCTAGAGGTCCTAGTTAGCGCTCATTTGAAAAAAAAATTTGCAAAGTCTCACCATCGATACCTCTCTATTAGTGATTTTTTTAAAATAAAAATTCACTAATAATAAATGCATGCATTTTAAAAACAACTGGTATCTGATTATCTTAAGTCAGCTTTACATTACTATATTATATTAGATAATTCCAACAAAACTTAAGTATTTGGATACACTATTGTTTATATAGTAAGGAATGAAATAAATATTTTATTTGAAAGAGTTAATTTTTATTTCTGTTTGCCGTATGTCATCTGGGTGCCATGGAAATGGAACTGTTCATATTTATTTTGTTTCTCTGTAGTGACTCATTTTAAAAGGAGGCTGACTTCACGGAATGTGGTAAATGCAAACAGATGTTTTCAAAGTCATTGTATATCCTGTATCTGCCTGTTGGACCATATGTACCTGTTGTTTAAGGTGTATCAAATTATCGATTCCCTAAAGAAAGTTAAACCGTCTTCAAAGAAGCGCTATACACCAATAGCTGTACCTCAAATATAATTTTATACACTAACTAGAAAATATGTAATATAAAATTATGAACCGGTGTCTTATTCTTAAACCAATTTTTAAGGAATGCATTTTTCATTTATAGTTTAGTTCTAATTTGGTTATAGTCAACCCCTTCATTGTAACCTATTATTCATTAAGGCGTTGAATATAAATTTGCAGGCTATTCGTCTTTAACATATTTACAGATAATTAGAGATTTATTTTGTGTTGAAAATGAGTAAACCGACGTTAGATCCTCTAACCACAAAAAATCACAGGTTCTAATAATTTTGGTTTGTTGCATATCCTAAATAGCACAATTAAGTATAAACAGGAAAACCTCTTTGGGATTTTTTTATATTAAAATTGAGTGTCATTGTCTAATTAAATGATTCAGTTAAGAACGAGATTTTGTATTTTTGCTTGTTGCATTCTCTGAACAATGACCAATGACTATTTGGTAAGGAAATGCCACTGTCAGGTCAGGTCAAAATTGTGACTTTTCAATCTTAATTTTCCTTATTTAGTAAAAGGCAATAAACCGACTACAGGAACAACTTAATGTTACCACCCCAGGATTATCTGAACATAATAACGTCAAAACCCTACGCGTTTGCCCAATAATAGATCAATAAAAAATCACCCTGCTTATTAAATTCATCCTTTTTTAAAGCTGGTTGAAGAAGATTCAACGTGTTATTTTGTTATAGATTTATTTTGCAAAGAAGTTAGTACACTTGTTACCGATATCATAAACCTGAAGTAATAAATCCTTGTTTAAAAGAGTCTCTGTCAAGATTATTTTTTAAGCAATTCAATTAAATATAAATTTATACCCAGAGACAAATATTTTTAGCCTCCAAAAAGCTGCACTCACTGATTAAAGCTGTATAAATTTGTACAAGGTATACTTTTATACACTTTTATACGTCCCCGAAAAGCGGCAAATGCGTATATATATATATATATATATATATATATATATATATATATATATATATATATATATATATATATATATATATATATATATATATATATATATATATATAGACAATGCATTAAAGAATGTACTTACTGATGCTATACATTATAGTAGCCAACCCAAAGGAGGGAGTACACAATTCTCAAGTAAAAAAAATCTCTGGACGCAGCAAGTGCGTTATGGTAGTGAATTTTTATTAAATGCTTCAAATTTGAATAACTCAATTTATTATAAACTTAGAAAGTTTAATTTTGATATGTAGTAAGGTCTTTCCTACGGCAAAATATCCACCAAATTTCATTAAAATAATTTTCGGAGAAAAAATTTGTTTTCGAAAGAAAATTTAAAATTTGAATAACTTAATTTTCTAAAAACATAGAAATTTGAATTTTGGTACGTAGTAAGGCCTCTCCCAAGGAAACATATATAGTAAATTTCATTAGAGCGTTATTTTCAGAGAAAAAAAATTTTTTGAAAGAAAACTCAAAATTTTCCCGGAAAACCTCGTCCGATTTTCCTGGCTAACGAACTCATCCAAGCCATTAATAAAATAAAGGCACCTGCCGAGTTTCATTGAAATCCGTTGATTATTTTTTGAGTTATCAGACGGATATATATATATTTATATATATATATATATATATATATATATATATATATATATATATATATATATATATATATATATATATATATAGCGGCCACACCGAGTACAGAGAAGAAAATAAGCAATTGCGAATCCAGAGTAAAAGTCTTTATGTCTCTATTTCTCTCTTTAGCTGATCCCGTTTAAAAATGAGTTTGTTGGCCCACGCATGGAATACGCAATAAATTAGATGCTTTATAGGCAAATACAGTTTACAAGTAATATTATCTATTGCCTGTTACCATGTACGGGTGATATGTGATTCACGCTGTAAAATGTAAACAGAAATATGCAAGTTTAGAATAAATTGATATTCAAAGAGCCACGTGGCAACACTGTACCGAGAGGCATGTAACACATTGTTGACACTGCATTTATTCTGGCGGTTTTTCTTAACACAGTCCCAAATTACAATATATCTGGCAGACATTTGACACACTGCAATAAGAACTACAAATGTGACGGATCTCTTTATCTTCAATTTTCTCTGTAAGGAAGAAGTGTTTGTAGAATCAGCACGGTACTGCCATCTCAGAAACCGAAGAGGAACAAATTGTACTGTGCCACTTCAAATCCGTCATATTCCGGGATGACGGTATGTCCGTCACAATAAATGTAATGCTTGTATGTGTGTGTGTGTGTGTGTGATAAATACTGAGAAAACCGGCAGAGATGAAGTGGTCCCTACAACGCTCGCTATATTTCAAACGAAGGATGTTTCCACATCTGTCGAATTTCTCCATAGCATCACACTGTACCTCAGCCTACTGGCAACTGGCTACAGTACAAAGTAACTTTGATGTGGGTACCAGTGCATCGAGGCATTGAAGGAAATGAAGAAGCAGATAGTCTTGCAAAAAAGGCAGCAGTAACACTATTCTATGGTCCAGAACCATATTGTGGACTAACAAAAAGCCACGTAAAAAATGAACTTGATACTTGGTAGAAGAACTAAATCATACTGGAGGAAAACGCCAGGCTTAAGGCAGGCAAAACGGTTCATCACCATATCAACAGAGAAGTCTTAACTGTTTCTTGAATTGAATAGGAATGACTTGAGAATAATTACAGGACTTTTCACAGGACACTCCCCAGTAAGGTATCACCTTATGTAGGTGGGCAAGATGGACAGTGAAGCTGCAGAAACAACATTTGCTATGCGACTGCATGGCTCGTTTCTGCAAAAGGCTCAAATACCTTGGACGGGTGACTCTAACACCCCAGGAAATAGGTAAATAAAATAGCCCCTCAAAAAGATAGTATACTATAGAAAAAGTCTAAACATTTTGGGCAACTATTAGAAAATAGAGTCATGTACAAAAGACCCATTAAGGTTGCAGTACTGAGAAGCCAAAGGTCTATACGACTCATTAAACGAGTTTAACGTATGTTATGAATAATATTTAAAGCAAAAAAGAAAGAAAGCCATGGTAACTATGATAATAAGTTCAACAAAAATAAATTGAATGACAAATGTCAAACATATTCAGTGTTTTCTCGCCGAACAGAGGCTATCTCCTAGTAAACGAACTATTTCAACTTCATGCGGTAAACTGAAATGAGGTTCCATAATTATTGTTGTAGGTAAACACTTTTAAATGCAACAGGAACTTTCAAAATGTCAAAGAAACAGAACTCTAATTACAAATGACTCCCGAGAAAATACTGATTTTGTTTGAAGTTTGTCGTTCCATTTATTTTGATCCACTTGTTATAATAGTTACCAGGACATTCTTTCTTTTAGTGAATTTTCTTTTTAAAAAAATCACTAATGAGGAGATCCTGACCTCTGAATTTTGAAAAAATTTCTTCAAATGAACGTTCAAGCCTAGTTCAAGCGAACTAGGCCCGCTAGAACCCATATCCAAGGTCAGTTTAAATTTTTAAATGTTTATATATATATATATATATATATATATATATATATATATATATATATATATATATATATATATATATATATATATATATATATATATATACTTTATTTGTTTGCTGTACGTTTGTGATTTCTTATTGGTTTGTGTGGACTGCAGTTTCGAACCGTCACAGTCAGCACGCTACTCGATGATGAACCGGGACGGTTCGAAACTGCAGTCCACGCAAACCAATAAGAAATCACAAACGTACAGCAAACAAATTAAGTGTATATTTAAAAGTGATTACAGTGTAGTGCAATATTCCAAAAGATATATATATATATTGTGAGGGGTCAAATCGGGATATGGTTATCTTTCCCTAATATGGGGAGGTTCCCACGGGATAACCTTATCAATACGGCTTTATTTACGGGATTTGCTCAGGCGCCAGCAGCGTGGGTTTAAAGGAAGACGCTGCGCTCCCTCAGGACTATATATCTGTCCTCGGTTGTTATTTACAGTTACACGGACCCGGGGTAAACTTCAGTGGAGACAGGGTTCACCTAAGTCCTCAGGCGAAGTCCCTCAGGACTCCTTAATTATGGCCTATGTATTAGAGATCAGGATGTTACGTATTACGTTGGGGTGGATTGGTTGGGAAGCTTTAAATGAAATACCGTGTAAAACAAATAATCTATTTACAAAAGTATTGGTGGGGAAATATTTACAAAATATATACAAAGAAATATTTACACAAGGGATTCTCCCGGTATACCCCACGTTTAAACTAACTTAATTGACAACAAATCAATTTATTAGAGACCAGAGGCAGAAACTGAAATATTCGCGAGTTATACCGACGGTATCACGAATAGGGGTAGTAAACTCGCGGCTTGTAAGCGGGCAGAAGCGTCCCAGGATCGCCAAAGCAAGGCACCGGACAGGTGGTCGGTTTAAGCGGGCATGCAATATTAATTACGGACCCTCAAGCATGCGTTGCAGTCATACAGACTCTCTACGACCGGAGGAAGTGTCTCCCTAGGGAGTTGGAAATTTCCCTTCGACAAAATAAAGGAAGTCCTCACTATCAAGTTAAAAGAAAACACAGCCTCCAGACGGTGCCTTCAGGACGGTCGGGATACCGGGTATCGCCAGACTGTTTCGATCGCCAGGAATGGTGGAGACCTACTGCAGCCCGAAATATCCCCGCTGGCGTCCAGATCCAGGAGCACGAGAGCTGCGCCACGGGAGACCGCTTTGGGATGATTTGGTCGTGGCTAGACCACCCCCCGGTTCAAATCAACGTGCAGTCGGCCGCTTTGCTAGTGCTCTCGCGTTCTCGGGAAGACTCCAGCCCAGGAACGCGACCCCTTTGCGTCTCCCGACGGAAACATATAAAGCTTTTCCCCCGAAGACTGAAAACGACAAGGTTTTCCCAATAATGTCAGCCGGACGGTCGGGACACCGGGTATCGCCAGACTGTTTCGATCGTCAGGAGTGGTGGAGACCTACTGCAGCCCGGAATATCCCCGCTGGCGTCCAGATCCAGGAGCACGAGAGCTGCGCCACGGGAGACCGCTTTGGGATGATTTGGTCGTGGCTAGACCGCCCCCCGGTTCAAATCAACGTGCAGTCGGCCGCTTTGCCAGTGCTCTCGCGCTCTCGGGAAGACTCCAGCCAAGGAACGCGAGCCCCGGCTCCCCCAGGTCGCCCCGCGGATACAGACAGAAACGAACGATGGACCTATTTATCCGAAGCTCCCTTGCTGCCGTCTCTCTGAAATAAAACCACTGACAAACACAACAACATTCAATATCTTTTCCACACCTGGACTTTTAACGTCACCTCTGGCGAAGGCCACCAAGCGCGCCTAGGTGTCCGTCACCAGAGAGAGTCGTCGATCCGTGGAAAACCCCTTTCATACAGGCCCTCCACCGTACAGCTATAGAGACAGCGACCTACCCAAACGAAGCGGAAATGAGCGGCCTGCTGAAGACGGCGTTCTCCACTTGCCACAGCTGCTAACTCTACTAAGCTGGTGCACCTAACGAATCGCGGCGTACTCTCCCACGGCCGGCCTGAAATACACAATAAAACCCAACACCAAGAATCAAGGCGCGGACGGTGGCTGCTTCCTCTCTGTGACCTGGCTCTGCGCTCGCTGAAAGAGAACTAAACTCCCACGGTCGGCCTGCTGGATTCGCTACTGAAACACACAACAAAACCGAACACCAAGAACGAAGACGCGGACGGTGGCTGCTTCCTCTCCGTGACGGCCCCTGCGACTGCTGAAAAAGAACTAACTTGTCGAGCGCGTCACGGTGGATCTCCTAGCTCTGGCACGGCACGCAAAGTATGCGCTGCGAGGTGCGCATAGGTATGTAGTGGACCAGACCAGCCGTCCCTGCTTTCATCGCTTCGCACACCGCAGGACCCGCCTGGGCGACAACACACCGGTACCATGCCTGCCCCGCTCTCGAAGCTATATTTTATCAAACATTTACGAATATTTTAATAACAAAAATAAATTAAATTAAATACAGATGGTACGGATCTATTCCCCTGTTAACTAATTAGATTTCTAATGGCCATTACGTCACTTCGTGACATCCCCCTCTCTTCTCCTGAAAGAAAAAACGAAGTTTTTTCTTCCACATCCCGACCTCACCGGTCCTCTGGTCCCCAATATAACAATATTAATACAAGAAAATAACAGGCATACCAATATGTCGAGAAAGAATGCACATAATGTACCCTCAAAGAAAAGTTTCTCTTTCCTGTTTCATATAAGCAAGCAGTCTTACTCAATACACCTTTAAACTAAATCAAACATCTTTTAAAGCAAGAATAAATAATCAGTATGTGTAACGGAGAAATGATATCAAATTTCTAACCATATTCCCTGGTTATGAGTATGCGCAAAATTTCTTAATAATAAAAAAATATATATTCTTAAACTAAATGAAACGTGTTTCAAATGAAAATTAGATAATTATAAGGCGCACCAGGGAAACGATATTGTCAAATTTTCATCATAACCCCTGGGTATGCGCAACATCTCATAATTAAAAAACGAAATAATCTTAAACTAAATCAAACATCTCTGAACGGAAAATTAAATTATTAAAATTTGTAAGTAAACAGAAAATAAAACATATCCTTAAACTAAATCAAGTATCTTCGAACGGAGAATTAAATAATTAGAATTCGTAGGTAAACAGAAAATAAAATGCATCCTTAAACTAAACTTCTATATGCAATATCGTTTAACTCAAGAAAATAATCAAAATGAAAAATGCAAGTTAAAACTAAATTAATCAGGGTTCCTAAACGTAAATAAACAAATCGTTCAAATTTAACACACCCGAAATTGATAGCTTCTCGCCTCAAATGAATTGGGAGCTATTTGAACGGAACTTAGCACAAAATGTCTGAGGATTAGGTTGAATACACTATGCTTAAGCTAAATAATAGTCAATGATAGTCTCACCCACAGTCTCCTCGTTTGTGCACCGTCGAGTGGCACTCCTAGAAGTGTCCCACACTCCCGTGTCACACACTGCACCTAGTACCTGTCGCCTGTCCATCCAGTCGTGCAGCCGCACGTGGCCCTCTGCGTCGGGTCCATGGAGCGCCGGCTGGCACCAGACGATACGGCCTGCCCTGGTAGCGGAACCCATCCCTTGAGGTGGCCTCCAACTGTTCGGGATTGCTGGTTGGCAACTCCTGCAGTTCCCATGGCTTCGGTCGTTCAGCACCAGGTTACACTGGGTAGCTACACCTGCAACCTGGGGCGTACACTGCGTGGCTCTGTCGATAGTCCTCTTCTCCATGACTACATTTGGTTTTCCTGGGTCCTGACAGGAACATTTTCGGGGCCTACTGCCCACTTTTCCACCTTGGGAGCATTTAACGGCTACTCACACTGGTAACGGGTGTGTCCAGACTGACCACACCTACAACATAAACTCTTCTTCGCCATCGGTAAATACTCTGGTTTTACGGGAACAATTTCGTCAATTCTGAATGCGTCTGCTGCTAAATATGCATGGATAAAGTGTAGTTCTGGCGGTGGCGGCGGCGACGCATTCACTGTCTCTGGCTGCTGTGGTGCGTGAAACTTTTTCAGATCTTTCACATGTATATGTTTCAGCAGCTTGCCCTTGGTATCCCGGAGGTCATACACCACCGGCGATACTACTTTGACCACCGTATACGGCCCAGAATATTTCGCAGCGAGCTTTGCGGCAAAACCACTGGTTCCTTGGGATAACGGATGTTCCCGGCGTAGCACCTGTTCACCAACTTTGCATTGCCATTCCCTGCGACGCAAATTGTAGTGGCGACTTTGTTGGGTGAACGCCCTTGCCAGATTCATTCTTACTAACTCGAATGTTTCTCGCAGCTTCTTCAGACGGTTATGACGGTCCTCTATTTCTTCCGGCGTCGTCTCCGACTCCTCTGTCAGACCCTCCGGCTGTATTTCGCGTTCAGCGTGCACCGCGCCGGGGACGGTCAGCTCTCGGCCGAAGTTCAGGAAGGCTGGGGTGAATCCGGTGGATTCCTGTTTGGCCGTGTTGATGGCGAACCCCAGTTCAGGCAATCTTTCATCCCACTGTCGCTGATCATGCTCGCAAAACTGAGCGATCATGGTTTTCAGCGTGCGATTCGCCCTCTCCACAGCATTGGCCTGGGGAGTGTATATTGGGGTCAGCCTCTGGGCTATCCCTAACTCATTGATTGTTGTTGCCCTTACTTGGTGAAACTTGTCCATACTGCATACAGACTTGGAGAATACTTCTCTAGCTTCACTGTTGGTTTTTAGTGGTGAAGGACGTAGCCAGCGCGTGAGCTAACTGGAGCAAGTGGCCCTTCGAATTCTGGAAGTTCTAGGATGTTCTTCAATGCTTCTGTGACTATAGTTTCGCTGCTTGACAGCATTTTCAGACAGATTAAAATTGAATTAGTACGAAATCATGACAACTACAAATAAATATCTGTTGCTAGGTTATGATATGATGTTTTGATCAAAAAATTTTATCAAATAGAAAATAAAATGAAACACAGATGACAGATGAGGTTTTCAAAATGTCTATGTGATGTATGTCAATATTTAACATAAAAACTAGAACTAGCCTATAATAACTATGATAACAGTTACAACAATAAAATAACTAAACAATAACAGTATAAAAGTAGTCTCTATACAACGAAAATATCGACATACATCAACTCATTATTTTATTACAACTTTTTTTTTTTTTTTTTTTGAAATAATAGTTAAATTTATTTTCTTTGGCATATTTAATTAGAAAGAAGAATATCCAAGAAAGGGGAATTCATTAAATCAGTTTGCTCGTTTAAAACAAGGTAGTTATTGTCGTGTGTGTGCCTTTTGACTTCTAAAGCTTCAAAAAAGTCTAGTTTACGTTTGTCATCATAAAAATGTAGTGGTTCTATGCGGTTATTTATTGTAGGTCTATGTTCGGTATCAATAATATGTTTTGCAAATGTAGATTTGTCAGCGTGGTTATTTCTAAATGCAGAAATATGTTCTTTGTAACACCCGATACAAAGAACATATTTCTGCATTTAGAAATAACCACGCTGACAAATCTACATTTGCAAAACATATTATTGATACCGAACATAGACCTACAATAAATAACCGCATAGAACCACTACATTTTTATGATGACAAACGTAAACTAGACTTTCTTGAAGCTTTAGAAGTCAAAAGGCACACACACGACAATAACTACCTTGTTTTAAACGAGCAAACTGATTTAATGAATTCCCCTTTCTTGGATATTCTTCTTTCTAATTAAATATGCCAAAGAAAATAAATTTAACTATTATTTCAAAAAAAAAAAAAAAAAAAGTTGTAATAAAATAATGAGTTGATGTATGTCGATATTTTCGTTGTATAGAGACTACTTTTATACTGTTATTGTTTAGTTATTTTATTGTTGTAACTGTTATCATAGTTATTATAGGCTAGTTCTAGTTTTTATGTTAAATATTGACATACATCACATAGACATTTTGAAAACCTCATCTGTCATCTGTGTTTCATTTTATTTTCTATTTGATAAAATTTTTTGATCAAAACATCATATCATAACCTAGCAACAGATATTTATTTGTAGTTGTCATGATTTCGTACTAATTCAATTTTAATCTGTCTGAAAATGCTGTCAAGCAGCGAAACTATAGTCACAGAAGCATTGAAGAACATCCTAGAACTTCCAGAATTCGAAGGGCCACTTGCTCCAGTTAGCTCACGCGCTGGCTACGTCCTTCACCACTAAAAACCAACAGTGAAGCTAGAGAAGTATTCTCCAAGTCTGTATGCACTATCCCTAACTCCTTCAGCCAGGCCTTGTGTTCATGGGACACTAGTTGTTTCCCGTTGTCCGAGATCAGTGTCCTGGGGCAGCCGAACTTTGTGATGACCATCTCAAACAACGCTTTGTTGACGGCGGGGGCGGTGGCTTTCCTCAACGGTCGGCATTCTACCCATTTCGTAAAACGGTCTTGGGCGACAATAATAAAATTGTGCCCCTTTTTGGACCGAGGCAGGGGTCCCACTAAATCGACGCAGACGGTTTCCCATGGTGTCTTGTTCGAGGAAGGCTGCATCTTCCCGGGGGTCTGTTGTTGGGAGACTTTAAACCTCTGACAGCGATCACATTGCCTCACATAACTCGCAACTTCCCGAAACATCCCTGGCCAATAGTAATGACAAGCTATACGGGCAATGGTTTTTGAAATGCTCATGTGTCCGGCGGTCGGTTCGTCGTGGTTCTCTCGTAGAATTCGGCCACGCACGTCCTTAGGGATGCACAATTTCCAGGGATCGCTCAGCTCGGGCTCGCTTAAGTTGTATGCGTCCCAAAAATATCGGTACAGTCTTCCGCCCCTGATGGAATAGTCGGGAAATGCCTCCGGGTTCCTTTCCACCTGGTCCAACTTACGTCTGTACCAGGAACAGCTTGCTTCCTCCTCTGTGAAGCAAATATTCTCTTCCATGGACTCTTCACAGCTCTCTAACGGTGAACGGGATAGGGCGTCCGCTACACGGTTTAGTGCCCCTCGTCGATATTTTATCGTGAAGTCGTATTGTTGTAGAAATACGCTCCACCTGGCCACGCGCCCAATCGGGGTTTTAATCGTTTGCAACCACCTAAGAGATTGGTGGTCTGTCAGTACTGTAAAATGGTACCCCTCCAGGTATGGGCGCATTTTTTCAATCCCCCATACCACCGCTAGACACTCTTTTTCCGTCACGGAATAATTTTTCTCGGCAGGGCAGAGCGTCCGGCTGGCATACGCGATGACTTTCTCTGACCCATCGATGTTCTGAGTCAGAGCTATGCCTAAGCCATTATCACTGGCATCAGTTTGCAGGACGAATTCTTTTGAAAAGTCCGGACAGGTCAATACCGGCGTCTGAGTGAGTAATTTCTTCAGGTCTTTAAACGACCTCTCTTGCTCTTCACCCCAGTGCCATAGATTCTTCTTCTTCAATAGCTTGGTCAAGGGGGTCACTACCTGTGAGAATTGCGGAATGAAACGGCGGTACCACGAGGCGACCCCCAAAAATCGACGGACGTCTCTTACGGTTCGTGGGATCGGCATGGCCTCGATAGCCTTCACTTTATCCGGATCGGTGCTGATGCCATCCGACGTCACAACATGCCCAAGATATTTCAGCGACTTCCTGCAGAAGTGACATTTCTCCGGGTTCAGCTGCAAGTTACTCTGCCTCAGCCTTCGGAACACTTCCCTCAAGTTCTCCAGGTGCTCCTCGAAGGTCTCTCCCATTACGATAACGTCGTCCAGGTATGCGAAAGCGTGCGGTTCCATATCGGGGCCTATTATGGTATCCAACAGCCGCTGGAACGTCGCTGGAGCCGAGTGAATTCCGAAAGGCATGACTTTGAACTGATACAACCCCCTCCCCGGGACGGTAAAGGCGGTGATGGGCTTACTTGTCGGCGTCAGAGGGATTTGCCAGTAGCCCTGCTTCAAATCCAGACTGCTGATGTACTTGGCCCGGCGAAGCTTGTCGAGTATGCCCGATATATATGGCAGCGGGTAGGCGTCCTTGACGGAAACCTTGTTAACTTCCCGGAAGTCCACACAGAAGCGGTATTTCCCGTCCTTTTTCTTAACCATCACCACAGGTGAGCTCCATGGGCTGTTAGAAGGTTCTATAATTCCTTCTTCCAACATCCTGTCGACCTCGTCGTTAATGACCTGCTGCATTTTCGGGTTTTGTGGGCGGTATCGCTGTTTAATAGGTTCTCTCCTCGACAGGCGAATATGATGTTGTACCCGGTCGGTAGGGCCAGTTATTCGTTTGAAATATCCAAGTTCTTTCTCCAAGAACAGATCAAGTTGACGTCGCTCTCGGGGGGTCAATTCCCCCAAGGTGTTCGTTTCCATAGTATGTATTGGAACTACGGGCGGGGGTGGAGTTGCTGACGCCAGCAGTTCTCCATCGAGGTAGGTTGTAGCGGTCGGTAAATCTATACGGAAGTCGTATTTCCCCAAAATATCCATCCCCAACACTAGGTCTACCGGGAGGTGAGGCAGATACAACAGCTCCCCTTGTATCCTCTTACTACCCAACATCAATTCAGTCACGTACATTTGTTGTACGGAGACCAGTCTTCCATCGGCGATGCGGGTGTTTACGTCTGGCAAGGAGACGGCTTGTAAATAATCTGCGTCTATTTCCTCAAGTGCGGTACGGCTCAGAAAGGACCGGGTCGCCCCTGTGTCCAGCAAAGCACTGAAACACTTCTGGCCTATCCTTGTCCTGACTATGGGTCTGTTGTCAGTTTGAGATCGTCTGTCAATGGCCGAGGTGTCGTTGGGGCGGAACTGCTGGAGTCTCGGCCCTCCACAGTTTCCATCTAGTTTCCCGGACATTTGCAATCCCGGGATAACACTCCTGTCTTGCCACAGCGTGAACAAAACAGTCGTGGTGCTTTCTGACACTGGCTTCTCATGTGTCCTGTCTCACCACAATTCCAGCAAGTCGTACGCTCCATCGCGAAACGAACCTGCTTACTGGTTTCCGGACGGTTAGTCGTAGGCAAAGTCGGGGGTGTAAAACGGTTCTTAACGGGGGAACTAGTATTCCCACTTTCTTGCTTATCCGAAGGGGGCCGGCTAGGCTTTGGTGGGCCCTCCTTGGTATCCTTCAGTTCCTTCAACATCGCCTCAATTGCCTTTGTTTTTTCTATGAACGTACGTATGTCTGGCACGTCGCAATTCCAGAGCATCTGTCGGAACTCTGGGCGCAGGTTTCTTCTTAACCAAGTCAATTCCTGTTGCCTGTTGAAGTTTCCGTGCCGGCGTATGAGTGTCTGCAGCTCTGTTATGTAAGTAAACACGGGCTCACCGGCTTTGTGTAAACGTCGACTGATTTCAGCTTCTAAATCTATGAAGTAGTTTGCCGGGAAATAGAAACGCTTGAAATCCTCGATAAAGTCTTCCCACGATGTCCAGTAAGCCCTATTATTTCGATACCACAGCAAGGCTTGACCTTCCAAGACCTGTGGCAACACTGGCAGAAGGCGGTCCGAAGATACGTTAAAGTGCAAACGGATTTCTTCTAGGCGTTCTAAAAATGCTACGGGGTCAGACCTGCCCTGGAAATGCAAGTTCCACGCAAACAGATTGAGTGGTTCTGATAGACGAAATGTCGTAGTGTTGGTCGCAGGTGATATTGGCGGCGGGAATGGCTTTTGCGTAGGCGGTGTTAGGTGCCCGATTAAGTTTCCCGTTCGTGGTGACGACGGCGGCGAAGCAGTAACGTTAGGCAGTGAGGCTGCCTCGGTGTGCGGCGGTCTTCCTTCACGCAAAAATTTAATCAATTGCCTTCTCATTTCTTCAACCGTTGTCTGGGGTCGTAGGCAAAACCTCGCTAACTCTGTTTCCAGTTCAGGCTTCTTCAGCCTGTATACCCATCCTACCCGGCCGTCAAATAGGTCCGGGTCGGACTTCTCTTGAGGCTCAGGCTCGACGGCCTTGTCCGTTTTCGGGTCTGACATTGTTCAGTGCAAACGGTAAAGCGGCAAGACGGCGCTGCGAAGCTATCGAAGATGATAACGCAGTGTTAGGATGAAACGGGTCGGATTTGTAACAGTAGTTTCCCTTGGTCAGTAGTGTTTAAACAAAACACACAGAAAATTTATAAATACTAAACAACAACAAAAAATTCGGAATAACAAAATCCTCTACAAGTTGAAATCAAAAAAAAAAAAAAAACTATATATTAACGCTAAACTTAAGATGTTGATTAAAAGAAAATGTTACACTTAAAGAATGTAATCGTATTACGTAATGCAGTAAACAAATATTCAAAGCTAGCGTGAAAAAAAAAGTTAATTATTACTACCAGAAAAATATTGCAAGATCAACAGCTGATTACAAAGAATTCTACTAAAAGCAAAATAAATTAATGTTTACGGTTTCACAAAGTATTGATGATACGGCGATTGCTATCGTAGATAACAATATTGTAATTCCTTTTTAAATTCTGCCTCTGTTTCAAACTAAAAATATACCGAATTCCTAAGATACGTGTAACATATCTTATCTACACTTTTCCAACAAACTCTTATCACACTTAACGATAAACTATGTACATTAAAATTTAAAAATTTCAAAATATTCACGGCTACTTCCCTAAATCCACCTTTCTCTAATTTAATTTACTAACTTAGGTCCCTGCTCGCAGGTGCCATTTG
Source organism: Tillus elongatus (assembly GCA_964006375.1). Taxonomy (NCBI): domain Eukaryota; kingdom Metazoa; phylum Arthropoda; class Insecta; order Coleoptera; family Cleridae; genus Tillus; species Tillus elongatus. The sequence continues at coordinate 41,314,184 of OZ023270.1, read as the reverse complement.
TGAGGGGTCAAATCGGGATAAGGTTATCTTTCCCTAATATGGGGAGGTTCCCACGGGATAACCTTATCAATACGGCTTTATTTACGGGATTTGCTCAGGCGCCAGCAGCGTGGGTTTAAAGGAAGACGCTGCGCTCCCTCAGGACTATATATCTGTCCTCGGTTGTTATTTACAGTTACACGGACCCGGGGTAAACTTCAGTGGAGACAGGGTTCACCTAAGTCCTCAGGCGAAGTCCCTCAGGACTCCTTAATTATGGCCTATGTATTAGAGATCAGGATGTTACGTATTACGTTGGGGTGGATTGGTTGGGAAGCTTTAAATGAAATACCGTGTAAAACAAATAATCTATTTACAAAAGTATTGGTGGGGAAATATTTACAAAATATATACAAAGAAATATTTACACAAGGGATTCTCCCGGTATACCCCACGTTTAAACTAACTTAATTGACAACAAATCAATTTATTAGAGACCAGAGGCAGAAACTGAAATATTCGCGAGTTATACCGACGGTATCACGAATAGGGGTAGTAAACTCGCGGCTTGTAAGCGGGCAGAAGCGTCCCAGGATCGCCAAAGCAAGGCACCGGACAGGTGGTCGGTTTAAGCGGGCATGCAATATTAATTACGGACCCTCAAGCATGCGTTGCAGTCATACAGACTCTCTACGACCGGAGGAAGTGTCTCCCTAGGGAGTTGGAAATTTCCCTTCGACAAAATAAAGGAAGTCCTCACTATCAAGTTAAAAGAAAACACAGCCTCCAGACGGTGCCTTCAGGACGGTCGGGATACCGGGTATCGCCAGACTGTTTCGATCGCCAGGAATGGTGGAGACCTACTGCAGCCCGAAATATCCCCGCTGGCGTCCAGATCCAGGAGCACGAGAGCTGCGCCACGGGAGACCGCTTTGGGATGATTTGGTCGTGGCTAGACCGCCCCCCGGTTCAAATCAACGTGCAGTCGGCCGCTTTGCTAGTGCTCTCGCGTTCTCGGGAAGACTCCAGCCCAGGAACGCGACCCCTTTGCGTCTCCCGACGGAAACATATAAAGCTTTTCCCCCGAAGACTGAAAACGACAAGGTTTTCCCAATAATGTCAGCCGGACGGTCGGGACACCGGGTATCGCCAGACTGTTTCGATCGTCAGGAGTGGTGGAGACCTACTGCAGCCCGGAATATCCCCGCTGGCGTCCAGATCCAGGAGCACGAGAGCTGCGCCACGGGAGACCGCTTTGGGATGATTTGGTCGTGGCTAGACCGCCCCCCGGTTCAAATCAACGTGCAGTCGGCCGCTTTGCCAGTGCTCTCGCGCTCTCGGGAAGACTCCAGCCAAGGAACGCGAGCCCCGGCTCCCCCAGGTCGCCCCGCGGATACAGACAGAAACGAACGATGGACCTATTTATCCGAAGCTCCCTTGCTGCCGTCTCTCTGAAATAAAACCACTGACAAACACAACAACATTCAATATCTTTTCCACACCTGGACTTTTAACGTCACCTCTGGCGAAGGCCACCAAGCGCGCCTAGGTGTCCATCACCAGAGAGAGTCGTCGATCCGTGGAAAACCCCTTTCATACAGGCCCTCCACCGTACAGCTATAGAGACAGCGACCTACCCAAACGAAGCGGAAATGAGCGGCCTGCTGAAGACGGCGTTCTCCACTTGCCACAGCTGCTAACTCTACTAAGCTGGTGCACCTAACGAATCGCGGCGTACTCTCCCACGGCCGGCCTGAAATACACAATAAAACCCAACACCAAGAATCAAGGCGCGGACGGTGGCTGCTTCCTCTCTGTGACCTGGCTCTGCGCTCGCTGAAAGAGAACTAAACTCCCACGGTCGGCCTGCTGGATTCGCTACTGAAACACACAACAAAACCGAACACCAAGAACGAAGACGCGGACGGTGGCTGCTTCCTCTCCGTGACGGCCCCTGCGACTGCTGAAAAAGAACTAACTTGTCGAGCGCGTCACGGTGGATCTCCTAGCTCTGGCACGGCACGCAAAGTATGCCCTGCGAGGTGCGCATAGGTATGTAGTGGACCAGACCAGCCGTCCCTGCTTTCATCGCTTCGCACACCGCAGGACCCGCCTGGGCGACAACACACCGGTACCATGCCTGCCCCGCTCTCGAAGCTATATTTTATCAAACATTTACGAATATTTTAATAACAAAAATAAATTAAATTAAATACAGATGGTACGGATCTATTCCCCTGTTAACTAATTAGATTTCTAATGGCCATTACGTCACTTCGTGACAATATATATATATATATATATATATATATATATATATATATATATATATATATATATATATATATATATATATATATATATTACATCTTTATATCATTCCCAAGCCTTCGAGAACAACATACAATTCCAAACCATACAGAAATCTTATAGATACAAAGGAGAGGATTGGATCAAAATGTTATGAATCGTAACCTAAAGCATATAATCACAAATATACAGCAGAATTATAAGTAATATTAAAACCGTATATAGCAAAATTTTATTCTAGAACGATACATTTCTGTGCCATCATTTATTTTATACTTTTTCAAGCCAAAATATACACTTTTGGAAAAAGAAGTTTACAAACCTGAGCCAGTCCAACGTTGCCAAGTTTAGTTAATGCATGCTGTTCGCTTTACTGTGTGCAAGACAAAGAGGTAATAATAATGACCTTGGTACTCAAGTCAGCTGATATCTTTACAGGTAATTTTGGTATTAGCTCTCACTCTGGTATATGGAAATTAATATTGGTGTAACCTTCAGTGCGAATGAAAAAAAAAACTTAAGTTATTTAAAATATTTTATTCACAGAAAACAAATTATATCAAATTCATATTAAAAAAAATCATATTAAAAAAAATGCGATCTCTGCATTAAATTTTTAAAATTAATCAGTCATTTCAATATTAGCAGTAATTATATGATTATTTAATTAACTGCACAAGGAATTATTGTGAACACTTGAAAGGAATCACTAATTAACAAAACAGAAAATACTTTTTGATGTTCTGGTTATGTTAGAAATATAATTAATATTACAATTTGCCAGTATAAATGTTGTAAACTACTGCTTTTATTGACGTCCACTTTCTATCCTTAAATAAATCAGGATAAAGGTTTACAAATTCATTAACATTGTGTTGCCTAGGAGATTTCTTTTCTTTGATATTTTGGGAAAAGTATTCTGCTATTATTTTCTTTTGAGCAATTGACCATGTTTGTCGTGTCTCTAATGTATCTTGCTGAGAGTTTTGAGTGTATACTGATTTTTGTGTCTGATTATTGTTCACATTGAGTCCCTTTTCAAAATCAGGGTTAATATCATCTTGTTTCGTTGGGTAAAACTCTTTTTCTTTCATTAAATTTTCGTTATCATAAATAGGATTCAGGTCAATATTAATTTCATCCAATGTTTTTCCTCTGTATTTTTCGGCGCCTCCCTCCATCATTAGCAATAAGAGCTTGGAAACTTTCGCTGTTTGATATATTTTGTCAGACATTCTATAAACACTGCAATGCGTTTTTAGTGTGTGACCCATAAATTTGCTCAATTGTTCCATATCATTATTTGAAAATTGGAGAAGTTTGGTAATAGTGGCTAAATGTTTTCGAAGCCTTGTAGCTGTTATACTTGCAGGTCTCTCAACTTTGCATTGACCAATTTATGGAGGGTTTTGGTTCCATCAATAAAGCCTTTACCGTTAGTATGGAATACAAAGTCATTATCAGATACAAAATTATTTCGTATTTCTATCAGATAATCAAACTGCTTTTTCATTTCTGGTGATAATAGGATAGGAACACCCCTTCCACGTTTTCCCCTAATGATGAACCTACTATACGTATTTAGCAATATTTTTTCGGTTTCAGTTAAGCAATTTTCAAATTCGTTATTGTGTTCATTTTGCAAATTAACAGATTTAAACGTTTGAACTTTTAGTTGCGCAACTTCTGCTGGCCGTCTTATATTAAGAAGAATAATCTGGGTGTATAACACCTCTTTCAAAGTGGTGTAAGCAAATACATCGTTCCTCTTAGTTTTTAAATTGTTGAAGGCTTCCCCTGAAACTTTTTGCAAAAACAAATTAAGTTTCTTTAAATCACTTGTAAGTGGTAACAGTTCCTCCTTATTCCATTTGTTTTGATTCAAATTAGTTCCCGCTTGTGCTGAAATTTCATCTGCCCATTGAGACTCTATAAGCCTTTTTAATAGCTTTATGTCTTTCCTTTGTTCATTTTTGTCCTTTATCTGCGAAAGGTCAATGTATGCTAAATCGCAGCATTTTTTTAATAGGGTTCCAAAATTAATTGCCAATGTTGGTGACTCGTAGATTTCTGTTTCTGGATTATATTGTGCCATCTTACTGACACCAGCAACAATTAACTGAAAATGACACGGGCGAAGGATGTCTACCAACTGCCTAATTTCACAGTTTTCTTTCTGTGCATATTTCAAAAGTTTCGCCAGTCTTCTCATATTTTGTCTTACCAAATCAAAGTTCCCTTTACTACGTCGACCTTTTGCGTAAGAATATGCATACTTACATATTAACGGATCCTTTTTAGCTATGAGACCTATATCATCAGCACGCATTCTAGGGAATATTACAGACTTCAATAACTCATCGTGCTTATACATAGAATGTAAGAGCAAGGTGGTTTGGCCATCGCTTTGGGAAGTTTGCCGTTTTTTGGTGATGTCCTGGTCATAATTAGATGTACATATTTTGGTATGTCTAAATAAACTTTTATAGAAACCTAAACAATATTTACATGGAAGAAAATTGTCTGAAGATGTACATTTTTCATTTGATGGAAGTCTCTTAACTGGTCTCAATTTCGTTTCCACCCTAATTTTTACAAAATTACTCCGCTTTCTTAAGGCTCCCAAAGCCCGTCGCCTATCTTTTGAATTTGTTTTGCAAGATAAAACTCGCTGTACATCAAACTCTTGTTCATGCCACTTAATCACATGTCTTGCGAAATGAGAAACATCTTTTTCACAGAAGATGCAATAATCTTTGCGGTCACTATAATTTTTTCTTGAAACTGTCTCCACCATTAGCTGAAATATAAAAAATATGCTAAATACTTATAAACGGTATAAGATTTAAAAAAGCTACATAGTTAATCTGTTGCAGTGAAGCACTGAAATGCATGAAAGAATAATGAATTTAACTTCTTGTTTTTAAATGAAACATCTTGTGTATGATCTAAATGTTTAAATCCTAAACCCATAATGAAGGGTGGCATGAGCGGTTACATTTTTTACAGCCTACTATTACTTTATTAAATCTTAAAGGAGCCCACTATTAGCATAGTAGCCATACTAACTGTGCTAATATATGTTGTATAATATCACAGAGATCACCCACTAAAAGAAAGCTGTTTAAGAGAGTTTATTCATCCCTCTGATGAAGTTAACTTTGTAAACGAAACGATAGTCTGCTCTAAAAAATTTATTCTGATGAATTGGGTTCTCCAAATTGTACTTGTCAGTGCTCATCACAGCTTCCAATATTCACTCACTGTTTTAGGCTATCATAATAATTTAATGATACATGTTGAAATAAGAGCAATTGTTTTTCTGAAAAATATATTCGAGTGCCTCTGGAAGATCTCTATTTTACCTTTGATAAAAGTTACCTCACCACAAAGGAATAATAATGACTAAGTGGTGACTTTGTGAGAGTAGTCAAAAAACTGGTTCTAAAAATATTAGGAATGTAAATATTTTTATTTGGAAAGTAAATAAATGTTGAAAGTATTTACCTTATCTTCTATTCCTAAAGAGATTTCTTTTTCCACTGGACTTTCACGAGGATATACATCAGTAGAATTCTTCAACAAAAAAGGATATTATCTATTTTATTACGCTGTATTAACATACCTAATAAATTCAATGTGAAAACATATACCTTTATATTTTGAGATGATATTTGAGGATCTGCGACTATTTTGAAATTGTTTGTTGAAATATCGCTAACTGAATGCGAAGAAAACTGTAAAAGCAATAATTAATTAAAAAAATATTTGAAATGAAATGAAGAAACTTAAATATAGAAAACCCAAACTTTAAAGCTTGTGGTATGACATGTCATTGTAAGTGAATGTTGTAATAATAGTAGTAATATCAGCCCTATAAAAGCCAGTACAATCTTCTACGACTATTTTGATAACACTATACAGTTGAACAATGCTAATTATTGTTTTGTGCCACATAACATGGCGTTTAAGGTTGTCGACATATTTACAATTAATGATTGTTTTAGTTGACAGTCGTGGATAAATAAATAAAATTTAATTTAAAAAAGTCTCTGTCAGTTAGGTAAATAAATATTGGTCGTGATAAAAGTTTAATATTGTACTTACACTTAAGTTTCCAAACTGTGGAAACAACTTAGTAGGAGAAATAGGATCGTAATCCGGATCGGCTAGAGAATCATCATTGTCTTCCTATTCCTCATTAGACTTGTAAGAATCGCCTACATAACTAACTTGGGTATCCTCCATCAAGTTACATTTGGATATTTCTGATATTGGCAATAAAGCTGGAGATACTTTAGTGTGACAACTTATCATTTTTTGCCTCAGAAAATACCGACTGATTTTCAGCTTCCTCTTTTGCATACAGACATTTAGGTACAACACCCAAAAGCCAGTCTTCAATTATTTCTATTTTATGCTCTGGCATGTTCTTTTTTTTTAAGCGAATTCGAAGGTGATAATGGCGAATCAAATTCACTGTGGCAACATATTGGTGATCTTCTTTCTTAATAAGAGATTAAAACATAATTATGTAGGATTATAACACAAGTTTTTAATTGGGCAGCTAAAATAATGTTTCCAAAGGGTACTATATCAGATCTAACGTCATTTGTCTTCATATTGGCAAACATTTCAATTGTAACATTTATAAACACCATTTATTTGCAAATAACAGCATGCACTTACTTATTTATCTCTAGGAGAGCTGATGTTCAGGAATGTCGATAAAGTTTTCCCAACACAAAAAATCCTAATATAAAAGTTTTCAGTGAAATACACAAGAATTTGTAGACAGTTTGGGACAAGAAAAAAAAACTGAGCAGGATGAATTGAGTATTTCACATAAAAATTTGTGACAATAGAACATCGAGCAACGCCACGATGACGCCCGATAACTTAATATATCCCGCTCTACTAGTCTGGGAACGTAATGTGCAGATAATATAAATGCCAACGTGTCCAAAATATTTATCCTGGCGATTCTGATCAGATATTGTAATTTTCCAGATGGACTCTAAAAGCAAGAAATGAAATTTAGATGAAGTACCACTTCTGACATGTAATCGTGGAATCGTAGGACGTTCTGGGTGGGTGATCTGAAAATCTATGTAACAGGAGTAGGTATCGACGCGGAATGAGTTACAGGCAAGAATATTATCCGCCGACAAAAATCTTGGACATTATACTACAGAAGGTCAATGTTTGATGAGGCAGTGTAGAAAAGGGAGGCCGTTGAATAAGTTACAAATCGATATTTTGCTTAATAGGGCACATCTACATACATTTTTCCTTACGCATTAACCACGTTGGTTATTGTAACTGAAAGGATGTATATCCTATATGTTTCCATTGAATTATAGAGACTTCTAAGTCCGTACGTCTTCCATGCGACTGTTATTTGTGACCTTCAACAACGTCATTGAGAAATTTTCCGGAAATGGTGCGTTTTCAAATGATAGTTCAGAAGAAAAACTTGCACTATTTTGTCGAATTCTATCAACTTATGGATTTATCCCGGTAAAAACTGAGTCATTCTGTAGCCACTAACTATTCAATTTGTTCTTAAAGTAATTTTCAAAAAAATTCTATTCATTATCTATTGATTGATTTTTTGAATGCTGCATTCTGAACAAATTATTTACCTGTAGTCAATATAATATAATTCATTTATCGCAAACACATTTTAGTATTTTGGTGCTCTATCCAACATTTTACCCAAAAAAATAGGGTACTTTATAAAGTGAAGACTTGGTTAATTACATTATACTTTGAATAAATATTGTATAATTTTCCCCTTCCTTGACGATGCCGTGAAAGGAGAAACCGGTTTGCAGAGAAACAAACATTTTTGGGGCCAGAAAAAGTCGATATTTATATTTAGATACTTTTAAATAATGTGATGCTATTATAATAAGACGGGAAATGCAGCAACAAATAGGGTACTTCATAAAGTAAAGAACTGGTTTTTTAGAAGTAATTTCAAAAATAACTGTTTATTACATTATACTTTGAATTCATATTTTTTTAATGTTCTTCTGCCTGATGATGCCGTGAAAGGCGAAACCGGTTGCAAACAAAACATTTTTGAGGCGAGAAAAAGCCGATATTTATATTTAAATACTTTTAAACAATGTTTTTATTATTATTATTATATTTAAATACTTTTAAACAATGTGATGCTATTTACAGAAAGGCGGAAAATGGAATAACAAATAGGGTACTTCATAACGTAAAGACTTGGTTTTTATCGAAGTAATTTCAAAAATACCTGTTAATTACATTATACTTCCAATAAATATTTTATAATTTTCTCTTGCCTGGCGGTGCCGTCAAGGCGAAACCGGTTGCAGAAAAAAAACATTTATGAGGACAGAAAAAGTCGATATTTATATTTAAAATTTTTAAATAATGTGATGCCATTATAGGAAGGCGGGATATGCAGAAAAATATGGGTACTTTATAAAAAGTACTTGTTTTTTATAAATAATTTCAAAAATAACTGTTAATTACATTACACTTTGTTTTTTAGAACTAATAACAAAAATAACTGGTAATTACATTATACCTACTTTGAATTAATATTTTATAATATTCTCCTGCCTGACGATGCCGTGAAAGACGAAACCGGTTGCAGAGAAAAAAATTGTGCGCCAGGAAAAGTCAATATCTGTTTTTAAAAACTTTTACATTATGTGGTGCTATTATAGGAAGGCGGGAAATTTAGCATAACCTTGAGTTTCATATATAATAACAAAACTGGAATGAAATAAAATAGTCTCTTACCTTTTTGTTGACACATCTGAACCATTTTTCTACATCTTTGTGACATTTTTATAGTTTATTCACATTAAATAAGATACAAGCACTGTCTCACAATCAAACAATAATTATATTTTTACCGCACCCGCACCGTCATGAAACGACATAATCGCAATAATACTTTTGCCATGTTGTCAAGTCGACTGGCTCAGAATTATAATAAACTTGCCCCTATATGTATATAAATCCACGACCGATGCCAGCGCCGCAAGTAATGAATCACTGAACCAAAATATTGAAGAATGATACAAATCCAAACCTCTTCATTATAAACAATAACAAGTCATCTAGGGAATTTTGACTTGACTACGTTAAAGTTTCCAGGCATGCGTGAGGTTGACATCATTCTAGCATTATGGCAGTAGGTATTCAAAGATGTTCGGCAGAAATAATGATGAAAAACAATTCTGAGACAATATACAGGTTCAGGTTTGTCACTGTGGTTCAGGATTGTGCTTAAGTTTTACTATGGTTGGCTCAGGAGTGTATCATTACTGTAAATATATATATATATATATATATATATATATATATATATATATATATATATATATATATATATATATATATATATATATATATATATATATATATATATATCACACCGATAACTCAAACAATCATGGTCCGATTTTGATCAAATTTGGCACATACCTTCCTTTTGCAAGTGGCTTGGATAAGTTCGTTAGTCAGGAAGGAAATCGGCCCACGTTTTCCCGGAAAATGTTGTTTTCTTTCGAAAAAATTTATATCTCCGGAAATAACAAAGTGGCGGAAACCAAATTTAGTTAGCTGGTTTCCGTCATAAAGTGTATCCTGTGTACCAAAATTCAGGTCTCTATCTTAAAAAACAAAAATGTTTTTTATTTTTAATTAATTAAATCTGATTCAAGAATATTCAAACGTAAAAATTGATTGAGTACGAATGAGAGAGAAAAATACTACAAGAAATGACTAACAAGCTCCTAGATATGTGTCGAAGTCGTTATTTTCCCTGATTTCGTTATAATATGAGCAAAAAATCTACTGTAAATCAAACTAGTTTTATGTAAATTTTAAAAATTGAACAAATGTATGACTGGATATAGCTGTTAGTAGAGGCATGTCGAGTATAGCTCAGTGGTCTAAAGACTTAATTCAAGTTGAATAGCATATCTGGTTGTTTGTTTTTGCCCTAACTTAGTGAAACCGTTCCATATTTAATACAGTCGTAGACTTTTCCCGTGGCTTCACATGTGCTTGTTTAAGTGAATTTTCTTCAAAAAATTAACTAACGAGGAGATTCCGACTTTTGAATTTTGAAAAAATTTCTTCAAATGAGCGCGAACTAGGCTCCCTAGAATCCATATCCAGGGTCAGTTTGAATTATATATATATATATATATATATATATATATATATATATATATATATATATATATATATATATATATATATATATATATAAAGGGTTAACAATTTACCAAAATTTAGGTCGTTTAGGTAAGTTTAAAGACAAAAAAGTTAAGAGGCATTTAAAGAAAAGAAAAATTGGCATTTTCCTCAAAACGTAGAAAGTCGCGATTTGAAACGTCAAAATTGGCAACATTTAGGCAAAGAACCTGAAAGAAATACGGATTATGTAAAGAGTGTTTTCTTAAGTTTCAGCTACAACCTCATTGCCCTTCATTTTAATTATATATTTCCAAAAAATTCATTTCAAATAGACACTTTCTCTGATGCTTTGGAAGTAGTTTTAGTTAAATTTATGGTTTAACGGTCTATAATTTGTAGCTAATTTTCGTAGAAAAAATTCGTTCATGGGGAAACCACGGCTTTTAAATTCTAAAAAGATTCCTTCAAACGAGAGCAAACTGGGCCCCCTAGAATCCATATGCGGGTTTACTTTTTGTTTACATATATACAGGGTGACGCATTTCTACGGTGAAGCTCAATATAATTGTTATTATGCAAGATACGAGAAAAAATGTATACGTTACCTATAGGGTGTTGTGAGCTGCATCTTATAAAATTATTTAATTGACAAGATGGCCCATAAGTTGTTGGTGATACCTACATTTTCTTTGAACATTCCTTATTGCATTTTTGAATTTTTCATCGAAATATGATGCATGTTTGAAAAAAAATAATCGAAACGGTAAGTGCGTTTTAGCAGCGAATTTTCATTAAATGCTTCAAAATTCAATAGCGCAATTTGCTATTAACCTAAGGTTCGTCGGCTAGAAACGAGTTTTCTCGGAAACGTTTTAGGTTTATTTTCGGAAATTTTTTGTACATTTTCAAACAAGTTATTTTGGAAAAATATGGTACACTGTTCCTTCTATATAGGTTATACCGGTGACCAAATTGATTATTGCTTGCATTAAAGAGACTTATTTGCTATTAAAAACATTTTTAAGAAAATTCACATCCATAACGCACTTGCTGCATCCAGACTTTTTTGCATTAAATGATATTCATAATACATACCGACCTGGAGACTACTTCTCTTGCTTCACTGCCGGGTTTCGTTTCGGTAAGTGAAGGACGTAGCCAGTGTGTAAGCTAACTGGAGCAAGTGGCCCTTCTGAATTCCAGATGTTCTAGGATGTACGTTTCTGTAACCGGTTTCGCTGCTTAACAGCATCCTCATATGGATAAAAATTGAATCAATACGAAATCATGACAACTACAAATAAATATCTGTTGCTATGTTATGATGTTTTGATAAAAAAATTCTTTAAAAAATAAAACAAAAATGACGGATCACACCTTCAAAATCTCTACGTGATGTATTCCAATATTTAACATAAAGATAGAATTAACCTTTAACAGTAGAACCCAAATCACCACAACACGTATTTTAAGAAGACCTTACGATCGTTTCACTGACAACGTCAGCATCATCAGAGGATGAAAAATTCTAACTTAAATTAGCAGCTACATGTATTTATATCGCACCTAGGTAGACGAACTAAGCCAAGGTAACAATTGTAGTCGGCGACCCATAGTTTGTCTATTGTGTCAATATTGAACGGACGAGGTCGACGAACTACTTTAATCTTCTTGTTGACAAATTGATGAGCTTTTATCTAATTTAAAGGATAATGGGCTTAAAATGAAAGGTACCGCGATATTTAAGGAAGCTCACGTTCTTTTTGATCTATAAATTCACTAGGTGAATATTGGAGCCCGCGACGAGCGCCGACAAGCACACCTGGCGAACGGACCAATAACAACCGCACATAATTTTTAAAAAACAAAAACGACTGTTTCCCACACAATGTTAACTCTAACGGAGGATGAATATTCCAACTAAAATTCTACATAAAAACAAGTATTTATATTGATTTCTTATTCTACATAAAAACAAGTATTTATATTGATTTCTTAGATACAAAGAAAACAAAAGGGGATTTTTGAGTCGAGAAATAAACGTAGAGCCTACTATTTGTATAGACCGGCCGAGTTATTGACAATAATTTATTATTCTGACAGACAGATCAGGAGTGTTTAGCTGGTCAAATGTAAAGTAAAAATAAAGTGCTTGAAATTAAAGGGGCCGCACGATTCAATGAGATTTGTTCTTAATCGACCTTGATATATAAACGCTTTCAAAAGCATCAAGCATAGTTTGATGTCTAACATTTTTGACGAGTTTCAAACTTTCCTTGTCAGTGTGGTGATTATTATCCCATATCGTTAGGAATGTAACTAATAGTGGCAGTTTCCTTCCTGTAGACATCGAATTTAAGAGAGTCATTATTTTATTAACGACTCACATCATACGTTTGCACAAAAAAACGGCTACTTTTAATTACTTGGTAAACAGATTGATACATTTTCCGTTAAGTAAAAGCAGATTTAATATAAAATTAAAGTACATAAAAAACGTGGCGAGATATAACGGTTTTTCGGATGGTTTAGTGAAAAAATTGGTTAACAAACACAGAACAAAGAAAATGACATCTGAATGCACTACATTTAAGAAAGATAAAAAAAATTAAAAAAAATTGTATGTCTGCCTTATGAACCACGTATCACAAAGAGTTTGGAAAGTATTTTTAAGAAAGTCGATTTACATTTGACTTTTTCAAAGAAAAGTGATTTTAAAAAATTTTTTGGGCAATACGAAGGACAAAGACAAAGCCACTGAAATGTCGGGCATTTATGAGATAAGTTGCAAAGAGTGTAATCTTAAATACATGGGTCAAACCAAGAGAAACATAGCCACCAGATTTCGTGAACATCTCGAACATTTATGATATGGTACGGTGGACAAATCATTTGTGGCACAACATATATGGGATAATAATCACCATATTGACAAGGAAAATTTGAAACTTGTCAAAAATGTTAGACACCAAGCTATGCTTGATGCTTTTGAAAGCGTTTATATATCAAGGTCGATTAAGAACAAAACGTCATTGAATCGTGCGGCATTTTTAATTTCAAGCCCTTTATTTTCACTTTGCATTTTACCAGCTAAACACTCCTGATCTGTCTGGCAGAATCATAAAGTATTGTCAATAACTCGGCCGTCTATACAGATCTAGGCTCTACGTTTCTTTCTCGACTTAAAAATCCCCTTTTGTTTTCTTTATCTCTAAGAAATCAATATAAATACTTGAATGGGTGAGGGTGGAATATGGGTGACAGAAATTTTGAAAAAAAATTGTGCTAAAATTGTGCAAAAAGTTTTAGAACATAAAGGAAACTTAATTCTGGAGCGAAAATTTTTTGTCTGTCGCTCGGTTGGTTTGTACGTCTGTTTGTTAGTAGGCGCAATAACTTTCGAACGAATTGAGATATCGTCTTCAAATTTCGTATACAGTTAGCACCCGACACAGGTAGGCTTCGAACTGTTTTTAGGTAACATCGCTTTGAGGTGTAGAGGATATATGAGGGGTGATTTGGTGCAAATTGACATTTTTTTGTTAAAACTCGAGTAATACAACATTTCAGAAGTTTATGCTTACAGGAATACGAGTATTTTCTTTGTTGTCAAGTCATGGGCCCTAAATTCGTTTAATGATAATGTATTTCTGAGGAGAGTAGATTATCACAGCTCTGTGGGAGTTATGATTCAATTTGCAGCACTATTTTTAAAGGTTGTCTTTTTTTTATGTACTGCTTTATGTGAAACCACGCATATATTAATGTTTTCATATCATCCTTGGGTATTTCATTAAACAAAGATGTAAATGAATTAGTAATGCACATATTTAATATTTGAATGTAAATCACATGTAAATTATTCAATCTTAAATATTGAATAGATTATTTGTATTTAAACATTTTGCGTCTTTAATTTCAATTAACCTTTCACAATATGTTACTTATATTGTAAATAAGCAGCCTTAATAGTGAAGAGCAGAATGAGGAATATTTTCCTTAGAAATAATAACAACAATACTTTACCATTGTGGCATACCTATTTTGCTATTTTATGATACCTAGAATTATCGCAAACTTCCTCTTTATGTGCTTATCAATGTCTGGAAGAAGCTATAATTTGTAGGAAATATCATTAATAGCCGCTGACAAATTTGACATAACAATATGTAATCAGAGGAACAGTACAAGCAGCTAACTAAGCATGCAGTCTAATGTACTGTAACAAACTTGATTTTGAAGTTTTACATTTTGATTTTGAAGTTTTACATTTTGGAGCTTGATCACCTTCAATATTTTCTTTCTCCAATTTATAGTATCCACCAGTTCGGACATCCCAGTACTTGAATGTACAGGAACATTTTAATTTTAACCTCTAATATAATAATAAATAAAATTGATAAAATTGTTGTTTGATGTATAGTATAATTTATTATTGTTCAACTATGGCGCAAGTTTACTTCTACTTTCTACATTAAATAAATGAACAATATAAATTACAACAAAAATGATACATGTTGTGAATTTAAAGTGGTCACTAAATACAGGATGCACATGAAACATTAATATGCCCATTTTATTTTAGGTTGCCCCGAAGTAGTAAAAATTTGTATGCAAACTGACATATACAACCCTGAACTCATTTTGTCAGCTGTGGGAACTGCTGAAAATAATTCTGAGCATCCAATTGCATCTGCAATAATTAAGTTCATGCGTGATAACCTTAGATGTGATGTATCTGGAATAACGTCAAATTTTCAAGCAGTGCCTGGTTGTGGTTTGAAGTAAGTATGTTTGTAAATTAGTTATATAGGCATATATATATATATATATATATATATATATATATATATATATATATATATATATATATATCTTATATAATATGACAGTGGCACCTTTCAACGTTGCCAAATCACCGGGTGCCTCTTTGTCACATATCTTCGCAATATATGGAATGTGTTTCTTTTCTGTAGAAACCTATTATGCTGTTAACTATCAAACATAATCTTTTCAAGTTAAAGAAACATAATATATATGTTTGTCAAGGTTTATTGTTACTAAGGTACTTGACTAATTTATTACTCTTACCTCCCGTATTAAAGAAATATGTAACTCATTTAGTTAAAACAGTACTTGAATATGAAAACTACTAAGAAAACTTAAAATTTATGGACTTTAAAAGTAATTACACATCCTGTTAATGGAACAAAAACTTTTAGTAATTTTACGATTATATTTTACTTCGATTGCACAGTGTATATGGCTATGTGAAGACTGGCACCTGTGATGAGCACTGATAAGTACACCTGGAGAACCTAAATCACCACAACACATCTTTTCAAGACCTTACGATCGTTTCGCTAAGAACTTTAACATCATCAGAGGATGAAAAAAAATCTGAGAGAGTTTTTTTCATCCTCTGGAGGATGCTAACGTTATTTGTGAAACGATGGTAAGGTCTTTTAAAAGATGTTTTGTGGTGATTTGGGTTCTCCAACTGTGCTTAACAGTGTATCTGATTTTAAAAAGTCTGTCGATAAGACTATGATCTTATATAAAACGTAAGAGTGTCTGTAAGGTGGTTTTTACCTACGTCATCTTTGATATCCTTTTTTTCTGTGAGAAAAAGATATCTTGCATAGACATAATATTATGAGTATATGTTATAGATTGGAGTAAAAGCAGGTTCTTTAAAGTTTGACAAAGACAAAAAAATGCAAGTCTTACAAAATGTTCAAGAAAGGTAAGCAGTGGATTTTGCACTATGAAAAGTTTTTATAAAAACGATTTTAAATTTGCTCAATTATTTGCATATCTATTATATCAGTAGATGTTTTCTTTTTTAGTCTTTTTATTATTTCTTCCAAATCTTCTTTCAATGTTTCAAATTTCTCAAGTTTTTCTGCATTTTCTATCATATTTATTTGTATATTACTTGTTTCAATTACACCATCTTCTATTATTTCTTCTATGCTCTCAACAAAAAATCATTGAAATGCTCAGCTATTTCCTGTTCATCTATCACTTTTATTCCATTAAAATCAATTTCTTTAATAATATTTTTCAGTTTTTTTGGCCCATTGCTTCCTTTATTCTTTACCACATTTTTCTACTATTATGCTTATTTTTGTCTATTATATCTTCATAGTATTTTGTCTTTTTCAGTCTTATCATTGATGTTGCCAAATTTCTTTTTTTTTTTTCTGTATGTCTCCCAGTTTTCTGTTCATGCATCAATGCACATCCTATTGAAAGCAATATCTCTTACTTCAAACTGATTTTTTATTTCTTGATCCATCCATTTATTTTGTACCCTCACTTCCTTGGTTTCAATTGGTCCAACTTCATTCAAAATATCCTCTATATATATATATATATATATATATATATATATATATATATATATATATATATATATATATATATATATATATATGACAGTGACACCTGCTGTATATGTCTATATAATTAAGGTGAAAGTGGCACCTAGATAAATGAGGTCAATATGTCACCATTTCGTATGAAAATTTTTACAATCAAAGTAAAAGTGGCACCTTTCAACGTTGCCAAATCACCGAGCGCCTCTTTGTCAAATATCTTCGCAATATATGGAATGTGTTTCTTTTCTGTAGAAATCTATTATGCTGTTAACTATCAAACATAATCTTTTCAAGTTAAAAAAACATTATATATATATATATATATATATATATATATATATATATATATATATATATATATATATATCTTTTATAATATGACAGTGACACCTGCTGTATATAAGTCTATATAATTAAGGTGAAAGTGGCACCTAGATAAATGAGGTCAATATGTCACCATTTTGTATGAAAATTTTTACTATCAAAGTAAAAGTGGCACCTTTCAACGTTGCCAAATCACCGAGTGCCTCTTTGTCAAATATCTTCGCAATATATGGAATGTGTTTCTTTTCTGTAGAAATCTATTATGCTGTTAGCTATCAAACATAATCTTTTCAAGTTAAAGAAACATTATATATATATATATATATATATATATATATATATATATATATATATATATATATATATATATATATATATATATATATTTGTCAAGGTTTATTGTTACTAAGGTACTTGACTAATTTATTACTCTTACCTCCCGTATTAAAGAAATATGTAACTCATTTAGTTAAAACAGTACTTGAATATAAAAAGTACTAAGAAAACTTAAAATTTATGGACTTTAAAAGTAGGTACACATCCTGTTAATGGAACAAAAACTTTTAGTAATTTTACGATTATATTTTACTTCGATTGCACAGTGTATATGGCTATGTGAAGACTGGCACCTGTGATGAGCACTGATAAGTACACCTGGAGAACCTAAATCACCACAACACATCTTTTCAAGACCTTACGATCATTTCGCTAAGAACTTTAACATCATCAGAGGATGAAAAAATCTGAGAGAGTTTTTTTCATCCTCTGGAGGATGCTAACGTTATTAGTGAAACGATGGTAAGGTCTTTTAAAAGATGTTTTGTGGTGATTTGGGTTCTCCAACTGTGCTTAACAGTGTATCTGATTTTAAAAAGTCTGTCGATAAGACTCTATGATATTATACAAAACGTAAGAGTGTCTGTAAGGTGGTTTTTACCTACGTCGTCTTTGATATCTTTTTTTTCTGTGAGAAAAAGATATCTTGCATAGACATATAATATTATGAGTATATGTTATAGATTGGAGTAAAAACAGGTTCTTTAAAGTTTGACAAAGACAAAAAAATGCAAGTCTTACAAAATGTTCAAGAAAGTTAAGCAGTGGATTTTGACTATGAAAAGTTTTTATAAAAACGATTTTAAATTTACAATAAAAATGCAATCCAACACCCTGCGCCCGAAAAAGACATTTAGTAACGTCTTTTATTGTGACTTCTGTTTAAAATAGTCAAAAAGAATATTATATTAAATTTAATTTACATATATAGGTATTAGGCAAAACACACATGTGAGTGTCATAATAGTAATGACGATCATAATTGCTGCTATAAATTATAAGCCACTTTTTCGTCTTTTTCTTTAATATATTAGAAATTTACTATTTTGCTCTTAAAATTTAATTTAGATTTTGCAAAAGTCAGTATGTCATAATTTTATACATTATATATACACTGTGAGTGTGTAACTTGAAAAAATGCAGTTAATACAGTTCCTTTTTTTAAATTATCGGACAAGTCGACATCGTTTAGTATTTCAAGTTCCGTCTTTTAAAACAACATTATATAGTCTGTCCAAAATTTTGTATACGATGTCATCGATAATTTTTTTAAATGAGAACCCTTATTTTTTGCTAACTATTTTCAAAGTACATGTAAATTTATACAAAACCACCAAAATTAAAATTTTCATTAAATACCAATAAAAAAACACATTTTATTATTTTAAAAACAAAAATAAAAACGTATATTTTCCTAATATTTGTTCATTGATGCTCAAAGTGTATTCACTATTTGGCAATACCATAAACGAATTTGAAACTCTTGTTGAACATTTCTGTAAATACTTCGGGGGAAATTAGTCTACACTCATTTTTTATTAGTGCTTTCAACTCTTCAACTTACCGATTTCGTCTTGAAAACTTTGCTTTTCAACACAAAGGAACAAAATTTTAGTAAAAAAAAAAATACAACTTAAAATACTAATCGACGTGTCTGAGCATTTTATAAAATTAGTTGTATTTTATTAACTGAATTTATTCCAAGTTACAAACACGCACTGTATATTTAATTCCTTTAAGTTGCTCCTAATTATAATTTCCTCTCCCTCGATTTCAAAGTTAATATTCCATAGTCTATTAAAATAAATACGTACATAAATAAAAGACAAGTTCTAAAGTTATTGATTTATTTATCCAGAAAACCTTTTACAATAATTATTTTCTGTGTTCATTAAAACTGAAGGTTTTTACTCTTAACCAGCCTGTGTTTTCAAATTCTGCTTCCTACTTTAAAAAAAAATCACATTCCTCCTTTTTTGGTGTTTTCTTTCTTTCAATCAAAGTTCTAAAGTATTGCCGCATGATTTTTTTTTAGTTTAACATCCACCGTTGCCGCCGTCCTTTTTTTTTTTTGTTCCCTCAGAGCTCGTCCGCGGCCTTACCGCCCCGATAGCACCGCAACCCTTGGTTGATTGTGCATACCCATAGTCTTACTCCACCCATTCCAAAATCACTGTGCCTTGAACTAGTCTGCACAGCGATTGGTAGGGTGAAGTTTTATATTGCTCTGTCTCCGGTCTAGAGTGACCGTAGATCAGTTGTCTTTTCCGGTCCAGAGCTATACACTCACACAAGATGTGCTGGGCTGATTCCTCCCCCTCGCCGCAGAGTCTGCATGCGAGGTCCCCTTCGAACTGCCCCATTTTATGCAGGTGTTTCTTCACGGCCATGTGTCCCGTCAAGAGACCTGTTGTGTTTCTGAGCTGTCCTCTGCTAAGGTTTAGCAGCTCCACAGCTCTCTTTGAACTGGGTCCGTCAATTATTGACTTCCCATGTCTGAGCCCTGGACAGTCCGCCCAGTACAGCTTGTGCTGGTTTCTGACCCAGGACTTAATGGCTCCCCTGGCAGTGCTCTTTGACACGCCCAGAGCCGGTTCTGGTCCAATAAATGGTTCTGCTGACCCTCTCTTCGCGAGACTGTCAGCTTCTTCATTGCCTTTGACCCCCAAGTGGCCCGGCACCCAGATGAGGGTCACCTCATTCTGCCCAGCCAGGTCGCTCGTCTCGTCTCGGCACTCACTCACCAGCCAGGAATTTACCCGTGGGCTACTTAGTGCCTTAAGGGCTGTCTGTGGCTATGAGGATCCGCTTGTTGGTGTAGTCCCTCCTCTTGTTCTCCCGCACACAGTGCAGGATGGCGTACATCTCGGCCTGAAACACCGTTGCATGGGCTCCGAGGGAAATACTATGACTTACCCTCGGTCCTTCCGAGTAAACACCTGCCCCCGTCCCACGCTCCCCGCCGGATCCGTCCGTGAACCAGACGAGCGCGTCCCGTGGAATGCCCGGCGTCTCCTCCCGCCATGCCTCGCGATCAGGGATTTCCACTGTAAAGTTGTTTTCCCTGCACATTCGCGGGCTCGCGAAGTCTGACCTCATTTCAAGCATGGGCTCCTTCACGATCTCCTGAATTTTGCAGTGGCCCCTGAAGCCTGGGTTGATCTTCAGTCTACCATTGCAGGCTAGTCTGTATAGTCCTAGCCTGGCCTCTCCCATAATAACTAAGTGTAGGGGGGGTAGATCCAGCAACACCTCCATGGCGGCTGTTGGGGTTGAAGACATGGCCCCTGTGATGCCTAGGCAAGACATCCTTTGGATCTTGCGTAGTTTTTGTTTGGCACTGAATTGTGTCACCTTAGGCCACCAGACCAGTGCCGCATATGTTAACGATGGTCTGACCACCCTTGTGTACAGCCAGTGGGCCATACTAGGTCTTAGTCCCCACGTTTTCCATATAGCCGCCTAGTGACAGCTACGGTCATGACTGCCTTACGCAGTATTTTTCCAATGTGACCATTCTAGGTTAGCTTAGAGTCCAATACGACCCCAAGATATTTTACCTCCCTGGCCATTGGAACGCTCCTACCGTATAGAGTGAGGGTTCTGTGGCTTTCACACTTCCTCCTCCTCGTAAACGGCACGACGGTTGCTTTCTCGGGGCTCACCCCGAGCCCTTGATCAACCGTCCACCCTTCCACCACTTTCAGTGCAGTCTGCATACGCTCCCACACTGCCTGTGTGACCTTTCCTCGGACTATGATGACAATGTCGTCCGCATAGCCCTGTACCTCATACCCCCCTCCCGAGAGCCTCCCCAGCAGGCCGTCCACGACTAGACACCAGAGCAATGGAGACAGAACGCTCCCCTGCGGACACCCCGCCAGCAGAGTCCCTCCCGCGAGTGAGTTGAACACCGCCCTGTCCCTGAGCATGGAACCGATCCACCTGCAGCAGGTCTCCTCTATTCCACGCTCCCGGGCAGCTGCCAGAACCGATCCGAACGAGGTGTTGCTAAAGGCCCCCTCTATGTCTAGGAAGGCCCCCAGCGCCACCTCCTTGTTCTCCAGCGTATTCTCCAGTTTCAGCACCAGTTGGTGCAGTGCTGTTTCTGTTGAGAATCCTGCTTTGTATGCATATTGTCCGCAGTGTAGAGGATATGCTTCCAGTACACCGCCCCTAATGTGCCGGTCGAGCAGTTTTTCCACTGTTTTCAGCAAGAAGGACATGAGACTTATTGGCCTCAGGGACTTTGCCTGGTCTGTTGAACGCCCAGGTTTAGGAATAAATACAACCCTGGCCAGTCTCCATGCCCTCGGAATGTACCCCAGAGCCAGGCTGGACCTCATAATGAGGGTAAGCACCGGCGCCAGTATATCTATCCCCTGTTGGAGCATGATGGGCATTATTCCATCAAATCCCGGCGATTTGTATGGCTTAAAGCTGTTAATGGCCCATCTGATTTTGCTCCAGGTAACCACCTCTTTAGCGACTGTCCAGTCTACTCTAGATGCCCGCCTATAAGGCGCCTCTATTTCTGAGTGTTCCCAGTCCGGAGGTGATTGGTTCATTATGTTACAGCCGGGGAAGTGCGTCTGGAGTAAAATTTCCATAGTTTCCTCCCCCGAGCTTGTAAAGCCTCCCGTGGGTGTTCTAAGGGAGCCTATGTTAGTCTGAGGGCCCTTAGACAGGATCTTGTGTAGTCGAGCACTCTCGGACGTGTTTTCCACTTCTTCGCAGTGCCTCCACGACTCCTTCTTGGCGTCCCTCAGTCTTTTGTTATAGGTCGATAGGGCCTGTCTATATTCATCCCATGCTCCCGACCTTTTGGCCGCGTTAAACAGCTTACGAACCTGCGTCCTCCTTTGCCTGAGGTCCTCGTTCCACCACGGGACGTTCCTGCTGGACTCCCTCATTTTCAGGGGGCAGTTGGCGTTATAGGCCGAGGTAATTGCGTCTCGCAATTGGACAGCTGCAATCTCGAGGTCTATTGAATTTTTTATGGTACTCTTAACCCCCCGCAGTTCCACAGCTAGGTCTGCCCTGTAGGCTTCCCAGTCCGCCTTGCGGGGGTCCCGGTACCATACCGTTTCTCTTTCGACTTTGGCGATTTCAAACCGGATGTATCTGTGGTCTGAGCTACTCACTTCCCCAGACACAGCCCAGCTTTTAACAAAGTCACCCAGAAACTGGGTGGAAACTGTTAGATCTAAAACTTCCTCACGCCGTGTTGTGACGAAGGTCGGTTTATTACCTCTACTCAATATGTCTAAATTAAATTTCATAAGGAATTGTAAAAGTGCCTCACCCCTTGAGTTTGTGTCCGAGCTACCCCACAACTCATGGTGCGCATTCGCGTCCATGCCGATGATGGTCTGCCAGCCACCTGCTCTGCTACCCACCATCAGCTGCTCCAATTCGTTGGGTGGAGGAGGGTCCGTGCTGTCCCCTGGCAGATAGGCTGACGTGACAGTAATGTCCCTCAGCCCATCCGCTCCTCCACATCGGATTTTGATCGTTGCCAGGTCCCTGGAACAGAAATTCATTAGAGGGAGAAACTCTATCCCTTCCCTGACAAAAATGCAGGCCCTCGGGTTCTCGCTGGATCTACTGTAGATGAGCTTTCCAGTAGCTCAGCCGAGTCCCTTGATCTCTCCTTTATAGGAGTACGGTTCCTGGATGAGGGCCACATCCGTGTTCCTCAGAGCCATTAGTAGTCCAGCCGTGGCTGCCCTACTGTGTTGGAGGTTGACCTGAAGGAACCTAAGTCCCATTAACCCTTAGTTGCTTCCCCAGTGGGCGGAAGCTAACCCTTCCCATGCCCCAGAATGCCTTGAAGGAGGTTCCTTCAAGGGCTCTGTAAGATGTCTGGTCGATCGAGAAGGCGAGCGTCTGTCCTTTCTCCTCTGCCTTCCTGCTTAGAACCGACCAGTGTTGCGTCCCCAGTTCAGGGTTCTGGATCTTAAGTCTGCTGATCACCGTCTCCTGCGGGACGGTGTCAGGGATCCGTACGAGGACCTTGCGTCTCTTTGGGAGTTCCTTGGGCTCGATGGCTGTCAAGTCCGCCCCCTCCCAAATCTGACCGAGGCCCCCGATCGTTTTCCGCAGCCAGTCCTGCGACTGCGGGCCGGCACAGGTTATCCAGAGGATCCCCCGGGCAGGCGCGTCCGGTGGAACTGAGGCGGGCTCTCCCCTTTCTGAAGAGAGTTCACCGCGGCCTGGATCAGGTCCGCCTTCCCCTGGTCTAGCGTGACCTCAGGATGGCGTCTGTCAATCACCGCCATCCCGAGGCCCTCCGCAGCCTCCCTATAAGAGCCAGTCTGCGCCGGTGCTCCGGCCTTGGTTCCTTTGGGAGGTCTGTCTGTAGTAGGCGTGCTAGAGCCAGAGCGCGGCGTCTTCTGACTCGCACTCTCCTCTTGCGCCTTTACAGGTACCCTGGCCCTTTTGGGACGTCTGTCTGTAGTGGGCGTGCTAGAGTTCGAGCGCGTCCTCTTCTGACCCGCACTCCCCTCTTGCGCCTTTACAGGTTTCTCGACCGTCCACGTCCCGGCCGCCATTTTTTGCGCCCTCCGGAACTTCTTTCTTTGCGCCCCGGAAAGACGCTTGGACTGCCGGGGCAGTCCCTATACTCTAACAGTAGAGTCCTCACTGGTGGAGGGGCCCCCGGAGTCCGCGGAGCTCGCCGCCCTCCGGTGGGACCCAGCCTCCAGCTTGGGTGTCGGGGACAGGTATCTGGCCGAAGCTACCCCCTGATCCCCCGTATCTACGCCGGTCGTGGGACCTCCAGAGTCCGCTGCCGCCCCCTGGCTCGTCTCCGTTTCCGGGATAGACTCAAGGCACAAGTCTGTAGCCGGAGCCACTCCTCGAGCCTCATTGGTTTTGGTTTTGTATGTGTTTATTATCTTCATGTTGTTCCCACGAGAATGGGGGAAATACTGTCCACACCATCAGAACCCCCTGTGTGGTGCAAGGCGGGTTACTCTGGAGGGTTGCCTGGTACTCCAGAGGTTCCGTTCACGACACCATCGCCCTGGTGCCATCCATCCATAGGCACGGGTCACGTGACACCGTAGATTGGGGGAGTTTAGTTAGAACTCCTTGTCTAGATCCGTCATGTTTAGTTATTAGCAGGGTCACCTCGTGCAGGATGCGGATTTTTACCGCGCATGACGGTCTTGGGGAAAGCTTCATCGAGAGTTTATGTTGTTATTTCCACTTCCTCAGCTTGCCCCCTGGAGTCCTTTGGCCCGCGACTCCTTAACCCCTGCCGCCGTCCTGCAATAAATTATAAAACGTATTGGTATTTCTAATCGAGACGTTAAACAATGCAGAAATACCAAAAACAAAACAAAAAATTAAGTAAATCTTTGCCAAAGAAATAATTATCTAACAATAAATTAATATATATATATATATATATATATATATATATATATATATATATATATATATATATATATACATACATATATATATATATATATATATATATATATATATATATATATATATATATATATATATATATATATATATATATGGGAAAGACTATTTAAAAAAATGGAATAATACTTGAATATAGCAATGGAAACGCAGAGGATACTAAATCAGTGATACAAGGCAATCTGGGAGATGAATATGAGGTTTCTCTTCCAAAGAAGAGGTATCCAAAAGTAAAAATAGTTGGCATTCCAGAATATGTAAGTAGTGGTGAAGAAGAATTGAAAGAGAAGTTAATAAAGCAAAATAAATTAGATATAAATAATACAAGTTTTAAATTAGATATTGTTCATATTACGAAAATAGTGAATAGAAAATATAATATTCTGGCAGAAGTAGACGTGGAAACAATGACAAGATTAATAGAAAATAAGGTAGTTTTAATAAGCTTGTATAAGTGTAAGGTATATGAATTTTTAAACATCATAAAATGTTATAAATGCTGTGGGTATAACCATAAAGCAATTAATTGCAAAGAAGAAAAATACTGTACAAAGTTTGGTGGATCACATGAAGAGAAAGAATGTCATGAGTTTAGAAATTTCAAGTGCATTAACTGTATAAGGGCAAATAATATAATTTAGAACTCGATATAAATCATACCGTCTTTGATAGAAACTGCAAGTGCTTTATAAAAGTTGAAGAGGCAATTAAGAACAAAACAATATATGAGAAAAAATGTAGCAATTACAGATAGTGATGCTCAATGTGCAAAGTTTGATGGCTCATATAGACGAGATACAGTTTTACACGGAATATACCAGTATTGATATTTTGACTCTTACAGAAGCTCGAGTAGTGGAAGAAATATCTGATAGTGAAATTGGTTTGTATGGGTATCAAATTTTTCGGTGTAATTCTCAGAACAGACATGCAGGTGGAGTGGTAATGTATGTAAAAAATAATATTTCTTGTGAGTTGGTGCAATAACACATCTGTTGAGGGGCTGCTGTGGATAATTGCAGTTAAAATAAAACATATAGTGATTATAGTAGTGTATAGATCTCCAAGTTCTAGCCAAGCAGAATATCTAAGGTGCTTAGAAGACATCATAGTCAAGATAGAAGAAGTAAGCTTAAAATTTATTTATTTAATGGGGGATATGAATATAGATGTTAGCAAGAAAAACTTTTATGGGGATAAGTTAATAAAAAAAATGAAAAATAGAGGTTTAGAGCAAATCGTTAAAGATTACACTAGGGTAACAAAGGACTCTAGTACTACAATTGACTTAGTATTCACAAATAATATGGAATCTAAAGCAAAAAGCATATTAAAACCAAAAATAGGAGACCATAACATGGTATGTGTTGACTTTCAAGCAAGAGCTAAAATAAATAAAATAAGTTGGATAGGTAGAGATAAAAAAAAGATAAGAGAAGCTAGATTAGAAGACAAACTTTGTGAAAAAGAATGGAATAGTGTAGTGACAGAGGAATGTTACAAATTATTGTATAAAAATATAGAGGATATTTTGAATGAGGTTGCACCAATTGAAACCAAGGAAGTGAGGGTACAAAATAAATGGATGGATCAAGAAATAAAAAATCTGTTTGAAGTAAGAGATATTGCTTTCAATAGAGCGTGCATTGATGCATCAACAGTAAACTGGGAGACATACAGAAAAGAAAGAAATTTGGCAACATCAATGATAAGACAGAAAAAGACGAAATACTATGAAGATATAATAGAAAAAAATAAGCATAACAGTAGAAAAATGTGGAAAAGAATAAAGGAAGCAATGGGCCAAAAGAAATTGATTTTAATGGAATAAAAGTGATAGATGAACAGGAAATAGCTGAGCATTTCAATGATTTTTTGTTGAGAGCATAGAAGAAATAATAGAAGATGGTGTAATTGAAACAAGTAATATACAAATAAATATGATAGAAAATGCAGAGAAACTTGAGAAATTTGAAACATTGAAAGAAGATTTGGAAGAAATAATATAAAGACTAAAAAAGAAAACATCTACTGATATAATAGATATGCAAATAATTGAGCAAGGGAATCAAAAAGGTAATACTAAACTTAATTAATAAGTCTATTCAAGAAAGTATTACTCCTAAAGAGTGGAAGATATCAAAGGTAGTTCCGGTACCAAAAAAAGCAGTGAATTTAGAGCAGTTAACATGATGCCATTAGCCGAAAATATAATAGAGATGCATATAAAAAAAACAGTTGCTAAATCATATTGATAAAAATAAGATACTGATTGAAAACTAATCTGGATTTAGAGAAAAAAATTCTTGTACAGCTGCATTACAAATTATGGTGTCAAGATGGAAGAAGCTACGAGATGATAATAAAATTATCTTGACAGTTTACTTAGATTTTAAAAGAGCATTCGAAACGATAAATAGAGAAATGTTGTTGACTAAACTTGAAGCTTATGGAATAGTGGGAGAAGCTGAAACATGGTTGGCAAACTACTTAACAAACAGAGAACAACAAACTAGAATTAATACAAAGTTATCTAATGTAAGAACAGTAAAACATGGAGTTCCACAAGGAACCGTGCTTGGCCCGTTGTTGTTCATTTTGTATATTAACGATATTAGGGGATAATCTAGATGATGAAACGATAATAAGTTTGTTTGCGGATGATACAGTAACATCTGTATGGGCAGATAGCATAGAGGAAGTCATGGAAAAGATGAAAGGTGAACTGAATAAATTAGAAGAATGGTTAAGACGGAATAGTTTGTTTGTAAACGTAGAGAAAACCAAAGTCATGCTGATGGGAAGTAATAGGGAAAATCAAAAAATAAAGCTATTTAATCAGGACTTAGAATATGTATATGAAACCAAATATTTAGGCATAATTATTGATAAGAAGTTAGAATTTAAGAGCCATGTTGAATACTTGACGAATAAATTAGATAAAAAAAATTATAACAAAAGAATTGGAAATTATCTGTCTCCCATGACTCGTTTAACAGTGTATAAGAGTATGATAGCCCCACACATTGAATATTGTCCGACAATATTGATGTATGTTAATGAGACTGATAAAGAAAAACTTCAGGTACTACAGAATAGGGCCATGAGAATTATTTTAGGTGACAGATATGCTACAATTGAAGATATGTGGGTTAGGTTTGTATGTGAGTAGGCCATATTGGTCCCTCCACCGCGACCTTAAGGTCTATTGTGGGAGATATGTGGGACACATTGGGATTTATGAGTATTAATCAGAGACGTGTGTTGTTGAATTTGATTTTTATTTACAAGATAGTGAATAAATTGTTACCGCAATATTTGTGTAATAAAATAAAAAAGTGTAAATGATGTACATAGTTATAATACAAGAAATGCTGAGAACATTTATGTAAATAAGGCTAGGAAACAAAGAACAGAAAATTCATTGTTTTTTAAGGGCTTAAATATTTATAATAAGTTATCAATAAATGTAAAGAAAAGTAGAAATGTGCAGGTATTTAGAAGAGAAATAGTAGTTTATTTTAAAATTGAAAATAGTTTTAGGTTTGACATAGTGATAAGAATATTGTATAGCTTGGTTGCTAATAAAGATTATTATTATATTATAATATATATATATATATATATATATATATATATATATATATATATATATATATATATATATATATATATATATATATATATATATACATTGTTAATGTTAGTAAAAAAAACACTAGCACGATGAAACAAACGTTACAAAAATCAATGTTAAAATTGAAGCTTTTAAAATGTTGACATGAAAAAAATGGTTAACTCAAGGAACACCAACAAAAATACGATTAAAATTGTGCTTTAAGTGGCGAACATATATATTAATTGCAGATATTCTGAGATTTATTGTGCGAATGGTTAACCTAAACCGCAGCCAAAGAAACCAAACAATTAATGAATGTATGAAGAGATTCTGAAACATTATATGCAGGAAACATAATTGGAAAAAGGAAGGTCGACCAAAAGGAAAACTTCTGGAAAACCTGGTACAATTGATGAAGTATGAGATACATAAAAAAGCTGGTGAAGACAGAGAGTCAAGGTTGCGGTGACAAGGCGAAGCCGCTTTAAGACTGTGACGTTGATTATAAAATTTAAACCCAGTAGGGAAACAAATATTAGAAAATACGCTTTCTGTATAATAATGTATCAGAAAATACAAAGAAAATTCAAATAAAGATGGCTTCTAAAGAATTTTTTTAAGTCTCAAATAAGGGTGATTTTTTATTTTGCCCGCACAAGTTTTAAAAATGAAAATTTTCACCAAATCACCCCCCATTCATCCTCTATCCCCTAGAGCAATCTTACCCAAAAAAAACTGAACCGTTCGTTTGTCGGGTGCTAACTGTTTACCAAATTTGGAGACGATACCTCAATTCGTTCTAAAGTTATCTTGGCTACAAACAGACAAAAAAAATTTTTTGTTCCCAAATCCTGGTTTCTATGTGTTGTAATTTCTGTGGTGAATGAACTACAAGTTCGTGCCATCCCGAGTATTTGAGTGTTTACACTCACTCACTCAAACTCAAATCAACTCATTTATATGCAACACTTTTTACGACGTTTAGGCGAGAAAAATTTTTGGAAATTTTTGTTGCCGATGCCATACTTCCACATGTATTGGCGATGTGGAAGTAATATGCAATAATGTTATATACGTACTCCTTCGTATCTTAAAAGTTGAGAGCATTCAGACATGCTTACTTTCTCACTTAAATCAAAGCCTACGGCTCTGAAGTTTCTGTATATACTTAAGAAGCATTTGTATATTATTAAAAACACAATTAATAACCTTACCAAGGAGGCTTCTGATTCTCGCTTTATAAAATCCATTGTTGAACTGGTTTTGTTGCCAAATATTGAACCTCGGAATTCCTATTGAAAGATTTGTATTAATGTCATTTGTTCCTGTCATTTTCTCGTAATTATAAAATGACCACAAAAACTTGAGCCAAATGTTTCTTATACATTCTGTGAAAAACTATGTGCACTAACAATTCGTCCTCATCTGATTGGCAAATTTGCGCATATGCACTGAGTGAATACTCTTTGGGAAAGTTTTAAATGTTTTTTGTTACAGTTTGGTATCCTTTTCAAAAATTATTCACAAATTGTCAATTTAAAAAAAATGCTTAGTAAATGTCATAGGCAGAAGTGTTATTATCAAACATACATTTTTACCTTGTTCTATTTTGTTTTTTGGAAAATCAAAAACAACTGCTATATTGTTGAATACAGAGCGAATACACAGTGCTGTATTTAACAATATTCTAGGCACGTTAGAAAAAACATGTTTATGAAGTACTTTATTAAGCATTATGTATAAATAACTTTACTATTGTTTCTAAAAGTAAACTAGGTAATGAACTATGAACCCAAGTGTTTTTACACTGAAAACAGCTAGTGTACACAGTTGAACATTAAAAAAAGTTAACTATAATATTTTTAATTTGGACATACTTTTCATCAAGTTTTTTTAGTAGAAAAAACTATAAACCACTTTTTAATTTTTTAAACATTTTTTGAAAATTCTGAGACTGCACCCTAGGTGAAAGAATTTAGATAAGCAGATATTTTACACAAAAAAATTAAATTAAGTTAGAATTGGTGTCATTATTTAACAATCGTATTATCAATACCCAATCACATAATTTGAGACAGAGCTTAAATTAGTGGATGGAGGAACATACTATGCATTACTATCTTAGGTGTCATTCAAACATCCCCCATCTTCATCAGAATCTGGCAATTGATCATTTTGTTTATTACCACCTAGACTCAAAGAAAAATTGTATTAAAACAAATTTAACAACGACCTTATTTTAAGAATATTGTAAAGACTGCTTTTTATTACAGCAGTAGACTACATAACAACTGGTACCTCTTCTTAATTCTTATATTTTTATAAATTTTATTTAATTTTAATATAATTTATCGCGTATCTGACAAGTAGTGTAATTGTGAATGTAGGTACCCCTTTCAATGTAACTTTTTTTTTATTAATATTTGACGATTCCTTTTGGTAAATTATTACTAAAATTCAGTACATAAAGTAACAACTACTGCTGAGGATTTAACATTGTGTCTGAGCAAGTTAAATACCTGCACTTCCGCCCTTTGTATGGGGCATTAAGCCGATCGTCCCGTGTTCCATGCGTTCTTCGCCACTTAACACATCCTTACCCTGCTTACAACAGACAGGGGTTTTAAAAAATCATAGGTTGGTAGGTGAAAGTGCTCCCTGGTGTCGGTGATTAATCACGATCGCTGAAATAGGGCGACGTTAAAGAAACAAAAGAACAGACAAGCATATTATTGAAATTAATAATAATAGTTATTTGAGGATGCCGGCTAACCAAGTGACTAAATTTTAATGAATACTAACAATTTGAAAAACGTTTAATTTTAAAGCAATCTTAGACAAGGTTTTTTTTTTTAGGTAATAAATAAATGTCAAAATATAGCATAATATTGGCAAACAAATAGAAAACTTATAATTTCTTACTATTTGCTTCGCAAGTGTAGTAGTGACAGAAGAAAAAATGATAAATTTATTGTATATAGTTAAATTACTTATGCTTTGCAGTGAACAATAAGTTGAAAAAAATAATATGCTACTAATATAGGTAATTAATTTATGCTTGAACTAAACACTAAAAACTATGAGAAAATTCTTGTGTACCATCAGGTTCTTTCGGCTATAATTATTATTTTCTCTAAATATATATATATATGTATATATATATATATATATATATATATATATATATATATATATATATATATATATTACTCTCATTGGATTCAAAATGAGCAAATTTTCTTTGCAAAAAATCGCTAATAATGCAAACTGCATAATTACTACATTAGAACCGTAGTCTGTTTTGAATAAAAGTAAAACTGACCGCCAGTATTGACATATGTAATTTCATCCAACAAAAGTAACTACATACATACAATATAAGAAATTAATTTACATATTCATAACAACTAAGAAAAAAACGACGGTCGAGTATAGCCTAGATATTAAAATATAGTAGGTGCCTCTACCTACCTACATAAAGGAAAGTTGGGGAAACATATATTCAGTAGGATCTAGGTGCATCAAATATTGATAAACTTCGGAATAAAAAAAGAAAATTTAATAGCACTTACCTTGCAATGCTAGACTTAAAATTATTTTGCTTCTTTAACTCACCTTTTGTTTTAATACACACGACCACCTACTTGCGATTTATTGTACAGCACACTAAACACTCACTAAACCACTCAACACCAACACTCAACCAGGAACAAGAAGTTCACTACGAGGCTACAGAAGAAAATCTATAATACAGTAGGTGTATTCATAAGAAAAACGAAATCTACCTGTTTGTTGAAACTATGAATCAGCATGAGAGAGATGCTGTGCTACCATAAAACGTGTGTTAGAAAGAGATATAGGTAGTGTCAATTTTTCGCACCCTCCTGCCCAGTCAGGCTGTTTATAGTATGTACCCACGTCTCCAGTCATACTGATTTTTTCTCTTTAATAGTTATTGATTTGTTTTTTATTTGTCTTTATAGCTTTAAGGGCTGTGATAGCTTATTTTTAAACTAGTAAATTCAGTCACGAATCACAAGATTTTGGGATTATTCAAATCCATTACAAAACAACTTTCGTATTTTGATTTGCTAGGCAAATAATAATTACAGATGTAAAGACCTCTTCTCTGGATTAACAGTTATATTTATTATGTAACAGTTTTACCAAGTAAGGTCAATAACAGTTAATAAATAAATAATGTTATAGGTTTTCCGCAAATAAGAGGCATCTGTTCTTTTTAGGTAGTTTTCTTATAACCCAATTTCGCTATTACAAGAGTTTTATGTGGAAAACGGATTTCATTGAATTAAACCCCTCGAAAAAAGTCACGTTTAAAAATTGTTCGACTTACACACATGGGCTACCATTATAAAATTGACTATAAATTGAAGATTTGTCATGTCCAATTAAGAACTTTTCGCTTGGCATATTATATATAGTCCAGTAATATGGACAGAAAGGTTTTCATTCACACATGGGCGCTTTTTAAAAATAAGTGGGTTTAGAGAAAACAAGTAAGGCTTAACTAACTAATAAATCTTATAGTAGGTACTCTCATCTGACTTTTCTAATTATTTAGATTTACAGATACAATAGGATTGTATATATGAAAACAAATCAGCCTTAATTTTTAGAAGCAGCCTCTGTGGTCCAGGGGTCAGAACGTGTGCCTGTGGACCGAAGGGTCCCGGGTTCAATTCCCAGTAGAAACATCAAATTTGTTTTTCAGTAAATGCTGTAAATCAACTTCAAGGTTCGAGGTTGTGGCATTGTGTTTAAGTTAGTTGAGTGTCCGCACGGTCCGCTCTTCGTTAAGGCGTCGGGCCCGTGTCCCACGCAATGTAGGGCACGTTAAAGATCCATAATCTCCCTTACAGAGAGAAGGGGATTCGGAAAACTTTTAAGGATAGTGAGATGAAACTGCTCCCTGGTGTCGATGATTGCCCATAGTCGCAGAAGTAGAATAACGTTAAAGAAATAAAAAATGCAAACACAAACTCTTTGGTATGTTTTAATAGCAAAAAACCTATTTTTTTTTAGTGTTTGGCCAAAAAAATTAAGTGTTTTAGTTCAAAATAAAAATTGTATGTAGTATTTTTTCTCACATACTCATCTCCTTTACTTATATAATGATAATAAATGGTTTTTTAATTACTCGCTGAGAAAAAGAATAAAATGCCAGTATTATAATTTTATACATATCAAATATCAATAGCTATTTTTTACTAAATCACGACTAGAATAATAAAAGTCTGGACGCAGCAAGTGCGTTATGGAAGTGAATTTTCTTTAAATGTTTTTAATAGAAAATATGTATCGTTAATGCAAGCGGGAATCAATTTGGTAACCGGTATAACTATATAGTAGGAACAATGTACCATATTTTACCAACATAACTTGTTTGAAAATGTACACAAATTTTCTGAAAATAAACTTAAAACATTTCCGAGAAAACTCGTTTCCTAGCTGACGAGCCTTAGGTTAATAGCAAATTGCGTTATTGAATTTTGAAGCGTTTAATGAAAATTCGCTACTAAAACGCACTAACTGTGTGTCGATTTTTTTTACAAACATGCATCATAGTTCGATGAAAAATGCAAAAATGCAATAAGGAATGTTCAAAAAAAAATGTAGGTATCACCAACGACTTATGGGCTACCTGTGGTTGTCAAAATAATTTTATAATATGCAGCTCAAAACACCCTATAGGTAACGTATACAATATTTTCTCGTATCTTGCATAATAACAATGATATTCAGCTTTACCATAGAGATGCATCACACTGTATATATGTAACAGAATGTAAACCCGGATATGGATTCTGGGGGGCCTAGTTTGCGCTCATTTGAAGAAATCTTTTTAGAATTCAAAAGCCGCGGTCTCCTCATTAACGAATTTTTTCTATAAAAATTAGCTAAAAATTACAGACTGTTCAACCGTAAATTTAACTAAAACTACTTCCAAAGCATCAGAGAAAGTGTCTATTTGAAATGAATTTTCTGGAATTATTTTATTAAAATGAAGTAATGAAATAAGCTGAAACTTAAGGGTTTGCAGAACACTCTTTACATACTCCGTATTTCTTTCAGGGTGTTTGCCTACATGTTGCCATTTTTGACGTTTCAAATCGCGACTTTTTTACGTTTTGAGGACAACCCCAATTTTTTTTCTTTAAATGCCTCTAACTTTTTTGTCTTTAAACTTACAGACCTAAATTTTGGTAAATTGTTCACCCTTTATAGATATGTATATATATATATATATATATATATATATATATATATATATATATATATATATATATATATATATATATATATATATATATATATATAGTTACATCGCTGTATTGCATTTATGTTAATTTTATAGAACATTATTTCATTCAATCGCTGTAACTTTACTTGTTCACATGTTGTTTTGAATCACATATTTTATAATAGATTTTAGATTGTAATAATTGTACCACTTAAGTAAATTAATTAATTTTTTCGGACAATCGCTTACGAAAAAACCTAGCTTAGGTTAGGTTGTTTGTGAGTGGTCCATACCGGACCTTCCACCGCGACCAACGGTCTATTGTGGCTCACGCCTAATGTTTATATTTCGCCCAACAAATCCAGCCTCCTGCAGAGGTCGATAACCTTTGTGGGCGAAAGTCGATCCAGATCCTCTGGAGCAAGCTTTACCTTGCCAAAGAGCAGGTGTCTAGTCCTATCCGCTGCCGGACAGGAACACAGCACGTGCTCTGCTGTTTCGTCATCCTCCATACACAGTCGGCACTCGGTCTCCTGACCGACTCCAATACAGTGCATGTGATGCCGCAAGCGGCAGTGTCCTGTATATAGGCCTACTAGAGTTCTCAGTTGTTGTCTGTTCAGCTCTAGTAGTTTCTTAGCCCTTGACTCAGACAGGCCATTTATGAAGGCCTTGGAGTGAGCTAATCCTGGAAGATTTTGCCAATATTGAATTGTCCTTCTATCTGTCCAGGTTTTTAAGGTGCGTTTTGCTGTGCAAGATGTTATTCCCAGCACCGGTTCTGGTCCGATAAAGCCGCACTCGGCACCACTCCTGGCAAGCGCGTCTGCCGCAACGTTGCCATCATGATCCGAGTGACCCGGTATCCAGACCAGCGACACCTCATTACAGCTGCCCAATTCGTTAAGGGCAGATTTACAACTCCATACCGTCTTTGAATTGCACCGGTAGGAACCAAGAGCCTTTATTGCAGCTTGGCTATCTGCATATATCTTTATCGATTTGTTTGTGCATAGGTCCTTTAAACTTTCCCTTGCACACATCTCGATGGCATAAACTTCTGCCTGGTGTATGGTTGCGTACTTGCCGAGACTAGTTGATAGTCTAGCATCGGTGCTGCCCCCATAGGCGCCGGCTCCTACTCCCATATTGGTTTTGGAGCCGTCCGAGTACCAGCAGAGGTCCGCTCTCAACAGGGTCGATTGGTTCCGGTCCCAGTCCTCCCTTTCCGGGAGGACGGTCTTGAAAGACAGATCTCTGCTGATTTTTGTAGGCATCATATCTGAGACCATTCCCAGTATCCTGTGACAATCACTGTCATCAAGGAGTCCGGACCCTCTCAGATTGACTTCCCTCGGCATGTTATCTGCCGTTTGTATTAGTCTGTACGTTGTCCACCTCGCCACCCTCTCCAACCATATGTGAAGTGGGGGAATATTGAGGAGGACCTCCAGAGCGACTGATGGTGCGGTGCTTATCGCTCCCGTTATCATCAGGCATGCTTGTCTCTGTAGATGAGCCAGTTTGGCCCTCGCGGTACCGCGAAGTACCTTAGGCCACCAAACTATGGCTCCATATGTTATCATAGGTCTGATAACCACTACATAGAGCCAGTACATCTGTTGGGGGTTTGTTCCCCAGTTGTTCCCACAGATTCTCCGGCAGGTCCACAGGGACATCTTAGCCCTGCGGATAACATTTTCTAACTGTCTGTCCCAGTTGAGCTTCTTATCTAGGATAACTCCCAGATATTTTGCTTGGTCCGAGAATGGTATGTTTTCCCCCATAAGATTAGGTGGTTTTAATTTGTCCAACCTTCTTCTTCTGGTGAACGGGACAATGATCGTTTTACGAGGGTTCACAGACATCTGTTCCCTTCGGCACCAATCATTGACTACATTTAGTGCTTCTTGAAGAGTACTAGACAGTTCCTCCTCAGACTTGCCTCTAACCATTATGACGAGATCATCCGCATACGCCTGGACCTCAACCTCCCAGAGTTCGAGGATAGCCAGCAGGTCGTCCACAAAGAGGGACCACAGCAGGGGGGATAGAACGCCCCCCTGAGGACACCCTCTCGCAGCCGTACCGCTAACCACCTCTCCCCGTAATGAGGTAATAATGGTCCGATTGTGCAGCATGCTTCCAATCCAGCCACAGATGGTAGGTTCCACCCCCCTAGCGATAGTGGCCTCGTAGAGGGAGATCGGTAATGCATTATTAAATGCTCCTTCTATGTCGAGAAATGCCGCCACCGCAACCTCTCCATTTTCCAGAGAGTGTGTGATCTTCTCGACGAGGTTATTGAGCGCTAACTCAGTTGATTTGCCAGTTTGATAGGCATACTGGTGGGTATTTAGGGGGTTCTTGGGTAAGATGTTCTCCCTAATGTGTCCGTCCAGTATTTTTTCCAATCCCTTCAAGAGGAATGATGTAATACTGAGAGGTCTCAGTGAAGTGGGTAGGAGGTCATTACGTCCCAATTTGGGAATGTAAACCCCCCTAACCACCGTCCAGCTGGAAGGAATATAGTTCCAGGCCAGACTGGCTCTGAACAGCCTGATAAGGTAGGGTAGGAGAATTTCCAGTCCCTTTTGTAGTAGGACCGGTACCACCCCATCCTCCCCTGGCGACTTGAATGGCTGGAAATGATTCACAGCACACTCCACTGCCGAGGCTGTAACTATTCTCCGAGCAACTAGCCAGTCCTCCCTTTGGGGACGTTTAGATCGTCCCTCAGATGGTAGGACCTCACCGTTGCTCAGGATCAGACAATCTGGGAAGTGTGTGTGTGCTAAGAGCTCTAACGTTTCTTTCCGAGATTCAGTAAAGGAACCATCTGGTCGTTTTATCGATCCCAGTTCCTGTACACGGTCGCGTGAGAGAATCCTGTGGATTCTGGCGCTGCTGGGCACACTATCAATGTCCCCGCAGAACCTCCTCCAGGACTCCCTCTTTGCGTTCCTAATCTCCTTGTTATACTGTGTTAGAGCAGTTTTATATTGTTCCCAGTTGCCTGTAATCTTAGCACGATTGAAGAGACGTCTAACTTCTCTACGTAGTTTTTCGAGGTTATTATTCCACCAAGTAGACCCTCGACTGTCTCTCTTTGACCTCAGTGGACAGTTTTCGTGATAGGCAGAGACCACAGCTTCCCTAATCTGTTCAGCCGCAATCTCTATCTCATCACGATCCCTCACTGTGGGGATAGTGGACTCAAGTCCGGCGGCGAGGGACTGCTTGTACCCCTCCCAATCCGTCCTCCTCGGGTCCCGAAACTCCACCACAGGTCTAGGGCCTGTTTCAATCTCAAATAGGATATGGGCATGGTCTGAACAAGAGGGCTCAGACGACACCCTCCATTTGAGGATTTTTGAGCTCAAAAGTCTTGAGCTGATCGTAAGATCTAAAACCTCTCTCCGATTAGCTGTAAGAAAGGTGGGTTCCGAGCCTATGTTGTTTACCACTAGCTCCTCCCCTAATAAGTATTCAAATAGTGACTCACCTCGCCTGTTAGTGTCCGTGCTCCCCCAAGCCAGGTGATGGGAGTTCGCATCACACCCCATAACGAGGTGATAGTTGTTCCTCTTGCAGTAGGCGATCAATTTCCGCACCTCTGCTGGAGGTGGTTGTTCTGCATCTCTGTCTCCAGGGAAATAGGCCGAGCAGGCCACTACTTCCAGCCTGGTCCCCCCGGATGTGATCACGAGATGGATGGATGCCATGTCCTTGGTGCAGTATTCTGAAAGTGTAAAATACTGCAAGTTGTTTCTGATCCAGATACAGGCTCTGGGGTTAGTGCCAGTGCCCACCTCTACTATCTTACCAGAAGTGTTAAAAAACCTAATTGGCGCTGCTAGTGAACAGTATTGCATACGAGGCCTAATTTTTGCAAGCTTTAGATCTTTGTAAAATTAGTTTCGGTCTTTTTT
The DNA here is from genome assembly GCA_964006375.1 of Tillus elongatus. NCBI lineage: Eukaryota > Metazoa > Arthropoda > Insecta > Coleoptera > Cleridae > Tillus > Tillus elongatus. The sequence continues at coordinate 41,275,403 of OZ023270.1, read as the reverse complement.
CTAAAAGTTTATGTGCAACATCGAACATCCACACCGGTGCAAATCAGTCCACACTGCCAGAGGGAAAGCAGCGAGAAACCAATAGCAGAAGTACCCATGAGCTTCCTGTAAGTTTCCTCCAATATTTGTATCTGTGCATTCATATCGTATCTATTTTACATTTATACCTTATATAATTTTGTTCAATAATTCCTATTCGCACTCTATTTTTCAATTCACCCTGTAATACTTAAGAACCATTACTTGTTCATGTATGTTGTGTAATGATAAGAGATAGATCGCCTATTAGGAAAAGAGAACCTATATTAGAATTAGAGGAAGACAATTTTAATCAATCAAGTTTAAATAATTTAGAAATGGCAAATAATCACATTGCCGAATTTTCACAAGCTGCTATCATCATCCCCGAATATTCCGGTGGACAGAAGCATCTTGCTTATTTTATTAAACAATGCGAACTTTATATTACTAGTTAGAGAAGGCCAGAATCCGAAACACACGCAAATCGAATGTTACTAGAATTTATAAAAGCCTGGACGCAGCAAGTGCGTTATGGTAGTGAATTTTCATAGAAATGATCTGGCACAAAATATTTTATTATAACTTTTTTTTATTGTAACATAGAAATCTAAATTTTGGTGTAGAGTTTACTTTTTATATCGTAAACCTACCTACCAAATTTGGTTATCATAGATTTTTTATTTTTTAAGATAAAAATTTTTTTCAAATGAAAACTCAAAATTTTTCCGGAAAACCTCGTCCGATTTTTTCGATTAACGAACTTATCAAATCCATTTACAATGGAAAGGTACATGCCAAATTTTATCAAAATCGGCCAATTATTCTTTGGGATAAAAAATTTTTTCGAATAAAAACTCAAAATTTTCCCGGAAAACCTCGTCCAATTTTCCTGACTAACAAACTTGTCAAAGCCATTTACAAAGGGAAGGTACATGCCAAATTTTATTAAAATCGGCCCATTATTTTTTGAGATAAGAATTTTTTTCGAATGAAAACTCAAAATTTTCCCGGAAAACCTCGTCTGATTTTAACGAACTTATCCAAGCCATTGACAAAAGAAAGGCGCATGCCAAATTTTATCAAAATCGGCCCATTATTTTTTGAGTTATCGGTGTGATACACACACACACACACACACACACACACACACACACACACACACACACACACACACACACACACACACACACACACACACACACACACACACACACACACACACACACACACACACACACACACACACACACACACACACACACACACACACACACACACACACACACACACACACACACACACACACACACACACACACACACACACACACACACACACACACACACACACACACACACACACATATATATATATATATATATATATATATATATATATATATATATATATATATATATATATATATATATATATATATAAAAACATATAAAAATTGAAACTGACCTCGGATATGGGTTCTAGGGGTCCTAGTTCGCGCTCATTTGCAAAAAATTTTTCAAAATTCAAAAGTCGGGATCTCCCCATTAGTGAATTTTTTTCTACGAAAATTCACTAAAAGCTAAAATCACTGGTAACGCTCGTGACGTGTTAATTAGTTTAGAAAACCATACATGGGAAATTATAAAATTGGCTTTGAAAAATCAGTTTTCAGACCCCCGTTCAGAAAATCTTTTATTTAATGATTTAAATACTAGCTTTATGACTAAATCACAAACTATTCGGGAAAATTTCAATTTCATTAAAGAAAAGCTAAAGATCTTAATTGAACATGTAGATATACAAGATTTAGTTAACGATGTAAAAACTTACAAAAAAGAATTTTACCAACAAAATGCAGTGGCAGCATTTAAAGCGGGTGTAATAGAACCTTACTTCTCACATCTTAGATTAGTTAGTGTTGATACTCTTGATTCGCTTATGTTAGAATGTAATAGGATAGATATTGAGATTATACAGTCGAATTTCATTAATAGCCTGAGAAACAAAAATAATAAGAAAACAAATCATAACACACCTGTACAACATAGACAGACGTATACCCAAAAACCAATATTTCCAGCATTTCCCCAAATTTACAACAAATCACACAACAAAGGCAACTGTTTCCTTTTCAGCCAATTTCTAACATAAGACCTGTTCGAAATTTTAATAGAAATATACAACACGCTCCAACTCAATTAAGTAGAAGAATGACACCCATGTAAATAAGCAACCAAACTCCCTTAAGAAATACACGACAAATGCCCCAAAGAAACCACTTTATACCCCAATCTAGGCCCACGTTTCAACATCAAGAACTCTTTAACCAAGAGGACCTACCACTAGAGCATTCTGACGCCCTTATGACGACCAACCCTCTAACGAAAATATAGAGCTACTAGAATTTCCTGAACCAACTGAAACTTTTACAGATTACAACACCAATCCAAATCGGGATTTTCACGAAACAGCCTAGGAAAACTAATCTATTTAGATATAAATAATATTGTTAATACCCCTAAATTACCGTTTTTTGTTATACCAAGTCTAAATTTAAAAGTATTGATTGACTCCGGAACGTCAGATAGTATCATAAATCCAGGACCGGCTTACGAGTTATTTAAAAAATTTATTTATAAGGAACCATTTTCAATTAAATCAGTTAACCAGATAACCCATGGTGAAGACAACGTAAGGTATCCTGTTTTACAAGAATTTAATATTAATTACCAATTTCCAATGTGTGTCATGCAATGGCACCATCGAGTTGACACGCTTATAGGGTCAGCTCATCTTACAAAATTAAAAGGAAATATTGATTATAATAAACAAATTTTAACTCTAGGAAATAAAAAAATACCATTTTACCTTGAAATTAATCCACTGAATTTTACACTTTTCAAACAAATTTGGGAAAATTATGTATCAGTCCCTGTAAATATAGAAAAAGGCGTAGTATGTATTGAAGAAACAAATGTTTTAATTTACGATTCAATAGCTTAAGCAAAAGACGGATATTGTAGAGTGCCCATAATAAAGAAAAATCCAAATTCAAAATTTGTAAAAATACATTTTCAGGAACAAATAGATGTCGATCCATTACAAAATTACTCTGACGAACTATCTAACATTTCAAAACATTTTGATGTAACAAGAGTTTTAAGAACAGATCATTTAAATACAGAAGAAAGTGAAAAAGTTATTAATTTGTGTCGAAAGTATAATGATATTTTTTATCATGAAGATTCAGATCTCTCTTTCACCAATGCAATTTAAACATAAAATAATAACTAAAGACGATGAAGTTGTTCACACCAAATCATACCGGTACCCTTTTTATTTACCTGAAGAAGTCCAAAACCAAATTCAAAAACTCTTAGACTGCAAAATAAATAGACCCTCAATATCACCCTACTCAAGTCCGATATGGATTGTCCCGAGGCGTCAAGACGCTTCTGGAAAAAAGAAATGGCGCTTAGTAGTCAATTACCGTAAACTTAACAAGAAAACGATTGATGACAAGTACCCATTACCTCGTATCGAAGAAATTTTAGATAATTTAGGACGCTGCTCCTATTTCACGACTCTCGACCTAGCACAAGGATTCCATCAAATTGAAATGGATCCTGGCAGTATCGAAAAAACAGCATTCTCAGTAAATAATGGCCATTACGAATAGGTCCGTATGCCGTTCGGGTTGAAGGTGGCTCCCAGTACCTTTTCACGCCTAATGGCAAATGTATTAAGGCCATATTTATACAAGTTTTGTTTCTTATATATGAACGATATTGTTATTTTCTCGAAATCCCTTCAAGAACACCTTTGTCAGGTAAAAAATATATTTGATAAGTTAAAAGAGTGTAATCTAAAAATTCAGTTAGATAAGTCAGAATTTTTGCGTAAAGAGGTTGAATATTTAGGCCATCGGCTCACTGTCCGAGGGATCAAACCGAATCCATCAAAAATAACTGCCATTCCAAATTATCCAATACCAAAGAAAAGTAAACAAATAGAGCATTTTTAGGATTAACAGGCTATTATAGACGCTTTATTCCAAGTTACGCTTAAGTAGTATTCCCCATCCACAAATATTTAAAAAAGAATACCACGATAAATATTCACGACCCGGAATATGTTGACGCATTACAAAAAATTAAAGAATTAATTACAAATTCTCGTGTCCTGACCTACCCCGACTTTTCTAAACAATTTTATTTAACCACTGACGCAAGCAATATAGCTATAGGTGGAGTATTGTCACAAAATAATAAACCAACTGCGTTTTACTCAAGACCACTAAATTCAGCCGAGAGAAATTACTCGACCATTGAAAAGGGGTTATTATTCATAGTAGAAAATACAAAACATTTTAGACCTTATCTCTTTGGACAAAAATTTGTTATAGAAACTGGTCAGTTTCTATTTTCTATTAGGGAACCAAACTCTCAGCTAGTTAAATGGCGCCTAAGATTAGAGGAATTTAATTACGAGATAAAATACAAAAAAAGGCAAAGATAACGTAGTGGCTGATGCCTTATCGCGAATCTAAATTAACGCGATCGAGGACGACTTTGACTTGGAACAATAATTAATAACGTAGACCCTGACGACGACAGAGAAAGAGAAATAATTAACGAACTAGAAAACGACGCAAACAATGCATCTACTAGCACGGCTAATGACCTACCTGAACGCAATGACTCACAGGCACAACACTCGTCTGCAGAAAATCCAATCTTCAAAATACCTATATCAGAAAATCCAGTCAATTATTTTTCCAGACGAATAATTTTAAATGACGGACCAAAATATGACACACGCAAATTAAAAACATTCAAGTTTGAAACAATACATGTAAAGGTTCAACTCAATTACGAATTAAGACACATAAACGACTTCTTGAAACAATTTATTGATCCAAAATTCACTTACGGAATTTACTGTAAACATGATAGACTATTCAAATATTTCACTGCTGTTTCTTCAACATTATTTAATAGTTCTGTTAAAATAATAAAATCTAACGAATTTTTACAAGACGAAAAACAAGAAACTCAACAACAAATTATAGACGAATATCACACACGAAACCACAATGGCATTAACGAGACTTATCAACATTTAAAACAAAAATATTTTTGGCCTAATATGAAAAATTATATAAACGCTTTTATTAATAAATGCTCAATTTGCCTTCAGACAAAATACGAAAGAAATCCGTATAAACCAACATTTTCAGGTTCCCTTCTAGCTAAACGCCCTTTTGAAGTGATACACATTGACACCTTTAGTTTTGATAATTGCAAATTCCTAACTATCATAGATTTATTCTGCAAATATGCGCAGGCATATTATATAACTGATGGATCCGCAATAACTGTGTTAAATAAACTTCGACACTATTTTTCCCATCATAATCATCCCCTAAAAATAGTGGCCGATGCTGGCAAATAATTTTCGAATACCACCCTTAAAGAATACTGTAATTTATTTAATATTAATCTTCACATAACAACCCCCCAAAATCCTAACTCAAGTTCACCAATAGAGCGACTGCACTCAACTCTTGTAGAAAAATTGCGAATTCTTAAATTACAAAACCCACAAGAGAGGCCTGCAACCTTAATGATACCAGCAACCCTAATTTACAACCATTCTATTCATTCGACAACTGGTTATTCACCTTTTACATTACTATACGGCCCCTACGACGACTTACCAACAGTCACACTTGAAACTACCCTTTACGAGGAATACAATAACAATAGGCTCAAGGAAATAATGCCTTTCTTCGACAGTGTATATCAGAAACAAAAAGTAAGTGGAGAAAAAAGAATTTCTAAAACAAATGCGGACAGACAAACGACACCAGATTTACAAGAAACAACACAACTGGCTATTAGAGTACCAGAAGTAAGAAAAACAAATCCTCTTTATAAATTACGATCACATCCTAAACAAAAAAAAAACATTGTTACATTTTCTAAACCAAAAGCAAAAGCTCACATTTCTAACATAAAAAGAGTAAGAAAGACTTTTTCGTTACAGGACAAAACTACTACTACTACTACAAACAACGATGACCCTCAACCTGGTCCATCCATTTCAAATAACACCGATAAAAACTAACGGATATTTTAAAGAATATTTAGGCATGGCAAAAATACTCAAACATTATCATAAATTTTATTTTTATTTTAATATTACCGATATAGAAATTAATTATAACATATTATTAAAAAATTCTAAATTTTTAAACACAAATGTCTGCAACTAACGAACTATATTTACTAATTTTAGATGACCATTTCTCACGATTAAATAATGAACTACAAAAACTATCAATGCACAGAACTAAACTCGGATTAATAAACGGAGCAGGCTCTTTAATTAAAATGTTAACAGGAAATATCGACCAAGATGACTTAAAAGAAATCAATAAAAATTTAGATAACCTTTTCCAAAACCAAGAAGATATAATTACCCAAATTGATAATTTAAATTCATTTGCTAATATAATTACACAACGGTACGAAAACGACCAAAAAATTATAAAGAAAATCTATTTCATATTTATCAGACTTTTTCCACCTTAGATAGCGAAAGAGAATTGTTGAGTAAAATTCATTTTCAAATTCACGTAGCTGTTAAATTGCTCCATAATATGGAGATAATTCAAAGAACTATTTCTTTAAGTTTTAACGAAATTACTAATATAGAGCTCTTTACCACTAGTGATCTGCTAAATATTATTGATCACTTAAAGTTAAGTCATGACAGAAATGAATTGATCGACTTTGACAAAAATCATGTTTTTAAAGTTGTAGAATTTACCAAATTTCATATATTATCGGTTAAGGATACGATTGTATGCCTTTTAAAAGTTCCTATCCTACATCCCAATCTTGGCTCTTATTTTGATATGGGTTCTAGGGGGCCTAGTTCTCGCTCATTTGAAGAAATTTTTTCTAAATTCAAAAGTCGGGATCTCCTCGTCAGTGAATTTTTTATAAAGAAAATTCACTAAAACAAGCACTTGTGAAGCCACAGGAAAAGTCTACGACTGTATTAAATATGGAACGGTTTCACTAAGTTAGGGCAATAACAAGCAACTAGATATGCTATTCAAATTGAATTAGGTCTTAAAACTTTCATCTCGTCTTTGCCTAATTATTTTTTTATACAAAAACTCGCTAAAAAATTCATCCGAATAACAACAATCTGATTAGATAACGGTAAAGTGAAATGAGACTTTAAAAAAATTGAAAAAAGTAAAGTCACCAACTAGGATTCGGACTCATCATGCAGGAATCAATTGAATTTGATTATCCGATGTAGAGCGACTTAGGCCACAGAGCTATGCTCTACGTGTGTCTACAATAGATTTTTTGCTCATATTATAACGAAATCAAGTAAAATTTCTTGTAGTATTTTTCACACCCATTCGTACTCAATCGATTTTGACATTTTAACTTTCTTTAATCAGATTTAATTAATTAAAAATTAATTACCTCTAACTTTTTTGTCTTTTAAGATAGAGATCTGAATTTTACTTTGTTATTTCCGGAGATATAATTTTTTTTCGAAAGAAAACACAAAATTTTTCGGAAAAACCTGGGCCGATTTTCCTGACTAACGAACTATATATATATATATATATATATATATATATATATATATATATATATATATATATATATATATATATATATATATATCTATATATATATATATCTTTTGGAATGTTGCACTACACTGTAATCACTTTTAAATATATACTTTATTTGTTTGCTGTACTTTTTGTGATTTTTTTATTGGTTTGCGCGGACTGCAGTTTCGAACCGTCCCATCATCAGCATGCTACTGACTGTGGACAGGAGCGATCACATTTGGTAGCGTGTTGATGATGAATCGGGACGGTTCGAAACTACAGTCCGCGCAAACCAATAAAAAATTACAAAAAGTACAACAAAAATAAAGTAAATATATATATATATATATATATATATATATATATATATATATATATATATATATATATATATATATATATATATATATATATATAGGGTGTTTACGGAAATCGGGAACAATAGTTATATTTGAGCAACGAAGTCAGTTAAATGTGCAAAGTTGACCAACTGGACACCCCGCTTCTGAATATGTCACGGGTATCTAGATAGCGCAATAACTGTCAAATCTGTTGACATAACCTTAATTTTTTTAAGTGGAACGATATGAATATTTTGCCTTCACTCGACTGAGGGCAAGCCATTCTATACGCACACATAATAGTCTTTCCATCCCAGTACAATATTCCGAAGATAACTTGATCACAAACGTTGCCAATTGTAGGTGTTTACGGAAATCGAGAACAATAGTTATCTTCGTTATTATTTGAGCTACGAAGTCGGTTGAATGGACAAAGTTGACCAACTGGACACCCCGCTTCTGAATATGTCACGGATATCTAGATAGCACAACAACTGTCAAATCTGTTGACATAATCTCATTTTTTTTAATGGAACGATATGAATTTCCTCTCATGAAATATTTCAGGAGTTAGGTTTGTATGTGAGTGGGCCATACCGGTCCCTCCACCGCGACCATAAGGTCTATTGTGGCTCACGCCTAATGTCTATATTTCGCCCAACAAATCCAGCCTCCTACAGAGGTCGATAATCTTTGTGGGCGAAAGTTGATCCAGATCCTCTGGAGCAAGCTTTACCTTGTCAAAGAGCAGGTATCTAGTCCTGTCCGCTGCCGGACAGGAACACAGCACGTGCTCTGCTGTCTCGTCACTCTCCATACACAGCCGGCACTCGGTCTCCTGACCGACCCCAATACGGTGCATGTGGTGCCGCAAGCGGCAGTGTCCTGTATACAGGCCGACTAGAGTACTCAGTTGTTGTCTGTTCATCTCTAGAAGTTTTTTAGCCCTTGACTCAGACAGGCCATTTATGAAGGCCTTAGAGTGAGCTAATCCTGGAAGATTTTGCCAATATTGGATTGTCATTCTTTCTGTCCAGGTCTTTAAGGTGCGTTTTGCTGTGCAAGATATTATCCACAGCACCGGTTCTGGTCCGACAAAGTCTCTCTGGGCACCACTCCTGGCAAGCGCGTCAGCCGCAACGTTGCCATCATGGTCCGAGTGACCCGGTATCCAGACCAGCGACACCTCATTACAGCTGCACAATTCGTTAAGGGCAGATTTACAACTCCATACCGTCTTTGAATTACACCGGTAGGAACCAAGAGCCTTTATTGCAGCTTGGCTATCTGCATATATCTTTATCGATTTGTGTGTGCACATGTTTTTTATACTTTCCCTTGCACACATCTCGATGGCATACACTTCTGCCTGGTGTTGGTACTTGCAGAGGCTAGCTGATAGTCTAGCATCGGTGCTGCCCCCATATGCGCCGGCTCCTACTCCCAGATTGGTTTTGGAGCCGTTAGAGTACCAGCAGAGGTCCGCTCTCAACAGGGTCGTTTGATTTCGGTCCCAGTCCTCCCTTTCCGGGAGGACGATCTTGAAAGACAGATCTCTGCTGATCTTTGTAGGCATCAAGTCTGAGACCATTCCCAGAATCCTGTGACCATCAATGTCATCAAGGAGACCGGACCCTCCCAGACTGACTTCCTTCGGCATGCTGTCTGCTGTTTGCTTTAGTCTGTACGTTGTCCACCTCGCGACCCTCTCCAATCATATGTGAAGAGGAGGAATAATAAGGAGGACCTCCAGAGCGGCTGATGGAGCGGTGCTTATCGCTCCCGTTATCATCAGACAAGCTTGTCTCTGTAGATGAGCCAGTTTGGCCCTCGCGAAACCACGAAGTGCCTTAGGCCACCAAACTATGGCTCCATATGTTATCATTGGTCTGATAACCACTACATAGAGCCAGTACATATGTTGGGGGTTTGTTCCCCAGTTGTTACCACAGTTGTTACCACAGATTCTCTGGCAGGTCCACAGGGACAGTTTAGCCCTGCGGATAACATTTTCTAACTGTATATCCCAGTTGAGCTTCTTATCTAGGGTAACTTCCAGATATTTTGCTTGGTCCGAAAATGGAATGGTTTCCCCCATAAGAATAAGTGGTTTTAATTTGTCCAACCTTCTTCTTCTGGTAAATGGAACAATGATCGTTTTGCGGGGGTTCACAGACATCTGTTACCTCCGGCACCAATCATTGATTACATTTAGTGCCGCTTGAAGAGTACTTGCCAGTTCCTCCTCAGATTTGCCTCTAACCATTATGACGAGATCATCAGCATACGCCTGGACCTCAACCTCCCAGAGTCCGAGGATAGCCAGCAAATCGTCCACAAAGAGGGACCACAGCAGGGGGGATAGAACGCCCCCCTGAGGGCACCCCCTCGCAGCCCTGACGCCGACCACCTCCTCCCGCAACGAGGTAATAATGGTCCGATTGTGCAGCATGTTTCCGATCCAGCCACAGATGGTAGGTTCCACCCCCCTAGCGATAGTGGCCTCGTAGAGGGAGATCGGTAATGCATTATTAAATGCTCCTTCGATGTCGAGAAATGCCGCCACCGCAACCTCTCCATTTTCCAGAGAGTGTGTGATTTTCTCGACGAGGTTATTAAGCTCTAACTCAGTTGATTTGCCAGTTTGATAGGCATACTGGTGGGTATTTAGGGGGTTGTTGGCTAAGATGTTCCCCCTAATGTGTCCGTCCAGTATTTTTTCCAATCCCTACAGGAGGAATGATGTAATACCATTGTCCACCATTGTCCACCTCGCGACCCTCCAACCATATGTGAAGAGGAGGAATATTAAGGAGGACCTCCAGAGCGGCTGATGGAGCGGTGCTTATCGCTCCCGTTATCATCAGACAAGCTTGTCTCTGTAGATGAGCCAGTTTGGCCCTCGCGATACCACGAAGTGCCTTAGGCCACCAAACTATGGCTCCATATGTTATCATTGGTCTGATAACCACTACATAGAGCCAGTACATCTGTTGGGGGTTTGTTCCTCAGTTGTTACCACAGATTCTCCGGCAGGTCCACAGGGACAGTTTAGCCCTGCGGATAACATTTTCTAACTGTATATCCCAGTTGAGCTTCTTATCTAGGGTAACTTCCAGATATTTTGCTTGGTCCGAAAATGGAATGGTTTCCCCCATAAGAATAAGTGGTTTTAATTTGTCCAACCTTCTTCTTCTGGTAAATGGAACAATGATCGTTTTGCGGGGGTTCACAGACATCTGTTACCTCCGGCACCAATCATTGATTACATTTAGTGCCTCTTGAAGAGTACTTGCCAGTTCCTCCTCAGATTTGCCTCTAACCATTATGACGAGATCATCAGCATACGCCTGGACCTCAACCTCCCAGAGTCCGAGGATAGCCAGCAAATCGTCCACAAAGAGGGACCACAGCAGGGGGAATAGAACGCCCCCCTGAGGGCACCCCCTCGCAGCCCTGACGCCGACCACCTCCTCCCGCAACGAGGTAATAATGGTCCGATTGTGCAGCATGTTTCCGATCCAGCCACAGATGGTAGGTTCCACCCCCCTAGCGATAGTGGCCTCGTAGAGGGAGATCGGTAATGCATTATTAAATGCTCCTTCGATGTCGAGAAATGCCGCCACCGCAACCTCTCCATTTTCCAGAGAGTGTGTGATTTTCTCGACGAGGTTATTAAGCTCTAACTCAGTTGATTTGCCAGTTTGATAGGCATACTGGTGGATATTTAGCGGGTTGTTGGCTAAGATGTTCCCCCTAATGTGTCCGTCCAGTATTTTTTCCCATCCCTACAGGAGGAATGATGTAATACTGAGAGGTCTCAGTGATGTGGGTAGGAGGTCGTTACGTCCCAATTTGGGAATGTAAACCCCCCTAACCACCGTCCAGCTGGATGGAATATAGTTCCAGGCCAGACTGGCTCTGTACAGCCTGATAAGGAAAGGTAGGAGAATCTCCAGTCCCTTTTGTAGTAGGACCGGTACCACCCCATCCTCCCCTGGCGACTTGCATGGCTGGAAATGATTCACAGCACACTCCACTGCCGAGGCTGTAACTATTCGCCGAGCAACCCGCCACTCCTCCCCTCAGCTGGTAGGACCTCTCCGTTGCTCAGGATCAGACAATCTGGGAAGTGTGTGTGTGTGCTAAGAGCTCTAATGTTTCTTTCCGAGATTCAGTAAAGGAACCATCTGGTCGTTTTATCGATCCCAGTTCCTGAACACGGTCGCGTGAGAGAATCCTGTGGATTCTGGCGCTGCTGGGCAAATTATTGATGTTCCCGCAGAACCTCCTCCAGGACTCCCTCTTAGCGTTTCTTATCTCTTTGTTATAATGTGTTAGAGCAGTTTTATATTGCTCCCAGTTGCCTGTAGTCTTAGCACGATTGAAGAGACGTCTAACTTCCCTTGGTAGTTTATCTAGGTTATTATTCCACCAAGTAGACCCCCGACTGTCTCTCTTTGACCTTAGTGGACAGTTTTCGTAATATGCAGAGACAACAGCTTCCCTAACCTGTTTAGCCGCAATCTCAATCTCATCACGGTCCCTCACTGTGGGGATAGCGGACCCAAGTCTGGCGGCGAGGGACTGTTTGTACCCCTCCCAATCCGTCCTCCTCGGGTCGCGATACTCCACCAAAGGTCTAGGGCCTGCTACAATCTGAAATAGGATATGGGCATGGTCAGAACATGAGGGTTCAGACGACACCCTCCATTTGAGGATTTTGAGCTCAAAAGCCTTGAGCAGATCGTGAGATCTAAAACCTCTCTCCAATTAGCTGTAAGAAAGGTGGGTTCCGAGCCTATGTTGTTGACAACCAGCTCCTCCCCTAATATGTATTCAAATAGTGACTCACCTCGCCTGTTAGTGTCTGTGCTCCCCCAAGCCAAGTGATGGGAGTTCGCATCACACCCCATTACGAGGTGATAGTTGTTCCTCTTGCAGTAGGCGATCAATTTCCGCACCTCTGCTGGAGGTGGTTGTTCTGCATCTCTGTCTCCAGGGAAATAGGCCGAACAGGCCACTACTTCCAGCCTGGTCCCCCCGGATGTGATCACGAGATGGATGGATGCCATGTCCTTGGTGCAGTATTCTGAAAGTGTAAAATACTGCAAGTTGTTTCTGATCCAGATACAGGCTCTGGGGTTGGTACCAGTGCCCACCTCTACTATCTTACCAGAAGTGTTACCCAGCCCTTTAGTTCGTTCCGAATTGGCGGTCCAGGGCTCTTGGAGAAGAGCAATATCTATTTGCTCTTCCTTTAATTTCATGCTAAGGAGGTATGTCGCAGCCTTCGCATGATGCAAATTAGCTTGAATGCACCTTATATTGGTGGGCATGGGGGTGGGAATATAATGTGTGTGTAAAGGATAAAGGAGTGGGTTAAGGAGCTCGAAAGGAAAGGGATTGAGGGTGCAGGTTCCTCCTCCTTTTTAGAAGCTCGATTACCAAGCTTCGTATTGGAGGGTCTACCTTTGGTAGTCGTCCCAGGGGTGGACTTTCCTTTCCCTTGTTGTTTCCCTCTGGAGGTTCCAGTGGAAGGTTGAATCCTGCCACCTCCTCTATTGGGGCGAGTTTTCTTCGTGGAGCTACCTCTCACCATGGTGCCACTACACGAGGGTACAGACGGGGCGAATGATCTCCCACCACTCCCGGAAGGGCCCGCACCTGTCGCCTCCGGCTGACAGGCGATGCTGGTAGCAGAGGATGTGGGTTTAGGCTCAGTCGCAGACCCCCTAACCCTCGGCCGGAACAAGACCCGCCCGAAGCCATAGAATGGTCTGAAGCCAATTCCCTCCAGCGTGTTCATAGACATTTCGTCGACCCAAAATGTCCATGTCTGTCCTGATGGTCCTGTCGCTACTCGGTGTAGTACAGTCCACTCCCGAGTGTTCAGGCGACCATTCATACGTCTCAGTCTGGTGAGCACATCCCCGGGCATCAATGTATCCACCCCGTCCAGAAGATATGCCACACAGACGTGAGGCCTGGGGAGGTCCTGTCCTCTCACCAGCTTAAGACGAGCCCCCTCTCACGGCTGGAGCCCCCCAACTACTCGCTCCAGCCAGTGCAAGCTGGCCTCGTCTTCGCAATTTATAAGGAGCCATCCGGGTCGATTTACATAGCCCCGGAACCTTATATTAGGTTCTTCCTCTGAACTGCTCTGCACAGCCTTCAATATAGCCCCCTGCAGTAGCAGCAGTTGTTCATTATTCAGTGATGAGGAGGGATATTTAGAGTGGATAATGCCCACTCTCACCCCTCCAGTCACCTCACTGAACGTTTCCCTGCCAGCACCCTCACTGGGCTTTTTAGCCCTCTGCTGTGGTGTGCTGCCGTCCGACCGGAGTCGCTTTCCACTGACGGCACCATCCGTGGCGGCACCAGGCTCCTCGGGTCGTTTTATCGACCCCTCAGAGCTACCAGTCCCCACCCGAGACCGGCGGGACTCCGTAAGTGCCTGAATCAAGGCGGTTGAATATGGCACCCCCGCCTTGAGTAGTCGTCTGAGCTGTCTCCTTGCGGATCCAGGCAGTCGTTGCCTTTTCTTCCGTTCCTCCTTGAGGCCCACGGGAGATTTTAAAAGCTCCCGCTCCTCATCGGAGGACGGATGTGTGGAGGATGGGGACAGGATGGTCCTCGTCCCCCCCTCCATTGGTTTAGCGGTAAGAGGGGGGATAACCCCCATCTCTACCTCCATAGGTTCTCCAGTTGCCTGGAGATCGAGAGTATTACCCATCTCGTTTGGGTCTTTGTCAGTCGTGTCCATGTTTGGTCCTACGAGCTGCAAGGGAAAATAAACCTCCATGGAAGAGCCCCGCATCGCATGGAGAGGCATTGTACACAGGGAGGTCGCCAGGTTTCCCTGGGGAGGGTTACGTTAGCGAAAGAATTACCATCCTGCCAATGCCCGGCCATATCGGCCAGAAGCATCATCGCTTCGGCACCAAACCACCAACGACCTTGCGATGTGGGTTTTTTATAGAGGACTCTCCTCGCAATGCCGGCCAATTAAGGCAAGCGTTCCCGGCCCTTCTAAGACATGACTAGGTAGGGCTACGGTCTGGTTAGTTAATTTAGTTCACGTCTAATAGTAGACGCTATCCAGGGTGCACCATGGGGAGGCGAACTAACATTACACCCCATTTCAGGAGTTATATCAGTTGTAAATTGACAGATTCGATATTTTCTGTTGTCAAAGAAACTATTTGCTTATTGTCATTATGACTTTTTAAATTATTCTCGTGCGTATAGCGTTTCGTTCTGTTGTATAAGTCAGTGTGTTATCCATAATTCTTTCGTTTTACTCATCTTTTTTTTTACGTTCATTACATCCTTTCGGTTCTTAGTTCAGACTTAAGTATCGTCTAATTTTTCCATTTTAGGGCTTCCTTTCGTTCACACTTTTCAAGTTATTAATCCGTTCCCTATTTTTAGTTTAGTTAGTTTTTATAGTCAAGATTCCGTTAGACTAATTTGGAGTAATTTTCAAATGTTCCTCATTGTTCTTGTTTTGTTGTTGAGTTATTGTGCTATAAATTATTCTCCTGTGAGTGCACTAATTATACCTAGTAAGTAGCTATTATTATTTCTGATTTTATAATTTCTTTAGTATTATTGATAATTCTGCTCCAGTATTGTTCTCGTGCCTGACATCACTTTCACGCGACCCTTTTTTCCAGAACATGATTTATACAACCTCCGAAATGTTTGATATGATTCAGTGCTATTTCACTAGTAATAGAAACTTACGATTGGCATGTGCCAAGTACAGACGCAAATATGTTAATAGACGTATTCCAAACCACACATATTTCCACAAGTTAGCGCGAAAATTACAACAGCGTGGGAGTTTCGTTCGTAGAATAGCTCCTACTAGAACAAACGAAAATCAAGAAATAGATAGCTATGTTCAAGTCCAATGGTCGTTTGTCATTGATGGAAGTATCTGAGGCCCTGAATTGCTCCTACGGTATAGTATTAAAAATTCTCAAGAAACACAAATACAAAGCCTTCAAGATTCAGCCTGTGCAAAATGTACATGAAGATGATGCTGCACGAAGATATCATTTTTGTCGGTGGTTAATTGAGAACTGCTGTAGTAATTCAAATTTCTTGAGAAATATCATCTGGAGCGACGAGTCAAATTTCTCCAACAAACAGAAATTTTACAGAAAGAATACCCACGTCTGGAGCAGGAATTCACCACATGTGACAATACCCATTGACCTCAAGCAAGGTTTTCAACGAATTTTTGGTGTGCTGTTACAAGATATGGGATCTATGGCCCTTATTTCTACGAAGGAATACTGACAGCTGCCAGATATTTTTTAATTATTAAGAAGTGAAATTCCAAATGTAATGGATGATATCGCCATGAGTAGAGTTAGTGACATCATGTTCCAACATGATGGTGCGCCGCCACATAGGAGCGAAAATGTTCAACTGTATATGAGACAACAGTTTTACAGCTGGATTGGCCATGGAGGTACAGGTGAATGGCCGCCAAGGTAGCCCGATTTGACCCCATTGGGCTTTTCAATATGGGGTACAATAAAGGACGATGTTTACGTATCAAGAGTGGATAGTCTGGACAAATTGAAGGTAAAAATCACGAATGCAGTCAACAGAATTTCTGTACAGACCCTTCAGAAAATACAGTCTAATATATTGAAAAGAGCAATATTATGCCTGAATCCTAACGGTGGGCATTTTGAGCAATATTTGTAATTATTTATTCGTTTTGAGGAAATAAAATTCAGTTTCAAATATATATGTGTATTTTTACAGTGGCTCGCCCTGAGTCAATTAAACGCAAAATATTCATATCATTCTATTTAAAAAAATTAAGATTATGTCAACAGATTTGACAGTTGCTGCGCAATCTAGATATCCGTGACATATTCAGAAGCGGGGTGTCCAGTTGGTCAACTTTGCCCATTTAACCGACTTCATAGCTCAAATAATAACGAAGATAACTATTGTTCCCGATTTCCGTAAACATCTACAATTGGCAACGTTTAGGATCAACTTATCTTCGGAATACTGTACAGGAATGGAAAGGCTATTATGTGTGTGTATAAGATGGCTTGCCCTGAGTCGATGGAACGCAAAATATTCATATCGTTCCATTTAAAAAAATTGAGGATATGTCAACAGATTTGACAGTTGTGCAACCTAGATATCCGTGGCATATTCAGAAGCGGGGTGTCCAGTTGGTTAACTTTGCCTATTTAACCGACTTCGTAGATCAAATAATAACGAAGATAACTATTGTTCCAGATTTCCGTAAACACCTACAATTGGCAAAGTTTGGGATCAAGTTATCTTCGGAATATTGTACTGGGATAGAAAGACTATTAGTGTACGTATAGAATGGCTTGCCCTGAGTCGATTGAATGCAAAATATTCATATCGTTCCATTTAAAAAAAAATTGGTTATGTCATCAGATTTGACAGTTGTGTGCAACCTAGATATCCGTGACATATTCAGAAGCGGGGTGTCCAGTTGCTTAACTTTGCCCATTTAACAGATTTCGTAGCTCAAATAATAACGAAGATAACTATTGTTCCTGATTTCCATAAACACCCACAATTGGCAACGTTTGGGATCAAGTTATCCTCGGAATATTGTACTGGGATGGAAAGACTATTATGTGTACGTATAGAATGGCTTGCCCTGAGTTAATTGAACGCAAAATATTCATATCGTTCCATTAAAAAAAATTAGGTTATGTCAACAGATTTCACAGTTGTGCAATCTAGATATCCGTGACATATTCAGAAGCGGCGTGTCCAGTTGGTTTAACCGACTTCGTAGCTCAAATAATAATGAAGATAGCTATTGTTCCCGATTTCCGTAAACACCCTGTATATATATATATATATATATATATATATATATATATATATATATATATATATATATATATATATATATATATATATACAGAGTGATTGATTAGTATGATAAAGTCCCGCATATTCTATATCTTTTGAGGTATAAAAGTAAGCATTGGGCAGATTATAGCAAGCATCAAGCTTCATATTATAAAATTAGTTACAATGCTACAGGATGTTCCATGCCAGATCAATGTTACATTTTTTAAAATGAATTCCCCTGTATTTGAAAATTGATAACCCATTTTCTATGAAAATCGTAACAGGTATAATTTAAAAGGAGTACAAGAACAATGATCTATTGCAGCCGTAGATTTTTAATGATTAAGATTTATAAAAATGATTTATTTTGTTAATATTCATTAAATCGATTACTGGGTGGGCCAAAACATATTTTCATTATTTTCTCAGTTTTTTTCTTTTAAATTGGTCACCTGTATTTTATGTAACGATCGTAAAGTACTATTATTATACTTTTATTTTTGTTAAGCATTCCCTATGCCAAAATTATTAGTTTTTGATATTTTCATTTTTCTATGCAAAGTACCGAGTAGGTATCTAAATTCTTATGAATTATGTGATGGCCATGATTTATGCTTCAAAACTGACAGTTTACCATTATTGTCTGTGAATTCAATGGTCAAATAAGGAATACAGAAAGTAAGCAAGTTTATTACAAATAAATCTTACAAAAATGCTGTGACGGAAAAATAGAAAAAACACTATTGTACTAAAATACAATAAATCTCAATTACAAAAAGTCGGGACGCAGCAAGTGCGTTATGGTAGTGAATTTTCATAGAAGTGATCTGGCACCAAATATTTTTTTAAAACTTTTTTTTCTTTTAACATAGAAACATAAACTTTAGTATATAGTTTCCTTCTAATATCGTAAACTCACGTACTAAATTTGGTTACCATAGCGTTTCTATTTTTTGAGAAAAAAATTGTACGAAAGAAGACCCAACATTTTCCTGGAAAACCTGGTTCGATTTTCCTGGCCACTTACAAAAGGAAGGTACATGCTAAATTTTATCAAAATCGGTCCATTATTTTTTGAGTTATTGGTGTGATACTCACACGCGCGCGCACACACACACACACACACAGATATATATATATATATATATATATATATATATATATATATATATATATATATATATATATATATATATATACATATATATACATATATATATATATATATATATATATATATATATATATATATATATATATATTGTAACGAGGCCTGACTTACGGGGTGGATTACACAGTGAAACAGATTTACGGGGACGGTCCCGGGCGCCAGATTTTGAAAGGGTTTACTCCCTACGAGGGTGTCTGCGACCTCGTCACATGACTGGCCACGGTTGTGACCAGAGTGCCTGGATAGCTCTGTGGAGAGGGTCCGGTAGCCTTTGTTGTAACAGGCCGTGTAGTTACCTCCGGGGTGGCGGGCTTTAATCGCTACCCCGAAAATTCCCTGACCTTCTGAAATTCTATATAGATGAAGCAGATTTATTTAAAGACCAGATATCCTATTTACAACGTTTATTAAGAAACTATATATATATATATATATATATATATATATATATATATATATATATATATATATATACACAAAGATTCGCTAAGATTCACAATCCTGGTAGTGCCTACTGTACTACCCTATCTCTTATAATATACCTTAGAGGACGGACGAGACGAGATTAGTCAATTACTTGCACGGAGGAGGATCCGACGTCGGTTTGACCCTCTGTACCTTGGGTCGAGAGGTCCGGCCACGAATACCCCGAGCACCGTGGTTTACGACTCGGAGATGCAGGTAATAGATGAACCGCCACGGTGGGCGTTACATAATCGCCCAAACAGCGTATCCTCGGGCGAAGCCGATGTCGTGTCAGTCGAGATACTTCGACACATGTGAGCGTCGAGAACAAAAAGGAAGTCGGTGTGATGGGGTCGTGACGGGATACTGCCGCGAACTAATTTGATCTAAGCTTACTTGTGTCACTACAGCGTCTAAACCAGGATCAAATCAGGACGGACGGGCGTAATCCACTTGAAAAGTCTGTGTCACTACAGCATCACTTTTCGAATGGCTTACAACACGCTAACAGTCCTAGGATACGGGGAGAGGGGGGTCTTGTCTCGGACACACGATCTCGACGTCGCCGAAGGGGTACGATATTAAGATAAAATATATGAAAATTCGCTATCTTTAAAGTATGAAAATTCGTTATTGCTAAATAACATAAAATTGACAAAGGTCTTACCTATTCGGATAAACTAACGGGTCAATTCTTACTGAGTATAGCACTAGACGGACGGTACCTAACTGCGAAAACTAATTGTAATTAAACGCTGGAATTCTCTATTTATCTCACACAGCACTCGCTCTATAAAATCTTCAACCTTACTCTACCAGTCGAAAACTCTTTCTGCCTTCAGTCGTTATTGTATCTCCAGCCGCCGGCTGAAAAATCTAAGGTGGAGATACCTTATCCTTATCTTGTGCAGATATGTTTGTATTCTGAAGCGATAATTCGAATTGCGTGTTTGCTAAGAATATTATTCGTAAATAAATATTTTAACTCCGGAGAACATTTTTATGAGTATGATTTGTGTTAAATTTATTTTCGAATGGTCGCATTTTTTTTATATCTACGGCTGTCCCGAAACTATCCGCTTCATTACTATATATATATATATATATATATATATATATATATATATATATATATATATATATATATATATATATATATATATATATATAAATTGAAACTGACCCCGAGACATGGGTTCTAGGGGTCCTAAATCGCGCTCATCAGAAGAAATTTTTTCAAAATTCAAAAGTCGGGATCTCCACGTTAGTGAATTTTTTCTAAGAAATTTCATTAAATTTATTCAAAATGACTTCTGAAGACATCTGTGCAACCCTGAAAACGGTAATTGAAAGAGTTACTTACATTATGAAGCATTTGTATACTAATATTTCGAAATTAATTTGTTATTCTCTCCTTCAGGTCATCCCTTGTTGGAGGTCTTTTGTAACTTCATTCTTAATGTAACCCCAAAAAAAAATTGGCCATTTTTTTGAATTCTGGTGGCCACTGCACTGGCCCACCTCTTACAATCCATGTTTCAGGAAATGGATCATCAAGTTCACCCTGAATTAGTAGATTATGTGAACTGGAGCACTGTCATGTAAATAGCACACTTACTGAAGTATGTGAAGTGGAACCTCTTCCAATAACATGGGTAACGAACTTGCTAAAAAAAAAATCTAAATACATCTCAGCATTTAAATGCTCATCAAAAATATGGTCCTACTCCATAGTTACCAACAATACCTCCCCACGCATTCAACAAACATCTAGTTTGATTGTGTGTAATTATGTGGTATGGATTACTTGTACAACAATAGTGGAAATTGTGCCTGTTAACACAACCATTTCTATGAAAGATATCATAACATCTCCAAATAGTACATAGTCAAAAAAGTATCTCTGTTGAGTAACTTTTTGTGGGGCTTATTCATAAAATGCTAATCTCATCTCGAAATCATTGTCAGTTAATTCATATTGCAATTAAATGTGGTAAGGGTGCATTTTGTTTTTAGAAAAAATTATTTACACACTGATTTCTTGTTCTTTGGCAATACTCCTTATGTTTGTATGTGGGTTTTCTATAACTGCCAACAACACATTCATTTCGCTTTCCTCTGTCAACAGCATTTGTCCGTTTGTGCTTCTCATAGTAAACTGAACCAGTGCTATTAAACCGATTCACCAATCTTTCAAAGCTTTATTTTGTAGGTTGTGGCCTCTCAGGAAAATGATGATGATAAACTCTTGTTGATAGTAATACGGTTTTCTTGCATTCTCCCAATATCCGCATCATATCTATCATTTCATTGCGTGTAAAATTCATCTTTGGCCCACTTTGGATTGTTTAAAATAGCAATAAATATACCACACCACTGAGTTCACAGACACTAATGGTAAACTGTCAGTTTTGATGCATAAATCATGGCCATCTCATAATTCATAAGCATTTAGATACCTAATCAATACATTGCATGGAAAAATGAAAATATCAGAAACTGATAATTTTAGGTATAGGGAATGCTTAATAAAAATAAAAGTTGAATGATAGTACTTTACGATAGTAACATAAAATGCAGCATCATCAATTAAAAAAAAACAATGAATTTGTGTTTTGGCTCATCCAGTAATCGACTTAATGAATGTTAACAAAATAAATCATTTTTGTTAATCTTAACAATCATTAAAAATTTCAGGATGCAGCAAGTGCTTTATAATAATGAAGTTTCATAAGAATTTTACACTAATACTACAGCGTATTACTAAAAGTAATACTTTTAATTTAAACAGATGTCGAAGATCGGGTTTAGAGGTCTAAGTACAAGCTCATTTGAAGAATTTCTCTTTCTATTGTCATAAAAAATATTCAAATGTTGTGTTCTAGCTCCTTTTAAGAAAAAAACTTTGGATGCCCAAAACTCAATTTTCTATGATGCTAAAAAATTAAAATGTGTTGAATCTAGGTACTGTAAGTCTCTTTAGACGAAACTTCTATTACAAATTTCATTAAAGTTACAAAAGCTTATTCAAAAAACTTACCTACTTGAACAATTAATTAAGGAATGTTAATGTTAATATTCTTATTCTTTGATTTTCATACAATCCTTTACTATTTCACCTCAAAACAGAACTGCCAAACGATGGTAAATAAACAGAACACGTTATTATTCTATACTTTCTAATTTTAAAAGCATAATATAGGTACAAGTTGTTATCTCTATTTCAATGGCAATCATTTACTACTTAACCCCAAAACAGAACGGTTAAAGGATAATAAATAAACAAAACACGTTCTTATTCTTTAGTTTGCAATTTTAAAAGCAATGTACAATCATTCACTTAACCTCAAAACAGAACTGTCAAACTACAATAAATAAACAAAACACACTATCCGATCTGGTTTTATTTCAAGTAGCTGATATAAAACTTCCGTATTTTCCTCTACAAATCAGCGCTGAGAATACACCTGAATGCAGTCATTAGTCTGGGAACACCACAGTTCCTTATTGTTGCACGGTGATGTATGCCTGGGGTATATGTATCAATCTACACATAGCAGGTGACTCTGTCTTTGTCGCGCATCATATTTTAACCACTTAAGTTATTTCAATTCATGTCTTTCATATCTTTTTTTAATTTGGGAAATACTAAAAATTTTGTGAACCAAATTACTTAAAATTCACAACAGAGGTGTATTCACTTCATTTCTAGCTACATGTAAAATCTCATTCCAGTTACTTTAATACTTTCAAAAATATAGCATATTCGAAAATATTTTTGTATATTTTTTGGGGAAAAATATGTCTGTTATAGCTTATTGATGGACTCGTCTGCAATTGTAACGAAATGAAAGCTTGCTCCAAGTTTCGTTCCAATCAGTTGAGTATTTTTTAACTTTATATATATATATATATATATATATATATATATATATATATATATATATATATATATATATATATATATATATATATATTGTATTAATATTTAAATATATTAAACCTGGAATAAAAATTTAAGAACTAAGCACGAAAAGCTAAAAATAAACCTGAAAAGAAAAACTTGAGAACTAGACATTAAAACTAAAATATCATTAGCTAAAACTAAATAATTCGGGAATAAAGTCCTACACAGCACTGACTTAGCCATATGAATCCAATCGGTCGAGAAATTGGCAGCATATTTTGAATTATATAAGGCATTGTACAACCAAAGTACAAGCACCATAAAAAGGCAGGTAGTACCTTGCATGATACTGATTCCAGTGGAGAGATGTGCTTCACAGGACAGTTTTGAGTAATAGCATTGCCAATGGAGTCTTCAAAAATCTGAAAAGTAGAAATAAAAATTAAGGTAACAGTAGTAACAGGAGGAAATTTAAAATACCATGTTAAATAAATAGTCAAATGATGTTATTTATATTAGCGACAGGTAAAATGAGTAAAAACGATACATATACACTCACAATATACATACATTCATCTAAATTACATGAGCCAGCATTTAAAAGTAACATAAAAGTAAAAATAATGTAAAACATCTTACCGAACATGTAGACGATCTGGTATCCAGCAGAATTTGTAAGTTTTGGACTATAACTACACGAGTTCTAGTATTTGTCTGTAATCCACAAGGATGGAGAGCAGAGAACAAAATGAAAAAGATAATTAAAAAACAAGGCATAGGAGAAATTAGGCCTGAAAAAGGAAATATTAGTAAAATGCTGAACGCAGATTAAAACTAAAACAATTTAACGTTCAAATGAATAAAAATGGGGTGTTTCTCAAATAAATAATAGCAAAATTGTTTGTAATCTAAATATAAGCAAGTTATAAAACTTTTCATGAAATATAAACAATAAAGTGAAATTGCAAAAGAACTAGGTTAAGGTCACTTACATAAACTTTCAAAGTTCATAAGGAAAAGACCTGACACCAGTTTTATGACAATTAAAGGGTGAAAAAATAGTGTTTTTGAACTGCACAAATCAAAATCTTTATCTAGTTAAGTTAGAATTTTAATTCTATAGATAATTTTTGTGATGGTTAAAGGTAAACAAAATTTTGCTATGAGGTAAATCTATCACACAAAGCTTATAAAAGGGGTGATAGTTATAAAACCACTACTAAAAACAAGTTAAATTAATGTTATATGTAATGTCAGGCATTTAAAATCATTAGATTGAATCATTTCTTGTAAAATTTATAAAATGTAATAAGTTTTCAAAGCTTTCAAGTGCATTGAAGCTTTTTTTAAATAGTCAGATTAAATGTAATCCAACTGAAATAAATACGTAATTAATAACTTACAGCTCACCAAGAGGTAGATTTTTTGATAACAGTCATAGTTTAATAATGTAATAAGCTAAAGACTTAAAAATTTGCATATAAAGTTGAAATTTGTCAAGTATTTATAAATTTTACATGAATATCACAATATGTCAAAACTAGACTAGCGTGAACGCACGGGCGAAGATGCGAAGCGATCTTTGACAGTTAAAAAACAAGGAACGAAACGTAAAGAGAATGCTTTGGAAATAAAATTTGGAATTATGAGATGAAAATAGTTGACAAACTCTCTTGTGTTTTGGTTTTTGAAGAAGGGGAACGCTATAAGACGTTACTCCCGGAAAGCAGTGAAAATTTTGAATAAATTAAAGCAAATAATATGTAAAAGTAGTATTAAAGCCTAGAGGCCAGTACAAACTAACGTTTAAATGAACGCTTATGTGAAAAGTGTGTAAAACAACGTTGTAATTCAAATATAAAATTTAAGGGACGCTATAACGGCGTCAGTTCCCCGAAAAGAGTATTATTATAACAGACAATTTGTGAAAAATAATAGCCGGATAAAGTATAACTAGGTCAAGGACCATTGGTAAACGCGTGTGATTAAACTTCACAGTGTAAACAACAAAATTAAAAGTGTAATAAGATAAGAAGCTACATACCTGGTTGTCCCATATTAACCAGAATGCTTGGATACGATGAACTTTTGTCTACAAACTACAATTTAATTTGAAATTAGGAAACCACAAATACAGGTTCATTGTGAGCATGAGATCTGTGAGTAATCAAATGTCAACCAAGGAGTGACAGCTGGAGTAAAAACACAAGTACCCAACTTTAAATCACTTTAAGCCTTTTTGCTTATGAGAACTGTGAAATTTAGCAATTTTATGTGAGGTTAATTATTGTCATTTAACATAAATAGCATGTATAGATAAAAAGAGATCTCTATTAAATTTATTCATAAACTGTTTTGTAGTAGGATATTAATATCAAAGTTAAAGAAATGTATGTAAGGATGTTGAAAAATATTATTATAATTTGAGAAACATAATAACTTGTATGATTAGTCAAAATTTAAAGATAAATTAAAAGAAAAAAAGTTAATAAAACGGATAGGAGCCCTTTTAAAACCTTGGAGAATGAGAGTCAATGGCCGGTAAGATTTAAATAAAGCAGTATTATATGCAACTAAAAATACACATATATGCAGGGTAAGTAACTGAAATAAAACACAGTTATATATATATATATATATATATATATATATATATATATATATATATATATATATATATATATATATATATATATATATATATATATATATATATTAATGGCTTGGATTAGTTCATTACCCAGACATATCGGACTAGTTTTTCTATAAAAAAAAAAAATTCGGAAAAAAAATTATCTTCAAAAATAACAGTTATTTTGATGAAATTTGGTTGGTATGTTGCCCTCGTAAATACCTTACTACATACCAAAACTTAACTTTCTAGAAAATTGAGATGCAAATGTGAAGCATTTAATGAAAATTCACTACCATAACGCACTTGCTGCGTCACGAACTTTTTTTACTTCTGTTGCCTCCATTTTTTCGCTAACGTTTTTCTCTTTCCTTAGTAATTTAGAAAGAGAACTTATTGATGTTTCTTCTTCTGAACCATCTTCAGTTTCAGCTTGTATTCACTGCTTCATTGTTGGTATGCGTTTTTTTAATATTATCATATACCTTTCTCATTTGATATAAATATTTTGCTTCGTAGTAAGGGTGCTTTAGTGGCCCTAATGATTCTAATTGTTTATTGTTTACTGTAGCTTTATCCCATTCTTCTTGTAATGATTTTTCTTTTTCTTCTAAACTTTCAAGTGTTCTTTTACTTATTGGTCCTTTTTTCATATTTATTAGCAATTTGTTCATTGATTTACCTATAGCCTCCTCGGCTGGATATTTCTCGAGTGCTTGTATTGACCCTTGAGATTATTTGATTTGTTAATGGACTCTATATTAGCCCTTTTTTTTTTAATATGTGGACTTTTTCATCGTGGATAATTCTCAATGGCGCTTGTGGTGACCCTTGAGATTATTTGATTTGTTATTGGACCCTATAATAGCCCTTTTTTTTTTATTTTTTATTTGTGGACTTTTTCGTCATGGATAATTCTCAATGGCACTTTTGGTGACGCTTGAGATTATTTGATTTGCTAATAGACCCTGTATTAGCCCATGTGTTTTGAATGTGTGGACTCTTCCGTCCTGGATAATTCTCAGTGGTGCTTGTATTGACCCTTGAGATTTTTCTGATCTAGATTGTTCAATTTGTAAGGTTGAACAACCAATTTGTGGACTCTTCTGTCCCTGGATATGCTGCAATGACGGTTATATTGACCTTTGACTTATGCTATATGCCTCAATGGACCCTGTATTGGCCCTCTATTTGTGTTTGTGGATGCTTGTGTCCCTGTTTATTTGAATTTGGCACCGTTTAGACCTTTTCTACTTGGTTTCTGAACGCTTGTGTCCTTATTTATTTCATTTTGACCCTGTATCGGCATTTTACTTCTTTTTTACTGTACCTAAAAACGTAGAAAAAGGTGTTGGGAGATTGGGTTAAGCGTTGAAGGAATTTTGGAATGATAATGCATGTAAAAATAGAACTTTTAATGCTACTTGTTTGACCTTAGCACTGGTTTAAAACCCTCGAAGGACCATGTTTAAGGATTAAGAAGATGTGAATAGGTAAATCTTGGTTGTATGTTGTATTTAGGTTTTAACGTAACATTTAATTTTAATATACATTTATTGAGTTCCAGCAGCTACGTTCCGAAAATCCTGTTGATGTTTGTCATATTGTTGTGATGGCTCATTTATCAAAATTTTCACAATCTATATAATTTTCATATGCTTCGTGTAAATTAAAATATTCTTGATAAATCTGATTATTATTAGTTAGTCTGACCTAAAGGTTGGACAAGATTGAGAAACAAAATGGTACGGGGAGCAACGGTTAGCATTATTTTTGGATATCGACATTGGGGTGGGTTCTTGTGTTTGATGTTGCCCAAAAATTTGTCTGTTGTGGAATAGGTTTTATATTAAAAATTAGCCGACTTGGAAATGATTGCTTAATAAGCTGT
Organism: Tillus elongatus; assembly: GCA_964006375.1. NCBI lineage: Eukaryota > Metazoa > Arthropoda > Insecta > Coleoptera > Cleridae > Tillus > Tillus elongatus. The sequence goes on along the minus strand of OZ023270.1, from coordinate 41,247,442 downwards.
TGAAAACAATTTTGTTTAGGAACATTCCTAAAATTGGGGTCTAAATTTTGTGCCATTTTATTCATGGGTAGTTTCTGTCGCTGTTAAGGTTTAGCAAGCTTACGAAAATGAGATTCGTGTTTTTGTTTAATAACTTAAAAAAACTAACTTGCATTAACTCATTGTCAACACGATTATATTCGAGCACTGCTGTTTCCAAACTTGGGTTGTTTAAAAAGCATAAATGACTATTTGAGAGCTTGTAAATCCTAATTTTAAAAGCAATAACCGCTGCTGTTTCATAATGTTTATTTATTTTTCTTTAAATAATATTATAAAGGTCAGTGGATGTTTGATTTTTCTCATACGACTGGTTGTTGAGTCAATCATGAGTAAATCCTTAAATCTTGGATCTGCATACTGAGATTTTAAACTAGTTTGGATATTTTCCCCGTAATTCACTCTAATGTCATTAAAATATCACAAGCCTCTCTGGTAATTTTAGCTTTAAGAAATTCGATTATCATTCTAGTGTAATGTAAATATTCAGGTGTTTTGTCTGTTTTTTTGTGTATATCTTCAAATATAAGCCCTACATTGGTTTAAAAAAGATGCCAATTGTTTTTGACCGCCCTGATACTCAGGTATCATGGCAGATGACTCACAAATCTATTTAATTGCATTTCCTGTTCCTGGCATTTTAACAAAATTATATAATTCTTTGGAAGATAATATAAGTAATTCAGCTACATAGGTATTTCTTAAAAAATTTGAAGAAGTGAATCTAAAATCATTAGTGAAGCCCAAGGACTAGAAGATTCTTAGTGTGAGACTGCTTATGTTGTCTTGACCCCACGTAAAAAAAAATATTCTTAGATTTGACATATTCCCTCTGATTTGGAAGCTGTCACGAGTTTTCCTGTCTTTAAGGCAGCGGATAATAGTGATTCATTAAACTGTCGACAATAGTCATACTGAGTGTCTTCTGTAAGCTTTTCAAGACTTGCCTTTTTCAGTGTATATTGTTTCACTTCAAGAACAGACCAAATTTCGCAACATGGTTTCATTCTGGGGAGATCAACTGTAACGAATTTAGTTGACATTACACAGTTCATTGCATCTACTGGCGACTACTATTCGCAGGTTAATGTTGTGTATACTAATATATCTAAGGTCTAAATCATTCTGTTGTAATTGACAGGATGAGCGCTTTGGGATTCTGTGAAGGCTTGAGATCAGGGGCTTCAAATCTAACATCTATAACATAACTTCGGGAGTGCCACAGGGTTCCATACTGTGTTCACTACAGTTCAATATAGTTATTGACCCTTCATTTAACTTTTAAGCTGTTGGGTGATACATGATTAAATATGTCTGTGTGTGTGTTTTTGTTTCTTTAATGTCGGTCTATTTCCCCGACTATGGCCAATTACCGACGCCAGGGAGCAGTTTCACCTCACTATCCTGAAAATTTTGCCGAACCCCGTCTTTCTATAAGGAGTGTAGGGATCTTTAACGTGTCCAACATCGTATGGACACGGGACCGACGGCTTTACTTCTGCAAATACAATGCCACAACCTCGGATAATGTTAAAGTTACAGTATGTACTGAAAAAGTGAAAGGAGAACCTTGGGCTGTATGATTAAATACATATATTAAAAAAAAGCACAAACAGGTGGCTCGATGATTCCAAGATCATGCATGTCTTTATTCGTTATGAACTTCGTCAGTTTGAGAAAGAGCAATTATATGAGAGGGCGTTGTTTGGTTGGGTGGGCATTACCCATATCAATTTTGTACTTTATTAAATAAGTTCTATCAAAATCACCAGAGTCCAAGGCAAGCATGTCTAAATTTTTTAAGGCTGTAATATCTGCCCACTCCTTAGAGTGGGGGATAAGGGTAGGTTGGGTTGTTGTGGTCCAATTACGGGGCCCCAATCTGCCTACTTCCCAAATCCCACTGAAGATCATCTCTGAGATCTCAGTGTGTTCAACCCTAGACCCGAGAGAGATCAAATATATATTTTCCCCAGCTACTCAAAGTGAAACATCTAAAAATGTCATCAAGAGCTGTTATGCACCTACTTCTGTTTGATTTCGACCTTTGTGTTGAGTTTTTCAAAACATTTTTGCAGTTCTTGAAAAAAATAATTTGGAGTCACATAGTGAAATGATCACCTATGATTAAACAACACTATGACTAGCTGTATTAGTTATATTTTAAACCATAATATACAAATTATACAAATGGTAACTCAAAACTGTGACAAAAATTGTGTCTTTTGCAAGCACAAATGCGACAAGATTATTTGAATTATACAATGTATATTTATTGTCTGGAAATATAATATACTAATACAACTGTTAACAGGAAATGTGTTATGGTGATTTGGGTTGTTGAATTTAGTAAAATTTAAAGTGGTATTATGTTCTTTTTTTATACATTTTTGTAAACAATTATATATTAATGCATAGTTGGTTAATAAAGCAAAATAAATGAGTAAACTTGGTTAAAAGTTTTAACCAACATTGTTACTGAATCATTTTCATCCCTGTGTGTGTATTTAATTTAATATTTACATTGATAATTTAATATTTACAATTATGTTGTTTTAGGTGTACAGTATCTTCACTATACTCTATGGTAACTAAAATGCAAAAGAACCATGAACTCCTAAGATTGAAGTCAAAAAATTTAGATAGATATGAGTTGCAAGGTATCCAAATAGAAATCTGGTCTGATCAAAATCTGAAACTAGATCAACTTATTAATACGAATTCGACTTATGAAAATAATAAGATTGGTAACACCTATGTGACTGTGATTGGAAATCGAGAATGGATGACAAGAAATGGTGTACAAATATCGCCTGTTATTAATAAGAAAATGATAAATGAAGAAAAACATGGAAGGTCTGCAGTTCTTTGTGCAATAAATGGTTTGTAATTTTTCTATTATAACTTATCTGTGAATTGTGTAACGAGTGCAATGAGTGAACAGATTCAGAGAGGAAATAGTTGAAGTTAACAAGTCAAATGGAAACATCCTACAATCATGTACATTATTTTTTTCATTGTCATTTTAAAATAATTATCATGTGTTGTACTTGGTGTGTCTAATAGCATATATTATTTAACTTGGGGTGGTGAACATAATGACATAATTTGACAAATTTGACTTGTGGTTTGTGCATCCAAGGAGGGTTCTAAGCATGTTTGTGAAAAAAAATTCTAAAAACCCTAAGCTGTTTATTTACCGAAATTACATTCCATTTTGTCGCCTATAATACCTTTTTTAGATAATATCGAATACAGCACTAAAGTAAATAAATTCACTTGCGGTTTCACTTATTTTTTATTTGCATGTTACATATATATGCACAAGCTAAGTGAGTGTAATGAAAGGAGGTCCTTAATTTGCATTGTGGCTACACAAACTTAAAAGTAGAGACGACATTTAGATCATGTCTAACTGTGTGCATGTGACAATTAGTAAAATACATTCATAAAATCTAATAAAAAACAACAGTTTTGTGATCATTTTTTCTTAATAGCTTCCTATACCTATCTACACCGGTTTTCAAGAGAATACTTATTTTTAAAAAAATCTCAGAAAAATGGCACCACTAAAATTTTTATTTAGCAGCTATTTTAACTGACAGAAGGCTGGAATTTTGGGCACAGTTTGCAAAGGCCTGGTATTTAACAGTTACCTAAATAAATTCATTTCATGTTATACAGGCGGTTTACAATTGATGATTTTAATGTGACACAAAAAAAGGCCAGAACTTTATTTTTTCAAATAGGACACCGTGTATATTATTTAAAAGTCTGAAAGGCAACTAAATTTCCTCCAAGTTGATGTACCATAGTGGTATACCTAACTCATCAAGTTTTCGAAATGATCGCAATAATAATTAAAAAACACATTAGCTTCACATAATTTGTATTAGTTGGCCATGGAACGCCTTCTATGCGTTCAAATAGCAGGTAAATTAAAATTTTAGTGGTACCATTTTTCTGAGAAAAAATGTAAACAAGTAATATATCGAAAACAAGTGTAGATAGGTATAGGGAGCTATTAAGAAAAAATGATCATAAAGAAATTGCAATTCTAAAAATAAAATAATATACAAGGTGTCCCGTTATAAATAAGAAAGTTGTTACTAATTTGACTAGAAGCGGTAACACCGCCAAAATAAAAATATTTTAGAAAGACAGGTCGTGCATATTTATGGCAGTATCCAAATTTTCAAATTAATCCTATGTCTCGTTTTCCATAAACGTCTTAACATACCATTGACCATCAATGAGGGGGAGGGGGCGTAAATCCGTCTGTCCCGTGTCTATGCGATGTTGGGCATATGAAAGATCCCTACGCTCCGTACAGAAAGGCAGGGGTTCGGCAAAATTTCCATGATAGTGAGGTGAAACTGCTCCCTGGTGTCGGTGATTGGCCATAGTCGCATAAATAGGCCGACGTTAAAAAAGAACTCTTTGTTTCCTTGGCAGATAACTGTTTTAGAAATAATAACCCCACAGAATGCGCCAACTTCATTAGAAAAATTATTTTATTAAATCCCTCATTCATCAAAACATGTCGATTCAAAATCAAAACCCTGGTTCAATAAAGCTTGCCGAAAAGCAGTAGTTTTTAAAAATTCTGTCTACAATCTTTGGCGCAAAACCTGAGCAGCGAAACTCACGCCACCTTTGCATCAGCAAGGAACACGTGCAAACAGACAGTCGATGGAGTAGTTCTTAAAATTTGTACTCCTGAACTGACTCTTATTTCCCTTTTTTTCGATGTTCTATAAAATGGGGATATTCCGATCTTCCTGACAACAAGCTCGAGTTCAGCCTGTCCCTCCTAAAAAGTGAGACAAATCCAATGTAGGAAACAATCATCCGATTTCTATCCTATCAGATTTGTGATCGCCAATACGGCTTTCGTCAAAACCGGTCTACTGGCGATATTCTGACATACGTTCGACGACTTCTTTGGTGTTCTGCTCTCAAAAAAAAAAAATGGAGTAGGTCATGCAATTTGATTGGATAATTCTAAAGCATTCGATCGATTCTGGCATGCAGCACTCCTCAATAAACGATCTGGTCTGGCAAACGAAACTGCGATAAGAGTTTCCTTAAATGATAAATTACTGTTTCTGCAGTTGTTGACTTCATTTTAGTGGATTGTAACCATTTCGTATGGGAATCTGTGACAACTAAATATTTATTCCCAAATAACACACCTAGAAAATTGATATACAACCTAGCACATGGTTTTGGCGTTATAGGCCAAGGAGATAATGTTGTCTTCACAGTATTGGTTCGTAAGGACTTACAGATTTCACAATTAAGACACATTATTTTAATATCCTTGTCCACATTTGGCCACCATATATATGAACATGCCAAGGATTTGCACTTACTAATACCAAGGTGACTCGAATTAAGTTTGTCAAGCATTGATTTTCTCGAATTTTTAGGAATTACAACCCTATAACCCCATAATAAACAACCAAATTCTACATGGAGCTGCTAGTTTTTATTTAAAAAAAGTTTTCAAACTTTGTGGGGTTGTATTTATTTCTGGCCAGCCTTATAGACAATAACCTACCACTCTATTTAAGGTGGGGTCCTTTTTTGTTTCATAAGCAATTTGTTTACAATCAATGGGCAAATTTTCTTAAATGTAGCAAATATGTGAAATGTCTTCCTCATTTTTAGTGCATTTTTATTTTAAAAAAATTCACTGACAGAGAGGTATCGATGGTGAGACTTTGCAAAAAAAATTTCTAGATATCCGTCACATATTCAGAAGCGGGGTGTCCAGTTGGTTAACTTTGCCCATTTAACCGACTTCGTAGCTCAAATAATAACGAAGATAACTATTGTTCCCGATTTCCATAAACACCCACAATTGGCAACGTTTGGGATCAAGTTATCTTCTGAATATTGTACTGGGATGGAAAGACTATTATGTGTATGTATAGAATGGCTTGCCCTAAGTTGATTGAACGCAAAATATTCATATCGTTCCATTAAAAAAAATTGAGATTATGTCAACAGATTTGACAGTTGTTGTGCAATCTAGATATCCGTGACCTATTCAGAAGCGGCGTGTCCAGTTGGTTTAACCGACTTCGTAGCTCAAATAATAATGAAGATAGCTATTGTTCCCGATTTCCGTAAACACCCTGTATATGTATTTTTTTTTTTTTTATTTTTTTTTTTTTATTTATTTGCCAACAACAATTAATACAAATTTAGACTCAAAATTTACACACACAAAAAAGTTAAAGCACATAAGTATACTCATACTTGTGCGTGCTTCGCCTTATAATTAGCTATCCTATCAAAGCATACACTACAACAAATCCTACATTAGACATCTGACCGTCCTTCAATATTTAAATTCTCAAGCATCCCTCCATCCACTGCACACACCCTCTCACCTCTATTCCAGTGTGAATAAATGAGGTATATCCGTCAACAACAATCGCTCAAAGCATTACATCCCTCTAACGTCTCTCTGTTCAAACCCATCCTGTCTTCCACCCAATCTACTCCAGGCACAAGCAGAGGATAACCCTGTCTCCAATCAATACACAGCCAAAAGCAACCACTCTCGCTTATACACGCATTTATACTTACCCACAGCCACTCACTAGCTCCTGCCCTCGCACACCATCCCATAAGTCGCTTATACACACCTTTATACTTACTCACAGACACTCACTAGCTCCCGCCTTCGCAAATCATCCCATAAGTCACAAGCATACAGTCACACATACCCGACATACTCTCACGCTAACGCTACGCCCACACTTGCACACCCACGTATGCAGCACTCCTCCATTGCTATTCATTCGTAACCACAATTATAAGCTGTCTTTACATACCATGGTTTTTTCAAAAATACTGTATTAAGATTTCTAATCTTTCGTAATTTTGCAATATGTATTCTTTTATTTTTTTCCGAAATGTATCATTCTTTTCTATAGTCTTAAGTTTGGCTGGAACAAGATTATATAATCTTGGTTCAAGAAAGTCAATAGTTTTCCGTGAAATAGTTTTTTTACATCTTGATGTTAGTACATTTCTATTTGTTACCTGCCTTGTTAGATATTGATGCTGTGTCTGTTTTTGTAATAAGGCCTCCCCGTGGGTATACTGTATGAGCGCAAGAATATACAACCCCTTAATATTCATAACACCTGTATTTGAGTTGTATAACAATTTTGTGGGATAATCAACTGCTTTGTTTAGTATAGTTCTTAATATGAAATTCTGTGTTATGCAAAACGGTTTTAATGTCGATTTATAAGCCGATCCCCAACAGGATATTCCGTATCGTAATATGAACGCTACCAGACCATCATAAACGTCAAGCAAAGTATTCAGAGACATTATCTCTCGCAGAACATAAAAAACATAGATAAGTTTACGTAGCCTATTATTAAGATATTCTATGTGCGTTTGCCATTTTAAGTTCTTATCTACCATAATACCGAGGTACTTTAGACTATCTACACTGTTGATAGGTTCAGTGTGTCCAGGGATAACTATATCTGGCATTGTTTCAAGTCCAGCGGATGTTGGCGAGAACGCAATATACTTTGTTTTCTTGACGTTAAGATACAAACTGTCATGGTTCAGCCCACGGTTGAGCTACCCAATCAATAACTCCGCACTTCGGATTGTCTCGGGCCAGTTAATCCCATCACAGAGCAGAACTGTATCGTCTGCGTATGAAATCAAGGATACATTATCGCCGTCAAAAGCTGCCAGAGCATCATTGATGTATATCAAGAACAAAACTGGACCCAAAATTGTTCCTTGTGGGACTCCTCTTTTTATTGTCGATGGTTCGCTTGTGTTGCTATCTAACCTCACAACTTGTTGCCTGTTTTTCAAATAGTTTTCAAACAAACTCAACGCAACTCCTCTAAAACCAATGTTTTCTAACTTATTCAAAAGGCTTTCATGAGAGACCATATCAAAAGCTTTCTGAAGATCAAGAAAGACTCCGATGACTTTCCTATTGTTTTCAAAATTGCCCACAATAGTTGTCTTCAGTTTATGAAGAGCATTTTCTGTGGATAAACCTGTTCTAAAACCATACTGGTTGTGGGAGAGAATACTATATTTGTCAAGAAAGCTAATCACTCTTTTTTTTTAGACACTTTTCAAAAATCTTTGCGAATGTATTTATTAGACTAATGGGTCTATAATTTTCCATTAGCAGTTGGTCACCTTTTTTATGTATTGGCATAACAACACCTTTTTTAAATTGCAGTGGGATTTTTCCTGTCTCAAATATTTTGTTTATTATAATCACCAATGCCCCTACCACAAACTGGTGTGCTATTTTAACATAGTAAGATGTTATGCCATCCTCTCCAGGTGCAGAATTATTTTTTACGGAGTTAATAACTTCTATGACTTCATTGTTTGTAACCGGGTTTAAATAAAAAGTGCTTGAAGAAACATTGTCTCTTTTATAGCTTTTCCCACTATAATTCTTGTTTCCTGCCCCGTCCTGCCCTTGCCCGAAACCAATAAAAAATTCGTTAAATGCGTTAGCAATCTGTGAACCGATTTTAGTGGTCGAACCATTCGCTAATTTTACTGAGGTAATTCTCTGTACCTCCTTCTTTCGCCTGTTTGTTATTTCATTAATCGTATTCCAAACCTTGCTTTTATTTTTTTCTGACAATCTGATTCGGTTTCTATAGTAGTTGTTCTTTGTCTCCCTAATCAGATTTGTTAACTTATTCTTATAGACTTTATACTGAGTTTCTAAAGCCTGGTTATTTTTTTCTTTAAGCCACTTTAATATCAATTTGTCTCTCACTCTAAGCGAGGTGATTAACCCATGTGTTATCCAAGGTTGCTTATTTCTTTTAACGATGGTGGTAATATTTGTCGCTCCGTTAATAGCGCCAGTAAATATATCTGTCAGGTGGTCAGTCATTACCTGTACATCCTCCATGTCCCGGAAAACACTCCAGTCTTCTGATTCTAAGTGCTGAAAAAAAATTTCCCTGTCCACAACTTTTTTTTGTTTTAACTTTTGTGTGAACTTCAGCAGACTTCAGGGTACCATCTGCCTTATTTTGGACCATAAAATCCACAAAGCAGCTGTAGTGATCCGTGACACTGGTCTGCAGGACACAAGGCCTGATTGATATTTCCGACTCCCTGTATTGCTTTGCAATACTCTTGCCCAGCCTAACATATGTATGTATGTATGTATGTATATATATATATATATATATATATATATATATATATATATATATATATATATATATATATATATACAGGGTGTTCAAATAAGGACACGGACTGGCTGTATCTCAAAAACCATCACAGCTGCAGCTTTCGGAAAAAAATTAGTATAAGTAAAGTGGCCATGAGAAAATGTTGGAAATTATTTTCAGCTTTCTTAATCTGCCGCTAGGTGGCGAAAATGCCATGGCTTACCTAAAATCTTTAATTTCTCGAGAATCTTGACGCATAACATAAGCTGGTTTTAGATAATTTGTAATCAACATTCACTTATCTACAACTTCTGTTTAAAAAAATTTCCTTATGGACCAGTGGCGGAGGTAGGGGGCGAGAATTTTTTTTTTTTTTACAAACAAATGCCTATAACTTGATAACTACTAGACATAATTTTAAGAATTTTGGCTTGCTAGAAAGAGCTTTGATAAGAAATTCCAGGTATTAGTATTTTAAATCTACAGTCACACATGCACAAAATACAGAGGGCGCTAGAGTAGCGGAGTCTAGTTTTATTAAATTTTACGAAAATTTTCAAATGGCAGCATAGTATTATAATATAACTATCAAAAAGTGAATGAAGTTAGAAAGAACTCAGTGAAAACCCAAAACGAATATGTTTTTCCGTTTCAGAGAAAACTCGAATTTTATGTATTTTGGTGCTTATTATGCCATTTCTCAAAATTGGATATGAATATAGCAAAATCTCTATAGAATATTTGTTTTCAGGCATCGTTATACAAATTAACATAGTTACCAATAACAATTAATCACTTTAATATGAAATAAATTTATTACCTTATCATAAAACTAAGATACAAGAGCCAAGAATCGATTTTAAGGTTTTATTCGTAAATTAAGTGAATATATTATGAAACCGAAACTAGATGAATGTGAAAAACCTAAAATTTAATTAACATTTTATTATTTACAAATGTTCAAACTGCTGTCCGTTTTTATGTATACATTTAACTAATCTCTGACGAGTAGAGGCAATTTGAAAATAAACTGTGTATGGTTAATGCGTGAACACAGAACACTCTCTTGCGTGAATAGGAAATTTTGACACTGTGGAACGTGACAGTTATCTCGTCAGTGATTGTGATTGGACTAAATCGCGTAAGTGCGACTCGCGCATACCGGCACACAGAACCACAGAGCAGGTTCATCTATGCTCAGAACAGAAGGTGCCATGTACCGGCATCAGAATTTTGAATGTTTTACATCTGTACACCCTACACACTAAAACAATACGATAAATATTATTTGATTATATCCTAGAAGGTGTCTACTTTAAATTAGAATATCATGTCTGCCAAGTGGACACGGACACGGAATGAACTTAAACTTCATTACAATCATTATACAAATTAACGTACTTACCAATAGCATTTATGTAATCACTTTAAAATGAAATAAATTTATTACTTTATTATAAAATTACAATACAGAAGTAATGTAGAAGTCATGAAAAAATTAATTTATATTATGAAAATAAAACACTTTTCATTAGGCGTTTAAAGAAAATGCTCAGTATTTATTTTGAAAATTCATTCCATACATAATATCTTTATCATAATATAGTAATAAATACAACCAATGTCTAAAATCATTTAAACACTTGTTAATGCCCATGTGAAATTCATATGCAGTTTTGTACTTCAATCAATGTAGTCCATGTGTTGTCAACGAAGGTAAGGAAATTGAAACAATTTTTTTTTATAAACGTCAAAATCCTATGTTCAATTTATTACTGATCTTATTAATTATTTGTAGTGTTTCTGTGTGTTTTTTATCAATAGTTGGTGTTTTACGTTTTCAGGATGTCTTATTCTAACGAGGAAGCATTTGATATGCTTGAAATTTATTTTATATTTTTTTGGAATCCTGTTGTCGCATTACGAGAATATGCTTTAAGGTGCCCGCAAAGAAGACATTACTCAAGAGAGGTGTTTATTCGCATTGCAAGATATATGCAGGAAACTGGATCTGTAAGACGCACCAGAAGATAAGTCAGAGCTTGTAGGATTAAAAATGAAGAAAACATTACTAATGTGATTGCTCTTGTTACTGCTAATCCACATATTAGTGTACGACAAATTTCTAGAAACTAAGGTGTGACCGTAGGTCTGTATACAATGTTTAAAAGACCATAATATGCACCCATATCACATAGTATTGCATCAGGCGCTAAATGAAACTGATTGTGACCACAGACTGAATTACTGCCATTGTATGCTGAGTATGCTAGAAGAAACACCACGATTTCTATCACAAATGGTATGGACAGATGAAGCAACATTTTTAAATTGTGGGACAGTAAATCTCCATAATATGCACTATTGATCGGACAGTAATCCCCATTGAATGAGAGAATTAGATCGGCAAAATCGATGGACTTTAAACGTATGGTGTAGTATAGCTAAAGAAAAAATTGTTGGACATATTTCTTTGACGGACCACTAACGGAGATCTGTATTTAATTTTTTTAACTCAAAGCATAAAAATGTTATTGGAAGACATTTCTCTAGAAACAAGATTAATAATGTTGTTGCAACACGACGGGTGTCCAGCACACTTCGCGCAAAGTGTACGCGAATACCTTAATGTTCAATTTCCAAATCGGTGGATAGGAAGAGGAAGCTTATTTCCATGGCCACCCAGATTACCTGATTTGACTTGCTTAGATTTTTATTTATGGGGGAGAGTGAAAGATTTGGTATATCAAACTCGACCAACAACTAGAGAAAATATGATGGAAAGGATATAAGTTGCTGTTAATCGCGTATCTACGGCTGAAGTTCAAACAGCGGTAACCCCTACTCGTCAGAGATTAGTTAAATGTATACATAAAAACGGACCGCAGTTTGGACATTTGTAAATAATAAAATGTTAGTTAAAAATCAGGTTTTTACATTCATATAGTTTCGGTTTCATAATATAATCACTTAATTTACGAATAAAACCTTAAAATCGATTCTTGGCTCTTGTATCTTAGTTTTATGATAAGGTAATAAATTTATTTCATATTAAAGTGATTAATTGTTATTGGTAACTATGTTAATTTGTATAACGATGCCTGAGAATAAATATTCTATAGAGATTTTGCTATATTCATATCCAATTTTGAGAAATGGCATAATAAGCACCAAAATACATAAAATTCGAGTTTTCTCTGAAACGGAAAAACATATTCGTTTTGGGTTTTCACTGAGTTCTTTCTAACTTCATTCACTTTTTGATAGTTATATTATAATACTATGCTGCCATTTAAAAATTTTCGTAAAATTTAATAAAACTAGACTCCTCTACTCTAGCGCCCTCTGTATTTTGTGCATGTGTGACTGTAGATTTAAAATACTAATACCTGGAATTTAATATGAAAGCTCTTTCTAACAAGCCATAATTCTTAAAATTATGTCTACTAGTTATCAAGTTATAGGCATTTGTTTGTAAAAAAAATTCTCGCCCCCTACCTCCGCCACTGGTCCATAAGGAAATTTTTTTAAACAGAAGTTGTAGATAAGTGAACGTTGATTACAAATTATCTAAAACCAGCTTATGTTATGGGTCAAGATTCTCGAGAAATTAAAGATTTTAGGTAAGCCATGGCATTTTCGCCACCTAGCGGCAGATTTAGAAAGCTGAAAATAATTTCCAACATTTTCTCATGGCCACTTTACTTATGCTAATTTTTTTCTGAAAGCTGCAGCTGTGATGGTTTTCGAGATACAGCCGGTCCGTGTCCTTATTTGAACACCCTGTATATATATATATATATATATATATATATATATATATATATATATATATATATGTATATATATATATATATATATATATATATATATATATATATATATATATATATATATATATATATATATATATATATATATCCATCCGATAACTCAAAAAACATTTCGATGAAGCTCGGCAAGTGCGTTTCTTTTATTAATGGCTTGGATGAGTTCGTTAGGCAGGAAAATCGGACAGGGTTTTCCGGGAAAATTTTGAGTTTTCTTTCGAAAAAATTTTTTCTCCGAAATTTACAAAGCTGTTTTAATGAAATGTAATGGATATATTGCCTTAGGAGAGACCTACGTACCAAAATTCAGCTTTCTAAGTTTATAGAAAATTGAGTTATTCAAATTCTGAATTTTCTTTTGAAAAAAAAATTTTTCTCCTAAAATTACAAAGCTATTTTAATGAAATTTGGTGGATATCTTGCCTTAGAAAGGACCTTAGTACATACCAAAATTAAACTTTCTAAGTTTATAGAAAATTGAGATTCAAATTTGAAGCATTTAATAAAAATTCACCACCATAAGGCACTTGCTGCGTCCCAAACTTTTTACTTTTGAGTTTACTGGCAATCGTGTTGATGCATCAGCTGCAATATTTTTGGCCGAGTTAATGAACATATATATATATATATATATATATATATATATATATATATATATATATATATATATATATATATATATATATATATATATATATACATACTACTTGAGCACGCTGTTTCCTAAAGTAACATGCTCCCAAACTGACTCAAAGCATCCAGATATATCTTTCAAGGTTGGGGCCCTTAAGGAGAGTGGTGATAAACTCTTGGATTCTTCTATTTGGCCTCAAAAATTCAAAGTGGGACAGTTTTAGTGAATTTTTATTTTTAAAAAAATTGACTAATAGGGAGATATCGATGGTGAGACTTTGCAAAAAAAAATTTCAAATGAGCGCGAGCTAGAACCTCTAGAACCCATATCCCGGGTCAGTTTCGACTTTTATATGTTTATTTATATATATATATATATATATATATATATATATATATATATATATATATATATATATATATATATATATATATTGATATGAGGACAAAATTTTACCCTTTTTGTTTCCAAAAATACTTATTAATGGCTTGGCATCGGTTAAAAGAGTAAAATTTCTACCAAATAAATTGGTGAAATTTCTTTATGCCAAAAACTATAGCCAATGCTTCCTTATCTACCTGACAGTATGCCTTTTCTGACGTAGACAATGTGCGGGAGGCATAAGCTATAGGTCTAGTTTCATTATTTTTCAGCTGGTGTGATATCACTGCCGAAATGCCATATGCACTTCCATCATAGGCTAAAATTAAAGGTAAGTCAGAGTTATAATGCATTAGAATCTTTGGAGACATTAATTCTGTTTTGATTAAATCAAATGACCTTTGTTCTTCCTTTTCCCATTTGAAATTTATATTATTTCTTGATAGTTTATAGAGTGTATTTAATTTTGTTGCTAAATCAGGCAAAAATCTACCATAATAATTGACAGGACCTAGAAATGCTTTTAATTCAGTTGAATTAGTCAAGAGTCTTCATTTTAGAAATTGCTTCAACTTTTTCCAGGGATGTGTGGAGTCCAAAAGCATCGACCCTAAAACCTAAATTGTTTAATTGCATTTTCAACCCATATTTATTTAAAATTTCGATAATGCTCCAATGTTTTAACATGTTCCTCTTTCCCTGTTGAAGCTATAAGTATGTCATCTAATAACACTGGCACACCAGAGATGTTAGCTAATAAATTTTCTAATAATCTTTGAAAAATTCCCGGACTGGGTGCAATCCGTACGGCAACCTATTATTTAAATAAACCCTCCAATGTTTTAACATGTTCCTCTTTCCCTGTTGAAGCTATAAGTATGTCATCTAATAACACTGGCACACCAGAGATGTTAGCTACTAAATTTTCTAATAATCTTTGAAAAATTCCCGGACTGGGTGCAATCCGTACGGCAACCTATTATTTAAATAAACCCTTATGAGTGTTTATAGTAACAATATTTTTAGATTCTTCCTCAAGTTCAAATTGAACATACGCTTAAGACAAGTCAATTTTTGAAAAATATTTAGATTTTTCGTGATGCCAATATATCATCAATTTTAGGCAATGGATATTTAGTAATATTTAATTTAGGGTTCACTGTTACCTTAAAATCCCCACAAATCCAGATCTCACCATTTCGTTTCATGGCAGGCCCTATTGGAGTTGCCCAATCACTAAATTCAACAGGAGTCAAAATACCTATATTAACCAGTCTATTTAGCTCTTTCTCCACCTTATCTCTCAAAGCAAATCATAAAGATCTAGGCTTGCAGTACACAGGTATCGCATCAGATTTTTAACATAATTTAATTTTTCCACATGTAAATAAACCTAATTCATTGTTAAAAACACCGAGATAGTTTCCAAATAAACTATTAGCTATTTTATTTTCTTCCATAGGTAATTGAGAAATATTATTTAAAAATATCAACAGCGATACCCTAAAGCTTTCAGCCAATCAAAGGTGGGCCCCCCATATCCCCCAATCAATGACATTCAATTTTAGTTTTTTTGTTAACCCCTGTATATGAAACATTTACTAATATCTAGCCAAGCGTCTAAAGGTAATGACCGGTGTACGACTTTAAATTTATAGTGGATTTAAATAAAGACAATTTATTAAAATATTTATCGTAAAATTTTTTTGAAGCCGAAATACCTCAACCAAAATCAATTTCACAAAGAATTTCAATATTATTTATCAGTAAGTTAACGTTGATAGGAGAATTATTATCCTTACTTAAATTATAAAAAGAAAATTCCTGTTCATTACAAAAATCGGCGTTTTCTGATTTAAGATGTTTATTAAATTTATAATTTGCTAATTTAGGATGAACATTACTTTTATTTTTTTCAATACACACAACACTAATGTGACCAATTATGTTACACAGATGGCACCGGGAATTTTTGAAAAAGCATTTATTTTCAGTGTGATTAGTCTTACCACAATGCCGGCACCTCTCTTGCTTGCCCTTCAACTGTTCACCTTTATTAGCACATTTATTGACTCCAGATTGAAACTTGAGATTTTGATACTTGCTTTTTGTTTGAATTTTCCTAACCATTTCAGTGCTTCTAGATGCAGATGATACTAACTCAGAATTTGATTTAGCTGCCTCCAAACTGAGTGGTAGTTTATATGCATGTTGATATGTTAGAAACTTCTCAAAGAAAAGCCGCTGGCATATTGTTTCATTTTTTTATCAAAAAATAAGTTGATCTTGGGGATTATCATCCAGGGTCTACTTGAAATTGCAGAATTTATAAAGCTTTTTTAGACAAACGACATATTCAGCAATAATCTCATTGGCATGCTGCATCTGTTGACAAAATTTGTACCTTTCGGCAAGTTCAGATGGTTGCGGTACCAAATGATCTTCCATCAGCTTAACAAGAAAATCAAAGGAGTGTTCCTCTGGTTTTTCTGGACTAAATAAATCACATAATAAATCAAATTCTTCACCTCCCATTATGAGAATGGCGGTTTCCTTTTTTTGCAGCTACCTTATTTACTTTAAAAAATTGTTTGAGTCGTGCAATATACGATATCCAATTTTTATCATGAATTCGAAATTCTTCAACTTTGCCGATAGCACTCATATTTAACTTGTACGATTACTCTAATCTGATTTATTAATAAATAAGGATTGACCTCGTCGCCATATAATATCTGGATATTTTGAGATTTCAATTTATTAACAAAGTGAATCTCAGAAATATAAGGTGAAAATTAAGCGAGGGCTGAAACTTAACAGCTGTATTCTGTATAAATATTTCAGGACTCCTTATCATTATGATACAGAGAAAATGATAACATAAATAAGAAATATACTGTGATACAATATATCACAAACAGTACTCCACTTGATTATGTAGTTAGTAGTGATAATAACGAAAGCCAACAGGGTATTGAAAGGTTGAACATAACCGTCTGCATTGGGGTCAGAAAACATACGACAGGGATCTCTGGTTGTAAGCAACATAAGTAAGCAAACTTTCAAAGAATATACTGATACCCAATTAAAAACGGTCGCAAATTTACCTAAGAATGGATCAGTTTTGATATGCACATGCAGACTAAAAATGGAAGAAAGAAAACACATATTGTGATTGGTACTGATGCAAACGACTTAAAAACTAAGTGCAAAGTAAAGGTGTTTTCTGGTTTTTCGTATTTCCGTGTTTATAGATTGCAGCCTGTGATGAGTGAACAGGATCTTAAGGACTATTTGGGCACGCTGTTTCCTAAAGTAACATGCTCCCAAACTGACTCAAAGCATCCAGATATATCTTTCAAGGTTGGGGCCCTTAAGGAGAGTGGTGATAAACTCTTGGATTCTTCTATTTGGCCTCAAAAATTCAAAGTGGGACAGTTTTAGTGAATTTTTATTTTTAAAAAAATTGACTAATAGGGAGATATCGATGGTGAGACTTTGCAAAAAAAAATTTCAAATGAGCGCGAGCTAGAACCTGTAGAACCCATATCCCGGGTCAGTTTCGACTTTTATATGTTTATTTATATATATATATATATATATATATATATATATATATATATATATATATATATATATATATATATATATATAAGGTATACTTGGTTCTCAGGTTGAACCGAGTCCAGAATGTATTAAAACTCGACGTTTCGGCTCCTGTTAGGAGCCATTTTCAAGAGGTAAAGGAAATATGTAAGGATACTCTAAGCCTCAATCTGCCTACTCTTTAGAGCGGTGGACAAAGGTGGGTTGGGTTGTTGTAGCTCGATTACGGGGCCACAATCTGCCTACTCCTCAAATCTCGCTCGTCTCCAAGGTCTCAGTGTGTTTAGCCCTAGGCCTCAGACAGATCTGGCAGTACCTTGCAAGTCTTGTATTGTGTGTATCGCTCCGTCTAGCTGCTTCATTATCAGTGAAAGTAGTCGGGTCACTGTCAATTAAGGCACGGTACTTAAAGGATTAAGCAATACTTTAATATAATATATAAAATAATACTCTTAATACTTTAAGTACCGTGCCCAAAGCCCCTGACTTAATTGACCGTGAACCGACTACTTTCACTGATAACGAAGCAGGTAGACCCAAAACGTCGAGTTTTAATAAATTCTGGACGCGGTTCAACCCGAGAACCAAATATATCTCACATTAAAGACCGTGGAAATCTTTCCGAACATATATATATATATATATATATATATATATATATATATATATATATATATATATATATATATATATATATATATATATATATATATATATATATATATATATATATATACATATATTGCTATAGATAGCAAATATGTGAAAAAAATAGAAATATTGTTGTGGAGTAAAACGGGCAATGTACATAAAATTAATACATCCTAAAATTTAAATGCCCTGTATAATTGTGAGTGTAAAATATGTTAGGGTTAAATAAGAAATAGCATTAGGTAGCAGAATAAAGAACAATGGATTCCTTTTTTTTACATGTAGTGCATTTTAAGTTTCACGAAGCAAAAGTCCTTATAATATGAAAATAACTCAGAACAATAGCCCTGTTTTTTTTTAATTAATAGAATTTTACTAGAATATCACGAGTTTATTTTAATCTTAGGTAGTAGGCATATGTACCATATTATACATTTATAATATTAAGGCAAAATAAGTTTTTTGTAAATAATAGTTTTGAGCAAAGACGCAGTGTTAGTTAATAAGGATAGTTTTTTTGTGCGTGTTTCAAAAAAGTAGTGCAACGGAAAAACGTTAAACAATGGGATGACGAAAGGCCTATGAACTTTGTTATCGAACACAGCGCGAAAAGGTTTTTATGACACAGGGATAGTTTATATAAGTAGTCGACGGCAGGTCGGAAAGAATTAGAAACTGAACTGCGAGTAGAATGGGGAAGTAGAAAATGAACTGCGAGAAGAGAAACGAAAAGAGGTAACTCAACCGCGATATGAAGACAATCAGTGACAGAACTGCGATATGAAGACAATTAATAACTGAGCTGCCAGAAGTGAAACTGGACAATCGGTAAATGAACAGGATAAAAGGCAAGTGCCTGAAAATACCATCAGAAAAATTGTGTGTAAGAAAATTAAATACCTGGTACGAGGTTGGTGAAGACAGTTAAATAAGATGGAAATTAATTAATAATTACTGCCAAGCTGCCCAATCCAAATAGAAGAACAAATAGATAGTAATAATCACAGAAAAAAATGGAAGGATCCATCAAGACAACATTCAGTAAGTCGATCTAGAACTTTATCGGAATAAATATGATGACTCTTTTTCTATAGTGTGAATAGCTTTTAAGGATATTTTCGTTTCATTTAGGATGTTAATGTAAATTTTAGTTCACTAAGGGGGATGTTATATAAAGGCCGAATCATTATATCATAGCTAGATAATTCATTGTGTTAACTAAATTTGATTTGATGAATCTGATATAACTTTTTTTAATAGAATATTATTAATTTGATCAATCTGTTTAATTTTGACCTCAAATCAAGCAAATATTAATAATACGAAAAAGTAAGGCTATTTTTCACCGTTAATTGAAAAGTAAAATCAAAAGACCCAATCATACATAATTTTTTTCCAAACACTCAGGAATATTATAATTCATAAAAACGATATATTAAACAAAACAAAAAATGCTAGCCCAAGCACAGAACCCTACCCATGAGATGAGAGAAAAATTCAAAATCCCAGCAGTAAGTAAATAATTTTTGGCATAATTTCAGGATGTTCAATATTTTTTTTAAATAAAGACACAAGTGAATTCTCATGTTCTACAATTAAAAGTGCTATTAAGGTATAAAATAAATTAAATAAAAGAAACTACACTAAGTACCATAGCAATATATATATATATATATATATATATATATATATATATATATATATATATATATATATATATATATATATATATATATATATATATATATATATATATATATATATATCCACACGCTAACCCAAAAAGTTATTAACCGATTTCGATGAAACTCGGCAATTTCTTTTATTAATGGCTTGGATGAGTTCGTTATCCAGGAAAATCGGACAAGGTTTTCCGGGAAAATTTTGAGTTTTCTGTCGAAAAAAAAAAATTTATCTTTGAAAATTACAAAGCTATTTTTATGAATTTTGGTGAATATATTGCCTTGTGAAAGGCCTTACTACATACAAAAATGTAACTTTCTAGGTTTATAAAAAATTTAATTATTCAGCTTTGAATCATTTAATGAAAATTCGTTACCATAACGCACTTGCTGCGTCCAGAACTTTTTTCATATCAGAAAAAACTAAAAATGTATGGTAAGCAAACATGATGATAATGCTAGTTTCTTGAATGTTTTTCACATTAATATACAGGGTTTGAGCAATAAAACTGATGAGGTACATTTTTCCTTAGCCATTGTGACTTGTTTGTAGAAGGGAACATTGGTGCTAAACAGATGACTATGCACTTGCTTGTATAAGTGAACATTGGTGCAAAATGGATGACTTAAAATGCCTATATGTAAATAAATATAAGTTGATGGCCGCAATTAGTAGAATAAACCATGTACATGGAGGTGTGTGTGTGTGTGTGTGTGTGTGTGTGTGTGTGTGTGTGTGTGTGTGTGTGTGTGTGTGTGTGTGTGTGTGTGTGTGTGTGTGTGTGTGTGTGTGTGGGCGCGCGCGCGCGCGTGTGAGTGCGTGCGTGCGTGCGTGCGTGCGTGCGTGCGTGCGTGAGTGCGTGAGTGCGTGCGTGCGTGCGTGCGTGCGTGCGTGCGTGCGTGTGTGTGTGTGTGTGTGTGTGTGTGTGTGTGTGTTTATATATATATATATATATATATATATATATATATATATATATATATATATATATATATATATATATATATATATATATATATATATATATATGCGCAGGCTGATGTGAATTGTAAAGTAAGTACTTAACGTTGAATGGTACTCAAGAGAGATCGATTGTGAATTTAGTGAAGTTAAATTGGTTAGTCAAAAAATAATGGTAATCTGTTTGTACAGGTCATGCTTGGGTGACGTTTAGATTTTGTTAGGCATGCTAGATAAGTTATTGCATGATTTTAATGACAAGTATAAGCAAATTATAATTTTCAAAGATTTTCAAAATTAGATAGCAAACTAACTGCTGATAATATGAATAATTTTTTTGTACCAGTGGCAGCTCACATTGTAAAAACTTTACAGGTAAATTTGGAGCTACAAAATCAAATAATTTCTGAAATTTCGTTGGCTTGTAGCTGTTTTGTTATGCTTTTGGTTGTAGAAAGTGAAGTTTTGGAAGCCATTAATTATCTTAAAAGGTCAAATGCTTTTGATATAACATTAACAGTATTATCGCCAAGAAGATAAACGGATATTTGGTGCCGCCATTAAGATAATATATTTAACCTTTGTGTATCTCAGGGGACATTTCCAAATTGTTTAAAAATTTCCAGAGTTATATTTTTGCTTAAAAAAAAAAGGTAATGTAAATTACCCGGGATGGTTACCGCCCTGTTTCTATTGTGCCGCTGTTTTACAAGATATTTTAAATAATAAATCACAAATGACTTAGCTAGTATTTTGAAAATAGGGAAT
The DNA here is from genome assembly GCA_964006375.1 of Tillus elongatus. NCBI lineage: Eukaryota > Metazoa > Arthropoda > Insecta > Coleoptera > Cleridae > Tillus > Tillus elongatus. Next base: position 41,225,678 of record OZ023270.1, on the reverse strand, counting down.
TTTTAAGTGACCACCAGTTCGGTTTTAGAAAATAGCTCTCGACTGTGCAGGCAGTCAGTAAGTAAGGTGGTGGAATACATAGTTGCTGGTCTTGAGGTGGGTAATCATATCGTCCTTACTCTATGTGACCTAAGCAAGGCCTTTGACTCTCATAAACTGCTGATTCAAAAATTGTGCAGATATGGTGTTAGGGGTCCTTCGTTAAAGTTGATAAGTTCATACTTACATATGAGAAAGCAGCGCGTCTTTTTTAATGAAGAAATATCGGGTGTTGGGACTATGGGAAATGTGGTGCCATAGGATTCTGTGTTGGTTCCGTTACTCTTTATAGTTTACATAAACCATTTGTTTGATTTCATGTCACAGAGTCACTGCATTTGTTATGCCGATGACAACGTCACTTATATGCAAAAGCTGCGGCGCAGGTAAGTTAAAAGCTGAGATGATCTCTACTGGGAAATTGGCAGAACTGTGGGTCACACAGAACAACTTAAAATTAAACACAGAAAAAACTGTTACTGTAATATCTTCCACAAATCCGGAGGTCTCAGCGAACAATGATGCTAACCTCCTTGGCGTTGATATAGATGAAGCTTTAAAGTGGATGCTCATATTTCTCTGTTGAAGAGTAAGTTTTCGATCTCAATTTTTATGTTCAGGAGGTTGAGGAATTCGATTGACAGAAGTTCACTTATGTGAAATGCGTTTATATAAAATTTCCGTTCTATTTAAAGCAAAATGTCAGAAACTTTTACCAAAATTGTTGTAGGTGGCATGACATCGGCTAAGAATAGAGATGCCTACAATGCAGGAATTAATAATTTTATTAGAACAAAAAATGTTCAGAAATTTGGGTAATCATATCGTTCTTACTCTATGTGACCTAAGCAAGGCCTTTGACTGTGTCTCTCATAAACTTCTGATTCAAAAATTGTTCAGATATGGTGTTGGGGGTCCTTCGTTAAAGTTTATAAGTTCATACTTACATATGAGAAAGCAGCACGTCTTTTTTAATGAAGAGATATCGGGTGTTGGGACTGTGGGAAATGTGGTGCCATAGGATTCTGTGTTGGTTCCGTTACTCTTTATAGTCTACATAAATCCGTTCTATTTAAAGCAAAATGTCAGAAACTTTTACCAAAATTGTTGTAGGTGGCATGACATCGGCTAAGAATAGAGATGCTACCAAGGCAGGAATTAATAATTTTATTACAACAAAAAATGTTCAGAAATTATGAAACTCAACAAATTCCTTTCATCCGTACTAAGATAAACAGAAACATACAATTTTATTCAGTGAAGAATACAAAATATATATTTTTTGTACAAAAGTATTTAATCCAGTACCAAAATAGGTGGTTGCTTAAAAATTAATAAACTAGATTTTCCTATTAGATCAGTTGTTAGTTGTATTAGTATATCAACCATAATATAGCTGGCAGACTAATGTCACTTATAAGTAGATGTAATTATGCACCCGAATGTTTAGTTAGGGATTTATACAAATCAAGCAAATATTAATAATACGAAAAAGTAAGGCTATTTTTCACCGTTAATTGAAAAGTAAAATCAAAAGACCCAATCATACATAATTTTTTTTCCAAACACTCAGGAATATTATAATTGATAAAAACGATATATTAAACAAAAACAAAAAAATGCTAGCCCAAGCACAGAACCCTACCCATGAGATGAGAGAAAAATTCAAAATCCCAGCAGTAAGTAATGATTTTTGGCATAATTTCAGGATCTTCAATATTTTTTTTTAAATAAAGATGCAAGTGAATTCTCATTTTCTACAATTAAAAGTGCTGTTAAGGTATAAAATAAATTAAATAAAAGAAACTACACTAAATACCATAGCAACTTTTTGGCGCCCAACGTGGGGCTTAAAAAAAGAAAATCATATAATTATCAAAAATTTCAATACCTACCATTATAAAATAAACGTTGGTGTTCGCCTAGCAACTTTTTGGCGACCAAACGTGGGTGCTTAAGAGAAAACCCCTTACACGGAATTCCAAAAAGATTATTTATTAACATAATAACTTTTTGGTGCCGCAACTTAAGGGCTTTAAAATAATAATAATAAACTGCATTAAAATTTTTGTGTAAAAAAATAAATGTATTTCCATAGAAAATTTATAAAAATTTTTGCGCCGCAACGGCAAGGTTTGTCTTTAATATTTAAAATAAGATACTAATTACCTACCTTAGATAATAGCAAATATTCATTCAATTTTAGTGTTTAAAATATTTAAAGGCTGATATTAGGGAAAATATTGACAGAAAATTTATCGAACCATTTTATTTCGAGCCGTAACAAGAAAATTGTATTAGTTAAAGACAGAAAATACTTTGTCACAATATTTAAATATAAAAAAGTAAATTGCAAATCAAATATAAGAAATTGTTTTATGATAAACAAATTTCAGAGGGGTATTTAAAAGGGAATTAAAAATTTTATGTACAGGAATATTATCTTGCAAAACAACGTAATAGTTTATAGAACTCCTCGCATTTCTCCACAATTTGTTTCTACAAGAGTAATTAAGCCAGTTTTAATTAAAAAGTGCACAGGAACATTGTCTGGCGAAATACAGTACGGTAAATTAAATATTTTTGGTGCTATACTATAGTAATAAAACTTGTCAATACTTAGAAAGGGGGATAATTCAATTTTAAATTCACCCTAAAATAAAATTAATAAAGCCTAAATATGTCCGGGGAAAAACAAGAAAATAAAAAACCAATTGGGCCAGAACAAGATAAGGAATAATAAGAAACTATGATCAGCGTACCCGAAGATCTGGAGAAAATGGCAAAGCAGGAAAGAGAAAAGCTTAAACAGTTCAAGGAATGGAGGGAGCCTAAGGAAAGTTCGGAAGAAGAAACTGTATCACATGAAGAAGAAACAGATTATCTGGGCGATGAAACTTTTATAATAGGAGAAGAAAAGGATCGTAACAGCACCGTGATAGAAAACCCCTCAAAACAAACAATAAAAAACCAAAAGGAAGAGGAATCATCAATGGATAAACAATTCGCAGCTTTGTTCGATATGATGAGAAAAAAAACAAGAAAAGTCAGAAAAAAACAGGAAAAATTGGAAATCAAATTCGTAGAAACCAATAAAAACATGGATAGTAAATTAGAAGAAAATAAAAATGAAAGAAAACTAATGCCAAAGAAACCATGAAATCACTGAATAAATATGTAGAAGAAATTGGCAAGTTTAAAGAATGCATATTGGATAACGCGACTTATTTCCGGAGTGAAAATTTTATGAATTACGCCAGACACAAGGAAATAAAACTCAATTTTACCAGCATTCGACACACAGCGGCCAATCCATCGCAAAGGTATATTGTGGAAGTGATAAAATTTCTATGACTGTTATGTAAAGATGATCACCGAAATTGGGTAGATCAATTACCGAAAATAGAAGAATATTTGAACAATAATCCAAATACAAATACAGAAGAATGCCCAATATTTATAATGAAAGGTACAAGACCACCTAGAAAATGGATAATAGAAGAAAGCACACTTTTGCCCAAATTAAGGAAGAACTGAGAAAGAAAATCAGAAGAAAATCAGAAAAATATAAAAGAAGGATTAGAAAGAGAGTGAGATTTAAAAAAGGAGATTTAGTGATCATCAAATCATATAAAAAGGTAGAGGGGGAAAAGATATATGTCCGAAACTTTTGTTTAGAAATGAAGGCCCGTATGTGGTAAATAATGAACTGCCACAGAATAGTTATGAGTTAAAAGAAGTAGGAAATGTAAGAATAAGGGGAATTTTTAACATAGAGCATGTTTATAAATACAATTAAAAAACCCTGAGAAAAGAAAATAAAACAACTAGGCATGCTAGTAACCCAAGGGAAAATATAAATTTTGAAAAGCAAATTTTCATAGAAAGATTAAGTGATATTAAATTAGGAGCAGTGCTGAAAATTGGGGATAGTTATTGGAAATGTCAATTAAATTAAATAACCATGAGGAAAGAAAATAAAACAAGTAGGCATTCTAGTAACCCAAGGGAAAATATAAATTTTGGAAAGCAAATTTTCATAGAAAGATTAAGTGATATTAAATTAATTGGAGACAGTTATTGGAAATGTCAATTAAAGTAATCTGAATATAAAAATAGGAAGGGGGAAATATAAAAAGTATTGAGTATAAGAAACATGGAATAAGTAGAGGAAAGAAAATTATATAAAAGTTGAAAAGACAGAAACCGGTTATGTACCGAGAAAAAGTAATCATTAACGAAAAATAAAACATGTAGGGGTCGGATTGATAAAAAAGAATTTGTATAGATGGTGTAGCGAACAGAATATGAAAAGTTTAATGATATAAAGAAGAAATATGATAGATATGTGTAAGAATATGAAAAGTATAATGATATAAATAAGAAATATGATAGATATGTGTAAGAAAATGAATATAATAGAATATATAATGAATAATTAAAGTAATGCAATGCAAGTATTATGAAATATGTATAGGGGAGTGTTTGAAAAGGAAAAGTATGGAGACCCTATATGTAATGTTAAAAAGTTAAATAATAAAAATAATCAAATAAAATCGGTAAAGAAGATAGATACCCCATAAATTTAAGAAAAGAGTATAACAATAACTGTCAGTCACAGAAGTAAGTCTGAAGGGAAATTATATATGTTGAAATAACCAGGGAATGGCATAAAATATCGAATTATAAAGAAAAAGTGAATAATAAATTGCCACAAAATAGATATGTCAAAGTAAAAAGGCAATGTCATAATTGTCGATCTGTAAAAAAATAAATTAAATAATGAATTGCACAAAATAGCTATGTAAAAATATCCAGTGAATGTCATAATTGTCGATTTTAAAAAATAATAATTAAATAATGAATTGCTGCAAAATATATGTGTAAAAATAGCAAGTGAATGTCATAAAGGGTGAATTATAAAAATTAAAGTAAATTACCACAAAATAGTTATAAATTAAAGGAGATAGTAAATAATAGAATAAGGGAAATTTTCAAAATAGAACATGTTGATAAATACAAATAAATAAATAGGTTGTGAAGAAACAAAGCAAAAATGGTCTGTCTAACAATCATTATCCAGACGCACTTTTAGAAAGGGGGAATTGCTATGGATAGCAAATATGTGAAAAAAATAGAAATATTGTTGTGGAGTAAAACGGGCAATGTACATAAAATTAATACATCCTAAAATTTAAATGCCCTGTATAATTGTGAGTGTAAAATATGTTAGGGTTAAATAAGAAATAGCATTAGGTAGCAGAATAAAGAACAATGGATTCCTTTTTTTACAATGTAGTGCATTTTAAGTTTCACGAAGCAAAAATCCTTATAATATGAAAATAACTCAGAACAGTAGCCCTGTTTTTTTTTATTAATAGAATTTTACTGGAATATCACGAGTTTATTTTATTCTTATGTAGTAGGCATATGTACCATATTATACATTTATAATATTAAGGCAAAATAAGTTTTTTGTAAATAATAGTTTTAAGCAAAGACGCAGTGTTAGTTAATAAGGATAGTTTTTTTGTGCGTGTTTCAAAAAAGGAGTAGTGCAACGGAAAAACGTTAAACAATGGAATGACGAAAGGCCTATGAACTTTGTTATCGAGACACAGCGCGAAAAGGTTTTTATGACACAGGGATAGTTTATATAAGTAGTCGACGGCAGATCGGAAAGAATTAGAAACTGAACTGCGAGTAGAGGGGGAAGTAGAAAATGAACTGTGAGAAGAGAAACGAAAAGAGGTAACTCAACTGCGATATGAAGACAATCAGTGACAGAACTGCGATATGAAGACAATTAATAACTGAGCTGCCAGAAGTAAAACTGGACAATCGGTAAATGAACAGGATAAAAGGCAAGTGCCTGAAAATACCATCAGAAAAATTGTGTGTAAGAAAATTAAATACCTGGTACGAGGTTGGTGAAGACAGTTAAATAAGATGGAAATTAATTAATAATTACTGCCAAATCCAAATAGAATAACAAATAGATAGTAATAATCACAGAAAAAATGGAAGGATCCATCAAGATAACATTCAGTAAGTCGTTCTAGAACTTTATCGGAATAAATATGATGACTTTTTTTCTATAGTGTGAATAGCTTTTAAGGATATTTAGGATTTAGGATGTTAATGTAAATTTTAGTTCACTAAGGGGGATGTTATATAAAGGCCGAATCATTATATCATAGCTAGATAATTCATTATGTTAACTAAATTTGATTTGATAAATCTGATATAACTTTTTTTAATAGAATATTATTAATTTGATCAATTTGTTTAATTTTGACCTCAAATCAAGCAAATAATATAATAATATGAAAAAGTAAGGCTATTTTTCACCGTTAATTGAAAAGTAAAACCAAAACACCCAATCATACATAATTTTTTTTCCAAACACTCAGGGATATTATAATTCATAAAAACGAGATATTAAACAAACAAAAAATGCTAGCCTAAGCACAGAACCCTACCCATGAGATGAGAGAAAAATTTAAAATCCCAGCAGTAAGTAAATAATTTATGGCATAATTTCAGGATCTTCAATATTTTTTTAAAAATAAAGACGCAAGTGAATTCTCATGTTCTACAATTAAAAGTGCTATTAAGGTATAAAATAAATTAAATAAAAGAAACTACACTAAATACCATAGCAATATTAATATATATATATATATATATATATATATATATATATATATATATATATATATATATATATATATATATATATATATATATATCCACATGATAACTCAAAAAGTTATTAACCAATTTCGATGAAACTCGGCAATTTCTTTTATTAATGGCTTCGATGAGTTCATTAGCCAGGAAAATCAGATAAGGTTTTCCGGGAAAATTTTGAGTTTTCTGTCAAAAAATAATAATTTTTATCTCTGAAAATTACAAAGCTATTTTTATGAATTTTTATGAATTATGGTAACGCATAACGCACTTGCTGCATCCAGAACTTTTTTCATATCAGAAAAAACTAAGAATGTAAGGTAGGCAAACATGATGATAATGCTAGTTTCTTGAATGTGTTTCACATTAATATACAGGGTTTGAGCAATAAAACTGCTGAGGTACATTTTTCCTTAGCTATTGTGACTATGCACTTGTTTGCAGAAGGGAACATTGGTGCTAAACAGATGACTATGCACTTGCTTGTATAAGTGAACATTGGTGCAAAACGGATGACTTAAAATGCCTATATGTAAATAAATATAAGTTGGTGGCCGCAATTAGTAGAATAAACCATGTACATGGAGGTGTGTGTGTGTGTGTCTATATATATACATATATATATATATATATATATATATATATATATATATATATATATATATATATATATATATATATATATATATATATATATATGCGCAGGCTGATGTGAATTGTAAAGTAAGTACTTAACGTTGAATGGTACTCAAGAGAGATCGATTGTGAATTTAGTGAAGTTAAATTGGTTAGTCAAAAAATAATGGTAATCTGTTTGTACAGGTCATGCTTGGGTGACGTTTAGATTTTGTTAGGCATGCTAGATAAGTTATTGCATGATTTTAATGACAAGTATAAGCAAATTATAATTTTCAAAGATTTTCAAAATTAGATAGCAAACTAACTGCTGATAATATGAATAATTTTTTTGTACCAGTGGCAGCTCACATTGTAAAAACTTTACCAGTAAATTTGGAGCTACAAAATCAAATAATTTCTGAAATTTCGTTGGCTTGTAGCTGTTTTGTTATGCTTTTGGTTGTAGAAAGTGAAGTTTTGGAAGCCATTAATTATCTTAAAAGGTCAAATGCTTTTGATATAATATATAACATTAACAGTATTATCGCCAAGAAGATAAACGGATATTTGGTGCCGCCATTAAGATAATATATTTAACCTTTGTGTATCTCAGGGGACATTTCCAAATTGTTTAAAAATTTCCAGAGTAATATTTTTGCTTAAAAAAAAGGTAATGTAAATTACTTGGATGGTTACCGCCCTGTTTCTATTGTGCCGCTGTTTTGCAAGATATTTTAAATAATAATTCACAAATGACTTAGCTAGTATTTTGAAAATAGGGAATTGTTAAGTGACCACCAGTTCGGTTTTAGAAAGTAGCTCTCGACTGTGCAGGCAGTCAGTAAGTAAGGTGGTTGGATACATAGTTGCTGGTCTTGAGGTGGGTAATCATATCGTTCTTACTCTATGTGACCTAAGCAAGGCCTTTGACTGTGTCTCTCATAAACTTCTGATTCAAAAATTGTTCAGATATGGTGTTGGGGGTCCTTCGTTAAAGTTGATAAGTTCATACTTACATATGAGAAAGCAGCACGTCTTTTTTAATGAAGAGATATCGGGTGTTGGGACTGTGGGAAATGTGGTGCCATAGGATTCTGTGTTGGTTCCGTTACTCTTTATAGTCTACATAAATCCGTTCTATTTAAAGCAAAATGTCAGAAACTTTTACCAAAATTGTTGTAGGTGGCATGACATCGGCTAAGAATAGAGATGCTACCAAGGCAGGAATTAATAATTTTATTACAACAAAAAATGTTCAGAAATTATGAAACCCAACAAATTCCTTTCATCCGTACTAAGATAAACAGAAACATACAATTTTATTCAGTGAACAATAAAAAATATATATATTTTGTACAAGAGTACTTAATCCAATACCAAAATAGATGGTTGCTTAAAAATTAATAAACTAGATTTTCCTATTAGATCAGTTGTCAGTTGTATTAATATATCAACCATAATATAGCTGGCAGACTAATGGCACTTATAAGTAGATGTAATTATGCACCCGAATGTTTAGTTAGGGATTTATACAAATTAACCCACAACTTATCTAACGTCAGTAATTATAAATACATATGTGGAGATTACTTTTCTGACTTTGCAAGTATTTGTTTTCTTCTCTGTAACTGGTTTCACCATTTTACTACATTATCAGACAGGAAACCGGTTACAGAGAAGATAAAACGCTTACGAATCCAGAGAAGTAGTCTCTACATCTGTATTTAGTATTAAACGGTTTCACCAATTAAGGGCAACAACAATTGATGAATCAGTAATTATTCATAGTGTATTAATTTGTTTTGGTGTTTGTAATATGTTTTTTTACCATATTATAATTTGATTTTTACATTTCATTGCTTCAGGAAGTATTGTTGCGATGGTAAGCGTTGCAGATATGGTGAAGCCTGAAGCGCATTTAGCAGTATATACATTAAAAAAAATGGGGCTCGATGTCATTTTGTTGACTGGAGACAATAAGCAAACAGCTGCTCATATCGCTAGACAAGTTGGAATATCTAAAGTGTATGCCGAGGTGTTACCATCTCATAAAGTTGCTAGAGTACAGAGGTAAGTGAGGATTGGAACCTGTGATGAGCACTGATAAGCACACTTGGAGAACCCAAATCACCACAACACTTTTAAAAAAACCTAACATCGTTTTACTAAGCAAATAAATAAAAAATGTTACACAACCAGGTCAGCTAAACAATTTCGAAATATATATATATATATATATATATATATATATATATATATATATATATATATATATATATATATATATATATATATATACACATATATATTGCTAAATATAGTAAAAATAAAAAGTGTATGAACTTGGCTTCGCCGCCTATAGGTAGTTTACTGATAGGTTACCTTACAAGAAATACCGGCAGAAGCACGTCCGATAGATAATAAAAGTATTCAGATATTTCCGCCAAATGAAATATGTTCATTTTTGTGTCGTTGAACCTTCCTAAATCGTGAGTGACTGACTACCTGCAGAAGAATATAAATAGAGTTCTGGATATAAGATATTTAGGATTACTCATCCTTTGATGATGCTAACTTGGTTAGTGAAATGATCGTCAGGTTTTTTTAAATGTGTTATGGTGATTTAGGTTCTCCAAGTGTGATTATTACTTAATGCAATTTAAAATCAAGGAACATTCTCTAAAAACTTATTCTTTTTTGCCACACTATAAAAATTGTGTTCTTATATGCCTGCAAATACTTACGTTTTAGAATTTAGGATCAGTTAACTGTCTCAGCTCACTTTTATTTTTACTACAGTGGCTATATATATATATATATATATATATATATATATATATATATATATATATATATATATATATATATATATATATATATATATATATATTAACAAAATGGCCGACAGGGAAGGTAGTGAATTGAGTGATAGTGATAAAAATTGCAATTATTGTGATAAAAGTGCACTAAAATTTGTTAGTTGCCAAAAATGTAAACTCATTTACCATCCTAGTTGTGGTAGAAGAAAGAAAGTTTGCTGTGAAACACCACTTTCTGTAGAAAACACCACTATAACAACACACAATAACACAAACACCGAATTCCAAGAGGATGCATACAATTTCCTAAAACAGCTGGTGGTAGAAATAAAAGTTAGCAATAAACTGCTGATGAAAAAGGTAACTAAATTGGAAGAGGATGTTACAAGGGAACATAATAATTGTGTTAAATTACAAATTTTAAATAAACAGCTGGAAAATAAACTAAATCACATTACTTTATCAAGAAATGATAAAGAAAATAGCAGTAGACGGCAGATAAGTTCAGATAGACAGACAAGAAATGGGACGGATAAAAATGAAATCCACATAAACAAATACAATGAACAAACAAAAAATGACACCCAAATAAATAATAAAGATGATTCCAGGAAAAACTACATGGAAATCAAAATGGCTCAAGAAAAAGTTATGGACAAATGCATTGGTTTGAATGTTAATATGCCCTTACTACCACAGGAAAAAGAAAAAGAGGAAAATATCTGGAAAACTGTTATAAATAAGAAGAAATTTAAAAATAGGTCAACAATCAGTATTGGAGAAGATACAGATGAAGCAAATACAGTACAGTTCTTGGGAAATGAACCAAAAATTTGGCTGTTTATATCAAGAGTAAATAAAAATGTAACATCGGACATTATACAGCAATATTTGCAGGCAAAGGATATTGCAAAAGGAAAGGATTTTATAGTTGAAGAACTCAAACTTAAGCGTGCAGATAGTAAGGGCTTTAAAATTGGAGCTGATGTGACCCTAAAAGAAGAAATATATAAACCCACATTTTGGCCTAGGGGTGTAGCTTTCTCGAAGTTTACATTTCCCAGAACTACACAATCGAAAGGAAATTTTTCTGTGGGTCAAGTTCCATAGATAATCATCTAACATCTTATACAAATAAACAACATGCTCCTCTGTTTGCTGTACTTAACTTGAATATTCAATCAATCAGTAGGAAAGTGGATGAATTAGAGCTATTCTTGAAAAAGCGTAGTGACATTCAAGTTGTCTGTTTGACAGAACACTGGCTAGTCAAGACTGCACTGAAGCATGTAACTTTTGAAGACTTTGAAATTGGCAGTTACTTTACCCGCAATACATTTGAGCATGGCGGAGTGCTTACAATGGTAAGGAAGAATGTACAGTTTCAAAACATAGATAATTACTTAGAAACTTCATTGGAGAAGCACTATGAAATATGTGGTATTTATATCAAAATGATGAACTGTATAATCCTTACAGTATACAGGTCGCCAATTGGTGATATTGACATCTTAATAGAAAAACTAGAGAGTACACTGTTAAAGCTGACTAAAGCCTTTAAGGCAAACATAATCATCACAGGTGATTGGAATCAAGATTTTGGACACACGGATAATTCATCATCAAAAAAGAAACTCCTCAAAATGCTTCAGTCTTTTAATATTTCTCATTTATTTGAAGAACCAACACATTTTACAAGTACTAGTTCCAAATGCTTGGATAATATATTTACAGATATCTCAAAGCAGCACATAAAAACTGAAACACTAAATTTACACATCTCTGACCATCTTGGACAGGTGCTTACCTACAAAAAAAAAGGTTATCAGACAAAGTTTTACAGAAACACACAAAAGATATTTTACTGAAGAAAACTTAAAACGGTTTGCGTGTCATATGTGTTCTGTTGACTGGGAGGCCTACTTTGCCAACAGTGATCCGCAGACAAATTTCTCCAGATTTCATGAGTTCTTCCTTATGTGCTACAACGAATATTTTCCCGAAAGAAAATCTAGGATAAAAACTCAAACACTAAAGGTAAACTGGTATACCAATGAATTGAAATGTCATAAAAACGGGCTGGATGCACTCTACACAATATGGTTGGTGAAAAGAGATAACGAGTCATTAATGGCATACCAAACCTACCGAGACTGCTATCGCGACAAAGTTCGAGCGGCAAAGGCTGAAGGGGTTGCCATGGCTATTCAGCAAGCGGAAGACAAGCAAAAAGCTGCATGGAAGATTATAAAGGGTGAAACACAAGAAAAACGAAACAGTTACCTTCATTAACACCAGAAGCATGTAATAGTTATTTTGCTAATATAAGTAAAAATATTTTTCAACAAATAAACGGAAATAATATAGTACCACGAACATATATTAAGACCAAAGTTATTAATACAATGAATTCATTTTATCTGCGGGAGGTGACGTCGCTGGAGGTTTGGAGAGTGGTATGTGCCTTGAAAGCCAAAATAACGCCAGACTGTTATGGAATAAATGTAAAATTTTTAAAAACAGTTATTTACAGCATACTAGATCCAATAACAGCTTTAGTAAATGAATGTTTGCAGGCTGGCCTGTTTCCAGAGGAACTTAAGAAAGCAGACGTAAGTATGGCATATAAGGGTGGCAATGTTGCCTCTTTGGATAGCTTTAGACCTATTTCCATTTCGCCAGCACTTTCAAAAATATTTGAGTACGTAATAAAGCAACAGCTTGAAGAATATTTAGAAGCAAAAGGTTTTCTCAGTGAGGAGCTTCATGGCTTTCGAAGAGGTAAATCAACAGTCACTGCGCTGGTAAACACAACAAATAAATTAAGAGAGGCGCTGGACTCTGGCAATATGGCATAATGCATATATTGTGATTTACATAAGGCATTTGACACAGTATCACATGAGATATTAGTAACCAAATTGGAACACTATGGCATTAGGGGTTTGCCACTGAGGCTCTTTAAGTCATACCTTACCAACCGATACCAAAGAGTGAAGCTAAATGGACAGTACTCGAGTTGGCAGACACAAACATGCGGTATATCTCAGGGTTCGCTGCTAGGGCCTCTCCTATTCATTATATACACAAATGATCTTCCAGAGAACGTTTCGTCTGATGCAGTTTCTCTCTATGCAGACGATACCTCATTTGTAAACATTGGCAGAAATGAAGCTGAACTTAAGGAGAGAAGAAATATCACAATGTCGGAAGCAGGAGAATGGTTTAGAAATAATAAACTGAAACTCAATGTAAACAAAACAAAAGTCTTGAATATCAGCTCCCACCAAACGCAACCAAGACAAAAACAATCTGTGAAATTTCTTGGTGTATATATACAATCAGATTTTCGCTGGTCAATGCACATTGAAAAGCTCCAGGGCACATTGGCGTCGTGTCTGTATCTGTTGAGGCGTCTGATGAACATCAGTAATTACCAGACAGTGTTGACAGCTTATCATGCATGTTTCCAAAGTAGGGCTACCTATGGTATCCTAATATGGGGGAGTAGCCCTGGAGTGTCTGAAATATTTCTGCAACAGAAAGCTGCAGTAAGAATAATCTGTTCAGTAGACAGACGTACAAGTTGTAGAACCTAATTCACGAAGACAGGCATACTTACCATCTTTTCAGCATATATTTTGGAAAGTGTCTTATATACTTACCAACATCAAGAGGACTACAACCAAAACGGTGATTACCACGAATATGGTACCCGAGGCAGACAGAACATATCCATTCCTTATCATAGAATAAAAAGAGCTGAAACCGGGGTGAATTGCTGGGGTGTCAAGTTCTTCAATAAAATCCCCCAGAATATAAGATCAAAACATAAGCGAGAATTTAGGAGAAATGTGAAAAACACTCTTATGAAGTATGCATTTTATTCTTTAAGTGAATATCTCAATATGGACATTGAGTGGATAGAGTAGAGCCACTAGAGACAACATAAGATGCCATTTTTTTTTATATGTGTAAATTTGTTTCTTTTGTCTTTTGTATTTTTGTTTGTTTTTGATGTTTATTTCACAATTTTAGTTCTATAATCTTATATTTGGTATTTGTTTGACAAGGCTGTGTAATTTTTGCCACAATAATATTATTATTATTATTATTATTATTATTATTATTATTATTATTATTATATAATGACAGTGTGGCCATGTGTTGGGGGCGGCCATGTTCCATAATTTTTTTGTACGGGGCCTTATGGGAAAAACATACAAACCGAGGCATTTCTGTGTTAATCGATTCATCAGTGAGAAAAATGGACATGGGTCACAATTAATAATGAAGAAATGGCTCATGTGATATTTCATTGTCGGAGTGTCTCGTTTAATTCGAAAATGTAAATTACAATCACGTTCTCGAATCCCACAAAATTTCAAATCGTCTGTTGTCATATTAGTTTGAGAGTTTACATCACCTGAAAAGTAACCAGTAAAAGGAATCCTGGCAGAATTCTTGCAAATTGAGTGGAGAAATGTATGCCAATTGTGAATATTTCACATAATGTTGATGAGAACATTGTTTGAAGTTTTGTTTTAATAGTTTTTGAACTTATAATCATTCATTGGTGTTCCATATTTAGATCAGTTCATTTGATCGATTGCCTGCTTAAAATTGAAAACCTATTCAATTATATCAAGTATAAAGAAGCCAAGTTCATTTGCTTGAACAAGGAAAATCAGATAACATTATTACATATTGTGACTGAGTAATTATCACTACTCATTACAAGTGTGAGACATACATGGGTTTTCTGAACTATGTGTTTTCAACTATTTACTACAGAATGCTACTTTGATCCATGACACAGTGAGGAGAAGAGCAATTCTCCGTGTGTTTAAAATCTTCGCTTCGGCTATTTTCCAAGGATGCTTCGTTCTGTGGTTTTCCTTCCCCTTCTGCATACATACCACCACCCTTCATTCATAAACCACTAAAAAAATTCTTGGGAATAAACCTCAAGAAAATTACGAGGCCTGGGGCGAATAGGAGTTTATACAGGATTCCTTTTACTAATTACTTTTCAGGTTATTGTAACTCATTATATAATGACTCTAGTTATTGTATCATGATATAAACACTCCAACTAATATGACAATTGACATTACGATCAGTTTGAAATTTTGCGGGAATCGAGAACGAGATTTTAATTTACAGTTTCTAATTAAAAAAGACACTTCGACAAATGAAATATCACATGGGTCATTTCTTCATCATTATTACCTGTGACCCCTATCCATTTTCTCTCACTGATCGATTGATTAACACAGAAATTATAACAAATATAATGTTTGAATTAACTAAGAGAAGATGCTATTCATGCAAAGCACCGGGGATTATGGGAGGATATGAAAAATACTATAGTACGTAACAAGAAATGCACAAAACATTTATTTAAATCTAGCTACACATATCCTGGAACAGATAGTGGTCATAATATGGTACTAGCAAAGTGTGAAAACATAAAATAGGATAGAGAAACTACAAGGAAGAAATAGAATGTACACAAGCTAAAAGATAAGGAGAAACAAGAAAAGTTTCAAGAAGAAACCAATAAACTAAATCTCACTGGTTGAATACCTTCGAGGACAGAAATTAATAGCGATTTAAAGGCAGCTGCGGAAAAGGACTAGACAAGAAGTACCTAAAGCCACAGAATCCTTTGATTAGATCAGAAACATTGAAGTTAATACAAAAACATAACAAGTAGAGAAAGTTTTAAAATAAAGAAACATACAGTAATTGTAAAAAAATTAAAAATACGAGGACACAGAGATGTACAAAAGCAAAAACACTATGGATGCCAAAAAAATATTAAATAAATCTAAAAGTATATAAAGAAATGATGCCCAGATAGAGTATACTAGCATGTGTAACTGCTACAACATAAACCAGAACAGAAAGTATAAAGGACAAAGATGTATTGTACGTAAATTTAGTAGTAACAAAGGACATTGCTAAACACTGAAAGCCCACATAGAAAAATTGTATTAATTCTGAACAAGATATACAGTCTCCATAAAGTTTAGAACAAATTCTTATTTGGACATCTATTGATCGATTTCTGCCGAAGTGTATGTAGTGTGGGGTTTTAAAATATGACAAATTTGATTTTCCAATCAGCATTATTGTCAACTTTTTGATTCTAAATTAAATACCCTATATGTTTTTACTTGGTCTTAAAGGTAATTTCAATATGAGTCCAACAATGTAATGGTTAATTGGTTTATTTAAGTGTGTGCGTGCGCGTGTGTGTGTGTGTCTGTGTGTTTGTGTGTGTATGTATGTATGTATGTATGTATGTATCACACCGATTAACTCAAAAAATAATTGGCCGATTTTCATCAAATTTGGTACGTACCTTCCTTTTGCAAGTGGCTTGGACAAGTTCGTTAGCCAGGAAAATCGGCCCAGTACTACCCGAAAAGTTTTGTGTATTCTTTCGGAAACATTTTTTATCTCCGGAAATAACAAAGCAAGGGCAACCAAATTTGATACGTTGGTTTCTGCCATAAAGAGCATCCTATTTGTCAAAATTCAGAACTCTTAAGTTGAAAGACCAAAAAGTTATAGGTAAGCCTCTCATTTAAAAAAAAGTTAAAACGGCAAAATTGATAATTATGGTAGTCGTATTCATATTAATGTGAGTGAAAAATACGACACTAAATGACTAACAAGCTTCAAGATCTGTATCTAAGTTGTTATTTTCTGTCATTTCGTTAAAATATGAGCAAAAAATCAATTAAACAAAAATTGCTTGGTATAAATAAAAAAACGTTAGGAAATTAACATACTAGTGTATATACCTGCTAGTACATACATCTGTCATATCCACAGTGGTCCAGTGGTCTAAGCGGTTGCATCAGATAATCGAGTCCTATAAAAAGACAAGTTCTAATCCTAGTTAGTGACTTCACTTTTTAATAATCTTTTTTAGTCTTCCATTTCATTTTACCGTTAGCTGATCAGATTGTTGTCATTCCGATGAATTTTTTAGCGAGTTTTTGTATAACAAATAATTTAATAAAGAGGTGATGAAAACTTTTAATACCTAATTCAATTTAAATAGCATATCTGGTTGTTTGTTCTTGCCCTACCTTAGTGAAACCGTTCCATATTTAATACAGTCATAGACTTTTCTCGTGACTTCACAAGTGCTGTCTTTTCTGTAAATGATTTGAATTTTTACTGAATTTTCTTTAAAAAATTCGCTAATGAGATCGCGACTTTTGAATTTTAAAAATCTCTTCAAATGAGCGCGTACCTCCTAGAACACATATCCGGAACCAGTTTCAATTTTTATACTTCTATGTACATATATATATATATATATATATATATATATATATATATATATATATATATATATATATATATATATATATATATATATATATATATATATATATATATATATATATATATATATATATATATTGTAATGTCCCCAAAGGTCTAAACAAATTTTTACAAGTAAACAACAATGCAACTAAAATGGCAACATAGCATGATATTGTGTAATACTTAATTCAAACATATTTTATTTTAAAGAAAATGCATCTTAGTCTGTCTTGCATTGTTGACTAATATGTGATTAAATCCCGAACTACATAAAATTACTACGGGTGGCCTGAAATGTATTCACTTACCTTACTTTAAAGGCCTCTAGATTTGCTTACTAAAAATGACTAATTTTCTGGGCTACCAGGATAAATCTTAAGGCGTGAAAATCTAGGGTTAGGACCAGGTTGTGTTTGTTCAGACTATGGGTTGGAACATTGTGAGAAAAACGCAATAATTAGTGAACACTTAATTTATTTAACAAAGTTTCCCATTTGAAGAATACAGTGAAACGGACATGAAAGCACAGACATCTAGGCACCCTATTGCTATGAGAAATTACACGGCTGGGCCTAATCTTACACATATGGGGAATGCACTAGCATAAAGAATTTGGATCGCTTGGAGGGTTAATGACCTGGTGTGTATCGAGATTCCCGCTGTCACTCTTAGTCTCCACAGTGGCATAGAATTAAAGATTGATATTTTCATTTCAATATTCATTATTTAGGTTTTATTGGTTTCATCGTTCACATTTCAGTTTTGGTTTGTCTATGCTCTATTACTGTGGGGCCGATTGAGCAACACCGCAGAACAGGCCACCACACCCGGGCATATATTAGAGGCTTACCTACTCTCTCTATGTCTCTCATATGGCCACTGGTCACTAGGAAATGACACATTGCGCATTTGGGTTGCCTTTTCCACTTCCATGGTGCTACAGTTAAATTTTTCCCGAGCCCTTCTTGGACTATAGCCTCACTGGAGGTCTTGAATTTTCGGAGGTTTGGCAGGTCAAGAAGTAGAAAGTTCACTCAAATACCGCTTTAAAATTATCTTGTTTTGAACCTGCAGGCTGTATGAGACGCAATAGGAAGGCATTGTTGTAATTCAGGCCAGGTCACTGTTGACTGACTAAGCGAAGACGGCAACAAACCTATTACTACCTCACCCGATATTATGACGTGTATCGCAAGGCTTTCAACTAATTACTGACCTTCAGGTCGCCCAATGTTTCAGTCATGCAAAATTGTGATAAATCGCGAAGTCCTTCTTGGACTATGCCTCACTGGAGGTCTTAGATGTTCGGATCGTGGCACTTCGTGAAACGAGACTTCACCTGAATGTCATTCTTGACACAAGGAGAATAATTACTTTTTCAGAACATAGGGGAAAGTACTTCATTTACTTTATGTCCCTTTGCTTTCTTTTCCGAACCGTCCAGTGCACACCACATACTCTCAATTTCAAGGTTTAGCTTAATACAAAGGGGGGAGCCAAGATGTCTGTTTCAGATACAAAGTAATTTCATCAGGTAACATACAAAAGAATGAGATTCCTAACTTCAGGTTTTAGTTTCAAAGTGCATTAAAGGTGTGCCACATATTTTTGACTTCAAGTATCAGTTTCAATATTACACAGAAATGGAATTACATACCTTCAGTTGTAAGTTTCGGGTTTAAAATTACATCATGTAGAGCTAGATATTTCTGGATTCCCGTTTCAGGTTCAAAATTGTATTATGTAAGACTAGATACTGTTGATTCCAAATTTCAGATTCAAATTATCTTATATAGAGCTACGGACCTCTCGTTTTCAAGTTTCAGATTCAAAATTATATTCTAAAGAGCTGCGTACTTCTGGTTTTCAGATTCAGATTTAATTCACATTATAATAAGATACATACTTCTGGTTTCATAATTCAAATTTAAACTAGATCATAAAGAGCTACATGTTCCTGGTTTCATGATTCAGATTTAAATTATATTATAAAGAACTACCTGTTCCTGGTTTCACCATTCAGATTTAAATTATATTTTAAAGAGCTACGTACTTCTGGTTTCACAATTCAGATTTAAGTTATATTATAAAGAGCTACATAATTCTGGTTTCACAATTCAGATTTAAGTTATATTATAAAGAGCTACATAATTCTGGTTTTACGATTCAGATTTAAATTATATTATAAAGAGCTACATAATTCTGGTTTTACGATTCAGATTTAAATTATATTATGAGGTGCTACATAATTCTGGTTTTACGTTTCAGATTTAAAATATATTTTAAAGAGCTACATAATTCTGGCTTCACGATTCAGATTTAAATTATATTATAAAGAGCTACGTACTTCTGGTTTCACAATTCAGCTTTAAGTTATATTATAAAAAGCTACATAATTCTGGCTTCACGATTCAGATTTAAATTATATTAAAAAAAAGTTACCTGTTCCTGGTTTCATGATTCAGATTTAAATTATATGATAACGAGCTACGTGCTTCTGGTTTCACAATTCAGATTTAAATTGTATTACAAAGAGCTACAGAATTCTAGTTTCACGATTCAGATTTAAATTATATTGTAAAGAGCTACCTGTTCCTGGTTTCATGATTCAGATTTAAATTTCGTTAAGCAGGAACAAGTTTTCAAATGCAAGGTAATTTCATCAAATACTGCATGAGCTAGTAACGTTTCTGATTTCAAGTTTCAGTTTAAATATCATTAAATTTGGCAACTTTTTAGATGCGGAAGTAATTTCTCTGAATAACACACAAACAACTAAAATTGCAGGCTTTAAGTTTCAGTTTAAATATATAAAATTTTGCAACATTTACCTGCACAAATAATTTCTTGACACAATGTGAACAAATAAATTTCGAAATTTCAAGGTTAGTTCAAACATATTAAATTTCGCAACGTCTAAATGCTCGTGTAATTCCTCTACACTATATACAAACAAGCTAAAATTCCAGACTTCAAGTTTTAGTCCAAATATATCAAATTTGGCAACATCTGAACGCACAAATAAATTTTCTACATAATATGCAAACGAATAACAGTCCAGATTTCGAGTTTCAGTTTGAATGTATTAAATTTAAATGCACAAATAATTTCTCCATATAATATGCAAACAACTAAAATTCCATGTTTTAAGTTTAGTTTAAATGTATCAACTTTGGCAACGTTTTTAAATGTAGAAATAATTTTTTTACCTAACAAGCAGATAAAATTCCAGATTTCAAGTTATAGTTTAACCATATTAAATTCGGAAACATTTAAATGCACAAATAACTTTATTAACATATGAGCAAATAAAACTCCTGGTTTCATGTCTGGTGACATTTTAAGTGCACAAATAATTTCATGAACTAATATATCAACAAATAGAATTTTAGGCTTTAAGTTTAATTTCAATATATCAAATTTAGCAACATCTGAACGCACCAATAATTTTTCTACATAATATTCTAACAAATAAGATTCCCGATTTTGAGTTTAGTTTAAATCTATTACATTGGCAACATTCAAATACACGAATAATTTCCCTATAACAATATGCAAATAAACAAAATCCCAGCTCTCCAGTTTTAGTTTAAATGTAATGAATTTGGCAACCTTTAATGCACAAATAATTTCTCTACATGATATGCAAACAACTAAGATACTAGGTCTCAAGTTTAGTTTAAATATAACAAATTTGGCAACACTTAAATGCAAAAATACTTTCTGTACATGTTATGTAAGCAATTAAAATGCTAGGTTACAGGCTTAGTTTAAATATGACAAATTTGGCGACATGTAGATACAAAAATAATTTATTTAAATAATATGTAAACAATTAAAATGCTAGGTTTCAAGCTTAGTGTAAATATGACAAATCTGGCAACACTTAGATGCAAAATTACTTTCTTCACATGATAGGTAAGCAATTAAAATGCTGAGTTTCAAGCTTAGATTAAATATGACAAATTTGGCGACATGTAGATGCACAAATAATTTATTTAAATAATATGCAGGCAAATAAACTTACAGGGTTAAGGTCTCTGTTCAAATATATCAAATTGGGCAACATATTACGGATATTAAATAACACTGTTGAGGCAGGTAAAAATTTCTTGATTGTGCAATTTAGGGACACCCGATAGCGTATGTCATTTTAAAGGTACACTCACCGTTTGCTGAGCTACTTGTCGTCCCGACAAGCTGCGGCAGGGCCTACAAGCGGGGACAGCAGCTCGACTCCTGGGTCTCGTCTAAGTGCGGGGGGTGTAGTGCGATTCGCGTTAACAATACCAGCAGAGGTCCCCTACTTCGACACTCTCGCTCGAATTTTATTCATGGCGCTAGTGCTTACCATAGGCCTTCTCTTCCAGTACACTATGGAAAACTGAACTCCCAGATGAGTTGTTAGGAAGCCTACAGTGTTCGGTGACAGTATAAACCGACACGAATTGACCTTGGCGATAGTATACTGCACCTACTACCTATAGAATTTCCGCACTAACCAGCTGACTTCAGACGGGGTTCTAGGGACCCCACAGTGTTCAACACAGCATAAACCTACCCGAATCGATCATGGTGATAGTATGTTGTTCCTAATAACCACAGGGAACTTTTCAGCAGAAGGACGTTCAAAAGGGCAGACACAATTCCAAAGAAAACCACAGTTTTCAGCATCAGCACAAACCGGCCCGAATCGATCAAATGGCGATAGTGTGCTGTTGCTTACTAGTTGCAGGATTTCCCAGCAGCACAGTGTCCACAAGTCTGCTGAAAGAACCTTAAGTCCGAAGACAGCTTTGCAGATAAGACAACTCTGAGGTACAGACGAAGTCTGATCTTTCTGTTCCAATCGTATGTTCTTTTATATGAATTCGACACGCTCCCATCGTGAGAACAAAGAATTCCAGGCCTAGTCACTGCGGTTGGAAAGATATCGGCTACGTACATAATTATCGACCTAATTGTTGCGTACATGCTCGCTCGCACTCCGTCGCTGGCTTGAACACATGTCCCATATAAAAAAAACTGTCTGGCTGCCTCAATACATTGTAGTATGTATTCTTTTAATTAAAACAATTTTAATAATCCACTGCTCCATCCATTTCACTTAGAACGTCCCTGTATATTACTATTTACGTATGCCCGTGATTTGCTAAAGAAACTTGCATATATGAACACATAAAATTTTCCAGCTAATTCTAAAATTTCTTGAAAGTAGTTGAATTGTCAGATAAACCAATAGATCTTTGTATTAGCAAAAAAAAGCAAAGCTCATGTCAGCTTCCTTAGAAAATATTCGTCATTATTAAACTTGAGAAGTTGTTAATCAGCAGTAACGATAAGATTGGTAGGCTGTTATTTCAATGCAAAATAAGATCGACCGGTGAATGACAGTGAAAAGTCTGCAATGATTATCACTCCTTTCTTAACAATTACGTCCTTTAGTAACCTAGTAAATGTGCCATCTAATTATTTCATAAAACAAGAAAACAGATATTTACAATTAACTTCTTTACTCTAAAAATGTGTAGGCAAATGTTTACTGGAAAAATTAATATGTAATTTTCAGCGACATTCCTATGACTGCCAAAATAATAATACAAATCTAAACATTGGCATATTCAAGACAAAAAGGCCGAAGATTTATTACCTTGCCCTCAAATAGCAAGTGTTTACATTTCACCATCTGGTTCTTTGTCGTCTAGGATATTTCAGATTGGTGCTCTGGCAGATACGTTCCCACGAGACTAGACTCACTTGTTCACTTTAGTGATCTTTAAATGACAAAACCCTTTAGAAATTCTTGAAATGAGATCTTTATTCCCTTTCAAGGAATATAATTTGTGACAAGTGATCTCAATGTCCGACCTATATCCTGACCTTTAGCTGCACAGCGTGTGAAACTTTTCTAACATGGTTTGTTTTTATCTGCTTAAATGCGATATTGAAATTTCTAGATCAATCCGATCAAAACCTCTCTTGTGTAGCGTTTTATTGTTACCTAATATTAATTCTATACAGGGCATGACAAACACAAAAATACAATTCTTATCTGGCATTTCACCTGTCGTATAAGAGTTATTTAATAAACATTAAATGCCACTAAAATGACTAATTGCTGACAGGTCTAAAATAAATCTTTTCTGAAACAAAACAAAATGCTAATATAGCAAAATATTTCTATATATATATATATATATATATATATATATATATATATATATATATATATATATATATATACATATACATATACATATACATATATATATATATATATATATATATATATATATATATATATATATATATATATTGATATTTGTCAAAATAATTTGTCATATTTAGTTAAATTCAAAATTAACAATTTAGACGAAAATATCAGCTATAAAAAAAGAACTTTAGTTTGGAAGGCATTGTCAAAGAATTAAAATCAATGAAGAGTGAAGGCAAAAACTGGTTCATTAGATGGAATAAGTAGAAGCCAAACCAATTTGGTATGTCAAAATTAGAAGTATGCTACATTTGGATGAAGTTTTCAAGCAGTTTTTGGTTGAATTTTATTAAATTATGTTAATATACAGCACAAGCCTCAGGCTTATTGTGTAGACATGTTGTACGATTTATGATGATAAGTAAATAAATTAAATAAATTAATTAATTAAAAATAATAGTGAACCTTTTACAGTGAAAATGCGAGGGGAGAGAGTCATAGAGTTCGAAGAGGTTAATAATTACATGTACTTAGGTGTATTAGTAGACAATAGATGTGATGAGGAGGTAGAAATTAACCTAAGGATAGCAAAAGCCAACAGATGTGCAGGAGGGCTTAACAGCTTCCTTAGATCAAAGAACATCTCGCGTGCTGCGAAACTCAGAGTATATAGGACTGTGATAAGACCAACCTTGACATATGGTTGTGAAGCATGGACAATGAACCGAAGACTGGAGGACAGAATAGCGATATGGGAGAGAAAGGTACTACGCAGAATCTTCGGAGGCAAGAAAGTAGATGGCATGTGGGAAAGACGTCCAAATGTGGAAGTGTATGAAATGTATGGAGAACCGCCGGTGTCTCAACTGGTTAAGGCGCGCAGACTACAGTGGCTGGGACATATAGAACGAATGGGTGTGGAGAGAATGGTGAAGAAGTGTGTCTGGTCAAATCCAGAGGGTAGAAGGAAGAGGGGAAGACCAAGAAAAAGATGGCTTGATGCAGCACAACAAGACTTGCTAGAAAAAGGAGTCCAAAACTGGAAGACGATTGCACTGGATAGGAAGCAATGGAAACGTATTACCAAGCTATGGGCCTAAATGGCCTGTGAATGCTTCATATATATATATATATATATATATATATATATATATATATATATATATATATATATATATACATATACATATACATATACATATATATATATATATATATATATATATATATATATATATATATATATATATATATATATTGATATTTGTCAAAATAATTTGTCATATTTAGTTAAATTCAAAATTAACAATTTAGACGAAAATATCAGCTATAAAAAAAGAACTTTAGTTTGGAAGGCATTGTCAAAGAATTAAAATCAATGAAGAGTGAAGGCAAAAACTGGTTCATTAGATGGAATAAGTAGAAGCCAAACCAATTTGGTATGTCAAAATTAGAAGTATGCTACATTTGGATGAAGTTTTCAAGCAGTTTTTGGTTGAATTTTATTAAATTATGTTAATATACAGCACAAGCCTCAGGCTTATTGTGTAGACATGTTGTACGATTTATGATGATAAGTAAATAAATTAAATAAATTAATTAATTAAAAATACCGATAACTCAAAAAAATAATAGGTCGATTTTGGTCAAAATTGGTGAGTAACTTCCTAAATGAAGATGGGAACTTGTGATGAGCACTGATAAGTACACTTAGAGAAACCAAATCACGACAACACATCTTTTTCAAGACTTGACTATCGCTTCATTAACAGAGTTAGCGAGCGTCTTCAGAGGATGAAATTTTCTGAGTACCTTCCTTTGGGAAGTGTTTGGTTAGCCAAGAAAATCAGCTAGTTTTTCCCGAAAATTTTGTGTTTTCTTTCGAAAAATGTTTATATCTCCGGAAGTAACAAAGTTATCGCAACAAAATTTTTTACGCACGTTTGCGTCATAACAAGTCAATTACGTATCAAAATTTAGATCTGTAGGTTTCAAGACAAAAAGTTATAGGCATTTAAAGAAAAATTGTGATTTTCCTCTTAGAATGTCAAAGTCGTGATTTGAAACGTCAAAATTGGCAACAGTCAAGCAAAGATCGTGAAACGAATGCGGGTTATGTAGAGAAAAGGTAGCAAGAAGAGTGTTTTGCAAACCATTAAGTTTCAGTTTCAACCGTAATCGTCTTTTTTACTAAAATATTTGCGGAAAATTCATTTCATATATACCCTTTCTCTGATGCTTTGGCAGTGATTTCAGTTATGGAGTTTATCATTTAATAATCTATAATTTTTAGCGAATGTTTGTAGAAAAAATTCATTAATGAGGAAACCACCACTTTTGATTTTTGAAAAGATTTATTCAAATGAGCGCGAACGAGGCTCCTTAGAACATATATCCATTTCAGTTTTTTCTGTTTTCATATATACAGGGTGACGCATCTCTACAGTAAAGCTCAAGTATTAAACAAGATACGAGAAAAAATTGTATTTGTTAATTATAGGCTATCTTGAGCTGCTTTTTTTTTTTTTTTTTCGAACACACCTTATCTTATTGCATTTTCGCATTTTCCATCGAAATCTAATGCATGTTTGTAAGTAAAGAAGCTTAGGACGCAGCAAGTGCGTTATGGTAGCGAATTTTCATTATGTTTCAAATTTTGATAGCTCAATTTGCTAGTAATTTAACGTTCGTTGGCTAGGAACCAGTTTTTTCGGGAATATTTTGAGTTTAATTTCGAACAATTTTTCACCTTTAAACAATAAAGATATTTTGATGAAATATGGTACATTGCTTCTACTATATAGGTTATACTAGTAACCAAAGTTCATGCCTGCTTTCTTTAAAAGAAAATACATATTTGCTATTACAAACATTTGTATGAAAATTTACTACCATAACGCACTTGCTGCGTCCAGGCTGTTATTTTAATAATAGGATAATATACTGGGTCATTGTGAGATGTACGACAGGGTCGCTATCTCGGTGCGAAACCAGGTAGTATGTTGTCACGGCAGCTCTAGTTAACGCAAAATGTTATAGATAGAGACTGTGTACAAACAACTAATAATTTGGTAAATTGTCAGCCCTAGTTAACACAAAATGTTATAGATAGAGACTGTGTACAACCAACTAACAATTTTTTAAATCGTCACCTATCTGGCCTGTTTCTTCCCTAATACAGAGACAATGTATATAAGGCTAGATGTATTCTCACCGTAATTAGAAACTCAGACCGGTTTCGCTCTAACTAGAGCTCGTCAGTGCGCTATACTAATCACAGCGAGAACACACCTATAAAGTAATACGGCTATGGTAGCCAGCCTCCGAGAACAGGGTCGCCATCTCGATGCGGAAAAAGGTAGTATGTTGTCACGACAGCTCTGGCTGGCTGGCTACCATTGCCGTATTACTTTATATGTGTGTCCTCACTGTGATTAGTATAGCGCAATGACAAGCTCTAATTAGAACGAAACCCTTCTGCTTTTCTAATTACGGTGAGAATACATCTAGCCTTACATACATTGTCTCTGTATTAGGGAAGAAATGGGGCAGGGCAGACAATATAGAAAATTGTTAGTTGGTTGTACACAGTCTCTATCTATAACATTTTGTGCTAACTAGAGCTGCCCTGACAACATACTACCTGGTTCCGCCCTGTGATGGCGAACCTGTTGTACATCACACAATGTTCTAGGAGGCTGGCTACCATAGCCATATTACTTTATAGGTGTGTTCCTGCTGTGATTAGTACAGCACATTGACAGGTCTAATTAGAACGACACCAGTCTGCGTTTCTACTTACAGTGAGAATACATCTAGCCTTATATACATTGTCTCTGTATTAGAGAAGAAATGGGCCAGGGCTGACAATTTACAAAATTGTTAGTTGGTTGTACATGGTCTCTATCTATAACATTTTGTGTTAACTAGAGCTGTCGTGACAACATACTACCTGGTCCGCACCGAGATGGTGACCCTGTCGTACATCTCACAATGTTCTAGGAGGACGGCTACCATAGCCGTATTACTTTATAAGTGTCTTCTCCCTGTGATTAGTATAGTGCACTGACGAGCTCTAATTAGAGCAAAACAATTCTGCGTTTCTAATTACAGTGAGAATACATCTAGCCTTAAATATACTGGGTGTTGTATTAGAAAGAAAACTACTTTTGAGACATTATATTAGCAAATTGGATTATATATTTTGAGGGCCCTGTATGTTTCTCAGACATTATCCAATCATTTTTAAAAGTAGCATTGCATAGACTATTATTGTTAGAACAATAATAATTATACATACAATTATAATTATAACTATCACTTCTTTCGGAGTTAAGGAGTCGCGGGCCAAAGGACTCCAGGGGGCAAGCTGAGGAAGTGGAAATAACAACATAAACTTTCGATGAAGCTTTCCCCAAGACCGTCATGCGCGGTGTAAAGCCGCATCCTGCACGAGGTGACCCTGCTAATAACTAAACATGATGGATCTAGACAAGGAGGTCGAACTAAACTCCCCCAATCTACTCTGTCACGTGACCCGTGCCTAGGGATGCATGGCATCAGGGCGATGGTGTCGTGGACGGAACCTCTGGAGTACCGGGCAACCCTTCAGAGTAACCCGCCTTGCACCACACAGGGGGTTCTGATGGTGTGGACAGTATTTCCCCCATTCTCGTGGGAACAACATGAAGATAATAAATACATATAAAACCAAAACCAATGAGGCTCGAGGAGTGGCTCCGGCTACAGACTTGTGCCTTGAGTCTATTCCGGAAACGGAGAGGAGCCATAGGGCGGCAGCGGACTCTGGAGGTCTCACGACCGAGGTACGTGGGATCAGGGGGTAGCTTCGGCCAGAGACCTGTCCCCGACACCCAAGCTGGAGGCTGGATCCCACCGGAGGGCGGCGTGCTCCGCGGAATCCGGGGGCCCCTCCACCAGTGAGGACCCTACTGTAAGAGTAGAGGGACTGCCCCGGCAGTCCAAGCGTCTTTCCGGGGCATAATGAATGAAGTTCCGGAGGGCGCAATGAATGAAGTTCCGGAGGGCGCAGAAAATGGCGACCGGGACGTGGACGGTTGAGAAACCTGTAAAGGCGCAAGAGGGTAGTGCGACTCAGAAGAGGACGCGCTCGAACTCTAGCACGCCCCCTACAGACAGACATCCCAAAAGGGCCAGGGCACCTGTAAAGGCGCAAGAGGAGAGTGCGAGTCAGAAGACGCCGCGCTCTGGCTCTAGCACGCCTACTACAGACAGACGTCCCAAAAGGACCAAGGCCGAAACACCGGCGCAGACTGGCTCGTGTAGGGAGGCTGCGGAGGGCCTGGGGATGGCGGTGATTGACAGACGCCATCCTGAGGTCACGCTAGACCAGGGGAAGGCGGACCTGATCCAGGCAAGGTCCTCGTACGGATCCCTGACGCCGTCTCGCAGGAGACGGTGATCAGTAGACTGAAGATCCAGAACCCTGAACTGGGGATACAACACTGGTCGGTTCTAAGCAGGAAGGCAGAGGAGAAAGGACAGACTCTCGCCTTCTTGATCGACCAGGCGTCTTACAGACACCTTGAAGGAACCTCCTTCAAGGCATTCTGGGGCCTGGGAAGGGTTAGCTTCTGCCCACTGTGGAAGCAACTACGGGTTAATGGGACTTAGGTTCCAGGTCAACTTCCAACACAGTAGGGCAGCCACGGCCAGACTATTGATGGCTCTGAGGAACACGGATGTGGCCCTTATCCAGAAACCGTACTCCTATAAAGGAGAGATCAAGGGACTCAGCAGAGCTGCTGGAAAGCTCATCTACAGCCGATCCAGCGAGACCCGAGGGCCTGCATTTTTGTCAGGGAAGGGATAGAGTTTCTGCCTTTAATGAATTTCTGTTTAAGGGACCTGGCAACGATCAAAACCCAATGCTGAGCAGATGGGCTGAGGGACATTACTGTCGCGTCAGCCCATCTGCCAGGAGACAGCACGGGCCCTCCTCCACCCAACGAATTGGAGCAGCTGATGGTGGGTAGCAGAGCAGGTGGATGGCAGACCATCATCGGCATGGATGTGAATGCGCACCATGAGTTGTGGGGTAGCTCGGACACAAACTCTAGGGGTGAGGCACTTTTACAATTCTTTATGAAATTTAATTTAGACATATTGAATAGAGGAAATAAACCGACCTTCGTCACAACACATCGTGAAGAAGTTTTAGATCTAACAGTTTCCACCCAGTTTCTGGGTGACTTTGTTAAGAGCTGGGCTGTGTCTGGGGAAGTGAGTAGCTCAGACCAGAGATACATCCGGTTTGAAATCGCCAAAGTCGAAATAAAAACGGTATGGTACCGGGACCCCCGCAAGACAGACTGCGAAGCCTACAGGTCAGACCTAGCAGTGGAACTGCGGGGGGTTAAGAGTACTATAGACAATTCAATAAACCTCGTGGTTGCAGCAGTCCAATTGCGAGACGTACTCACCTCGGCCTATAACGCCAACTGACCCCTGAAAATGAGGGTGTCCACCAGGAACGTCCCGTGGTGGAACGAGGACCTCAGGCAAAGGAGGACGCAGGTTCGTAAGCTGTTTAACGCGGCCAAAAGGTCGGGAGCATGGGATGAATATAGACAGGCTCTAACGACCTAGAACAAAAGACTGAGGGACGCTAAGAAGGAGTCGGGGAGGAGGCACTGCGAGGAAGTGGAGAACACGTCCGAGAGTGCTCGACTACACAAGATCCTGTCCAAGGGCCCTCAGACTAACATAGGCTCCCTTAGAAGATCCACGGGACGCTTTACAAGCTCGGGGGAGGAAACTATGGAAATTTTACTCCAGACACACTTCCCCGGCTGTAACATAATAAACCAATCACCTCCGGACTGGGAACACTTAGAAATAAAGACGCCTTATAGGCGGGCACCTGGAGTAGACTGGACAGTCGCTAAAGGGGTGGTTACCTGGAGCAAAATTAGATGGGCCATTAACAGCTTTAAGCCATACAAATCGCCGGGATTTGTTGGAATAATGCCCATCATGCTCCAACAGGGGATAGATATACTGGCGCCGGTGCTTACCCTCATTATGAGTGCCAGCCTGGCTCTGGGGTACATTCCGAGGGCATGGAGACCGGCCAGGGTTGTATTCATTCCCAAACCTGGGCGTCCAACAGACCAGGCAAAGTCCCTGAGGCCAATAAGTCTCATGCCCTTCTTGCTAAAAACAGTGGAAAAACTGCTCGACCGGCACATTAGGGGCGGTGTACTGGAAGCATATCCCCTACATTGCGGACAATATGCATACAGAGCAGGATTCTCAACAGAAACAGCACTGCACCAACTGGTGCTGAAACTGGAGAATACGCTGGAGAACAGGGAGGTGGCGCAGAGGGCCTTCCTATACATAGCGGGGGCCTTTAGCAACACCTCGTTCGGATCGGTTCTGGCAGCTGTCCGGGAGCGTGGAATAGAGGAGACCTGCTGCAGGTGGATCAGTTCCATGCTCATGGACAGGGCAGTGTTCACCTCACTCGCCGGAGGGACTCTGCTGGCGGGGTGTCCGCATGGGGGCGTTCTGTCTCCCTTGCTCTGGTGCGTAGTCGTGGACGGCCTGCTGGGGTGGCTCTCGGGAGGGGGGTATGAGGTACAGGGCTATGCGGACGACATTGTCATCATAGTCCGTGGAGAGGTCACACAGGCAGTGTGGGAGCGCATGCAGACTGCACTGAATGTGGTGGAAGGGTGGACTGTTGATCAAGGGCTCGGGGTGAGCCCCGAGAATGCAACCGTCTTGCCGTTTACGAGAAAGAGGAAGTGCGACAGGCACAGAACTCTCACTATACGGTAGGAGCATTCCAATGGCCAGGGAGGTAAAATATCTTGGGGTCGTATTGGACTCTAAGCTAACCTGGAATGGTCACATTGCAAATATACTGCGTAAGGCAGTCATGACCTTAGCCGTCACTAGGCCGCTATATGGAAAAACGTGGGACTAAGACCTAGTATGGCCCACTGGCTGTACAGAAGGGTGGTCAGACCATCGTTAACATATGCGGCACTGGTCTAGTGGCCTAAGGTGGCACAATCCAGTGCCAAACAAAAACTAGGCAAGATCCAAAGGATGGCTTGCCTAGGCATCACAGGGGCCATGTCTTCAACCCCAACAGCCGCCATGGAGGTGTTGCTGGATCTGCCCTCCCTACACTTAGTTATTATGGGGGACGCCAGGCTAGGACTATACAGACTAGCCTGCAATGGTAGACTGAAGATTAACCCAGGCTTCAGGGGCCACTGCAAAATTCAGGAGATCGTGAAGGAGCAATGCTTGAAATGAGGTCAGACTTCGCGAGCCCGCGAATGTGCAGGGAAAACAACTTTACAGTGGAAATCCCCGACCGCGAGGCATGGCGGGAGGAGACGCCGGGCATACCACCGGACGCGCTCGTCTGTTTCACGGACGGATCCGGCGGGGAGCGTGGGACGGGGGCAAATGTTTACTCGGAAGGACACTGTGTGCGGGAGAACAAGAGTAGGGGCTACACCAACAAGCGGATCCTCATAGCCACAGACAGCCAGGCAGCCCTTAAGGCACTAAGTAGCCACGGGTAAATTCCTAGCTGGTGAGTGAGTGCCGAGACGAGACGAGCGACCTGGCCGGACAGAATGAGGTGACCCTCACCTGGGTACCGGGTCACTCCGGGGTCAAAGGCAATGAAGAATATGACAGTATCGCGAAGAGAGGGTCAGCAGAACCATTTATGGGACCAGAACCGGCTCTGGGCGTGACAAAGAGCACTGCCAGCGGGGCCATTAAGTCCTGGGTGAGAAACCAACACAAGAATTACTGGGCGGGCTGTCCAGGGCTCAGACATGGGAAGTGAATAATTGACGGAGCCAATTCAAAGAGAGCTGTGGAGCTGCTAAATCTTAGCAGAGGACAGCTCAGAAACACAACAGGTCTCTTGACGGGACACATGGCCATCCAGATACACCTGCATAAAATGGGGCGGTTCGAAGGGGACCTCGCATGTAGACTCTGCGGCTAGGGGGAGGACTTAGCCCAGCACATCTTGTGCGAGTGTAAAGCTCTGGACCGCAAAAAACAACTGATCTACGGTCAGTCTAGACCAGAGACAGAGCAATATAAAACTTCACCCTACCAATCGCTGTGCAAACTAGTTCAAGGCACAGTGATTTTGGAATGGGTGGAGTAAGACTAAGGGTATGCACAATCAACCAAAGGTTGCAGTGCTATCGGGACGGCAAGGCCGCGGACGAGCTCTGAGGAAAAAAAAAAGATGCGATGATGAGTTACAATATTGCGATAAAAAAACAATTGCACATCGCCTTCATAGATATCCGTGGCCAATGTTGATTTTCTTAAATAGAACGATAGGCCTCAGACACATACAGTCGATGCAGAATCGAAATCTCCGTACGATGCCACGCTCGCATTTCTTAGTCGAGCCGCTTTGGAGACATGACGTCACAATATTTAAAAATGTTGGTGATTTATTTAAGTGTCTCACCACTGTAATTTCTTTATTATCAGAGATATCAAAAAAATTACAATGCTATCTGACAAACTACCATGCGGTGAGTTAAAATATTGAGACAGAAAAACAATTGCACATCGCCTTCATAGAAATCCATGGCCAGCGTTGATTTTCTTAAATGAAACGTTAGGCCTCAGACACATACAGTCGATGCAGAATCGAAATCTGCGTACAACGATGCCACGCTCGCATTTCTGAGTTAAGCCGTTTCGGAGACAAGACGTCACAAAATTTCAAAATGTTTGTGATTTTTTAAGTGTCTCACTCCTGTAATTTCTTTATTATGAGAGATAACCACAAAATTCCAACGCCATTTGACAAAAAAATAGTTTTACTTTATAAAGCATTTAGCAGTAAATGAATTACCTCTAAAGCATTTTGCTCTATGTGCCACATGAACGGCGTTACAGAGCTCTGCCGGACCTGTATATTCTGGTTATATTTTAGTTGTATAAAACACGAGAAAAGCGAATTTGCCATAATTTGTTTGTAATTTCAAAATATTACAAAAATTACACGTCCGCACTATGTAGGTACTACACCTTGCAGTGAAAATATTAAACGTATTTCATTTGAGACTGGATGATAAGTTATATTTATTCAGTGCTGTATACGTCAGTAAAATCTTGGATAATGGATGTCTGATTTTGACGTTTGAGGTCAACTGACACTTGTTTTGAATGAGATTGACACCATTTTCCAATTTCGTTTATGTGTATCGTTCTTTCGTTTTCGTCAATCAAGTATTTTTTCGTTTGTTTTTTCTTTATTCAGCAGTTATTACAGGAGTGAGACACTTAAAAATTTACAAACATTTTGAAATTTTGTGACGTCATGTCTCCAAAACGGCTTGACTCAGAAATGCGAGCGTGGCATCGTTGTACGCAGATTTCGATTCTGCATCGACTCTATGTGCCTTAGACCTATCGTTTCATTTAAGAAAATCAACGTTGGCCTTGGATTTCTATGAAGGCAATGTGCAATTGTTTTCCTGTCGCAATATTTTAACTCATCTCATGGTAGTTTGTCAGATGACGTTGTAATTTTTTTCATATTACTGATAATAAATAAATTACAGGGGTGAGACAATAAAAAGAATCACACACGTTTTGAAATTTTATGACGTCATGTCTCCGAAACGGCTCGACTCAGAAATGCGAGCGTGGTATCGTTGTACGCACATTTCGATTCTGCATCGACTGTATGTGTCTGAGGCCTATCGTTCCATTTAAGAAAATCAACATTGGCCATGGATTTCTATGAAAGCGATGCGCAATTGTTTTTCTGTCTCAATATTTTAACTCATTGCACGGTAGTTTGTCAGATGGCGTTGGAGGTTTTTTGATATCTCTGATAATAAAGAAATTACAGTGGTGAGACACTTAAATAAATCACCCAAATTTTGAAATTTTGTGACGCCATGTCTCCGAAATGGCTTGACACAGAAATGCAAGCGTGGCATCGTTGTACGCAGATTTCAATTCTGCATCGACTGTATGTGTCTGAGGCCTACCGGTCCATTTAAGAAAATCAATATTGGCCATGGATTTGTATGAAGGCGATGTGCAATTGTTTTTCTGTTGCAATATTTTAACTCATCGCATGATAATTTGTCAGACGGCGTTGGAATTTTTTTGATACCTTTGATAATAAAAAAATTACAGGGGTGAGACACTTAAATAAATCACCCTGTACATGTATATGATTTTTATATCCTTAAAAGCTAATTATTATTATTATTTGTAATTTTTTTTTTTTGTGCAGACTACAATCCAGAGGTATCAAAGTGTGTATGGTAGGTGATGGTATAAATGACTCACCTGCTCTAGCTCAAGCTGATGTTGGTATTGCAATTGCTGCAGGAACAGATGTTGCAGTAGAAGCTGCTCATGTTGTTCTCATGCGAAATGATCTTTTGGATGTAGTAGCTTGTCTTGAATTATCTAGAAAGACTGTGAACAGGATTAGACTAAATTTTCTCTTTGCAAGTGTATATAACATATTAGGTAAGTATAAATTTATGATCTAGTTATATTAGGAGTGCAATGATAAAACTTTTATTAGTATTTTTTTTAACAGGCCCTTTTTTTGTTATTGTCATATTGACCCACCATCTGTTTTTACAACAGCCCTAATATTCATAGTATTTAACATAGCAGGGTGTATAAAGTAAACTTATGTAAATTACTACCCTTATTTACTGTATGTTTTGCTAGAAACAGCATGAAACACGCGTTGTCATAAATTTTGCTAACTTGCTTTTATTATTACATCCCATCTTGACAGTTTCAATTTTAAGTAAAAGTCAAAAATGTCCTCGTATGTATGCAAAAATGTGTACAAAAAACTTTGCTGTTATAAAAAATAAAAACAAAAATCTTTATCGAAAAGATACGTCAGATAAGGTCAAATGCAAATAATTATTTGACCACTTTTGAATTTTAAAGCCGACCACAGCTTTCATTGCGTAAGATAGAAGTAAATCCTTGTACAAATTAAGAAAAAACACTGCCGACTGAAAAATACTAAACCTGACTGACTGACCGAATAAAAAAGTTGTTTCTCCGATAGAGCTCTTGGTGAGTGTTCCAAGCAGTCTGCCGATACTCTTCAGTTTGAGTCCTCCAGTGCCCTTCTGGAAAGTGCTCTACTACTGCCTAAAAATCAGAAACCATGTTTTTTTTCCACCAAACTGAAGTAGTAACCACCTATTTATTTTTATCGAAGATGTGACTGGGTATTTGTATTTATATTAATAGTAATAAACTAAAAGCCTTATTTAGTCACACTAACGTAAAATTTGGGCGCAGTAAACAAAAAAATCAAAATATAGCCCACCTGGCTGTGTGGGCACAACGGCTCATATCGGGTTGTCAACACGTTTGTTATGATGTGGCTTCACATCCCAATTCAAGCAAAATAAAGTTTACCTGTTTGAGAACTAATTAAAATAACACATCCCATTTTTCAATCCTTCATCCATTAAAAGCTATCGTTGTTGCAGCAATTTATCCAAAAAATATATAATTTTATGCTGAAATATTTATAAAAAATTGTATATCTTGTTTTGAATTATCAATGAGTACAGCGTCATGCAGTGACTCTAATTTCTAAAAGTCGAATTATCTTGGTATGACATACTTCACAGCTGAATAAAAAACTTTACTTCCAGACAAGCTTTATTGGACTTCCCAGCGACTTTCGGACTCTAAGAATCAATCTTCAAAAGGACTATTGCTGTATATAAAAAATTGTCATAGTTGGAATTTCGTCTATTGTTTCTGATAGTTCCAGATAACAGCAGAGAACAAAGCTAAACACCTCCAGACTTGAAACAATGAAAAAAATGTTTGTTTCAAGTCTGGAGATGTTTAGTTTTGTTCTCTATGTGAGAGACCGAAACACGTTGGGAAGTCCAATAAAGTTTGTCTGAAAGTATTATTTTATTCAACTGTGAAGGAAGTCGTGCAGTAAAGACTTATTAATACATTTTTGGAATGAACTGTGCGGATTATAAGGTAAAGTACGGACGCTTGAGTTGGCAAATTACTGGATTCGCTTCAGCGTTCACCGAAACGTGCCACAAACTTGAACATAAGTTGAGATATGTGCATACGTGAATGTGTACACAGTCCCGCATTAGTTTGATAAGCCTGATATATTCATTATTATGCATGATATCACCAAAGTCATGTATAAAAATTGTAGGTAGACTTGATATTTTTGTTTTAAAGTTATTTTTAATTATACAGAGTGTTCCATATTTTGAGGGAAAACCAAACACACAGGGGTCAAGGAGTCGGGGGCCAAAGGACCCCAGGGGGCAAGCTGAGGAAGTGGAAACAAGAACATAAACTTTCGATGAAGCTTTCCCCAAGACCGTCATGCGCGGTGAAGAGCCACATCCTGCACAAGGTGACCCTGCTGATAACTAAACATGACAGATCTAGACAAGGAGGTCGAAGTTAACTCCCCCAATCTACGGTGTCACGTGACCCGTGCCTAGGGATCGATGGCACCAGGGTTATGGTGTCGTGAACGGAACCTCTGGAGTACCGGGCAACCCTCCAGAGTAACCCGCCTTGCACCACACAGGGGGTTCTGATGGTGCGGACAGTTGCTACGACTGTTCGCTGCTAAGTACCAGAGAGGTGGAACACACCACAATTCCCTCAATAAGCAGCGGAGGCCTAAGCAGAGCTCAAGCATTGTGACTTCTCAGAGGGGTTTGGGTGTTATATAAACACTCTGAGTTTATCAAAGTC
Organism: Tillus elongatus; assembly: GCA_964006375.1. Lineage (NCBI taxonomy): Eukaryota > Metazoa > Arthropoda > Insecta > Coleoptera > Cleridae > Tillus > Tillus elongatus. The sequence goes on along the minus strand of OZ023270.1, from coordinate 41,188,145 downwards.
TGAGAGACTTAAGTTACTAGGCGCCAGCCACTTTCCGCAACCCGTGGAACTGACTAAATTAAACACTTTGGGGTAACGCCCTCTCATGGAGTTTATGTCATGACGAGCAAACATCTCAATAAACGACCCTATAGGTCGGGGATCTTAAATAATAATAACAAATAATCAGTAACCGGCCCTATAGGTCAGTAATCCTCAATAATATTAACAAGCATAAAGTAAACGACCCTGAAGGTCAGTAATCAGGACTGATAATAACAAATAATGCCGTGAACGACCTTATAGGTCAGTGGTCATAAATATTAATAACAATTAATAAAGTTGAATGACAGGCCACAATGGCACTCAGTGTATTCCTCAGTAAATTATGGTATGGTGGCGACCACTAGAATCACCGACGGTATCGGCAGGTAATGACGTTAACAGGCGCTAACTGTCACACAAGTCCAAATGATATTGAGGATAAGCACAGGCACAAAAAAAGGATATCTGCACGCGGCAATGGCACATTACTTAAAACACAATTATACTGAAATGCCACGATGAAGTGGTTGTTGTGTTAATACTCATCTGTGGCGACTGGGCAGCTACACCATCGCAAATACGAGATCCAATCAACCTGCAACCAACAGTGGCCCTTTGACAGCAACGACTAGCGACCCATCTACGCTCACAGTTCTCTTGCTGCACTGGAATGGCAGTGACCCTAAAACATAATCACACTAGTCTGGATGGAAGCACCAGCTTGCCCCGAAGAACGACGTTTTTCATTAACTTAACATGTTGGCATTACTCTACACAAATCGACATGGCTACAATAGCACTCTTGCCCCTACGATAGCTGAAACTAGAAGGAGGAACTCGATGGAGACGGCTCCCGTTGTGATTCAGTGCACATGCGCTCAGTCATGCCAACTTATAGACATCTATAAGTTGTCATCTTAAATACTCACTCGCGTGAGAACACATCAAATAGAAGCAAAACTTTTAAAAAATGATGAGAGATTAACAATAAAAACGACATCTAGGTCGTAACACAGTATTTTCCCCATTCTCGTGGGAACAACCTGAAAATTATAAACATATATGGAACCAAAACCAATGAGGCTCGAGGAGTGGCTCCGGCTACAGACTCGTGCCTTGAGTCTATTCCGGAAACGGAGAAGCCAGAAGGCTGCAGCGTCCGCGGACTCTGGAGTTCTCACGACCGACGGAGATACGGGGATCGGGGGGTAGCACAGACTTGTCCCCGACACCCAAGCTGGAGGGCAGCTACGGCCGGAGTACTGATGGCTCTGAGGAACCTGGATGTGGCCCTCATCCAGGAACCGTACTCATCTACAGCAGATCCAGCGAGAACCCGAGGGCCTGCATTTTTGTCAGGGAAGGGATAGAGTTTCTGCCTTTAATGAATTTCTGTTCCAGGAACCTGGCAATGATCAAAATCCGATGTGGAGGAGCGGATGGGCCGAGGGACATTACTGTCGCCTCAGCCTATCTGCCAGGGGACAGCACGGACCCTCCTAGTTAGAGTTGGAGCAGCTAATGATGGGTAGCAGAGCAGGTGGATGGCAGACCATCATCAGCATGGATGCGAACGCGCAACATGAGTTGTGGGGTAGCTCGGACACAATCTCTAGGGGTGAGGCACTTTTACAATTCTTTATGAAATTTAATTTAGTTATATTGAATAGAGGTAATAAACCGACCTTCATCATAACACGGTGTGAGGAAGTTTTAGATCTAACAGTTTCCACCCAGTTTCTGGGTGACTTTGTTAAGAGCTGGGCTGTGTCTGGGGAAGTGAGTAGCTCAGACCACAGATACATCCGGTTTGAAATCGCCAAAGTCGAAAGACAAATGGTATGGTACCGGGACCCCTGCAAGGCGGACTGGGAAGCCTACAGGTCAGACCTAGCAGTGGAGCTGCGGTGGATTAAGAGTACCATAGACAATTCAATAGACCTCGAGATTGCCGCAGCCCAATTGCGAGACGCAATCACCTTGGCCTATAACGCCAACTACCCCCTGAAAATGATGGTGTCCACCAGGAACGTCCCGTGGTGGAACGAGGACCTCAGGCAAAGTAGGACGCAGGTTCGTAAGCTGTTTAACACGGCCAAAAGGACGGGAGCATGGGATAAATATAGACAGGCCCTAACGACCTATAACAAAAGACTGAGGGACGCCAAGAAGGAGTCATGGGGAGGGACTGTGAGGAAGTGTAAAACACGTCGGATAGTGCTCGACTACACAAGATCCTGTCCAAGAGCACTCAGACCAACATAGACTCCCTTAGAACATCCACGGGAGGCTTTACAAGCTCAGGGGAGGAAACTATGAAAATTTTACTCCAGATGCACCAATCACCTCCGGGCTGGGAACACTTAGAAATAGAGGCGCCTTATAGGCGGGCATCTAGAGTAGGTTGGACAGCTGCTAAAGAGGTGGTTACTTGGAGCAAAATCAGATGGGCCATTAACAGCTTTTAGCCATACAAATCGCCGGGATTTGATGGAATAATGCCCATCATGCTCCAACAGGGGATGAATATATATATATATATATATATATATATATATATATATATATATATATATATATATATATATATATATATATATATATACTGGCGCCGGCGCTTACTCACATTATGAGGGCCAGCCTGGCTCTGGGGTACATTCTGAGGACATGGAGACTGGCCAGGGTTGTATTCATTCCTAAACCTGGGCGTCCAACAGACCAAGCAAAGTCCCTGAGGCCAATAAGTGTCATGTCCTTCTTGCTAAAAACAGTGGAAAAACTGCTCGACCGACACATTAGGGGCGGTGTACTGGAAGCATATCCCCTACACTGCGGACAATATGCCTACAGAGCAGGATTCTCAACAGAAACAGCACTGCACCAACTGGTGCTGAAACTGGAGAACAGGGAGGTGGCGCTGGGGGGCCTGCAGCAACACCTCATTCGGATCGGTTCTGGCAGCTGTCAGGGAGTGTAGAATAGAGGAGACCTGCTGTAGGTGGATTGGTTCCATGCTCAGGGACAGGGCGGTGTTCACCTCACTCGCGGGTGGGACTCTGCAGGCGGTGGTCGCGGCGGAGTGTCCGCAGGGGAGCGTTCTGTCTCCCTTGCTCTGGTGCCTAGTCGTGGACGGCCTGCTGGGGAGGCTCTCGGGGGGGTATGAGGTACAGGGCTATGCCGACATCATTGTCATCATAGTCCGAGGAAAGGTTACACAGTCAGAGTGGGAGCGCATGCAGACAGCACTGAAAGTGGTGGAAGAGTTGACGGTTGGTCAAGGGCTCAGGGTGAGCCCCGAGAAAGCAACCGTCTTGCCGTTTACGAGAAGGAGGAAGTTGGGAACCACAGAACTTTCACTCTATATGGTAGGAACATTCCAATGGCCAGGGAGGTAAAATATCTTGGGGTCGTATTGGACTCTAAGCTAACCTGGAATGGTCACATTGAAAAAATACTGCATAAGGCAGTATGACCTTAGCCGTCACTAAGCGGCTATATAGAAAAACGTGGGGACTATGACCCAGTATGGCTCACTGGCTGTACACAAGGGTGATCAGACCATCGTTAGCGGCACTGATCTGGTGGCCTAAGGTGACACAACCCAGTGCCAAACAAAAATGGGCAAGATCTAAAGGATGGCTTGCCTAGGCATCACAGGGGCCATGTCTTCAACTCCAACAGCCGCCATGAGTTGTTGCTGGATCTCCCCCCCCCCCCCACACACACACACATAGTTATTATGGGGGAGGCCAGGCTAGGACTATACAGACTAGCCTGCAATGGTAGACTGAAGATCATCCCAGGCTTCAGAGGCCACTGCAAAATTCAGGAGATCGTGAAGGAGCCCATGCTTGAAATGAGGTCAGACTTCGCGAGCCCGCGAATCTGCAGGGAAAACAACTTTACAGTGAAAATTCCCGACCGCGAGGCATGGCGGGCGAGACGCCGGGCATACCACGGGACGCGCTCGTCTGGTTCACGGTCAGATCCGGCGGGGAGCGTGGGACGGGGGCAGGTGTTTATTCGGAAGCACCAAGGGTAAATCATAGTATTTCCCTCGGAGCCCATGCAAACGGTCTTTCAGGCCGAAATGTACACCATCCTGTACTGTGTGCGGGAGAACAAGAGGATAGGCTACACCAACAAGCAAATCCTCATAGCCACATACAGTCAGGCAGCTCTTAAGGCGCTGAGTAGCCCACGGGTAAATTCCTGGCTGGCGAGTGAGTTTCGAGACGAGACGAGCGACCTGGCTGGGCAGAATGAGGTCACCCTCATCTGGATGCCAGGTCACTCGGGGGTCAAACGCAGTGAAGAAGCTGACAGTCTCGCGAAGGGAGGGTCAACAGAACCATTTATGGGACCAGAACCGGCTCGGTGTGACAAAGAGCACTGCCAGGGAAGCCATTAAGTCCTGGGTCAGAAACCAACACAAGGTGTACTGGGCAGTCTGTCCAGGGCTCGGACATGGGAAGTCAATAATTGAGGAACCCAGTTCAAAGAGAGCTGTGGAGCTGCTAAATCTTAGCAGAGGACAGCTCAGAAACATAACAGGTCTCTTGACGGACACATGGCCGTCAAGAAACACCTGCATAAAATGGGGCGTTTCGAGGGGGACCTCGCAGGCAGACTCTGCGGCGAAGGGGAGGAATCAGCCAAACAAATCTTGTGCGAGTGTAAAGCTCTGGACCGCAAAAGACAACTGATCTACGGTCAGTCTAGACCAGAGACAGAGCAATATAAAACTTCACCCTACCAATTGCTGTGCAGACTAGTTCAAGGCACAGTGATTTTGGAATGGGTGGAGTAAGACTAAGGGCATGCACAATAAACCAAAGGTTGCAGTGCTTTCGGGACGGCAAGGGCGCGGACGAGCCCTGAGTGAAGAAAAAACATGCGATGTGTTAAAATATTGCGACAGAAAAACAATTGCACATCGCCGTGGCCAACGTTGATTTTCTTAAATAGAACGATAGGCCTCAGACACATACAGTCGATGCAGAATCGAAATCTGCGTACAATGATGCCATGAGGGAAAAACACACACACACACACACACAGAGGGGGGGGGGGGGGTCCGGCAACTTGAGATGATCAGATAATTATCTTCAAAACTACTCTACCTAGAAATGTCAAATTTGGTATCCATGGATATACCAGTGTTTCGCATAACTGGAAATTAGTTTCATGTATACAGAGTGATCAGTTTCCCTGTGCCACACCAAACTTGTATTTTTTTAAATGGGACACTCTATACTTTATTTTATTTTTTAGTAAAGCACTTCATGGCGAGTAAAACGATGAGCCACAATAGGAGCCAGGGATCATCGGTTTAGAAATTATTCAATTATTTGTTCCAAACTTTATTCCGATTCAACACAACAGTGCTGCCATGTCGTCGCAAAATCTGTCAATATCTGGTATTACCATGACTCTTGACTCAATCTAGCCTAATAAAATATGGTTATATAGCTTGCAGAAATATCAACTTATACAGGGTGTTACATTTCACAAAGCTCAATTTTTCTCTCAAATGGAACAGCCTGTATATAACTACGGCATCAGATAGCGGGTTTAGTAAGCTTTTTCCCAATATCATATTTGCTAGGGTTCAATTGGTTGGACTAACACAAACTGATGGATCATTTGTAAACGTCTGGGCTTTCTTCTTTCTAAAGATGATTTATAATTTGTACAGGCTTTTAATGAAAATCATAGACATGGCTTTTTTTTTTGTAAATCGTTACATCGTTTTTAGATAATTGTATGGTGAACTTTATTCTTAACTTAATTTATAAACAACAAAAATTAAATAAAAATAAGAGTACCACATTAGTTTAATACATAAACGAAAGTTCTAATTTTTCCATAATTTGTCTATGCGTAGCAGCATGGATCATCTCCAGATCAACATTCCGACATGCATCTAATATCCGTTGTTATAGATTGTGAACGCTAACTACAGGATTATGCCAAAATCTGAATAGACTTGATCCTTGATGTAGCCCCAAAAACATAGTCCATGGGAGTCAAATCTGCGGACCTTGCACATCATCTTGGGCATTTGTACCTATATAATTAGGGCCAAAAAGTTGGTCCACATAGTCCGCAACTATCCTGCTGTTGTGAGCTGCACATCCATCGTGCTGAAAAATAATCCTAGATCGGACATTCAGTGGAACATCATCCAACCAATCGTCCAGATGAGTGTTTAGGTGATTGAGGTAAGTCGTTCCGTATAAATTTTCTTCAAAAAATACGGGCCCCATCAATCTATTATTTAATAGCCCACACCATACGATGGTTTTATATTCAGTTTGGTGATTTCTCGAAAAAACCCTGTGTAGATTTTCCGTTGCCCATCTTACACTGTTATGCTTATTCAACACACCATTATTTGTGAACTTTGACTCATCCGTCCAAAGGATATGGCTTAAAATTTTATAATCTATATTTAAAGCTTCATTCGCCCAATACGAAAGCTCTAAGCGGCTCACATAGTCGCCATCTCTGAGGTCTTGGGCAAAATGACACCGGTAAGGCTTATAATTATACATTTTCATTATTCTATGAACACCTCTATTTGAAATATCGGTTACTGAAGCTAGTTGTATAGCTTATTAACCTGGGTTTTCTTGCAAATGAAGTAAAGTATTTTACAAACATTCTTCATTGGTAATTGGCTTTACGTGGGATATTGGGTGATTTCCTATTACACTTCCGAATTGTAAAAATGTATTGTAAATACGCAGAAATGATCAATAATCCAGGTGTCGTCGCTCTGGGTACCAATCCCTAAATAATTATTGTAACAATTAGATGAAAACTCAGTGTAAATGAACAAAAAAATGTACCTGTATCTTCGCGATGCATGGTCCGCCACTTTTTGGCATTCCATATGTATCTAACATATCCTTTCTCTCCTGGACTGAATAATCCATACTGAATGCAGACATGATTTATTACTGTATTGACAAAAATAATCAAATACACGTAGTTTCACTATTTTGTTGTTAAACTAGGGAAATAGCTTAATAATTTTTAATAAAAGTTCAGTAGTTTGTTGCCAGGCAACAACTTGAGCGTTTCAGTGATAATTATTTTAAATCGGAATTATATGTAAATAAAATATATGTAAATATGTAAATCTATGCTGCTACCCTTAGGCAAATCGTACGAAGATTAGACTTGTTATTAAAACTGTTATTTTGGTAACTAGTTGATTATTTCAATTATTTGAAATCTTTAGTTTATGTATTAAATTAATGTGGTACTATTATTTTTATTTAATTTTTGTTGTTTATAAATTAAGTTAAGAATAAAGTTTACCATACAATTATCTAAAAACGATGTAACAATTTACAAAAAAAAAGCCATGTCTATGATTTTCATTAAAAGCCTGTACAAATTATAAAACATCTTTAGAAAGAAGAAAGCCCAGACGTTTACAAATGATCCATCAGTTTGTGTTAGTCCAGCCAATTGAACCCTAGCAAATATGATATTGGGAGAAAGCTTACTAAACCCGCTATCTGATGCCGTAGTTATATACAGGCTGTTCCATTTGAGAGAAAAATTGAGCTTTGTAAAATGTAACACCCTGTATAAGTGGATATTTCTGCAAGCTATATAACCATATTTTATTAGGCTAGATTGAGTTAAGAGTCATGGTAATACCAGATCTTGACAGGTTTTGCGACGACATGGCAACACTGTCTTGTTGAATCGGAATAAAATTTCGGACAAACAATTGAATAACTGCTAAACCGTTAATCCCAGGCCCATAGTGTTGAGCATCATTTTACTCGCCGTAAAATGCCCTATGAAAAAATGAAATAAAATATAGGGCGTCCCATTTAAAAAATACAAGTTTGGTGTGGCACAGGGAAACTGATCACTCTGTATACATGAAACTAATTTCCGGTTATGCGAAAGATTGGTACGTCCATGGATACCAAATTTGACATTTCTAGATAGAGTGATTGCGAAGATAATTATGTGATCTTTCTTGCGGGACCCTGTATGTATATATATATATATATATATATATATATATATATATATATATATATATATATATATATATATATATATATATATATATATATATATATATACATATGTAAGTTACCCCTATTATTATTATTATCCTTTCACATTACATGCCTATCCCGTCTACTGTAAAATACGCCTTTCACTCAGAGGCTTCACTTCACTTTTTAAGTTGCTGTCAATGCCTACTCAGGCCCAGGGTAGGCTACAGTGGAGACGGAGTTTTCTTAAGTTAAGGCGAAGCCACACGTGGCTTCTAGTTATCACCTTTGTTAGAGATTAATTGCCGTGAAGTGAATTTGGGTGGATTCTCGGGAATAACTAAATGAAATACCGAGTGAAATGAAGAAAGATCCATTTACAATGGGGTTCCTTTTACCAGTGGAGATGTACAAAGTAGATTTGCCCCAGGAAACCAGAATATGTTATCCCGTATTTGAGAACTAGCATGAGGGTACTAACGCTGCTTTCCTAATGAAATTGTAAATCATATATTGGTACTTATGGGAAACCAGAGGCAGAGGCGGTTATGTGAATTGATTAGTCAAAATATTAGCGGAATATGTGGAGTGTGGTTGAGCGACAACACCATTAACAGCCGGGGTTTTGATAAGCAGTGCGGTGTGACCAGAAAAGCAGTGAACGTCACCGGGTAATCTAAACGGGCATCCAGCATATAAAGTGTAATGGTTACAACATCAAGCTAAGCTAGCTGTGTACTAAAGTCTATTATTAATACAGGTTATCTACGACCCAACATTGATACACTTCATTCAAGCAACCGGGGAACCTTAATGGATAGTGTTATTTAAAATAAGAAAGTTGTATCGCGTTTTGATCCTTTCGGACACCCCGGTATAGTTGAAAATAGTTTTGATTGGTGCTGTTGCAGATATCATTTTAAACGGTGGTTAAATTATTTGTCTATCTTGATTGATTCTCAAGTGATGGACCGATCCTGTGCTGTTGACTCATAATAAATATATATATATATATATATATATATATATATATATATATATATATATATATATATTTATTTATATTATCTGAGTATGAGTTCAACTGAAATAAATGTTACATATAGCTCAAATTATTATGGAGGAGCTCTAATTTCTCATGCGATTGATTTCTTCTAAAGATTTTGTATTACATGACAGCACATTCCACTCGTGGAACCCTTTAATTGATACCCATATCAAGGGGATTGTAAAGAAAAAGATCATTCGCTATCTTTGGGCGTCCACCACTTTGGCTTTAGAATGACATCGCATATTTTATCGTATTTCACTCGCTAAACCCTTTCCTTTGATACTTGTATCAAGGTGGTTATTTGTCAAACTCGAAGTAGAATTTGAGGTTAGCTCGTGTGCAGTGTTGACAAGTTTGTCTGTGAGAAATACATGGAAAATAACTATTCATTTTGTAAAAAAACACAGACTGCTACAAGTGCAATATTTCTGATTCAGCTTTTCACAGAAGTTGTGGTTTGCAAACTAAAGTCCTAAACAAAGAAAATAAAGTAATTTGTTGTCTAGGTGGAAAAAGTGAGGTTAATACAGTGGAAAACATGAGCAAACTAAATGCAATTGAGATACAGCAGATAATCAGAAAGAAACTTGAAGTGCTACAAAGTTACTATACCAAACAAATGATAGGCCTACAAGTCAGCATGAAGTACATGTTCAACCACTTTGAAGAGCAACGTCAGCATTATGCGGAACTAGTGAAGACGAAGAAGGAACTAGTGAAGATGAATAACAAACTGCAAATAAGAGTGGAAGCATTAGAGACCAGAATTAATTACATGGAACCGAATGAAAAAGCAAACAATATTGTGATTTCGGGGATACCACCACAAACCGGAACAATAAGGGAAACAGTTGGGCAGCTATTTACTGCAATAAATGTGGACATAAAAGAAACTGAAATAGCAAGCTGCTATAGAATAAAAACAGGTAAATCAAGTGAACTACTTGTTGTTAAGTGTGTATCACAAGAAATAAAGCAAAAAATATTGGCTCAGAAAAAGAAAATCAAAAGCATCCGCACCAACGATTGTGGATTTGATGGGGAACGTAAATTTATTTATGTAAATGACGAACTCACCAAATTTAATCAAGATCTTTTCACCAAAATTAGAGAATTCAAGAAGAATCACAGCTATGAGTAAGCATATTGTATGAATGGAAAATGTTATTTAAAAAAAAGGAGATCGTGATAGGGGAATTCGAATTTTTTCTGTTAAAGATCTGAAAAAAATAGATAGCTAAAGTTCATTATAAATTATGAATTGCCAATTACAGACCAAGAATATTTTAACTAAATTCATGTTCAAATAGTTAAAATTTAATATGCTTTATACAAATATTAGAAGTTTAAGAAATAAAATGGATGATAAAGAATTCATTGTAAATAATCTTGCTGACAAGCCAAATATACTGGTATTTAGGGAATCATGGCTTTATGCAAATGAAACAAAGTACTATCATCTTTATAATTACAAAGCTAAACACTCCTGCAGAGAAACTCGCGGAGGTGGCATATGTATCTGTTTACGTTGATAAAAAGTTTTCATATACAGTTCAATTAAATAAAGTAATAAATAAGTGAGACTGGTTAATTTTAAACTTTCCTAACATCAATATGAAATTAATTGCTGTTTATAGACCACCAAATGTGAATTTTAATATTTTTATAAATGACCTGGAAAGTACTATAGGGCATGTAAAAAATGAGGATTTATGCATAATTGGAGACGTAAACATAAATTTATTAAAGAATAACAATGAAAAAGCTAAGTATGTGGAATTGTTAAACATATACGGATATCAGGTTGTTAATAAAATACCACCAACAAGAGAGACAGAAAACACTGCTACACTCATCGACCATGTCATTATAAATAATCAAAATAAACAGATTAACATAAAATTCTCTATATCCAGTATCACTGATCATGCAATTCAGGAAATAATATTTAATGACATTCAATTAGATTATAAGAAAACTGCAAAAGAGTTGAAACATTTAAATATTGAAAAGTTTAGGGATGGAGTAAAAGAAGCATTGTTGAAAACAAACATATGTAATTTTTCACAATTAATTGAAGTTATACAAAAACAAAAGGAACTAGCCGCAAAAGTAAAAGTCTTGAATACAAAAAATAATAATTGGATCAATAGTGAAATTATCTTGTTAATTAAAGAAAGAGATAGCAAACTAATTTAAAAAAATTAAGAATAAGTGCACTGATATGAGGAGAAATTTGTTCAAAATAAATTGGAGGGTACAATTGGAGGATGAACGAAAAACTTGGCAGATAATAAACCATGTTATATAAACAAATTTACTAATGAAAATAATAAGAAACTTGATTATCTATTAATCGATGGTAGCAAAATCTCTAATGATCAAGAAATGGTCGATAAGTTAAATGATTATTTTCTAGATGTGGGGTACAAGAATGGCCAAGAAGTTGACAAGGAAAAAACTGGTAAAAGTGGACAATTTGATAATCAGGTCGAAGAAAAAACTATATATCTTAAACCTTGTAATGAGGAGAAATCCTTAGAATAATAAATGACCTAAATGATAATACAGCTCCTGAGATAGATAATATTACTACAAGAGATTTAAAATGTACTTTAGAATCTACATTACCAACCATTACTAAATTAATTAATGAAGTGTTAGAAAGTGGTGATTATCCAGAAGTATTGAAGCAGACACTGGTAACACAGATTTACAAATCAGGAGATTACCATGACCCTGGAAATAAAAGACCTATATCACTAATTATAATTTATTCAAAAATATTAGAAAGGGTTTTAAAGTCTAGAAGAGTTGATTTTGTGACTAAAACATTTAAAATTGATGAGCATAGTTTGGATTTAAAAAGAGTAGTTGTACACAAATAGCAGCTGTTGAAGTCATTACTACAAATCTTTACCAGAATAAATATGTCCTGGCAATGTTTGTAGATTTAAAAAAAAACATTTGACACAGTTGATCATAACATTCTATTAAACTGTATAATATGGGAATACGTGGCATTGCGCATAAACTTATATCTAGTTATCTATTTGCAGAAGGCAAACAACTGTTGTGAATAGTAAAAGAAGCACCTCAAAAATTGAAAAACAGATGTCCCACAGGGATCTGTACTTGGACCAATTTTGTATTTGTTGTATGTACAGAATCTGCCATTAGCAAAGTTAAAGGCTACATACATAATTTTCCCAGATAACACAGTGCTGTTGTATTCGCATGACTCCCAGAATTCATTGGAAAAAAGTCAATGATAACTTGGAAACATATTCCAGGTCGTTATAAAGTAATAACGGGGGGAGGGGGGGGGGGTATCTTAGCCTGGTCGTGCGTTGGTCCTTCTCTTGATTGATTAACATGTGACTTAGCTACTGGACTCCTAGAGACTGGCTCCACGTGCCACCTCTCTGTCGGCAATGGGATTAACGCCCAGGGCTGATGGTCTACTAAAGTCTCACTCCTTCTCACACACGCATACAGACACGACACACATAGATCAGGTTGGGGGCTTCTCGGGCTTCGGCGTGGACTCCGATGAGGGACTCCGAGCGGAGCCTGCTCTGGACTGGCAGCGCTGTGCAAACCAGGTCCGGTACACCTGGCGCCGTTTGGACAGTACAGGGGCCCACCCTTGCCTTGGCCGGCGTAGGGGGCTGCCCTATCATCCATTCGAAAAATGCTCGATCGTGTCCGCAGCAGCGGGTAGCTCCGGAACAGGGGGTTAGCTGCACGCTTCGAGTCGCCACGGCGTGGCCGCAGAGCCGCCCTTAACGGTATCAAGTCTCATCATGGATGAAGCGCCGGGGCGCGGTGGGGTGATCTCCCGTATCTATACGCTCACCAAACCTTAGCACACCATCACACACAAAACCCAATGAGCAATCATGTACAGTCAAGTAACAGAAGATGGTAACGTGCCAAAGACCTGCGAGGAGGCAGAAGGTAGAGAGATCCCTGTCTCTCCAAGCAGTTCCAGCAGGGAACTGGAGGAAACGCTCCTCCGCTCTCCTGGCGTGGTGTCCGGGGTGGAACCGTACGGTTCCGTCGGGCACACTGCTGCCGGGGGGAGCGACGAGGGGCAAGCTTCGTTGGCTGCGAGTCCGGCCGGGCCCATGGACGTGCCCATGGACCCAGACCGCTGGGGCGGGCCCTGGCCCCTCGGGAACGTCAGGTCCGGCGAAAGAAGGGAAATGCAGCTGGTCATCACCTCCAACCGGGGGGATGGCGTAGTTATGGCGGAAGAGGCGGAGCCAATGAGGAGTCTGGTGGCGGTGATGTTGGACGCCATGTCGGTATCCGACGTGGCGTTGCAGCTCCGCTTCCGTAACTCGGGGATAGTTGATCCAGGGTGGTTCTTGGTGACCGCCGAGGATGACAAGTCCCTGAGTTGGCTTCTCAACAGCTGGTCCGGGACGGCGGTGGGGGAGATAGCCTTCAGCGCCGTAAGGGCACGGGGCGCCCCATGGCCGGTCCGGATCGGCTTTTGGCTCAGAAGTCAAGAGGTGGATCTACAGGACGTTTTCAGGATACTTGCACTCCAGAACCGCTCGCTCAATGTTGGGCAGTGGCGGCACCTGGAGACGGCAGGAGGACTTGGGGCATGGCGTCTGGTCTTCTCTGTGCGGCCCGGGGTGGCTCGCGAGCTGGACGGGCAAGGCTGGCGACGTGTATTTCGAGTTGGTGACTCTGAGTGTAACCAGAGTTGCGACATGGGGCGCGGTGGCCTCCGCCCGGCCCGCGGCGGGGGCACGGACGTGCTCTGACCAGGGGAGGTCTCCGCCCGGGCGACGTCGCGATTAAATTCGCGGGGCTACTGCGGATGGGCCAGATCAACCTACAGCATAGCCGGGATGCCACTGTGGAGCTGACAAAGCTCTTCACAGGCGGTCCAGGCGGCGTTGTGTTGATCCAAGAGCCTTATGTGTATAGGAAGCAAGTGAGAGGGCTTGGAGGAATCGGCTTCAACATCCTAGTTAGTGGCGAAGCAGAGGAAGAACAACCAAGGACATGCAAACTGGCGTCAAGGGACCTGGACGTGATATTGCTGCCGCAGCTCGGGTCCAGGGACGCCACAGCATCTCTCCTGGAGTATAAGGTGAGTAATACTAGGCTTAAGGTTATGATGTGCAGCTTTTATGATCCCTACGATAGACGAGGGCTGCCTCCGACGGAGGAATTGGTGCGTATCGTCGATTTCGCAAGGGAGCATGGGATACAACTAATTATAGGCTGCGATGCCAATTCGCACCACAGATTGTGGGGCAGCACAAATACCAACCCACGCGGTGAGGCTCTATTAGAGTATTTGGCTACAACGAACCTAGAGGTATTAAACAGAGGTACGGCTCCAACATTTGTCAATCGTATCCGGCAGGAGGTGATCGACATCACGTTAGCTAGCAGAGGAATAACAGAGGATATATCTAGCTGGAGGGTGACGGAACACATATCAATGTCTGATCATCGTATGATCAGCTTTGAATTGGATATGAACCGTGAGAGTCCTCCCCCCCCAGGAGAAATCCAAGGAAGACCGACTGGGATGCCTATCTAATAGGCCTCGGTGGGTCGCCAAGGAGCCCAGAGTGAAGAAGACTGTATAGAGGCACTAGATAGTGAGGTCGAGGCCCTAGAAGGGAAAATCCTGGACCCCAAACTAACATGGGGGTCGCAAATAGAACGAGTAGTGAGGAAGGGAGTAGCGACCTACTGGCAGCTGCGTCGTGTCATAGGGATGACCTGGGGACTTAATCCATGGATCCTTCATTTGATCTACACTGCAATCGTCAGGCCGAGAATCCTCTATGGCGCGTTGGTCTGGTGGTGTGGTGTGAACCAAACTACCAGCAGGAAGCTGGCCAAACTTCAAAGGCTGGCAATCCTCGGTATCACAGCGCTATGAGGACGACACCCTCAGCCGCGCTAGAGGTCCTGTTGATGCTGCCACCGCTTCCCATCTGTATCAGAAGGGAGGCTATGGCGTCGCATCTTAGAATGCGGGACTCAGGAAACTGGTGCGGAGAGGGAGCAGTAATAGGGCATGCAAGAGTCGCCAAGGAGGTGGAAAAGGAAATTCCGATTTCCGCCATAAAGGTGCGGGATGCCGAGGACGATATTAGGTTGACTAGGCCATACACCCTCCAGGATCCCCAGTAGGGTTAAGTGGAGGGAAAATGAGGTTGCATTCCAGCCCGCAAGCCTGGTATGTTTCACCGACGGATCGCGGCTGGAGGACCAACAATCCTCCGGGGCAGGAATATACATCGAGGGCCTGGGGGTGCGCGAGAGCTATGCTCTTAGCGCATATATCACGGCATTCGAAACAGAGGTGTATGCTATCCTGTCTGTGGCCAATAGACAGGATGTGAAGAGGAGTCCCGAGAAATGTGTGTACATCTGCTCGGATAGCCAGGCGGTCCTCCGGACAGTCTGCGCGGCGAGAATCAGGTCAACACTGGTTCGGGAGTGCGCTGACGCCCTCAGAGGACTAGCCAGGACGAAGTAGGTGCAACTGGTGTGGGTTCCGGGACACTGTGGTGTAGCGGGGAATGAGGTGGCGAATAATCTCGCAAGACTCGGTTCCCGGCGGCCATTCTGTGGCCCGGAGCCTGCGATAGGCATAAGTAGGAAGACAGTCTCTGTCGCCTTAGACAGGTGGACTGAGGAAGCAATGGAGAGGCACTGGGGGTCGGTTGGTGGCTGCAGGCAGGTGAAGGACTTCGTGGAGGGGCCGGACAGAGATAAAACTGTCTGGCTACTCAGAAGGAGTCGACCTACGCTTCGCCGCATTCTTGGGGTGCTGACAGGCCACTGCGCCCGTAAAAGACACGTCACATTGATAGGCGTAGAGAGGGATCCCATTTGCCAGGAATGTGGCGAGGATGAAGAAACGTCCTACCACTACCTGTGTGAATGCGAGGCTTTTGGGAGTCTTCGAGCAGAATTGTTCGGATCAAGGACTCTGCAGAAGAATCAGGTAACTACTGTCCAATTGAAGACCGTCACGGCCTTCATCTCGAGGTCGAGGCGGTTTGGCGACGAAACCGAGGAAGAGTAGAGCATGGTTGCTGGGTTGCTGGGGTTGGAAAAAAGGGCCCATTGTGGCCTACTTGCTTGGCGTTGGCCTCCCCACCACTGCTACTACTACTAAGTAATAACTTGAAAATAGACTGATAAAACAGTGTAGATAATATTTGCACAAAAAGGTAAATACATAAAAGATATGAATATTAATATAAACAATCAAAAAATTAAACATGTAAATAACTATAAATACCTTGGATTAACAATAGGCGACAAGTCGAACACTTAAATAAGTAAGGAAAAAAATATCTAGCCTGACAGGAGCCTTTAGAATGTGTGAATATTATTTAACTGAAAGATTGAAGAGACTAATATATAATTCATTAATAGAACCACATATGAGATATATGATGGTTGTTTGGGCTTCGGCGCCAAAGGTGAAATTACAACAATTGTAGAGAACACAAAATCGGGTACTAAAAGTATTATATAGTCTAAACTGGTTTTATCCCACAAAATGTTTGTATAAAACATTAAACTTCTTACTACAAATTCACAACCTTATAAAGCTAGTAGAAGGTAAATTAATGTATAAGATATGCAATAATAAAATAAAAACGAACATTAAAGTGACAAGGAGTTGTGAAGTGCATAGGTATTCAACAAGGCAACGGGCAGACCCACGTGTGGTAGCATCAAGAACAAATATAAAACTCAACAGTGTGATTACGAGGAGCATAAGATCATTTAAAACTATTCCAGAAGAACTCAGAAACTTACATCAGATTCAAAGATTCACAATGAACCTAAAAAAACCATTTATTAAATGGAGAAAATAGTTCCCAGTTATAGAGTATATAGTTTCTAAAGTACCTACTTGACATGATATAATTTAAGTTAAGCTAAGTTAACCTCAAAATCATATGTAATTTTATGCTATTAAGTTTAGAACTTGTTACCAGTGCAAATGTACTGTTTTGAGTTCGTAAATAAAGAATATTTTAAAAAAATTCATTTCCTATTCATGTCAGGGGTGTTGTGGAGAAAAAGGTAATCTGCCTTATCGGGTCTATAATGACATCACATAGTTTATCCTATTTTACTCGTCACACCATTTCATTTAATACCCATGTCAAGGGGGTTGTGAGGAAAAAGGTAATCCTCTATCTTGGAGTGTCCGCCATGTTGGATTTAGAACAATATTATATATACCCTATTACATTGTTCACAGGCTTATATACGACTGACAAATTTCAAAGCAGTAGCTAGCTTAATTAGAACTAGCCGAATGTGTTTGATTGCAAGATGTGTGGCGGACAGAGAAAGTGAGCTGATAAAAACGTTATAAAAATATTGATGATGCCTTGGAACCTCAAGTGAAAAAAACCATAAACATCAGCCTATATAAAAAATGAAAATCGATGTAACAAGTTTTTTTATTTTGTTTTTAGGAATTCCTCTCGCTGCTGGTGTTTTCAGTATGTTTGGCTTTATGTTAGCTCCCTGGATGGCTAGTGCAGCAATGGCCTTAAGTAGTGTATCTGTAGTTGGTTCTAGTCTGTTGCTTAAATTGTGGAAAAAACCAGGAAGAAAAGATCTAGAAACAACAGAGTATTTGACATCAAGGAATGAACTTAATTTTCAATCCATATCTGTTCACAGGGGTCTAGATGACGTAGAACATATTTCAGAAACATCTGCTCCATTAGCACGGTAAGTTTATAACATTTTTTTATGCTTGTACAGAATTACTATAGTAAGTTTTATGAGCTACTTTTCATATTTATATTTATAAATGTTTAAAAAGTTCGTGGTGTACACCCAGAGATTCCACTGCTTTAATTGAATGTATTGATGTATAATTTAAACACGGAAAACATAATTCAACGGTACATATGGTGCGCCTTATTTGAATGCAGTTTGTTGAAATCTATAAGATTTCCATCTTGTTAAGCTTCAGTCTGTGCTGAATACACAGAGGGTATACGTGTTTAATTTTCCTTTAGGGTATGGGCACCAGGTAGCCAGCTATTGTACTTTATAGTGCATATACAGAGTGCACGAGATTCAATATGAACAATTTCATCGCGAGTGTGCCCAAGTTGAAGGGATGCAGGAATTACGAAGATTGTGCTTACCTCGTGGATTTTTTTTAATTTTCGATGCTTCTCATCAATTTCTTCAGGCACCAGGGATGGATGCAGATGCAACTAAAGGCAGCCAAGGCTATGGTAACCTTAACCATCGATGCCTCGATTTTTGTACATATAAAAGAAGCTAAAATCATTATTTGGTGATTTTTGGTTTTCAAGAAAAATAAGTTTACTTCGATCGCTTATTTCACATGCTTGGAAATTTGGGATGGCATGTTATCGTATGTGAACCATGTAGTTTAAACTGTGCAGAGACTACGTGGTATGGGGTTCAAGATTGACGACGAATGGATAGGGTTGCTGCTTTTAGCGGGATTACTGGAAAAAGATTCCCTGATGATAATGGTGATAAAACATTCTAGTATCGCCATTACAGCAGATTCAATTAAATGTTAGATCTGGAGGTGGATCTCGGTAACACATGCAGTGCATTTGTCGGGAAGGTAACCAATAAAATGACAGATTACAGGAGTAATGAAAAAGCAGCAGCGATAGTCATTCTAGTAACCATGACGAAAAACGTCATCGGTCAGTCAAATGTCAGAAAAGACATACAATGGTTCAAATGTATACAAAGGGCAATTTTAGGAGTAACTGTCCAAATCTGAATTCAACGGGTAATCAAAGAATGTCCAATGCATTTTGCACTGTATTCTTTAGTGCACACATACTTCAGTAAAACGACTGGTATGAGGATTCAGGTGCTAGTGTTCGTTTAACTGTGAACAAGTAATAGTCGAATAAAGTGGATCAATCAGAAGAAATGCCTGAATTAATGGTCGCTAACAAGAGTAACATTCTAGTAGAACGTTCAAGTGATTTAAACGTTATAAAGATCACTGAAGATTGCACCTACAACATTATAGTTAAGGATGTTTTGTATGTTCCTGGATTGACTACCAACCTACTATCAGTGAGTCAGTTAATCAAAAATGGCATCGAAGTTTTTTTTTTTTTTTTTTTTTTTTTTTTTTTTTTTTTTTTTTTTTTTTTTTTTTTTTTTGACCAGACGGTTATAAAATTTACAATAGCTTACGCCAGTTAGTTGGTGTAGCAGATCTCATCAACAATGTATATAAATTAAATGTCGAAACAACAAAGCAGTCTTGTGGCAGCTACAGTTGTAGCAAAAGAGACTTGACAGCGTAAATTAGGACATATAAGTAACAGCGACTTGGGGGAGATGAAAAACGAAGCAGTTGAAGATTTATCATTCAAGAGTGAGACTTGAGACTTATTAGTGGACAGAATTGTGCTACATGTAATGAAGGGAAGCAAACCAGATTGCCCTTTCTGTAGTGTGACGGTGTGCTTCCGAAGGATGGAGTGGGTCGGTCGGAAAAAGGGTTAACTCGAGCGCCACCACTTTCTTGAAATATTTGATTTTTGGGGAAAAGTGGAAGCCCCAAAGTGACGGATGAACGGTAACGGACCACCCTGTGCAAGTAGGATTCCCAGGTAAACTCTAGTGGAGATAGTTAGTTTCCAGTGGTCGGGATTGTTTAAGGTAGACAAGATATATATTATATAAAAATAAATATTGGTTTATTTTGCAATTGTGTATAGCCTATATATATATATATATATATATATATATATATATATATATATATATATATATATATATATATATATATATATATATATATATATATATGTTGTGCTGGGAAATGCAAAGGCCATATAAATTTCTATAAAACAAAAATGAAAACCCGTACGGAAACTAGTATGATAACGTTAAGTTCCGATTATTGCTTAAATAATGTAGATCGTCAGACCTACAAAATTGGGGGGGTCAGCTTAACAATGGGGGGTTATAGTAGAACCACTGGTCAGTAGTAAGTACAATACTTACGGTTTACACGTGATGCATATGGGTTGTCTGTAGATTGTATACATATCCACATCGTTCGACATATTTTACTTTACACTAAAACAGAAAACAAAATATAAACATTAATATACAAGCATATTCTCTATTATTGTTAGTCAGTGTTATTTGGATGAGCAATGAAAGATATAAAGCCATAATTTGTTAAAATGATCATTAATTAAATTTTTAAAATTTATAACTAACAAATTTGGAAAGTATCTTAGTTTAAATGAATTTAAAAGAGCCAAAAATCTATATGCAAATAGATTAAACTCTTAAGCATGAAATACATACCAAAGAATTATGTTCTAAATCAATTACCTAAAGGTAATGAATAAACAAACACTTTATATAATGTACCTAGATATAAGTTTTTTTTCTTTATGTGAACAATGAACTGGAGTTTACCAAAGACAGTGTTTGTGTTGTGGGACTTTTTAAATCAAGAGTGCAACAAATATAAACTTATTGTAGTTTTGAAAGTTATTGTAAATTTATTCTTGGTTATGATGTTCTAGAAGTAAGGTTAGGCTAAATGTCATTTATAATGACGATCTAGAATAAGAATATTCAAACTTACCCGGCGGTTTCAAAGGTAAATAGCTGTCAAAAAAATGTATTAACTAATTTCAAGAGAGGGTGCTTTGATCAAACAGGAAATAACATTTTGGAGAAGATTTCCGCTTTTGTTATGATTTATTGTTGGTTGTTACATAAATTCAGATGTTAGAGTGGCGTCATTCTTTCTTCCCAAAGAATTTAAATATTTTTAAAGTATATTTTGTGTAAAGAAGATCCATTGTATCACTGAAACAAACAGAAGATGTCACATGAAGTTTTGAAGTAATAAATTACAAGATAAACAGTATATATATATATATATATATATATATATATATATATATATATATATATATATATATATATATATATATATATATATCAAGAATAACTACATTTAAGGATACCTACCACCACTAGCGAGGAACCAAGGTTTGAGATTTATTTATTTTTATCTAAATCAGCACAAGGAGGCAAATCACTTTATTTAAAAGGCAGTCTATTCTGTCGATCATACGTCAAGCAAAAGCATTTATGGGAAAAATAAGATTTTATACATCTTAGTTTACATTTCACCAAAGTTCAAAGTTAAGAACTTAGAGGGAGTCAGGATCGCAGGTCAGAAAGCCATATTAGTTTGTAACGAACATTTGAAAATCAGCCGAAATTCTGTTAATAATATTAATCATTTTTAATTTACTAGTAAGTTTGAGAGTTATAACAACGGATCCGTTTAGATTTAAATTTCTAAAATGTGTCCAATAAAAGTTATGAAAATTTTTCCAAAAAACATAATTCTTTAAGAAAATTTAATAATCAACCAAAAAATAGGGTTAATTGCATATTAGCAGGCTATTTCTTTTGCCCTATTTAGCAGAATCCACCACTGAGACAACGTAAGTACATTAATTATTTGATTACAATTTATTTGGCATAATATAGTAGAGGGGTAGGCAACCCATATAACACTGAAGCTAGCTGTAATATGACAAATATATATATACATATATTAAAATTCAAACACCAGAGTCATAAACATTTTATTCAGCTAAAAAAATTTACATTATAAAATATACAGAGTCACCCATAAAACATTGTGTAAACTGTTAATATAAAAGGTTTCTAGTTACATATAAAATTACAATCAATAAAATAATATCATCCCTAAAATTATACCAATTATAAAATACAAAAACAACCAAAAATGTTTACACACATCTACAGGGTGATTATTTATATGAGATAACATAAGATTATACCAATAATAATCTAAATAATATAAAATAAATATAAAATTATTACAATTAATCATAATAATTGGCCCCCAACATTAGGGCTTCTTCTCTAATATATATATTTAAAAAAATATGTAAAATAATAATAATATAAATAAATAAAATTATACAAAAATCAATATAATTGGCGCCGCAACGTTCGGGCACAGCAAAAATAGGGGAAACTAGCCATAAGGTCCAGGCACAGCAAAACAGGGGATCAAACTGCAACATCTGGACACAGGAATTCTCAACATTGGTAGAACCAGACCTGAAAAACAAAAAATTAATTACTGACCATCCTAAATAAAGAAATTTAAGCAAAAAAATGTCGCAACAAAAGCAAACAAGAGCTAGAAAAACAAAGAAGACTGAAGAAATACAACAGGCGGAACAATTTGATGAAGGAGACACAGGAGAAGAGAAAACAGAAGAAATGTTAGTAAAAGAAACCGTATCGCAGGAGGAAATACCAGATAAACCGGAGGAGAGTGAAGAAACTGAAACGGTAGAACCAAACGCACAAGAAGAAACGCCAAGTACGGAACAGAGTTTATTGCAACAAATAGCAAGTATGTTTCGACAAAATATGGAAAGTATGAATGAAAAATCGCAGAAACAAGAAGAAAACCTAAGTAATAAAATGGCAAAGCAAGAAGAAAATTTAGAAGTATTTATACAAAATGAAATAACAGAAATTAAACAGGATATGAAGAAATTACAAGAAAATGATGCTATATTGTACAGAAACATACAAGATCTCAAAGAGGAAACAAAAGAAAATATAGAAAAACTCAAGCAAGATATAGAAAACAGGATGGCAGGAAAGATAGAAGAGAGTGAGAAATATCTCATGGAAGAAATTAATAGGAAACAAAACACCTTGGAAAAGGAAAATGAGGTGGTTATTATACAAATAAGAAGTGACGTGGACGAGGCAAAACAGAAATGTCAACGAAATTGCCAGAAAATAGAAACCGAAATGAATACAGGGCTGCAAGAAATCCACGACTACTTATATAATCATGCCAAGAAGACCAGAGAAGAGTTTACAAAAATCGAAACGCAAATACAAATGGTTGACTCAGAAATAACTCACATAAAAAAGAAAACAGAGGAGCAAATTGGCAAGATGAGAGAAGAAATCATCAACAAAATAAACAGCCAAAACACCAGAAGCTACAGTATGCCAATAAATATGGATACAGGAACAAAGTTTGATGGAAATATAAACAAATTACACCCCAGAGTGTTTATCAAC
Source organism: Tillus elongatus (assembly GCA_964006375.1). NCBI lineage: Eukaryota > Metazoa > Arthropoda > Insecta > Coleoptera > Cleridae > Tillus > Tillus elongatus. The sequence continues at coordinate 41,164,874 of OZ023270.1, read as the reverse complement.
AGCATAAGAAACAAAGTACGATATATAACTGATATCAACGATGTAAAAGACATGATAAGGATGCAGCTGGTAGGAAATCCTTTACTATGGTTTTCCAGTAGAGAAAATGAAATCCACAACGTAGAAGAATTTGAACATCTTTTTATGAAATTTTACTGGGGAGAGTTCCATCAAGGAATATTCAGAGAGAAACTTTACTTTGGACGGTTCGATTACAATCGAAATCAAGATTTTAGCAACTATTGTCTGCATTTATACAATACAGCGCCGTACCTACACCCGAGAATGGAGGAAGAAGAAATAGTCATGTATATCTCCACACATTTCGAAAACCAGATTACGGAGACAATTGCGATAAATTATATCAAAACGATGGAGCAACTGTTAACTTATTTGACAAGAATTGAAAGAACCCTAAGAACAAGAAATATAAGAAATAAGGGGGAAAACAAACCAGACTACAGAAGACCAAATTATCAAGAAAATCAAAGATATGAGGTAACACATATGACAATAGGGGACAATACAACCAAAATGAAGCAAGACTTGGGGTATCGAACAACAATATCAACCCAAGAAATTATCAGTATCAAAACAGGGATAGAAACAGAAATGACCAAGGAAATTATGACCACAATAGACAAGATCAGAGGCAAAATCGATATAACAACAATTATCAACAAGGAAGAACACAGATACCCAGGACAAATGACAACAATAACCGTCAATACCCTAATCCAGGCGGCCAAATAAGAAATTGTGCAATGGCAAATAATATACCACAAAAATTGAAGAGCAAAACCGAATTGAAGTCGCAGCACAGATACATGGACCCAGCCAAAATTTTTTAGAATAAGCACACCTTTGTTTGTAAATAATATCATACAGTATAGTCACCCGAGAGAATTTATATAATTAGAAAATGTGAAAAACCTTGAAAATAAAAATAAATTAGTTTTTGTAAAAGCAAACATCCAAAACAAAATGGTGAAAATAATGGTGGACTCTGGATCAAATGCGTCAATCATCAGTAGTAATATAATAGACCAATTAAAATTAAACAAATTTAGTTATAATATACCAGAAGTGTCACTAATAAATGCAAGGGGAAGAAAGATTTGTGAAGTATCGAAGGCAATAATGGGAAAATTACAATTTAACGAAAGTGAAAAGGAAATCAACGTTAATTTATTAATAATGGAAGGTTTGGAATTTGATGTAGTAATGGGATCAGATATATTAAATGAAAATAATGCTATCATAGATTACGAAAGGAATATTGTAATTATCGACAATGAAATAGTGCATATGACTGACGAAGTTGTGAATAAATGTGAAGAAAAAAGTATTGAAAATGAAAATATGAATTATATAAATAGTATAGATTATATGAAAGAATATAAAGAAAAGAATATAAAAGAAATAATAAATGAAAATGAAGAATATGATAGAAAAATAAAGAATATATTATGTAAGTATGAAAGTTTGTTCGATGAGACTAGTCGAGTAGCTGTTGGTCATGTGCATCAATTTAAAGTAAAAGAGATAGCAAATTTTAAATCAAAAACGTATCCGATTCCATATAAATATCAGAAACAAGTACACCAGGAAATAAATAACATGTTAGAGCAAGGAATAATAGAAAGAAGTGATAATCCATATATAAACCCAATAGTCGTAATAAAAAAGGCAGATGGGGGAATAAGATTGTGTTTAGACGCTAGAAATGTTAATAAATTGTCAATTCCACAATATAGTTCACCAGTAGGAATAGAAAGTATTTTCGGAAGTATAACAGGTGCAAATATTTTTTTAAAAGTAGATTTAAAACATAGTTTTTGGCTGATACCACTGGAAGAATCATGTAGAGAGTACACAGGCTTTATGATAGATGGTTCAATATATCGATTTGCTGTAACCCCATTTGGAATTCAATCAGCTTGTTCTGCTCTGGTTAAAGCATTACACAAAATCTTAGACAAATTTGAAGATTTTGTACTACATTATGTCGATGACATATTAATTTACTCCAAGACCATTGAAGATCATTACAGACATGTAGACATTGTTTTGAGAGCGTTAGACAGAGAAGGTTTAAAGGTAAACTTAGAGAAATGCCATTTCTGCAAAATGCAAGTCAAATATTTGGGATACGAACTGAACGACAAAGGAGTTAAAATGGACGAAAATCGAGTCAAGAGTGTATTGGAATAAAATCGACCAAGAAACTTAAAGGCATTACGAGGATTTCTCGGGGTACTGAATTATTTTAAAAGATTGATTCCAGATCTCTCAAATAAAATGTTACCTTTATTGAGATTACTGAAAAAGGATGTCAAATGGAAATGGGGGGTCGAGCATGAAGAGGCTGTTTGCAAAATAAAAAAGGAATTTACGAAGAATTTAGAGGTATATCATCCTAGATATGATCAAGCATTTACTCTGAGAACTAATGCTTCGCTAAATAGATTTGCTGGAGTTCTTTTGCAAGATCAAGATGGCATAGAGGTTCCAATATCGTTCGTATCAAAGGTGACAAAGAATCATGAAAGGGGATATTCTGTTACCGAGCTAGAATTGGCGAGCATTATATTTTGTGTGACCAAGTTAAGATTTTATTTGCTCGGAAATGAATTCATAATAGAAACAGACCATTTGTCGTTAATACATATAATAAATAACAAATTAATGAACAACTGAGTACATAGATGGGCCTTATTGCTACAAGAATACAAATTTACATTATGTAAATACCACGTGTATTTATTTTATAATGAATAACAAAAAAAAACAGAACAAATAGGGCACTGACAATAAGCAAAGTTACCTACCTTTATTCTCCAATAATGCAGGAACATAAGCTTCGTTTTTCTGTATTCACACACAACACCTCTAGGGACCTCGTGTCTCCCAAAGGACTTACAAACAAAATGGATATTTAGAGACCTCGTGTCTCTTCAAGGGGTTGAAAACAATTCGCTTTCTCGAGACCTCTTGCCTCTTCAAGGACTCAAAAACAAGTGGCAGAGGGATGCAAGCTTCTCTCCCTTCTCTCATTCTTCTTCCCCCTCTCTGGTCTTCTGGCGGAAACCATTAGTAACACTTACTCTATGTCAGTGTAGCGCGCGACATTTGAATTTAAAAGTGACAGAACAACGAGCATGAACATTCCGCCCACCAAAATAAGGATTTATTTTCACAATTATATTGTTTCTCAAATAAACAAACAAAACAAAAATTTACAATAAGCACAAAAAACAAAAAACTGAAGCTATTGGATTTATAATTAACTGTACAAAAAAATTTCAAGGCAGACGTATTACTGCGATGGCAACAGACATAACTTCGTCAGAGGCCTATCAAAAGTGCCACTACTAGTGCGAACTTGAGCTACCCGAGCTATACCATCACGGCCTGGGTATAGTTGCATAATGCGTCCGAGCTTCCAAACAAGAGGTGACGAAGTCTCATCTTTAATCACAACTAAAGCTCCGATCGGGGGGGACGTTTGCACAGTATCCCACTTACCACGCTGCTGCAGTGTATGCAGGTATTCGTTCTTCCAGCGGCGCCAAAAGTCCTGGTGGATCCTTTGCACCAGCTGCCAGCGTGACAAGCGATTCATACTTAACAAAGTCAAATCAGCATCAGGAGGAGCACCTAACGGTTCCATTGTAAGAAAATGTCCTGGGGATAGGGCTAACAGATCATTTGGATCAGTACTCGCACTACACAATGGTCGAGAATTCAAAACTGATTCCACTTGAGCAAGCAACGTGGACATTTCCTCAAAGGTCAGAATCTGCAAACCGATCACCCTTCGCAAATGAGTCTTGACTGAGCGCACTCCTGCCTCCCACAGACCTCCAAAATGCGGAGCTGATGGGGGGTTGAAATGCCACTTAATGGTACAAGCATCTGCTGCCCCCTTTGCATAGTTTAAGAGCTGCTTATTCGAGCCGACGAAGTTGGTACCTCTATCGCTATACAAATTGTCACATCTTCCTCTGCGAGCCACAAACCTCCGAAGAGCTGCCAAGAAGGCTTCAGCTGAAAGATCAGACACTACTTCCAAATGGAGGGCCTTCGTTGCCATGCACACAAACAAACAAATATATGCTTTCACCTTTCGGACACCTCGATATCTGCCCTGTGTCACAAAAACTGGACCTGCAAAATCAACTCCGCTGTGTGAAAACGGCTTCAACTGAGAAACCCTGGCAACTGGCAAATCAGACATCATCGGTGCCATGGGAGTAGGATTCACTCGAAAGCAACGATAGCACCTTGACAAAACATGATGAATAGCTCTCCGAGGGGACAAAATCCAAAACTGTTGCGAAAGCAAATGAAGCAATGTGCGAGGACCAGGATGAAGATTGACATGGTGTGCGTGTGCAATGATTAACTCGGTGAGACGATGTGAGCGGGGCAACAATATAGGGTGTTTCACTTCAACTGGAACATCAGCTTGACGAAGGCGACCGCCCACCCTGAGGATACCCTCTGTATCCAGAAAGGGGGCTAACTTATTTATTGCCCTCGCACACCTCTCACCTTTAACCAAGGATGCTATTTCCCTTTGAAATACTTCACCTTGAGCACATTTGATAAGCATATGAAGCGCCTCCTGTAATTCGGTGGCTGTCAGAGATGCAGTAGTTCGGTCAGATGGAGACACCCTACAATTTCGCACAAACCGCTGACAATATACAACAACACCCTGAATTTTCCGTAGATGCGAAAAGCGATTCAAAAGTTTACTGAGCCACTCCTCATTTGCCAAAGTAACTAGTACGGGGAGAGTTCGTTGCTCCGCCAGGCACTCTTCTGGCGGCTCAAAACGCAACGACTTGGGCCAATTTTCTCTTGCCAATTTTAGCCAGGCGGGTCCCGCCCACCATAGTGGATGCTCACAAAACCCAGAAGGTAACATGCCTCTCGATGCACAATCAGCTGGGTTTTCTTGACCACTTACGTGATGCCATGACTCTGGAGGAATCTTCTCTTGTATGCTTGCTACTCGATTCCCAATAAAGGTCTTCCACCTATTGGAAGATGATTTTATCCAGGCAAGTGCCACCATAGAGTCTGACCAAGCATACATAGAGTTAAACTCAAAACGACCTTCATACACCCGACACACAAATTCCAGAAGCTTTGCCAACAATAAACACCCACACAATTCGAGACGTGGAATCGATATTCTTTTTAAAGGTGATACCTTGGACTTGGCACACAGAAAATTGATCCAAACTTGACCCTCCTCTGATACTTGTCTCAAGTAAACAACTGCAGCATACCCTCGCTCCGATGCATCACAGAACCCATGGAGTTCTGTACTGATGATATTATCGTGTTTTACGCCTCTGGGAATTGATAAACCTGCTAGCGCACTGAGTTGTGATTTATACTGAGACCACTGACCAACAATATCCTTTGAGGGCTTATCATCCCATCCCACTTTTTGCTCCCACAAGCACTGCATAAGATATTTTGCCAACAGGGTAACAGGAGACAAAAAACCCAGGGGGTCATAAATTCTTGCCAATTCCGAAAGAAGATTTCGTTTTGTGCACGGACGATCAATAGGTTCAACATTAAAAGAGAATGTATCACCTATGGGACACCACTGCAATCCTAAACTTTTCAACACTGATGGATCATTTAAATCTAACGATCGAGGTTGCTGACTATCAGCTGATACTGTGGACAACAGTTTCGAATTATTGCTGGCCCACTTCTTCAATTCAAAACCCCCCTTAGCAAACAACCCAATCAATTGCCGTTGCAACTCAAAAGCCTCTGACAATGAGTCGACTCCACTGACTACATCATCCACATAGAGATCGGACCGAACTAGCTTTGCTGCCAATGGAAAAGATGATTCCTCATCATCACAAAGCTGCATCATTGTTCGGATTGCCATGTGTGGGCTTGAGGAGACCCCATATGTGACAGTATTAAGGCGATATTTCTGTACAGGTTCCCCCTTTGAGAACCTCCAGAGAATTCTTTGATAATCCCTATGATTATCTACAACCAAAATTTGTCGATACATTTGCCGAAGGTCAGCAGTAAATGCAATTTTGTTTGAGCGAAATTTCAACAACACAGTGGCAATATCTGTCTGCAACTTCGCTCCCACTAACAACGTATCGTTCAGAGATACACCATTCGTACTTTTGGAACTAGCATCAAATACCACCCGCAGTTTGGTCGAAAGGCTGTGAGGACGCAACACACAATGATGGGGAATATAGTATGCATCAGATGGTTCCACCGCTACATCTGATACCAGAGACATATGGCCAGACTCATAATAATCCCTGATAAACTCCGAATAGGACTTGTGCAACGCTGGATCCCTACTAAGACGTGCTTCCAGGGAGTAAAACCGCCTCAATGCAACACTGAAAGATTCTCCCAAACACGGAGTACCCTCACGAAAGGGCATATTTAAAATATATCTCCCAGCACTATTTCGGTGCTGAGTCTTCTTGAAGATTTCCTCACATTTTTTATCTTCCGGAGACATAACTAAACCTTGTGGTACCTGTTCCAAGCTCCAAAACTGTTTCAAGGTATGATCCAAGTCGACCAACGTGCATAAACTATTCACAACAGAATGAGACTTTGACTGTTCTACACTGCCCATAAGCACCCAACCAAAAACAGTATTGATGGCCACTGGTGCACCTCGAGGCCCTCTCTTTATTCCAGGTCTAACCACATGAGCATAAACGTCAGTACCCAACAAAATTTCAATGTCCCCTGGTATACCAAACTCTGAATCTGCCAACTCTAAGTTCTGAATATGTTGCCAGTGGCACTGCTCAATTTTAGCAGAAGGGATCTTGGAACAAATGTTCGGAATCACAATCATGTCCAACTCTAACTTTGTTGGCTCATAAATGGACTCTACTCGACATTTGAGAGTGCCTTGGCTAGCAAGCGAGCTCATTTGGTTCAAGCCTTGAACCATCACTGAACGAGATGAGGTGTTGAGCCCCAATTTTTCAACACACTGCTGCGAAATGAAATTAGCCTCACTCGCACAATCCAGGAGAGCTCGACATCTCCTAACCTTTCCATTTTTATCTCGTACTAATAGCATTATAGTTGCCAGTAACACGGACTGTTCCCTTTTTACCACACTTGCCAACACACGCAATTGCTCTGCACCTTGTGGCTCTTCCACAGGTGGCTTGTTTGAGTCACTCTCATCTCCCGATGCCGGTGCTTTTGGGAAGTGCAATAATGTATGATGGTGTTTATTACATACACGACAACTTGATGACTTGCACTCCCTGCTGGCATGCGAGTTTGATAAACAGTTAAAACAAAGATTATTCTTTTTTGCGAACGTATACCGTTTATGAGAGGATAAAGATAGAAATCCATCACACTTGAGCATGGGGTGCTCCTCCTTACAATAAGCACATACAAGCTTTGTGCTGGTAACAAAGGACGAAGCGGGCCTAGCAGTGGTTGCTGAAACATGCTGCCTTCTATTAGTCACATAATTGGAAGTTAAGGCAGTTGTCTCCATTGCTTTACACTGCTTTTCCAAGAATCTACATAAACTACTAAAACTGGGAATGTCCGATTCGCAAAACTCAAGCTCAAATTTTTGCTTAAGACTCATATCCACCTTTTGCAGCAACATGTTGAATTTAGTGAAATCCCACATGTCATGTTCAAACTGCTTCAACGCTTCCAAATTTTCACTGAATACAGACAACAACGTTCGTAGGGAAGAAGCAGATTCACTATTTGCTTTGGGGGCCTGTACAATACCCTGCCAATAATTGGTCAACAAAACCCGGGTATTGTGATACCTTGAGACCAGAGACTTGAATGCAATCCCATAATTGCTTCCCGTTAGCGGTAAATTTTTGATGAGGCCAGCTGCATCCTTCACTAACGAAGCACTCAAATATTGGAACTTTTCAATATCTGACAATGATTCGTTCTCATGAATCATTGTTTTAAACAGATCATAAAAGGTTGGCCAGTTTTTCCAATTTCCATCGAATTTTGGCATTTCGATTTTCGGTAACCTCAAATGTCTGTTTAAATTTGAAGTTGACATAATCGCGTTTGCGTTCGTTACTTCCTTTTCACTGAGAGATCGAGCGTTCGATGATTTGACAGAACACCGCGACTTACTCGATGCTCGACTCGATTTCGAACTACCGTGAAAAACGGATCGAGCTTGATTCTCAGCGGCTTTATTTGCATAACCTCTCAGTTCTCGATAGATAGTTTTTATAGAGTATTGCAGTTCATCGAATTTGTTCTGCATTTCATGCTCGCTCTCCAACTCTGATCGATCAACTACCGACACGATGTCCAAATGCAATGAATCAAATAGATTGACCAACTCATTCAACGCCTCAAAACGAACCTCAAATCTATTCAACCTATCTAAATCCACTACTGCGTCTATTTTGACCTGTTGAGCCACGTGCAATATGGCTTCTACTCGTCTATAAACGCTTTCGCGCTTATTTTTTAGCTGAATCAACTCCATTGTTCAACGCAAAAGATTCCTAAACGCGATTTAAACAATATGCAAACGTGATTTCAACAATATGCAATTCGAGTATGTACCTAGTTATATACAAGCAATAACGTCACCTTGAAATTAAATGACTCAACACGGCAATAAACAATTACAAATTTACTAGACTAAAGGAAACAAGTAAAATTACTTCAAAAAATGGACTGTATCAACTAATAACAAAACAAAACAACTATAAAAATCCGGTCGATGGGCCAAATGTAAATACCACGTGTATTTATTTTATAATGAATAACAAAAAAAAAACAGAACAAATAGGGCACTGACAATAAGCAAAGTTACCTACCTTTATTCTCCAATAATGCAGGAACATAAGCTTCGTTTTTCTGTATTCACACACAACACCTCTAGGGACCTCGTGTCTCCCAAAGGACTTACAAACAAAATGGATATTTAGAGACCTCGTGTCTCTTCAAGGGGTTGAAAACAATTCGCTTTCTCGAGACCTCTTGCCTCTTCAAGGACTCAAAAACAAGTGGCAGAGGGATGCAAGCTTCTCTCCCTTCTCTCATTCTTCCCCCTCTCTGGTCTTCTGGCGGAAACCATTAGTAACACTTACTCTATGTCAGTGTAGCGCGCGACATTTGAATTTAAAAGTGACAGAACAACGAGCATGAACACATTATTTTGAGGATAATGGCACACAGCGATCACCGAGAGTGGCAAGATAAGCTAAGTATAATAGAGGAATTGCTTAATAATAGTCCACATACAATGACTGGACAATCACCAATTTATCTATTCAAAGGTATCATGCCTGAAAGAAAATGGCTCCAACAAAATAGTAAAACCTACGAAGAAGTAGTAGAAATGGTCAATAAATTAAATGAGAGAAGAGCAGAGAAATGTGTAAAAAGATTTTTGAAAAAGAAATCTAAGAAATCGACATTTAAAAGAGGAGATTTAGTAATCATAAGGGCATTGCAAACCTCGAACTATAAGAAAAATATCAGTGCCAAATTAATGATGCCATTTGAGGGTCCATTCGAGATCACAACCGAAAACCCAGTTAATAGTAGTGAAATAAAAGACCCAATCACAGGAAAAATTAGAGGAATATTCAATATACAAGATATATTCCACTTCTATCAATAACAATGAAAATAAAATAACCGCACGTATGTAAATTTTGCTTCCATTACTTTCGAGAATCGAAATAATGCATGCAAAATTGGGGCGTGTTGTGCTGGGAAACGCAAAGGCCATATAAATTTCTATAAAACAAAAATGAAAACCCGTACGGAAACTAGTATGATAACGTTAAGTTCCGATTATTGCTTCAATAATGTAAATCGTCAGACCTACAAAATTGGGGGGGTCAGCTTAGCAATGGGGGGTTATAGTAGAACCACTGGTCAGTAGTAAGTACAATACTTACGGATTACACGTGATGCATATGGGTTCTCTGTAGATTGTATACATATCCACATCGTTCGACATATTTTACTCATCATCCCTTTTCTCAAAATGCTTCTTGAAATTGTTTACTTGATTCTCAATTAATCCATTGCCCTGATGATAGTGAGGACTGGACCTGATGATCTTGAAGCCATAATCTTTCGAAAATTATTTATATTCAGACCCTACGCTCTGTGAAAATTGGGTCCTGTTGTCACTTTGCACCACTTCCGGAACACCATGTCTAGCAAAAACGGACTTTAAATGGGTAATGATTGCTTTTGAAGACATGCTTTCGAGTTTGGCGACTTCAGTGAATCTAGAATAATAATCAGCGACTATGATATACCACTGACCTTTTAACTTCAGCAAATCAGTTTCAACTTCTCGCCATGGGCGGTCTGGAAACTTTGAAGGGATCAGGGTTTCTACTTGATCTGGTTGATTTTTTATGCACTGAACGCATTTTTTTATTACTTGTTCTAGCTGAACAGACAAGCCAGGCCACCATACTGACTGCCGGGCAAGGGCTCTGCATTTGGTGATACCTTGATGACCTTCGTGCTTGCTGATAATATCACTACATAAGCTTTGTGGAATCAATATTCGAGCATCTTTCATTAACAACCCTTGTTGGATTGATATTGTGTGTCGATGTTCCCAATATGGAGTAGCTTCCTCTGATATTCTGTGTTTAGTCGGCCAACCCTCCATGCAATATTTTCTCAGCTCACAGCAAATTGGATCTTTCAACTGCCTGTCAATAATCTCTACCAACATCTTGTCAGATAATGGAAGATTACTTATTACTGTTTGAACATAGGCAGTAATTTCTTCTGACAGTTCTTGATCACCATGTGTTTGAAGAGGGGCTCTTTAAAGGGCATCAGCAACATGTAGCTTTGAACCTGGAGTATATTTAATTCTGTATGAAAGGTATTCAAGGTAATGTCAATCTAATTCTTTGCAATCTTGGGGTGAGGCTATCCAATTCTTTGGACCCCAAAATAGTCACTAAGGGTTTGTGGTCTGCCTCGATGTCAACAGTCCTACCAGTTATGTAATTAGAAAACCTTTCACAGCCCCACGCAACAGCAACAGCTTCTTTTTCGATTTGAGCATAGTCTCGCTCACTTTTTGACAATGTCCTTGATGCAAACGCTACAGGTTTATATCCATTACTATCAGAATCATGTTGCAACAAACAGCATCCCACTCCGTAAGCACTTGTGTCTACAGAAAGCAATGTTTCTTTGGAAGAGTCGTATAACACTAAAACTGGAGGATTAGAGATTAAATTTTTTAGCTTTCTGAATGCTCTTTGCTGACTCATTCCAAACCCATTCTTTATCATTTCTTAGAAAGTCATATAAAGGGTTTGCTACAGTTGAAAGATTTGGTATAAATTTTCCAACAAAATTCACCATACTCAGGAAGCGTTTCAATTCTGTAACTCCTTGTGGTACAGGCAAGTCTTCTATGGCACGTATACATTCCGGATCAGGAAGGATTCCGTCTTTTGAAACAATATGTCCCAGCAACTTGATAGATGTTTTTCTAAACTCACATTTGTCCGCGTTTAGGGTCCATCCAGCTTCTTTAAGCTTATCCATCACTCTTATCAGTTGCTTGTCATGTTTTTGAACGCTCTTGCCAAAAATTATAACATCGTCAAAATGGCATATCACACCAGGCATGTTACGCAGCACATTGCTTATTTGCTTCTGGAAAATATCAGGAGCTGAACTGAGTCCAAACGGTAACTGTTTAAAGCGCCATCTGCCAAATGGTGTCAGAAATGTTGTCAATGACCTACATTCCTTTTGTAAAGGAATCTGCCAAGACCCACAATTGGCATCGATTTTGCTGAATATTTGAGCACCTTCTAACTGGCTCAACGTTGATTCAATGTCCGGTATTGGAAAGGCTTCTCGTTGTACACTTTCATTCAGCTTCGTCAAGTCAACACAAAGTCTTTATGTTGCCATTTGCTTTTGGAACAATAACTAGGCCGGCACACCAATCTGTTGGTTCATCAACAGGTTCAATAACACCTTTTTCGCACATCGAATCTCATTCCTTTTTGACTGTCTCCCTCAACGGTATTGGTACTCGCCTAAGAACACCTATTGTATATGAAGTTGCTTTTGGCTTCAATGTAATAGTACAAGGTTGATTTGTATTTCCAAGTCCTTGCAACATACTTTGGTACAGCTGCCTTGGATCAAAACAAACATTGTTTGAATATTCATTCACTTGAAAAAGTTTCTGCACTAAACCCAACTTCTCTGAAGTTTTGTGTCCCAATAAGACATGTTGTGCACCTTGAACCACAAAAATTTTCAGTTAAACTAACTTTTCTGCATTTAACTTCTGCTTGTAATATGACAGCTACCTGTAGCAAGTTGCCACCTGGACTGCTGACTACATTTTCAGCTGAACGTAGCATATGTGAAGAAAATTTTGATTTATATAAGCTTTCTGGTATGACACTGACGTCTGCTCCAGTATCCACTTTGACAGTCACATTTCTACCACATATTTGTGCTTCAATTTGCCATTTTTCTGCATCACCAGCAGAAATTTCTCCAATAAAGGCTGCATCTTCTTCAATTGGCAACACTGCATTTACACTTTTATTAGTATTGTTTTTTAAACAGACACGGGCATAATGTCATTTTATTTTGCACTTCCCACATATTGCATTTCTTGTAGGACACTTAGCTTTTTGAAGCAGTTGTGCAGAACCACACCAATAACAATGGTTGTCTTTATTTACAGCATTTGTTTGTGAACTTTGCTTACTCTGTTGTTTATTCCATCTTTCACCGCTTTCTTTTCTGACTGCCTCTACTGCCATGGGCTGACGAAAATCTCCTTGTTGTTGCTTAACATTCTCAGATTGGCATGCAATCGTTACAGATTTGTTTAAAGTAAGTGTAGATTCCATCTGCAGCTTTTCAGACAAATTTTTGTTCTTGATTCCAACAACCAGCTGGTCACGAATGGCTTCCTCCACAAATCCAACAGGAAAATCACAACCCCAGCAACCTTACTCTACTCTTCCTCGGTTCTGTCGCCAAACCGCCTCGACCTCGAAATGAAGGCTGTGACGGTCTTCAATTGGACGGTACTTACCTGATTCCTCTGCAGAGTCCTCGATCCGAACAATTCTGCTCGAAGAATCCCAAAAGCCACGCATTCACACAGGTAGTGGTAGGACGTTTCTTCATCCTCGCCACATTCCTGGCAAATGGAATCATCTCTACTGGTACGAACAACATTCATACATTTAAACACTCGACCATCATGTACCACCACATATCAATCCGCATCCATCTTTATTTCACCCATACTATCCACAACATTCCTATAATCGTCCACACTCAAATCTCTTTCAGTCACACATGCTTGCACACCTTTAGCTTTTTTCGTTAAAATACCCTCTCCATCAACCATGTACGATTTAGCATCCGTCCCTACCATTTCAAATAAAATTTTGCCCTTGTACTCATATTTCATTCTTCCTAACACACTATCATTCACCGGTATACAGTGCGGGTTGTCAGCCAAGTAGTTCGATGTATCGTATCTGTCAATGTCTTTCTTCATGTCATTGTAAAAGTTTTCTGTCTACTAAAAATATCAAATAGTCGGTGTCAGTGTACAGTTAAGTCACTTTGTCGCCATATATTGTATCCATACAAAAAGTCATACGACGGTTTTTAATGCATCTAATATCGAAAAACCGACATATGGGTCTGTCCTATGTTACGTGAGACCTGTTTCGTTGGATTGCTACAAAGTTGTCCGTGAATATTGAATGATTTTTGAAATTAGGTTTATTTATATAAGCTGCAGCTCCCGGTTTACGTCATACGTTGTCCCAGTGCGTCACAAGTTTAGCATCGACTCTTCTATCAAGATTCTCCATGATTTTGCTGAATACTGCGTTGTTAATCAATTTAAAGAAATCCCGTTCAAAATCATTTTTGGATTGGTTGCGTAATTTTGTGTTTTTGTCGATGTACATTTTTTAGCCATGGAGATTGTCTAAAAGTCACTGCGCGATGTATCTTCTTTAAAACTAACCCGTTAGCCAAACATTGTTTCAAGTTTCTATAATGAATTATATATTTCGTTTTATCGTTTAAATTTGGAGCAAGTTTCGGCAATTTTGAGTTTTGGGGGACGAAAGGTTCTGTACAAAAGGGCAATTCGTTATGTAAGTCGTATAGGCTCTCCGGATACTCCAAATCAATTTCGAAAACATAACCAAAATCATCAGTGTTCCCCAAATTTTAAATTTTAAAATTTTGAATTTCTTGTTCGGAGAGCCAACGGAAACCTTCGATTGGCGTTGGTTGGTGCATGCCCATACCATACAAATTGGTGGCATCTGTGTAGATACACCATGATTTCGGCTTTGTTTCGTCATAGTTCGGTGTGTTGGTTGTTAGCTACTGTCCTCCTAACGCTACACTGAACGACGCCACCCCGTATACCTTTTTTGAAAAAGTGATGCATCTCGATATCTGTTAACAGTTCAAGTTTCACCTCAGTAGCTTTTAGGGCAGCATTCCAAGCAAGAGATGGAGCTGTAACGTGCTGACAAGGATCGAGATTATACACCTCAAAACATACATTCCTAAAGTTTTCAAACACATCCGCCAAAAGTAACACGTATGATTTTAAATACAAGTCTGAATATTCCCCTAAAGTTTTACATTCAAACACCTGCCACACTTTGCATGCACGCTTGCAGTCAGCATGTATGGTGTGTTCACCTCTCAAAGAATCGTAGATGGAAGCTTAGTTCCTTCTAGCTTTTCAAATGAATCAACATACGAATAAGGAAATACGCCCTTCTGTCGAAATAAGTTAAATTTGTTTATGTCCGCTAAATATTTTCTAACCTCCCTACACTGACTGTCTTGTAAATTTTTTGGTAATTTCTCCAAACTTTTTGACACAAACCTGATTGAATCTAAAAATGTAAGTTTTTTGTATGATTGTTTGGTTGTGTTGCCTTCCGACTCCTTTTGACCAACCAATGCATGTTTGCCAAAAGTGATGTATCGCTCTGTGTTTTGATCAATAACATCTAATTTTGATTCGTACTCTTTGATGAAGAGATGAGCATCGTACCCTGAGAGATTGTGGAAAAATACCGGAATGGATTTTGGAACTTTATAATTTAGATTACAGATGGAGTGAGCCGGGCTGCGATAATTATTGAATTCAAGCAAATGGTCGTGGTCACGAACTTTTTCCTCATCGGAGCCAAAAGGTCTTTCACATATGTGACATAATTTTGAATTTTGAAACTCGCGCTCTTGTTCATCGGTTAAAGGTGTCATAGGCCAAACTTTACCAATGTGGTTTTGATACATTTCTCGTATCGTTTTTTAAAAGTTCGACAAAAACTCGAGCAGCGTCCTGGCCACGGTATGTTTCAAATTTTGACAGCGAGTCGTCGAAAGGGCATTTAATGTAGCACGCGAACGAATATGGAATATGTTTGCGAGTCTTTTGTGTGAATGACTTGCAACAATTTTGAGACTGTTCAGTTCCAAAGGGCACAAAAGACTCAAAACCTGCATACACAACGAAAGGGACACGCATTTTCTTTTCGAAATCGACAAACCTAAGTAAATTCTCGGGTGCGTATTTACCATATTTATCCTGGCGCAACTCGGTTGAAGGTAAATTTTCTTTAACATGATTGCAATCATACTTTTGATGCTCAACTAATGTTTTGCAATCTGACTTCTTACAAGACGAGACATCTTTTATTAAACAGTGCTGAGAGTTGTTCTCGACTTCATCAGTCAAGAGTAATAAGTTAATATGTCTCGTTTTGCAAAAAGTCGTAAAATATAAGGGGCCGCAAATATCTACTTTAAATTTCCCCTGCTCAAAATGTTTATCCAACCCGTAAACATTAATAGAAATGTCATTATGTTGTTCAAACTTACTAATTTGATTTAAAGAAACAAGAAACTCAATACCTGTAAAATCAAATTCGTTCTCATATGGCAGATAATGAGATAAGCGATGAGGCGCGCTTCCATGTTCAATAGGGTGGAGAGCGGCAAGGATAGATCACATGAAGCATCGGCTGTCTGCAATCTGGATGTTCAAACACGCCTTCTTTGCTATGATACCTCTTAGGCAGCTCCATGTTTGAGCTACCTGCTAGTGGGGAGTATTTGGCAACACTAACCTTAAGCCAAAGCCATTTTTGCAGCACGCATCCTGAAGATCGAAAAAAGTATAAGTAAATGCATACAACATTTTTGAGAAAACATGTGTGATCACTCAAAGCAGCGCCTAAAAATCTAGCAGTGGGGAAGTTGAAAGAAAAAAGATATCACATGTTAAATATATCGCCAACTGTTGAATATAGAAAATATTTCCAAACACAAAATGTAATTTTTTTTATAAACTTGAACATACCGCTTTCATGATGCTGAAACTCAACGACTTTGGTTTGCATGGTGTCTTGCAATCTCTCCACTACTTCAGCTAACTTTTCTGGTGTAGCGATCGGTGTTGCTCAGGTGTTGAAGCTTTCGATGTCTTCGAGTTGTTTGACGGGTTTTTGGAATAAGCCAAACAACTCGAGGCTGTTTTCAAACATGAGCTGTTCCATTTTCTTCCCTACAGTACGCAAAACTTTCGGCCGGCGTACTGTATAAATTCATCGATGTCAATCGCTACACCTTGGGTTGGTATCCTGAAGGTGGTCAGCCGAGTCTTGAAGGTGTATTTGATGAGTTGGATACCATCTTCGCCATCGATGCATGCTTTTTGTGTTGTATGCTGCAGAGATGACTTGAGAACGATGCCTGTCACAAACGAAAAATCGATAAATATTTAAGGTGACATTAAATATATATTTCCTAAAGAACAAACTCATTTATTGTTGAAACTCGTTTTGAGGAAAAATCTATAAAAATATTTAAGGTGTTTTGTAACATTAAATACAATATTTCCAAATTTATTTATTGTTAAAACTTTTAGCACATCCAGATCATAGATGAGATATTTGATGCTTCTCGCTGTCTTTTTACCTGTTTTTTTGTTGTGTGGTATTCTTTCGCTTCACTCCGCTAGTTGATGGCTGCGTTGATGGTGGCGCTGATGATGATGATTATAATGATGATGATGATGATGATTATGATGATGATAATTATGCTGATATTGTTTCTGAAACAATAGAAAAGTAATAAACAGAATGTATTATTAAACTGAATTTAATGAGAGAGAAAGGGAGAGAGAGAATACAAATTCAACATCACTTGAATGTAATTAGAGAAAATATAAATTCGGCCCCATTCGAATCAATCTAATTTCCTAAAAGATTTTTAATAAAACTTGGGCATCACTCGAATCAATGTACTTTACTAAAATATTTTTTTATAAAAATTCAACCGCTTGAATCAATGTAATTTCCTTATAGAATTCAGAGCTACACAAACAATATAAAAATTCGGCATCACTCGAATCAATGTAATTTACTAAAATATTTTTTAATAAAATTTCGGCATCACTCGAATCAATGTAATTTACTTATTTTTTTAATTTTTTGTTTTTAAATAAAAATTCAACACCGCTCAAGGCAATGTAGTTTCCTTAAAGAATTAGGAACTACACAATAAACAAAACTAAAATTCGGCACCGCTCGAATCAATGTAATTTACTAAAATATTTGTTAATAAAAATTCAACATCACTCGATTGTAATTAGAGAAAATAAAAATTCGACACCACTCGAATCAATGTAATTTACTAAAATATTTTAAATAAAAATTCGGTACCACTCGAATTAATGTAATTTCTTAAAAGATTTTTAATAAAAATTCAACAGCACGAATCAATGTAATTTCCTAAAAGAATTCAGAGCTACATAATAAACAAATAAAATCAAAAAACTATATATTTAGTTAAAATCTACTTACCATGACACATCTTTTTGTGTTTTAGTGAATTTTCGTAGAAAAAATTCACTAATGGGGAGATCCTGACTTTTGAATTTTGAGAAAATTTTTGCAAATGAGCGCGAACTAGGACCCCTAGAACCCATATCCGAGGTCAGTTTCAATTTTTATATGTTTATATATATATATATATATATATATATATATATATATATATGTGTGTGTGTGTGTGTGTGTGTGTGTGTGTGTGTGTGTGTGTGTGTGTGTGTGTGTGTGTGTGTGTGTGTGTGTGTGTGTGTGTGTGTGTGTGTGTGTGTGTGTGTGTGTGTGTGTGTGTGTGTGTGTGTGTGTGTGTGTGTGTGTGTGTGTGTGTGTGTGTGTGTGTGTGTGTGTGTGTGTGTGTGTGTGTGTGTGTGTGTGTGTGTGTGTGTGTGTGTGTGTGTGTGTGTGTGTGTGTGTGTGTGTGTGTGTGTGTGTGTGTGTGTGTGTGTGTGTGTGTGTGTGTGTGTGTGTGTGTGTGTGTGTGTGTGTGTGTGTGTGTGTGTGTGTGTGTGTGTGTGTGTGTGTGTGTGTGTGTGTGTGTGTGTGTGTGTGTGTGTGTGTGTGTGTGTGTGTGTGTGTGTGTGTGTGTGTGTGTGTGTGTGTGTGTGTGTGTGTGTGTGTGTGTGTGTGTGTGTGTGTGTGTGTGTGTGTGTGTGTGTGTGTGTGTGTGTGTGTGTGTGTGTGTGTGTGTGTGTGTGTGTGTGTGTGTGTGTGTGTGTGTGTGTGTGTGTGTGTGTGTGTGTGTGTGTGTGTGTGTGTGTGTGTGTGTGTGTGTGTGTGTGTGTGTGTGTGTGTGTGTGTGTGTGTGTGTGTGTGTGTGTGTGTGTGTGTGTGTGTGTGTGTGTGTGTGTGTGTGTGTGTGTGTGTGTGTGTGTGTGTGTGTGTGTGTGTGTGTGTGTGTGTGTGTGTGTGTGTGTGTGTGTGTGTGTGTGTGTGTGTGTGTGTGTGTGTGTGTGTGTGTGTGTGTGTGTGTGTGTGTGTGTGTGTGTGTGTGTGTGTGTGTGTGTGTGTGTGTGTGTGTGTGTGTGTGTGTGTGTGTGTGTGTGTGTGTGTGTGTGTGTGTGTGTGTGTGTGTGTGTGTGTGTGTGTGTGTGTGTGTGTGTGTGTGTGTGTGTGTGTGTGTGTGTGTGTGTGTGTGTGTGTGTGTGTGTGTGTGTGTGTGTGTGTGTGTGTGTGTGTGTGTGTGTGTGTGTGTGTGTGTGTGTGTGTGTGTGTGTGTGTGTGTGTGTGTGTGTGTGTGTGTGTGTGTGTGTGTGTGTGTGTGTGTGTGTGTGTGTGTGTGTGTGTGTGTGTGTGTGTGTGTGTGTGTGTGTGTGTGTGTGTGTGTGTGTGTGTGTGTGTGTGTATCACACCGATAACTCAAAAAATAATGGGCCGATTTTTATAAAATTTCGCATCTACCTTTCTTTTGTAAATAGCTTGGATAAGTTCGTTAGTCAGGAAAATCGGACGAGGTTTTGCGGGAAAATTTTGAGTTTTCATTCGAAAAAAATTCTTATCTCAAAAAACAATGGGCCGATTTTAATAAAATTTGACATGTACCTTCCCTTTGTAAATGGCTTTGACAAGTTTGTTAGTCAAAAAAATCGGACGAGGTTTTCCAGGAAAATTTTGAGTTTTCATTCTAAAAAAAAATTTTTCTCAGAGAATAATAGGCCGATTTTGATACAATTTGGCATATACCTTCCTTTTGTAAATGGCTTTAACAAGTTTGTTAGTCAGGAAAATCGGACGAGGTTTTCCGGGAAATTTTGAGTTTTCATTCTAAAAAAAATTTTATCTCAGAGAATAATAAGCCGATTTTGATAAAATTGGGCATGCACCTTCCTTTTATAAATGGCTTTGATAAGTTCGTTAATCAGAAAAATCGGACGAGGTTTTCCGGGGAAAATTTCAGTTTTTATTTGAAAAAAAAAATTTTCTTAAAAAATAAAAAATCTATGATAACCAAATTTGGTAGGTAGGTTTACGATATAAAAAGTAAACTATACACCAAAATTTAGATTTCTATGTTACAAGAAAAAAAAAGTTATAATAAAATATGTTGTGCCAGATCATTTCTATGAAAATTCACTACCATAACGCACTTGCTGCGTCCAGGCTTTTTGGAGATTATCGGCCCTCGAAAAGGTCGATAGACACTCAGAACAAAAGAATAACTGAGAGTTAGAGCTGCAGTTGGCTTTATGTCTATATAAAGCATCTTTTCGAACATACTTTTTGGAGCATTGCTCACACTTAAAAAGACCCATTATTATTATTATTATTATTTTTAGTACGCGCTGTATCAAATTTTTCACGACACTGAATTGCTTATGATGCTGTTTGCCTTAAATAGTCTGTATTTCATGTTTGTTTCAGTACAAATATTTGCGTGTGTGTAAAACTGATTGAATGTAAAGGAATATTTGTAATTACCAGCTGCGAATTACTATTGCATCTGGTGTTTGCTGCAAAACAAAACACTTATTTTTCTGTAAAACCGCAACCTCATTAGCATAATAAATGTTTCACAATACATAGCAATTATATTTAATTGTCCTAAATATTCTCATACAAGAATTAGTAGCTGCGAATTAACTATTACATCCTGTGTTTGTTGACAAAACAACCGCACATGTTTTCTGTAAAACCTAATTAGCATTATAAATGTTTGCAACATAGTAGCTATATTTTAACGTTATTTCTGTTATGTTATTGAAAGCAAAAACATCGATTTAAATTTGTTTCAACATTTCTATTTTCTGAATTACGTTATCTTGTTAAAATAATAATAATAATAATAATAATAATAATAATAATAATAATGAAATGTATATTTAATTACATGTTAAAAATATATTTAAACAATTCCAATTGAAACCAATATATTACATATTTAAATGTTTTACGTTAACTTAACTAGGTTAATAAATATTTTCATTTAACTTAGAAGAACCATGCTGTTTCTTAATATTGGAAATAAAAAAACATCAAACATTTAAACCATTCCTTATATATTTGCATTTAATTTATTTTTTTAATTACATATTAGCTGGCTTAAAATAACGTGTTCTGTATATTCCCTAGCAACTAAATGATATACAGCGTGTTTATGTGTTAAAAAATTATATTTAAATAATTCTTCTCGGATTCTGCAAATAAACTCTTGAAATTCTGGATACGATTTTGTTTCGTGTTCATAAAAAATATTTAAAATAGCTTCAGTAATATTTCTCAAAATCTCCAATTCCTGCACACTTATTTATCAAAATGATTTGGATATCTCTGGTTTTGATATATAAAACTAAATCGCACGTTTTTTCTAGGTAGCGTAAACACTTGGTAGTTAGACAAAATATAACCCAATGCTTCATTATTATTTTCTTGTAAGTTTTTGAGCTTGATGTGTGGCTCTTTAAAATCGCTTATGTTTGAGAGCACCACATTTGATAATTCTTGAAACGTAAAATTGAGCATCACCATTTTATTTTAATTGGTTTTCGGTAATAATACTACTGGGTTGAAACTATATTGTGGGCATAGCCCTACACTAACATAGATCCATTTTTCTTTAAATATAATGTTTTTTCATCTAATAACCTTAAATCTTCTAATGTTGCTGTTTTGTTCATAATTTTCTGCTCCAAACTTAACAAGCATGCATGTTGTATGCTGCAGAGATGACTTGAGAACGATGCCTGTCACAAACGAAAAATCGATAAATATTTAAGGTGACATTAAATATATATTTCCTAAAGAACAAACTCATTTATTGTTGAAACTCGTTTTGAGGAAAAATCTATAAAAATATTTAAGGTGTTTTGTAACATTAAATACAATATTTCCAAATTTATTTATTGTTAAAACTTTTAGCACATCCAGATCATAGATGAGATATTTGATGCTTCTCGCTGTCTTTTTACCTGTTTTTTTGTTGTGTGGTATTCTTTCGCTTCACTCCGCTAGTTGATGGCTGCGTTGATGGTGGCGCTGATGATGATGATTATAATGATGATGATGATGATGATTATGATGATGATAATTATGCTGATATTGTTTCTGAAACAATAGAAAAGTAATAAACAGAATGTATTATTAAACTGAATTTAATGAGAGAGAAAGGGAGAGAGAGAATACAAATTCAACATCACTTGAATGTAATTAGAGAAAATATAAATTCGGCCCCATTCGAATCAATCTAATTTCCTAAAAGATTTTTAATAAAACTTGGGCATCACTCGAATCAATGTACTTTACTAAAATATTTTTTTATAAAAATTCAACCGCTTGAATCAATGTAATTTCCTTATAGAATT